>CAWUFW010001224.1:0-600000 GCA_963921515.1 Calotriton arnoldi
TGTACATGTTGTTGGTGCAGCTAACCATGCCCTTGCTGCAGTGATGGTGATATCTGGTCTCATGATTATGAAGTGTTACTGTGCAGGAACCCATGTGGTCCAGGGGGAATGTGTCCTATCATGTGGTGTATCCATGTCATCAATAGCAGCATCTGAGGGTGTCATGTGTTCAGTATTTGGCAATGGGTTTCCTACTTACATTGGCAATTTCATATCTGTGGCTTCCACCCCTGCACATCTGTTGTGCCTGCCATCGTTGCATTTGTCTACTTCCCTGACCGGTTGCCATCTCCAGTGGACATGCAGGTTTGGGCATCAATGGGGAGGGACTCATCCGTGTAGTCAGTGCAACATTGCTATACAAGTGTGTTGGATCTGTGCTGATGATTCCGTTGGCACATCCATGACCAGGCTGATGTGATGGGAGCCCTCATTTGGTGCTAATTGTTGATTGTGTGACCAAGTGCTCAGCTGACATGATGGGGCCCTACTGAGGCAACATATGGCACAGCTTTCCTCACACAGGAGTGGAGTCCCCTCATGGCAGTGTGTACACGTGTGACATTGCCTGCGCCCAAGGTGTGTGTTGTATGTGCATGTCTGTGTGTTCACTTCCATTCATCTGCGCATGCTGTGATCCCTAGTGTTGTACCTGTTTGTGATGCTTGCTGACTTGAGCTATGTTCCCCCAAAGTCTTCTCCCTGTGTTCTCTGTGATGTGGGTGCATGGCACATTACTGGTCATCAGGGTGTCACCCATAGGTGTGTTTGCTGTCAGGGCAGAGTTTGTGTGCAGACGCAGATGGGTCACAGTCAGGTTTCCCTTTGGCACTTGTTGTTTGCCCCTGTCATGTGATTTCCAGTTTGTGTTATCTTTCAGTGATTGTGACACGTTGTGTGTGTGACTGCTGGCACTCCTTAGGGTCCGGGCTGCAATGTTGGTTGTTGTCTATGTGTGTTCTTTGTGGGTGACCTTGGCTTCTTCATTGGTGTGTGACTGTGGCTGGGATCCCATTGGTCGGTGTGGTATTGCCGTCATGTCCATGTACAGCGTAGTGTGCAGTGTGTCAGACATTCAGGAGTCTTGTTGAGTGTCCATGTGTGATGTGTTTCTACACCTTGGTTCCCACCCACCACCCTGGAATAGTCATGGGTGCATGTGCAATGTCACCAGTGCATGTGTACTTCACTGCTGCACATTGTTGGAGGTCGAGGGGTGTGGTCTTGAGTGTGTGCAGATGAGAGTTGTTGCCCGGCTAGTCCCCTGCCTCCATGTTGGCCTTGGCTTACTGGCCATGCTGATTGATTTGTGCTTGTGTAGGTGTGATGGTAGTTAGTTGCTCAGGACACCTGACTGTGGTTCACAGTGTGAACGACATTTAGCTTTGTCATCACAGTGGTATTTTTCTTCAGCCCAGGGTCACCACATTGTGGGGGCCCTGGGGGGTGGTGCTGTGGTGTGTCTGTGACTTGCTGTGTCAGTTGTTGTTCCTACGTGCCTGTGTGACATGTGTGTTTTGTGCTCCCTCTCACCTGTCAATGCCTGCTTGCCCACATAGGGGATTTGGATCCATGAGTTACCTTAGTGTGGCAGTGTATGCACATCTGTATGATTGGTATTCAGCTCTCCTCATGTGTTGTGTTGTTGCCTGGGGACACTGGCACCCCCACCCCTCACCTGCTGTGTATGATGACAGTGTTGGTCTGCCTGTTTGTGTTTGTGCATCTGCACCACTGCATTGGCATATCTTGGGTGTGCCATTGGCTGTATGTTGTTTGGTGTGTTTCCCCTGCTGTCCCTGGGACTCCTAGGTCATCGGTCAGCACAGTGATCATGGTTTGTGTGTCCCATTGCTGCCATGGTATGGTATCTGTTCACCTCACATCTGCTGTCTCCACAGGGTATCTGCATTTGTGTGCCCATTGGTGCAAATATGTGGTTCTGCATTCTGATGGTCACTTCTGTCATTGTGTCATTGATGACTGTTGACGGTCTCAGCCCCCATGGGTGTTGTTTGTCTGCACATGGCCAAAGGAATGTTTCATTTGCACTGCAGTATTTGGCTCCCCCAATTTATGTTGCAATGGGACACATACACTACTTTGCCACAGATGAGTTTTTGGTTCTGTGACCAGGAATGATCCATGCAGTTTGGCAGTTGCAGCTCTTTCTTTGTCAACAATTACCTTTTGGTCACTGTGATGATGAGGGTGTAGACCCCATTGCCACAATGGTCAAAATGTGCTTCAGCTATGGACCCCACACTTGCCTTTTGGTCACTGTGATGATGGGGGTTTAGACCCCATTGCCACAATGGTCAAAATGTGCTTCAGCTATGGACCCCACACTTGCCTTTTGGTCACTGTGATGATGGGGGTTTAGGCCCCATTGCCACAATGGTCAAAATGTGCTTCAGCTATGGACCCCACACTTGCCTTTTGGTCACTGTGATGATGGGGGTTTAGACCCCATTGCCACAATGGTCAAAATGTGCTTCAGCTATGGACCCCACACTTGCCTTTTGGTCACTGTGATGATGGGGGTTTAGGCCCCATTGCCACAATGGTCAAAATGTGCTTCAGCTATGGACCCCACACTTGCCTTTTGGTCACTGTGATGATGGGGGTTTAGGCCCCATTGCCACAATGGTCAAAATGTGCTTCAGCTATGGACCCCACACTTGCCTTTTGGTCACTGTGATGATGGGGGTTTAGACCCCATTGCCACAATGGTCAAAATGTGCTTCAGCTATGGACCCCACACTTGCCTTTTGGTCACTGTGATGATGGGGGTTTAGGCCCCATTGCCACAATGGTCAAAATGTGCTTCAGCTATGGACCCCACACTTGCCTTTTGGTCACTGTGATGATGGGGGTTTAGACCCCATTGCCACAATGGTCAAAATGTGCTTCAGCTATGGACCCCACACTTGCCTTTTGGTCACTGTGATGATGGGGGTTTAGGCCCCATTGCCACAATGGTCATGGGCTGCTTGCATTGTGGGTGCCACACACATATATGTGTGGCACATGTGCTAGGGGGTCACATTATATGTTCAATGTCATGTTCGGTGTTGTAGGCATTTGACACAGCCTGCTCACACGCTTGTCATGGTGGTGGGGGGATGTCTTAATCTTGCATTCCCTAGGTTGTGGTGTGCTTGTTGTGTCATGCATTGTCCATCCTATGAGTGGGGGTGGTAGTAGTGGTAGGCATCCAGCCCCCTGGCTAAGGGTGGTAGTAGTGGTGGGCATCCTGCCCCCCTGGGTGAGGGTGGTAGTAGTGGTGGGCATCCTGCCCCCCTGGGTGAGGGTGGTAGTAGTGGTGGGCATCCAGCCCCCCTGGCTAAGGGTGGTAGTAGTGGTAGGCATCCTGCCCCCTGTGTAAGGGTGGTAGTAGTGGTAGGCATCCTGCCCCCCTGGGTGAGGGTGGTAGTAGTGGTGGGCATCCTGCCCCCCTGGGTGAGGGTGGTAGTAGTGGTGGGCATCCTGCCCCCTGGGTGAGGGTGGTAGTAGTGGTGGGCATCCTGCCCCCTGGCTAAGGGTGGTAGTAGTGGTGGGCATCCTGCCCCCCTGGGTGAGGGTGGTAGTAGTGGTGGGCATCCTGCCCCCCTGGGTGAGGGTGGTAGTAGTGGTGGGCATCCTGCCCCCCTGGGTGAGGGTGGTAGTAGTGGTAGGCATCCTGCCCCCTGGGTGGGGGTGGTAGTAGTGGTAGGCATCCAGCCCCCCTGGGTGAGGGTGGTAGTAGTGGTGGGCATCCTGCTCCCCTGGCTAAGGGTGGTAGTAGTGGTGGGCATCCTGCCCCCCTGGGTGAGGGTGGTAGTAGTGGTGGGCATCCTGCCCCCCTGGGTGAGGGTGGTAGTAGTGGTGGGCATCCTGCTCCCTGGCTAAGGGTGGTAGTAGTGGTGGGCATCCTGCCCCCTGGGTGGGGGTGGTAGTAGTGGTAGGCATCCAGCCCCCCTGGCTAAGGGTGGTGATAGGCATCCAGCCCCCCTGGGTGAGGGTGGTAGTAGTGGTGGGCATCCTGCTCCCCTGGCTAAGGGTGGTAGTAGTGGTGGGCATCCTGCCCCCCTGGGTGAGGGTGGTAGTAGTGGTGGGCATCCTGCCCCCCTGGGTGAGGGTGGTAGTAGTGGTGGGCATCCTGCCCCCCTGGGTGAGGGTGGTAGTAGTGGTGGGCATCCTGCTCCCCTGGCTAAGGGTGGTAGTAGTGGTGGGCATCCTGCCCCCCTGGCTAAGGGTGGTAGTAGTGGTGGGCATCCTGCCCCCCTGGGTGAGGGTGGTAGTAGTGGTGGGCATCCTGCCCCCCTGGGTGAGGGTGGTAGTAGTGGTAGGCATCCTGCCCCCCTGTGTAAGGGTGGTAGTAGTGGTAGGCATCCAGCCCCCTCTGGCTAAGGGTGGTGATAGGCATCCAGCCCGCCCTGGGTGAGGGTGGTAGGAGTGGTAGGCATCCAGCCCCCCTGGCTAAGGGTGGTAGTGGTGGTGTGCATCTGGCACCCCCTGGCTAAGGGTGGTAGTAGTGGTGGGCATCCTGCCCCCTGGGTGAGGGTGGTAGTAGTGGTGGGCATCCTGCCCCCCTGGGTGAGGGTGGTAGTAGTGGTGGGCATCCTGCTCCCCTGGCTAAGGGTGGTAGTAGTGGTGGGCATCCTGCCCCCCTGGCTAAGGGTGGTAGTAGTGGTGGGCATCCTGCCCCCCTGGGTGAGGGTGGTAGTAGTGGTGGGCATCCTGCCCCCCTGGGTGAGGGTGGTAGTAGTGGTAGGCATCCTGCCCCCTGTGTAAGGGTGGTAGTAGTGGTAGGCATCCAGCCCCCCTGGCTAAGGGTGGTGGTAGGCATCCAGCCCCCCTGGCTAAGGGTGGTAGTAGTGGTAGGCATCCAGCCCCCTGGCTAAGGGTGGTAGTAGTGGTGGGCATCCTGCCCCCTGGGTGAGGGTGGTAGTCAGTGGTGGGCATCCTGCCCCCTGGCTAAGGGTGGTAGTAGTGGTGGGCATCCTGCCCCCCTGGGTGAGGGTGGTAGTAGTGGTGGGCATCCTGCCCCCCTGGGTGAGGGTGGTAGTAGTGGTGGGCATCCTGCCCCCCTGGGTGAGGGTGGTAGTAGTGGTAGGCATCCTGCCCCCCTGGGTGGGGGTGGTAGTAGTGGTAGGCATCCAGCCCCCCTGGCTAAGGGTGGTGATAGGCATCCAGCCCGCCCTGGGTGAGGGTGGTAGTAGTGGTAGGCATCCAGCCCCCTGGCTAAGGGTGGTAGTGGTGGTGGGCATCTGGCACCCCCTGGCTAAGGGTGGTTGTGGTGGTTGGCATCCAGCCCCCCTGGGTTGGGGTGGTGGCGCGCATTCAGGCCCCTGTGTGCATATGTGGCATTGGTGATGGGCATCCCGCCCCTATGGTGCTGCTGGTGTAAGTATATTCAGATTCCCAGTGTATGTGTGTGATGTGTCGTGTACGTGTTGTATGTGTTTTGTGGTTGGTGTCTGACTTACCTTCTGCGCCGTACGCGTCCGTGCCTGTTCCGGTAGTAGATGTAGAATATTGGTATGATCGGGACGAAGGGATTCATGGTTGGTTCGTGTCGTTCGTCCTTCTCGTTGCTTCGCGTCGTCCTCGTCGCTTGGCTTCGTCCTCGTCGCTTCGCTTCGTCCTCGTCGCTTCGCGTCGTCCTCGTCTGTGCTGTGTTCGTCTCGTAGCCGTGGATCGTGTTGTGGCGCGATTCGGAGCTTATGTGCGCCTCTCCCGGATGCTTTGACGTGCCGTGCGTAGCGACGGGTTCGGCGCGTACGGAAAGCGCATCGTACTTGTCCGGCCGGACGGGGCTGCATTTTCCCTTCCGTGCGACTCGATTCGGCGTTTCCGGATTCGCCTCGGTCGGAGAACAGGACCTGGTTTGGGTGAGTACGGCTCGGCCGGGATTTTTGCTGTTGTGCGCATCGTACTTGCTCGTTCGGTGTGCTGTACGGATCGGTCGGGAAACTGGCTTTCGCATGGCTTTTTTCCCGACCGAATAGTATTGGGTGCGCCTCCGACCGAGATCGGAATCGGCCCCTTTGTGTTTTGCAGTAATCTACTTTGTAGAAACACCATTTGCAAAATATTTGTTACAAAGTCAAATTTACAAATGGATTGGACTTGTAAAAATTACTTTAAAAAGTCCAAGAATGAACTTTGTACCAGCTTGCTAAACAGAGATACCATTGTTTAATTTATGAACACCTCCCAATGCTTTCTTGTGGAACAGCTAACCCTGCTACACTGAAAATAGCTTTTAGGGCCTTGTCATTTAAAGGACATGTGTTAGAAATTGGATTCTCAGTTAAGGGAGATGGAAGCCCCACTATGGCAACAACCACAGTGCTTGTTAGGGTGAACAACAACACCTGTGCCTAACCCTCTCGACCCACCTGGAACAAAGCAGTCAGACTTAATTAACAGGCAATGCATAAGGTTTTTATGCAGCACACAAACCATAATAAAGTGAGATCACAACACAAGGAAAATCCCAACCAATTTAGAAAAATAGAGTATGTTTAATAAAATGATACCAGAATGATAAAAATCCAATTAGTGGAACCGGAGATATTGACTTTTACATTTTTAAGTAAAAATAGCACCAAGAAGCAGGGAGCCACATTTGGCTATTTGGTCGCGATGAACTGGCACAAAGTCACAAGTTCAGGCTGACCATGACGGAGCGCAGGTCAGGCAATGGACAGAGTTTGGCCAGCTGGGAGTTGTACCGTATGCCCTTAATGCGAGGTCTGCACGGCATTGCTTTCCGAGGCCTTGCATACTCTGTGTTGGTTCTGATGGAGTTATCAACAGTACAGTGAGGCTTTGTAGGGGTTGGCTTTGATGAAGCTTTCAGCTGTGCGGTCAGGCCTTGCATGGTTTTGCATGGCTTGAAATCTGTTCTGATGAAGCTGACAGCTGCACGGCGAGTCTTTGCGGGGCTTTGCAGGATCTCTTCGCTCCAGATTTGATGGTGAATCTTTAGTTAGGCAAGGAGGAGTTCTCTCTGATGCCAGCCAAGGGTTCAGGACCAGGGTTCTCCTCTTGGGGATCAGGACTCACTCCAGCAGATGCCAGCAACAGGGCTCAGGCAGGACCAGTTGCATCAGATCAGCTCGGCAGTTGCAAGCAGGCCTCTGAAGCTTGTTATGTTCTGTAGCTCACACAGGAGATCAGCCAACTGACCCTTGGAGTCACTCTTGTTTGCCTGGAATGAACGCAAACAGGTACAATCTTCCTTCTCAGACAGAAAGGCAGTCCTCCAAGCAGCAGGGTAGTCCTCTGGCAGCAGGGATGTCCCTCTTCTATTACTTCCACAGATCTAGGAGTATTCTGATAAGTGACTCTGGAAGTCAAATATGAATACCTGGTACCAGCATTTGTGTGTGGGGGACTCGCTGTCCTATCCCCTCATCTGGTTCTGAAAAGGTCTTCAACTTTCCTTTCAAAGCTCCAAAGCTCCAGGGCCCGCCTGGTGTCAGGTTCCTTTGTGAATGCAATGCCCTTAGAAGTGTAAGTGATGTTCGGTACAGCTCCTCCCCTATCATCCTGTGAGGATGGCCCATCCTGTTCATGCCTAGGCCCCATTTGTGTTACTGTTTGGAAGCAATACACAAATCCCAACAACAGTCTTATGACCCATGGCACTGGCAGATGGCACAAATGGTTCGGGCAAGAAAATAGCACCTTTTTCTAGTGACATTTTCAGATTTCTAACTTCAAAACGGATTTTACCATTAAAGAGGATTTTAAATTACAATTCATTTGAGTCTAAACAGCACATTTTTATCTGCTCCCATTCAAGATTTTGTACTTGAAATGTATTAAGGTAACCCACTGTTAGTCAATAGGAGAGAGGCCTTATAACAGTGAAAACAAAATTTAAGAGTTTTTCAGTTCTAGGACAAGTAAAATGTAAGTACACATGCCCTACATTTAATACAATGCACCTTGCCTTATGATCCTGTAGGGCCTACCTTAGGGATGACTTATATGTATTTAAAATGAAGATTTGGGTCTGGCAAATGCTCTATTTTGGTACATCAAAATTGCAGCTTAAAACTGCATCAGAGGCTGCAGTGGCAGGCTGAGGCATGTTTTAAAAGGCTAATTTAGTGGGTGGCACAATGAGTGCTGCAGGCCCACTGGCAGCATTAACTGTACAGACCCTGGGTACATGTGGTACCATTTACTAGGGACTTACAAAGTAAGTTAAATGTACCAATGAGATAAATGCCAACTGTACCATGTTTCCAGGAGACAGCTCAAGCACTCAAGCAGGGAAAATGTGCAAAGAGTCTTAATGTCAACAGAAATGGGTTCAGTAACAGATGACAAAAATCTGGGGGTGACCCTGCAAAAGGGCCTAGTATGAACATGTTTTACATTAAGATTTTGCATGTTCATCTTTTAAATACCATGCACCTTGCTCTATGGGCATCAAGGCTTACTTAGGGGCGACTTATTAATATTTAAAAGGAGGGTCTTGGCATTTTAAAAAGGGTTCTTTTGGCAGGTTGAATATGCAGTTTTAAAACTGCAAGGTCGGGCTACAGTGGTTCGCAGTCATGTTTTGCACTCTCACTCTAGTGGTGGCTCAATGTGTGCTGCAGTCCACTATTAACATTTAACTTACAGGCCCTTGGCACACTTTATTCCATATACTAGTGACTGATAGATAAATTAAACATGCCAATTAGGAGTATAACAATTTTCAACATGTGTAGGGGTCAGAGCACATGCACATGGGCCTGGTTAGTTTCCCTCATTACGACTCTCAGGTTTAGCCATAGACGCAGTTGATATTTCTAACCAGTGTGTTCCCCATGTAAATTCTAACCATGCTTCTATTGCACTCAGACACATAACTGGTAAGCATCTGTTCCTACTCAGGGGCCGATTCCGATCTCGACCGGTAGGGCACCAAATCGGATTCGGCTTAACCGGATCCGATTCGGAGCCCTCTTTCCCAACCGATTCGTACGTGCGTTCGGCCGAGCGAGTACGATGCGAGCGCACGCGAAATCGCCGACCGACTCGTACGCGGGTCCGAACCGCTCCGACCGACTCGCACGGACACGACTCGCACCGCGCAATGGAGACGTTCCCCGGCCGGGCAAGTACGATGCGCGCCGCTTGCAGTCCGACCGACTCGCGCCGTCAGGCTCGAAAGAGCAGTCGGAGCCGGACTTTGGGGGTCCATGTCGGACCCCCCTGAACGCGTAGCCGTGCGAGTCGCACAAAGGGGGGACCCATGGGTCTCCCTACCTGTGCATGTACGCCGCGAGTCGCATCGAGGTGTACCCGCTGTAGGGGGCGCCCTTGTTCGCCTCGCACCCATTGAGTCAATGGGAGCCCGCGTACGCGTTGTACGTCCGGCTCCCATTGACTTCAATGGGAGTCCGACCGACTCGAGTCCGATTGCATGCGTGCGCATCGTACCCGATTCGGTCGGAAATCTCTCAGGGTCCGGCTTGGTCGGAGTGATTTCCGGCCTGAATCGGAATCGGCCCCTCAGTCTTAACTCACCAGATAAAGTGTTGGGGCGCAATATCTATGCAAATTGTGCTGTTTTGCACCCCGATGGAGTTTATTTGATAAACTTAACAGCGTGAGAATGAGGTACTAGCACTTCTATGTGAACACACTATTTCTCAACCTATTGTGAGTAATAATAAAATGAAAACAGATTTGCTTTCCTAGGTACTGCCCACATTGTGGTCCACAGGAGCCAGTGAGGCGGAATTCATAGCTTTGATGGTAGCTGTGAAAATAAAGATCAACCCACAGAATAAATTGCCTTAAATACTTCAGTTTCCTCTCAATCTTGAGCCAGGGATTTGTCCTGTAATAGCTGATTTATATAAGCAGGGCTTTTGTGGTGTCTACTGCCAGTAGGTGTAAGACAAAACCCAGATTATGTCAATAAAAATTGAGGAGATTGCTAACATGTACAGGTTTGTGCAGGATTTACTGACGATTTTTAATGTGGTTATTCCTAGTTTCCATGTGGTTCTTTCATAGCAGAGTCACTGTCAGTCTTTTTCCAAGATTTACAGAAGTGCATAGACATGTTGGTTTTGCCCCAAGATTTTACTTTGGTTCAATGACCTGTTCTTAGCATATGTTAGTTTCATTACAGAAATGCACACTCACTCTATCTCTTCATTAAATAGGCTAAAAGGGCACAAGGTTTCAAAAGACAAACTACCCTTTTGCATCCCCTTAGTGCAATTTCTTGGCCCTTAGGGACTCCTTCCCTGTTGCGAACAGGTTAGCACCAGTTTTAAACTGGTGGTAAATTATTACTGTTTTAGGATGGAATTCAGATGCAAAACTGTAATACATAGCATACCAATTTGATATTTAGTGGGGACTCCCTTAACACACTCCTTCCAAATACCGAATCACAAATGCAAAATGAAATTCGGTAATAAGTTACCGAATTGCATTTTGCACATTTGAAAAAGCATTTTTCCGATCGCAGAAGCGTGCCGTTTGCAACTGGAAAAATGCTCAGTACATCTAGCCCCAGGTGTGCAAAATAGAAGTCAAAGTCCTCCAGTGGGTCAAACTCGCAGGCTGTAGCTCCTGAAGTCCTCTCAAAGTTGGATAGCCACTTGACAAAGTTCCGCTGAAACCATTGGTTTAGGTGGGAAATCAAAGGCTCCACAATGCTGGTTATATTCTCACAGAGGGCCCGGTGAGATTAATTTCCTGCAGTGCAGAAGCTCCAAGTGGGACAAACTTGTTTCTTCAGCCCAGCAAAGTTGCTCTTTTGGCGTTTTGGCTGTGTTGGTTGGTCTGGGTTCTCCAGCAGCTGCAAGTCAGGCTTTTTCTAAGTTCTTTTTTATCTGCACTCAATTTTAGGCTTGCAAACTTCAGGGATACATTCTCAGGACTTTTAGGGCTTTCTTGTAAAGGCCTTGAGCAGGATCCAGTGCAAGACCAATTGTAACTGGCCAACTAGAATTCAAGAAAAAGTGTTTCTCAAGCTTTTGATGTCCCTTTGTTATGACCCTGATACACACATTGCACAAACACAACACACATGTAGGAACACCTTGGCCCCTCAGTCTGTGTGCCTGCATATGATTGAGTAGGTGAATGATGCTTCGGCTTTGACCCTTCTGGGACTACAAAACCCAGAAAACCTCCAGGGCACTTCCTGTTTTCCGCCAAAAGCCCGAAATTTGACTATAAAAGACCCCGCCCTCGGATTGTCAGACGCTTGACAATCCGAGTCGGCATCGTCAGACTCTGGCATTTCCTTGAGGCTTCTTCCGATCCTTTGTACCAGATAAGCACAGCCTAGAATCTCCCTTCTGTGTCCACTCTTGTGAGTGTGTATGCTCTGGACTCTGCATACCCCTGAGGGATTTCTTCGGTGAATCCAGCCTGCGTTCAGTAGAGCGTGCAGGCTTTGGCCTCCGCACACCCCGAGGCATTTCTTCAGCTAATCCAGCCTGCTCTCAGGAGAGCGAGCATGCTTCACACGCCCACGGCATTCCTCTTCATCTTCGTCTATGCTCTGGGAAGCAAGCCGGTCGTAGGTTTCGTCGCTACCATAAGCGCATCGTTTCCTCTACATTTCGGCTGTGTGCACGCTCAGGAGAGCGGTGCACAGGTAATCGTCATGCTTTGTTTTCGCTCACCTTGGTATGTGAGCAAAGATCCTTGGGCAGTTTACAGAGCGCTTCCATACTACGTGGCATGAGCATGGTATGTTTTTCTTTCCCTTGCTGATTTTGTTAGCGCTACCTTTCTACGGGCAGGAGAGTGATAGGTTTATCTTCACCCTTGCTGATTTTGTGAGCACTACCTTTCTATGCGCAGGAGCCCGCATACCTACCTTTATCTAGATGAATTTGCGGGTAGTGTCTTCTACGTACAGGAACGCCATGTTTGATATGCGCAGGAGCACTAACCTTTTTTCTTTGGAGATTCCTTTGAGAGAGCTAGCCCCCGGCAGCCTGCCTTCCAACTACTGTGCAGCTAGGTACTTGAAATCACACCACAAATAAGTACCTATGACTATTCATTTATTATATGTTGACGCATTCCTGTTCCTACGCCCTGCTTATGCCAGTCTTACAACTCTGTTCCATGGTTGTCTGCTGTGTGTAAGTATTGTAAGTATGTCGCATTAGTTGGCACATACACACACACACTAGGTTACACTGCACTCTGTGTTTTCATGTGTTTGTTTTGTATCACTACAGTGCACATTTACCAGGCTCTCTGTCCTAGGGAGAATAGGACCACGTCTGCCTCACCTCACGTGGACTGCGCTGTCAACTCCTCTGCAGATGTTTCTTTTCTTTGTTGTTTTATCCCTTATTCCCTTTCCCCTACGTGGTGTGTCTTGATCGAGCTGTGCACCATTTACTCCCAGGAGACACCATTAGGGAGAAAATGCTTCACAGGAGGTCAACCCACTAAACCTTCAAATCCACTTCTTTGTCTTGGATGTAAGACAGAGCAGATACAGACTGTCAGTGTTCCTCTCAGGCCACAGCAACCTGGGCCCAGTCATCCTCTGATCTTCTGCAGGTCCAGAAAGTGATCTGAGGTGGGTTCCTACAGATGCCACATTTATGGTGAGTACTAATTAGTGGGTGGAGTAACTCCTGGCTGCTCCCTAACCGATGGGGTTAACATTCCCAGGGGTTACCCTACCCACATTCTCAGCAGTTCTAGTTTCCCCCTACTGAAATCAACCCCACAGAGAATCTTGCTCCTAAAATCCAAGAAGGGGGAGCACTTCCTTCCTTGTGCAGAGCTTTGTGCCCAACAATAGGTGTATCCAGGGAAATAAGAAGTTTTCTCCCCTGTGTCTAATGCACACTGGTTCTGGGGGTAGTTTTCCTCCTAATGGGTTTGGGGACAGCCTGTCTGGTATAGATCTAGGAAACAAAGGCTGGCCTTCATCCAAGCCTCAGTTTACATCTGCCTGTAAAAGGCAAGGCCTCACATTGGTCCCTTATAAGTTAATAAAGTTCCCGGAACCAGCTCAACTTTCCTTCTAAGCTGATAGGGATCGAATACCCCACACCCAGCTCATCTCGTCATCAGGACTTAGATATTGCCCCATTCTGTAAGAGTCACAGTGAGTACTACTGCCTCCACTATCCTCTTGTGCTCCTTGTTTGTCAAGAGAGCTGAAAGGGGCTCACTTTCCTCCTCCTCTTCACATCAGTCACCATAGGCATAGTTATCTAAGACCACTCAAATTGTGGCTTTATTTTGTTAACATGCACGACCCTTAAAGGGTTCCTAGAATTCTGCTGGTCCGGATGACACGTGACCTCACTCTCCTTTTCTTTCACTTCTTAGGGACCATTCCATGAGTCATGGAGAGCTCCTGGCTTCACGGGTTCCATGACCCACACTTTCTGGACAGGTGGGTACTCTATGAGAGTGGTCTTCTGACATCTAAGTTTAGATTGGCCTTCTTCATGTATTCCTTCACTTTGGATCTGAGGACTTATATGTTGTCAACTACATTCTGTGAGGTCCTCCTGGGAGCTTTCTCCCACCCTTACTTCACAAGACTGAGACATCCTCTTACAGGGTGGTCAAACATAAGTTAAAATGGTCTATAGCCCACTCCCTATTGTGTACCCCCTTGTAAGGAAACAGTAAAAATTGAAATAAAACAAGCTGATTTCATCTTAAGAGCTCAGAGAGGCTCATAATCATGCCCTTGAAGGTCTTTCGGAACCTTTCAACAAGCCTCTTGTGGACTTGCAGTTAGTCCCTGTAGGAAGCTGGCTCTCTATATATAGTGTCCTAAAACGAAGTACACTGTGCAGAGAGTCCAGTGATTTCCCAATAGGAATGCAGAGGTAAAAGTAGATAATTCTAATGCTCTTTTTGTGGTGGTGTGGGTGAGCAGTTAGGCTTATCTGAGGGTAGTGTTAGGCATTTGTTGTTACAAACAGAGGCAATAAATGAGACACACACTCAAGAATAAATCCAAGACCAATCTGTAAAAATAAAGACTACTTTTATGTATTTTTAGAGACCAAGAACACAGTTCTAAGGTAAGCACTTTTCAAGTTACGATTTTGAAAAAGTTCAGAAAATATTTCATATTTGTGCACAATTACGCACCATGGGAATCACTGGGAAGAAAATAGTAAATTGCATATAAAATCAGGCAATGCTTTCACGAAGTTCACCTTCTCGTTTTAGGTTGATGTAGGGACCAGGTCAAAAGTTCCAGCAGGAGACGTTCGGGAGAATCCCAGATTGGGTGGGAGCAGAGTGCTGAGGGTCTTGGAAACTGGTGCGCAAAGACGAAGGAGACCAATTGAAAATGCACTGCACAGGTGAACTTACAGATAAGTCCAGTGGGTCACCTTAGGGGAAGGAGGTTGCAAAGGCCTGGGGACCATGGGAACAGGGCTGGTTGGTCAGTGCTGGGGCCAGTGGGGACGGGTGCAGAGCAAACAGGTCAGCTGGGCATCATGCATCTTTAGGGTCCTCGCAGTCAGGCAACTTGGAGGGGTGATCTCGGGACAGCTGGGCCACTCAGGAAGTGGGTCTTAAGTGCCTCGACATACCTCAATGGGTGCTTGCTTCTGATGCTTTGGGAGTCCGGTGCAGACTTGTCCTCTTGGTTTTCACCATTGGGGTCTGGTGCCCCGGGTATTGGTACACCGTGGTTTCGGTAGGTCCTGGTGTCTCCAAACATGGTGGAGATGCAGATATGACCATCCAGACCTATTGTACCTCTTCTGACTTTGGTGCTGCATTGAGGTTGTTGGGGAGCAGCAAGTCAACAAACCGGACTTCATGGAATCAGTGCCTGGGGTGTGCAGGGGAGTGGTACCTTCACTCCAAGGGAGTTTCTCAGTGATTTTTCAAAGGCTGGAGGTGCTCCGGGGTTCGTTGAGTCTATGCAGGTTTCAGGACGACACAGCAACAGTAATTGCCGAGTCCTTCTTGCAGCTGGCAGGGTTTGGTGCCGTTTTGGCTCTGCAGCAGTGCTTCAGTTGTATGGTCTTCTTTGTCCTGGTCTTCTTTGTTCCGATGAAACTAAGGTTCAGGTCTTGGGGAGCCACCTAAATACTGGATTTATGGACGTTACGAGGGGAGACAGGTAATAGCCAATGAGCTACCTACCTTTTTGGTGGCTACACCCTTTAGTGATGACCTCCTGATTGGAGGTTGTCCCACCATCTCAAGATGGTGGAATTTCAGGAGAGGGGTTCACCTTGCCTGCCCCGCCCTAGGGGTGGTGGAGAGGCTGAGGGGGATCCTCATCTAACTAATTTTCCTGCCTTTCCTCCTGCTAAAAGTGGAGCAGGGAAGGGGGCTTGGCCTCCCCCACTATCTGGGGGTTCCAGGGTTGGATTTCAAAGGCGGCATTGCCTTTGAAGCTTCCCACCCTGGAAGCCCATCCTGTCCTGGAGGAGATGTGAAACACCCCCGCACAGAGCAGGTATTATCTCTGTCCTCTGAGAACACTGGCTCTCATCCCATGAGGTCAGAAACATGTCTGGTGGTGGCAGGCTGGTGAAAACTGGACAGAGACCCCACTAGTGTTTGGTTAATTTTAAGGGGACCCTCTAAAAGGGTCTCAAGTGTAAATTTAGTAATAAATCCAACACTGTCATCAGTGAGGGTTTATTAATACAAGATATTTGGTACCAAACATCTTAGAAATCGGTGAAGTCATCATGGAGCTAGGAAATTCGTATTGACAAGTACCCAGCCCACGTACTCTTTATGGCTTCCCTGGACACTTACAACATCACAGAATGGACTGGAGATTGTAGTGGCATATCTGCTGATATACCCACACACAGATATAGTACACCTGGTTCACTGATAGAATATCGATGTTAAAAATATCGATGTTCAAAAGATCAGAAAAAAATGTAGACTACTAAAATATCGACTCGCATACCTACACAGGTAAGTGCAAAAATATTGAATCAAAAATATTGATGTAAAAAATATAGATGTAAAAAATATCGATTTAAATATATATAAAAATAATATATATTAAATATTAATATTAATTTTAACAAAATAAATGCAATTTAATATACATTTTAAAAATATATTACACATAAACTTAATTTTAAAAAAATAAACACGCAAACATAATAATTTATACATATATATATATTAAACTATTATCTTTAATTTATTTTAAAACTTTAAAATTATATAAAAATATATATATATAAATAATTTAAAATATTTTTAAAAAAAGTTTCTCAAACAAATTAAAACATTAAACTATGAAAAAATATTTAAACTTAAATTGCCCGATACAATCAGTGCAACAATAGGAAAAGTTTTGAATAGCAAAATAATTAAATTTACTATATCAAGTGCAACATTAGGGAAAGTGTTGGATAGCGGAGGGGTAAAAATGACTATTCCCACTCAACAGTAGGATAAGTGTAGAATAGGGGAGAGGTAAAAATTACTATTCCCACTCCAGAGAGTGCAACAGTAGGGAAAGTGCTGGATAGCGAAGGGGTAAAAATTACTATTCCAACTCCAGTGAGTGCAACAGTAGGGAATAGTTGGATAGTGGAGGGGTAAAACTTACTATTCCCACTCCAGTGAGAGCAACAGTAGGGAAAGTGTTGGATAGCGGAGGGGCAAAAATTACTATTCCCACTTCACTGAATGCAACAGTAGGATAAGTGTTGGATAGCGGAGGGGTAAAAAAATAGGGGTAAAAAAATGAATTCCCACTCCAGTGAGTGCAACAGTAGGGAAAGTGTTGAATAGCGGCGGGGTAAAAATTACTATTCCCACTCCAGAGAGTGCAACATTAGGGAAAGTGTTGGATAGCGGAGGGGTACAAATTACTGTTCCCACTCCAGTCAATGCAACAGTAGGGAAAGTGTTGGATACCAGATAAAAAAAATTACTATTCACACTCAAACACTAAAAAATAAATAATTTAAAATTAAAAAATATATATTTAATAAACACTATTTAACAAATAAAAATACAAAATATTAAACATATAAAAAGAATGCATATTATAATATTAATTACATATAGCAAAAACCTACAAATATTATATAAAATAAAATAATAAATAAATTCACAATAAAATAATTATTTTAAACTAGAAAATATTTACAAATAATTTTTTTTATTAAAACATAAATGTATTTATTATATTTCCTACCCTATAAAACCACACCAATAACAAAACACTTCAACATTTTTAATTAAATGCATTTACTTAATTAACATAATTAATAATCAATTAAAAAAATATTATTATTAAAACAAAACTTATAAACATTAATTGACTACACACACTTTAACACTATAATATCCACAACACACACCTAAATTTAACTATAAAAAACAATGAAAACGTATTTTAAAATTAAAAACTACTACTAATAACAAATATTTAAATAATTAAAATGTATTTAATACCCCCCTTTACCCCTTTAAAAGTAAAAACAACACACACAAAAATAAACAATTACTTAAAATAAATATCAAATAATTAACATTAATTACCAACTATATATTAGTTAATAAAACACAAATTACTTCCCAACCTTCACACCTATAAACACCACAACACACACCTAAAATTAATTACACAAGTACCATAATTAATTACCAGTTAATTAATTAAAATTAATTAACAACCAGTTACTAATTCATCATTTAAACCTATAAACACCACAACACACACCTAACATTAATTACAAAATTGCCAACATTAATAACCAATGAATTAATTAAAATTAATTAACAACCAATTATTAATTAATAAATTAAAAATAAATTAGTTCCCACCCTTTACACCTATAAGCACCACAACACACACCTAAAATTAATTACACAATTACCATAATTAATTACCAATTAATTAATTACAATTTATTAACAACCAATTATTAATTAATTAATAAAAAATTACTTTACACATTTACCACTATAACATCTCAATTAAACAAATATTAATAAATAAAAATTAATCAATACATTTAATATAATTAAAATACTTCCCACCCTATTCCCCTATAAACCCACAACCCGCTGCGGAACTAAAAATGCAAAATTCAAATAAATTATTTTAATAAATGTAACATAATTAAGGGGGTCATTACGATGGTGGTCGGAAAACCTCCCCGACCGCCATGGTAGCAGGAAAAGACCGCCCGCATGGTCCGCGGCATCACCGCCGGTCGAATTACGATGACCCGTGCTCGAAATCCGACCGTGACGGTCGTATCGGGGGCCTTAACATTGCGGCGGTTGCTGCTACCCGCAGCACCGCTGCGATGTCCAAATGGGCATGTCCAGCATGTCCCTGCACTACGTGGCAGTCACTGCACAGTGCCTGCCACCTGGTACAGGGGAATTTTGGGGGGCCATGGGTACCCCCCAGTGCACCTTCACCCCCCCCAAACATCGGGGGCCTGCCACGGGCCCCCGGAAGACAATCTCCGCATGCCTTTCCAAGGCGGTCTGACCGCTGTGGAAAGGCTGGCTACCACCGGCATCATAATCGTGCCGGCGGAGCCTGCTCTGCACTGCCACCATTATCCCGGTCCTTTTCCGCCCGCCAGGCAGGAGTGCGGATGGCGAGCGGCGGAAAAGCGGCGGTCGGAATTTCCCACTGCCGCGGTCGCCACCACCATCCTAATCGGACCAGCGGTTTTCTGGCTTGCGGTGCGGGCGGATCTCCACCGCCGGTCCGGCGGGCACCGCCGCCGGCCGGGCGGTCGACATCCGACCGCCATCGTAATAGGCCCCTAAATTACTTCCCACCCTATTCCCCTATAAACCCATAACCCGCTACGGAACTAAAAGCAGAAAATTCAAATAAAAAAAATTAATACATTTAATATAATTAACTTACTTCCCACCCTATTCCCCTATAAACCCACACCCATTACAGAACTAAAAACGCAAAATTGAGAAAAAAATATTAATAACTACTAAAAATTTAACACATATATTAAAAATACAAATAATTCTTATACAAAAAACCATACATCACATACATATAAAATATATATTAAAATACATAACAGTAATAAAAAACAATATTTTTGACAACTATAATTTTGCAAACGATATTAAACACTTCGATATTTTTAAAATCGATATTACTTACCTTAAGTCAATATTCTTGACCACTATATTCTTGCTGGCGATATTTCTGACCCACGATATTAATGACTCAATATTTGTGCAACTCGATATTTTGTACTCAATATTTTGTCTCTGCACCAGTACACCCTGCCATTAAGGCTAAAGACCTGCAGTAGGGGTGACTTATATCTTATGCAGTGCATTGGGAGGCATGGCAAACAGATCTGCATGCCATGTCAACCCTTCGGATTTTCCTGCACCAAGACAGGCATCCTGCAATGGCAGAGTGCCTAGCCTTGGTGAGGGGGCCATGGGGTGGCACACCCAGTGCTGCAGCCCCAGGGGACCCTCTTTAGTACCCATGCCCTAGGTAACAGGGGTACAACTTACTAGGGACTTACATGGGTAACTGAAGTTGTGCCAATTGTGGTATAGTTTTAGGGAAAGAACACTGGTACTTGGAACCTGAGGGCCTATTACGATGGCGGGCAGACAAAGTCCGCCCACTACCGTAACGGAGCTAGGGACCTACCGCCAAAGTTGCGGCGGTCCCGCCATGTGTATTAGGATGCGCTCGCCACACTGGCGGGCGCATCCTGTGCCTTTCACATTGCGGGTGGATCTGCTGGCTGCAGACCCGCTCGCAATTTGAAAGGACTGTGCACGGCATTGCCATGCACTACATGGCAGGCACCACGTGGTGTTTGCCACGTAGTGCATGGCAATGAGGGGGGGTACCATAGGTACCCCCCATGTGCACACCCCACCCCCCCAACACCCTGGGGGCCCGCAACGGGCCCCCAAAAGGAGAAACTGCATGCCTTTCCATGGCGGCAACGCCACCATGGAAAGGCGATTCACCGCAGGCATCATGATATGGTTGCCGGTGTCTTACAGACACCGCCACCATATTGTGGCAGTTTTCCGCCCGGTCGACGAGTCGACTGGCAGAAATGTGGCAGACGGTCTTCCCGTCCGTTGCGGACCCCCCAGCCATCCTAATGTGGTGGGGGGGTCAATCATGGAAGGATAGCGGGCGGATCGCCCCCGCCGGGCCAGCGGTGGCTACCGCCGGCCCGGCAGGGGCGATCCGCCCGCCATCCTAATGGGCCCCCTGGTTAGCAGGGACCCAGTACACCTCAGTCAAAGTTGCATCAAAAGCCCAGCAAAAGTGGAGGGTACTGCAATAACACCCAATTTCTCACAGGCCCCCTGTCAGACACTCCCCTGGGTGGACCGTCAAGATTTTATTTTGTCTCCCAGTGATAGAGGTAAAAATGAGGTGGGGGATGATTGAGCCCATTTGTGGAGATAGACAAGTTTCTGTCAATATGAAACCCTCTAATGAGGTATAAGTGGCACTCTTCAGGAGAGGATCACCCTCTCTGCTACATAAAAAGAAAAGGAAATGTTGAATAGTTGCAACCTGCATCTGAAGGATGGTGTTTGAGGTCAGATGTGGTCCTAATGGATAAAAATATATTAATCAAAATATCAGGATACTCATGGTCTTAGTCTTGTATTCCAATTCTTTATTAGCAGTTTGAAACAAAGCAGATTACAGGTACAGATCCGATTGGTGCCCATTTTTATATACGTTGAGATTGGGTAATGGTATAAGAGAATGAGAAGGGGAAGGGAGGGATGAAGGGGGTGAAGGTGATGTAGAGGGTAAAGGAAGCATTTAAAACATCTCAAATGCCAACATATTTAAGCCATACATAAAAGAAGTAGTTATACCCAAGCGATCGGGTACCATGTGAAACAAACTCTCCATGTTTATACTCTCAAATGGGGTTCACGCCAAAGGCTAACATAATAGATATCAAGGATACAGAAAAGTTGCAGAACTGCAGACTCCTGAGACAACATGTCTCAACTTTGGAGTGACTTGTAGGAGCAATTCGGGTCAAACGCCACCTATGTCAGAAATGGGCCACACCTCATCAAATTGTTGCCTAAGGTCATCTAACTTGTAAATGATCTTTTCATAAGAGGCCACTGCATACGTGTCAGCTAGCCAATGTGGTGTAGGACATAAGATTTCCAGTAGCATAAAATCCCCACTTTAGCCACTGTTAGCACAGTTGTAAACCAACTATCCATGTGATGCAGCATGGGGGTAAGTGTGCTGTGCTGTGCTGTGAAGGAAAGCTATTCTGCCTGTCAAAGGGAAGGAAATCCCTACAGTCATTTCAATGGAATCCCACACCTTTCACCAGAAATTCAAAAGCATCACACATCCTACAATATGAGTACAGTGTCACACAGCAGTATTTAGCTCCTCCAGCAGGTGTAATCTTGCATTATTTGCACCTTAAAAAGACTGGTTGGGGACCAGTGACATCAGTGTAAAATCTTATAGTAGCTGAGTGTAAGTCGTACTTCCCACAATGTCCTGTCATGGGTCTCCATGATGTGAAGCCAGTCCGCAAAGTCCACACACCAAGCTGTGCAGATCACTATTGATGCAAGGAAGCTTCAGTATAGTCCGATAAGAGGGTGTCAATCAGTTTTGTGTATAGTCCCAACAGGACCCCCATGTGATCTTTCCATCTCGATTGTACTGCAGCACGTTGTTCTTGGGGGAAGTTTATGGTGTAGGTCTGAGGGAAGCTCTGTGGCTGTGAGCTAGCTGTATGTGTCACCAGGGTTAGGAAGGTGGAAGGCTTATGTTTGCGCAAGGGTTTGGAATGGGAACAATTCCGTGTCCTGTATGAGGTCGTCGAGAGAACGTATCCCCTTCGATAACTATAATGACCATTCCGTTTCAACTCCCCTCCCCACATGGATCTGTTAAATCCCCAATATGGGAGCATGTGGCTGTATCCACGCTGAAGTTTTCATTAAGGTATGTGTTCTACACCAAGCATGGTGGATTGATTTTAAAATGGGGTTGACGGCATGGCAAGTGAGGGTGAGATCCATATATAGGAGTTCCAAATCAGAGGAGGATCTGAAGAGGTGACTTTCTAGATGCCTCCACATTGGCATCTCTCTGCATATTCTCATGTAAACATTCAGTGCCAATTGTGAAGCCAGCAAGTAGGATTTGGCATGGGGGAGCTGGAGGTCACTGGCAGACACTGAGACATAGAGGTTGGGTGCTTTGAGGTGGTCCCACTCTGGAATTTGGAGAAATGGATCAAGTCTTTTGTGATGACCCATCCTGGCTGATGAAGTCTCCATGCAACAAAGGAACACCAAATGTTCTGGCCTAAATCCCTCTATTGATACCTTTGCCACTACCCTGAGACTCCAGCTCTTGGTGGGATACATCATTGCTTTCGAATGGATATTTATTAAAAAAAACGAAACCGTACAGAACCCACCCCTGAGTGAACCTGCCTCGTTGTGTATGTTAATATCGCTTAATTACTGTTGCCTGAAAAATAACAAGTGATTATTCTTTCTTCCTGTTGGCTTTGCACTTTCTTGCCTGTTGACATGGCGGAGGAGGTTGAAGAGAGCCTCTTATCAGAGTGCTCCTTGACAGAAATGAAACTTGCTTTGATTTGTTCTGTCATGGGCACAGACTTCCAGAATGTGTCAGCATCCACGTCTTTCCAAGGACTTGAAAAGTATGACAATCCCCTCAACCATTACAGACCTGGAGTTCAAAAACATGAACTGACAAGGGTCCCCAAACGCTATTTTCTAGGTTTGGGCAAAAAAAAAATAGCAGTTAAAAAAATGACTCCCGCTTAACCTGTATTTTTTCACACCCTGAAATAATCAAATGATAATGACTGATCCAAAATTATTCTTAATACATTTATTCTATTTTCATAGTTTTTATATCTTTTTATCAAGTTTCAGTATAAAGTGCAAAATGTAAAGTACATCATTACATAATAATTCAACCCTCATTATATATTCTTTGCACAATCAAAAAAATGAAATTTTATCTTTTGAATAATCCAAGGTGTGAAGAAATACAGATCAATCAGGAATCATTTTTATTAATTGTGATAGAGTCTGAAAGATATTGAATAAACCACAAAAATGTACTATTAATAACTTCACAACCATTGTTTCACATTCTGCACCGTTGGATGAGTCCTCCGGAATCGGAACAGATATTTCCTTGTGGTAAACTATAGTGATATGCATAAAAGTTTCTTAAAGTGTTTAAAAAATAGAAACAATATTTTTAGGATAAAAGTTGATGTAAATAAATATTATATATGTATTTTATATTTAGACCAAAGTAAAAAGAAATGCTACAGCACTATTACCTTAATTTTGTCATACATAAATTTAATGAATTACATATAAAAAATGAAAGTTATTTTTTAAGATTTTTTAAAATCCCACCTAAAGTAAAATGTTTGTTTATTATGTATTAAAAATCACAAATTTCAGTATAGAATAAATACAAATCTAATTTTTGTCTTAAAATATATTTACATTTATGTGTAAACTAATAAAAGGTTGTTAAAATTATTAAAACAAATATATTTACTTTTTTCTTATAAAATATATATGTTATACTTACTCGTATGAATTAATTTTAAGAATTAAAAATAAATTAATGTATTTTAACATTATTTCCTATGGGGTGTTATTTTAAGTCTCTGCCTCCATTATTTTCACTGGGAGGCTGTTGCAGTACCATATGATGCTGGACTTGCAGGATAGGAGTTTGAGTATAATTATTAGTGACATTTTTGGAGGTGGTGACTTTAGAAGTGCAGTTTGTGAATGGGAATGGGCATACTCGTTTGTGGGTGGATGCACGTGCCTCTGTAAATCCCTTCCTAGCCCTCCCTTAAGTCATCCATACTCTTTCAAAAAGCCTCCCATTTAGTAGTAGGTATTCCCTGTTTTGCAGGCACTTTGCCGTCCCTTTCATATTTACTACTAAAATGTAGGCATCAATTTGCTGAGATCTCAGCAGTTGGGATGGAGGCTTTCAAACAGAAAAGCTAGAAGAGGTAAAGGCAGAGGCTTCTACACATTGGATAGTGACTACCATTTTGTAGTACTATTATACTACTATTAAAATTATTTTAAAATGCAGTTTTTGAATAGACCCCTATGTATTCCTGCACATTCCTCTCTAAGACAACACATACTAAACTCCTGGTAAACAGAGGGGGTAGTCGCTATGGGCTTGACCCACCCCCTGTCCTTACCATGAGTTAAGAACTCGATGACTTAGAGGGTTATTACCTACAGGGGGTATGATACTTTCAATAAGTCAATATTTAGTGGGAAATTCAAATTGACTCAGTTCTGTTCAGAGGGGTTATGCCCACCGTCTCTGGAATGTGCCCGGAAAATATACTCTTTTATACACAGAGGGAGGCATTTAAAAACTATCGGGACCCCTTCTCCATTTACAGCCACAAAATCGTCAGGAAGCAGTCACAAACATAGTGAGACAGGCAAGCTGGTGAGACTAAAAAACATATGCACAGAGTTACATGGACATGTACTACTTAAACACATGGCACTATTCCTTGGGGACTCCAAGTACCTGATACTCCAGTCATTTTTGCCAAACATCCCATTTACTGCAAAGACCTTAGCTACATTGGAATCTAATGCAGCAGAGAGTGGATAGTGCTCTCTATCAAGACTGCACAATGAATTTGTAAGAAGGAATTTGAATTGGAAGAAAGCCTACAATTTGTAGAAAAAATGAAGAAAAATGACAGAGTGACCAAGAGAAAGGAATTATTTGAGAAAATAGAGAAAGAAATTGAATAATTTTAAACATTCATGCAGAGTGAAAAGGTTACAATTTTATAGAAAGATAAAAAGAACTTTACAAATGATTCAGCATATCCATACTTCCATACAAGGTTTTGAGGCCCTACTCACCAAATGCAACCCTACACCAACTTCTTCCTGTAAATTTCGTCTTCTTTACAGACAACCATCTAGCAATGCAACATTCCCAGCGACATTTATAGACACAGTTTCAAACCTTATGAGACTACACTCCAACCTATGCATCCTTGGTAACCTAAACATATGGTTTGACAAACATAATATGCCCCATCCAAGAACTATCATCACTGCCTAGACACACTGAACCTATATCAGATCATCCACCAACCCACACACATCATTGGGCATGCCCTAGATGTCATTTTTATAAATCCAGAACTAGTTACATTTCAAAGGATTACTCCAGTCACATGGTCAGACCACCATCTAGTAGCTTTCCAACGCAAAACACCTCAACTCACCAAACCTAAGGCCACCTTACAAGCAACCACATATCAAACGTGGAACAAACTCATTTTTGAATACTTATCAGCACAAATAACCTTCAACACAGATCTAGACACAAAAAATTCAGTTAAATAACTCTTTGAGTGGCTTCAGGAAGCTTTTGATATCCTAATATCTCTAAAAACAACAAAAGAGGACAAAAGAAAACAAGCACCTTGGATGAATGCAGAGCTAAAAAACATAAAAACAAGAAATTGCAAAGCTGCAATGCACCAAGTCAACTATCAAATAGCTAGAACAAATTACTATTCAAACAGAATGTAAAATGCTAAATGTGCAAATAAAGAAATTTATAAAAATTCTCATGAATTTGGTAAAAGTAAATGCACAGAAGGAACTCATCCCATTTCTCAAGATTTTACTGACAAACTGCCAAATTACACAACCAGAGCAGATATGTTGGATCCCTATTTTAAAGAAAGGAAATCCACCAGCAGTAACACATTTTCTACAATTCCCTCCAAGGATAGGCTAACCCAGCCTCTGTATGCCTTCAAACAACTGTCAGAAACTGAATTTATGGATATTGTCAAAGCAAGCAGAACAGCCGGCTGCCATTCTAAACTTTGTCCACCACAGATCTTCAAGAACATTCTTTTAACAACCTCTGCTGCCACATCAGTCAGAACAATCATCAATAATTCTTTAACAACAGGAGTCTTTTTAGAAGACGTAAAAAGGCTTTTCCCGGGCAAACTGATTGAAAGAGCAGCATTCACCCAGATGTCACAATTCTTTATACTTTCTGACTTCCAAACGGAATTCTGTCACTGAAGAGGCACAGATTCTGCCCCATCACCATCTAAGATGACCTTACAGGTACAGTAGACCGGAATGGGGTCACTCTAATACTTCTCTTGGACCTTTCAGCTGCCTTCGACACAGTTCATCGTGACACTCTAACCCAAAGACTCAATGAAGCCAGCATAGAGGGGACTGCTCTCAACTGGATCTCATCGTACCTTCAAAACAGAAGAAATGCCATTCAAACTCCCTCTTTCTCATCCACACCGTACTTCACAAAAGCATGGTTCCCTAAAGGCTCGATCATCTTGAAGTCATTACAAGCCATGATCAATGAATTTCAGCTCACATTTTATAACTATGCAGATGAAACATAAATACATGTTAAAGTAGAAAGCCCAAAGGCATTGGAAACTCAAAACTCTGCAGTTGCTTCCGAACTATTGATCAGTGGATGACATGGAAAGATCTGAAATTCAATGCATCGAAAACTCAAATACTCACATGTGGTGATTGGAAAAATTATTACCCACTATGTGCCTGGCCTGACAATCTGGGACCACCTCCTAAAGTATCCAAGGAAGTAGGAAACCTCAGAATTACCATGGACATCAAGCTATCAATGAATGCCCAAGTGGGTAAGTTAGTGAGATCAAGCTTCATTGCTATGAAAACTCTGTGATACATCTTCCTCCACGTATGATTTCTACAGAAGGTCCAAGCCACTATCTTTCTTGTACTATCTAAACTTGATTATGCCAATGTCCTCTACCATCGATCACCTATATTAACTATGAAAGATTACAACAAATTCATAACTCTGCTGCCGGACCATTACTACATGTAAAGCCACTATCCCACATCATCCTGCTCTGAGGGCCCTATATCAGTTATAGGTTCCCAGAAGATCCACCTTCAAGCTGATTTTTATCACCCACATAGCAATACATGGAACAGGACCACTTTTCATCAGGAATAAAATTGCCAAATTTATACAAAGAACATCGGCTCCAGATTGGCACCCAAGCGTCCAAGGAAAAACCATGGGTGGAAAAACTTTCTCTGTTCAAGCAGCCAAACTAGGGAATTCATTACCCCCAAACATAAGATCCACAGATAACTATCTTATCATCAGAAGACTACTCAAGAGTTGGCTGCTTCCTACATGACCATCGTACTCATATGTACAGCATGTAAGCCTGTGCATGTAAACATTTATAATTTGATTGTACTTGTGTTCAGATATGTGCATTTCATTGTACGAATATATATACTACTTATGGTTAAATATATAGATATTCTCATAGGCCTGCTTAACAAAAGTATATATTACTTATGGAATATATATATATATATATATATATCCATCTCCAAGTTTTGCTCCTTGCGGAAAAAGCTTCACCGGTAGGTTAATGCCCCTCTACCGGAGGTGCAGCAGGAAGGGCGGCACTCATTGCCCTAAGATATTTTCGGCCACACGCGTTTCAGGCTACTCGCCCTTGTTCACTGGCAGCAAGAGTCACACTTGAAATTTGTAAACACCCATTTTTATTTTCAAAATAAGCCCCGCCCTCAGGCCTCTGGGCATTCTGGTAATTGTGGTGTCTACATCGTATTTACCCAGTGGGCTCCATGTGTTTCCCCATAAAATGCATCAATTAAAAACCACAGTGGGTGGGCAACAATTGTCAATAGTCCTTCACAGTGCCAACTCCAAGCCTCATCGGAGGGACCCCACCAGTCTTGAGTGTCACGACATCATGCACTCTGGATCCGCCTTTCCACGGCGGGCAGTTTCCGTGACCAAGCGGGCCGCTATAAATCCATCTCCAAGTTTTGCTCCTTGTGGAAAAAGCCTCACCGGTAGGTTAATGCCACTCTACCGGAGGTGCAGCAGGAAGGGCGGCACTCATTGCCCTAAGATATTTTCGGCCAAACGCATTTCAGGCTACACACCCTTGTTCACTGGCAGCAAGAGTCACACTTGAAATTTGTAAAATTATGCAAAAAGGAAGCAGAGAACTCTGAGTAGTTCTCAAGTTTAGGTGGAAAGCAGCTCCAGTATAGAGCACTCTCAACACCAGCGACACTCTAAATCTGCTCACCTCAAATGTCTGCTTTTCTATCAAAGTCTTTAAGCATAGGATTAGCACAGTGCCATCCACGCCGAGATAGAAAGGGACAAAGTCTTTTACCATTTCTCCAGCTGTAGATTTAGTGTGTCGCTGGTGTTGAGAGTGCTCTATACTGGATATATATATATATATATATATTCACTGAAAAAACCATAGGTTTTAGGGACAGTTATAGTTAGTTGGACATTGCACTCGTACAAAACCCGTGAAATTCCCCCGTTATAGTTAGTCCAGCTAACTATAACTCGCGCCCCCGCAATGCACTGCTGATGACGTCACATATTACATCACTCATGACATGGTCAGTGACATCACTGATGACATCACTGATATCTCAAATGACATCACTGATGACATCACTGATGACATCATCCAGTGACTGTGTGTTTCTGTAAAATTTAACTATGTTTAATATATATAGGGAAAGGCGTATTGAAGAATGAGTGGGTGTATAAGCGTCTGAATGGATGATTTAGTAGGTGCGTGACTGAGTCTATAAGTGAGTGATTAAACGTATCTTACTGGATGCATGGGTGAGTGACTAAACTGTGTGAATGTCTGTATCCGTCTGTCTGTTGTTGTGTAAGCAGCTGCATGGGTTTCTGACTAGCTAAATGAGTGTCTATATGGGTTATGGATTGGTTCTCTGTGTATCTGTATGGGTGCCTCAGTGTTTGTGTGGGTGGGGTGTGTGTGACTCTGTGCATAGATGTGTGAGTGGGTGATTCACTGGGTGCATGGTTTCAAGAGTGCATCTGTGATGGACTGTATGGGTGGGTGAGTGTGTGTATGGGTGTGTTAGTGATTGAATGTATATCTCAGTGGTACATGTGTGAGTAACTACATATGTGAAAGGCAGTATATATGTGTGTTGGAGTATATAAATGGCTATAAGTGAGAGTGTGTGATTGTGAGAGTGGCTATATGGATGAGTGTGTGCTTGCATCAGTGATTGCATAGGAGCGTAAGAATGTGCTAGTATTTTTATGAGTAAGTGAGCTGGTGTGTATAACTGTATAGGTGAGTAAATGGGAGTGTGATTAATTATTAGCATGACTGACTAGGTGTGTGAGTACCTCTATGGATGAGTTGCGTTGTGTGAGTGTTTATATAGGTGTATGAGTGCATATGATAGTCCTGTACTGAGTGACTGTAAGTATGAGTGACTGTACGGGTGAGTGAGTAGATGTGTGTGTGTAGACCTAAGAATCAGTGAGTGGGTATGTACTTATTGGTATTGGAGTGTGTATGGTTTTGAGAATGGCAGTCTGTAATTTAGAGTGGGTGTATCAAAAGTTATATTAGGGTGTGAGAAGATGCATTAAATTCTCACATGGATGATGTCATCAGTGATGTCATTTGAGATGTCATCAGTGATGTCATCAGTGATGTCACTGACCATGTCATGAGTGATGTAATATGTGACGTCATCAGCAGTGCATTGCGGGGCGCGAGTTATAGTTAGCTGAACTAACTATAACGGGGGAATTTCACGGGTTGTGTACGAGTGCAATGTCCAACTAACTATAACTGTCCCTAAAACCTATGGTTTTTTCAGTGAATATATCGTACAAAACCATAGAAATTCCCCCGTTATAGTTAGTTCAGCTAACTATAACTCGCGCGCCCGCAATGCACTGCTGATGACGTCACATAATACATCACTCATGACATGCTCAGTGACATCACTCATGACATCACTGATGACATCTCAAATGACATCACTGATGACACGACTTTTTTACTTTGCGATACCATTACAACGCATGCATTACCACGCATGCGTTGTACATCACGAAGTCATTACTACGCATTTTTTTAGAACGCATGGTCATTTACCACGCAACAAATTTTGTTGAAAAGGTATGTATGGTAAATGACCATGCGTTCTAAAAAACATGTAGACGTTCCATGTCGTTGTAAGGAAACAGAGGCTGTTCCGTTTCCTCACAACGACGTGCACCGCCCCTCAGAGACGACGTGAAGCAGGACCCACGAGGAGAGAGGAACAACGAGGAGTGAGAGGTAAGGGGATTGGGCATGGGGTGGGGGTTTCTTTTCTAGGGTTTAGGGTAGTGCAGTGGTGTTTGGGTGGTGTAGGGGGTCGTGCTGGGGGTAGTGTTTTAGGGTTTAGGGTAGTGCAGTGGTGTTTGGGTAGTGTAGGGGGTCGTGCTGGGGGTAGTGTTTTAGGCTTTAGGGTAGTGCAGTGGTGTATGGGTAGTGTAGGGGGTCGTGCTGGGTTAGTGTTTTAGGGTTTAGGGTAGTGCAGTGGTGTTTGAGTAGTGTAGGGGGTCATGCTGGTGGTAGTGGTTTAGGCTTTAGGGTAGTGCAGTGGTGTATGGGTAGTGTAGGGGGTCGTGCTGGGTTAGTGTTTTAGGGTTTAGGGTAGTGCAGTGGTGTTTGAGTAGTGTAGGGGGTCATGCTGGGGGTAGTGTTTTATGGTTTAGGGTAGTGCAGTGGTGTTTGGGTAGTGTAGGGGGTCGTGCTGGGGGTAGATTTAGGGTTTAGGGTAGTGCAGTGGTGTTTGGGTAGTGTAGGGAGTCGTGCTGGGGGTAGTGTTTTAGGGTTTAGGGTAGTGCAGTGGTGTTTGTGTAGTGTAGGGGGTTGTGCTGGGGGTAGTGTTTTAGGGTTTATGTTAGTGCAGTGGTGTTTGGGTAGTGTAGGGGGTAGTGCTGGGGTAGTGTTTTAGGGTTTAGGGTAGTGCAGTGGTGTTTGTGTAGTGTAGGGGTAGTGCTGGGGGTAGTGTTTTAAGGTTTAGGGTAGTGCAGTGGTGTTTGGGTAGTCTAGGGGTTCATGCTGGGGGTAGTGTTTTAGGGTTTATGGTATGGCAGTGGTGTTTGGGTAGTGTAGGGGGTCGTGCTGGGGGTCGATTTAGGGTTTAGGGTAGTGCAGTGGTGTTTGTGTTGTGAGGGGGTCGTGCTGGGGGTAGTGTTTTAGGGTTTAGAGTAATGCAGTGGTGTTTGTATAGTGTAGGGGGTTTAGGGTAGTGCAGTGGTGTTTGTGTAGTGTAGGGGGTCATGCTGGGGGTTGTGTTTTAGGGTTTAGGGTAGGGCAGTGGTGTTTGTGTAGTGTAGGGGGTAGTGTTTTAGGGTTTAGGGTAGTGCAGTGGTGTTTGGGTAGTGTATGGGGTCATGCTGGGGTTAGTGTTTTAGGGTTTAGGGTAGTGCAGTGGTGTTTGGGTAGTGTAGGGGGTCGTGCTGGGGGTAGTGTTTTAGGGTTTAGGGTAGTGCAGTGGTGTTTGTGTAGTGTGGGAGGTCATGCTGGGGGTAGATTTAGGGTTTAGTGTAGTGCAGTGGTGTTTAGGTAGTGTAGGGAGTCGTGCTGGGGGTAGTGTTTTAGGGTTTAGGGTAGTCCAGTGGTGTTTGTGTAGTGTAGGGAGTCATGCTGGGGGTAGTGTTTTAGGGTTTAGGGTAGTGCAGTGGTGTTTGGGTAGTGTAGGGGGTCATGCTGGGGTAGTGTTTTAGGGTTTAGGGTAGTGCAGTGGTGTTTGTGTAGTGTAGGGGGTCATGCTGGGGATAGTGTTTTAGGGTTTAGGGTAGTGCAATGGTGTTTGTGTAGTGTAGGGGGTAGTGTTTTAGGGTTTAGGGTAGTGCAGTGGTGTTTGTGTACTGTAGGGGTTCGTGCTGGGTTCTAGTGTTTTAGGGTTTAGGGTAGTGCAGTGGTATTTGTGTAGTGTAGGGGGTAGATTTAGGGTTTAGGGTAGTGCAGTGGTGTTTGGGTAGTGAAGGGGGTCGTGCTGGGGGTAGTGTTTTAGGGTTTAGGGTAGTGCAGTGGTGTTTGGGTAGTGTAGGGGTCAACCAACATGAATTTGTCCTTGTGTGATGTAACCAATGCTCATGTAAAGCACTCCAATACCTGACCAGTCTGCACTATATAAAACTGCAAAAAAACAAAAAATAAAAAGTGTTTTGCACACTTCTGTCATTGGGCTATACGTGGGCTACCTCTGGGTGATATTTGTGCTACATTTGGGCTCTTTTTTCTCTGGTGGCCATCTTGGGAGACTTATTTGTTATGAAGTTTCCTAATTTCCTCATTTACTACAGTCTCCTCAGTAGGAAATGCTTCCAGTTTTTACTTTGATTCCATCAAGAAGGCATTCAGATGTGTCACACATTTGCCATAAACTCAGAATGTTAGCACTCTAGTTGTTCATTAGATCACTGTAGTAAAGCTACTGCTCACCAAGGAGTTAACTGGAAGTCTACTGCTGGTATTGAAAGTGATTGTTTCAGTCAGCATGTCAGAATTTTCTAATGAAATAGAAGAGGATTTGAGATCTCACTTAAAACATGCCCTAAATTTTCTTTTTGCAGCTCTAACCATAATTTCTATGGCAAAATGCACCCCCTCATGTTGTTCCTTTTTAAATTAAATGTTTTAAGTGTTACCAGTTTATTCCAATCAAGATGGCTTCAGGTGTGCCATACTTTTGTCATAAGTAAGGCTGTTAGCACTCTAGTTGTTCTTTAGAACACTCTGGGAAGCTGCAGTAGAACACAAAGGCATCAACTGACAGGCTGCTCCTGTTGAAATATAACAGGAAGATATTTGAGATCTCACTTAAAACATGTCCTAATTTTTCTTTCTACAGCACTAACCATAATTTCTATGGCAAAATTAACCCCCTCATTTTGTTCCTTTTTAAATTAAATGTTTTAAGTGTTATCAGTTTATTCCAATCAAGATGGCTTCAGGTGTGCCATACTTTTGTCATAAGTAAGACTGTTAGCGCTCTAGTTGTTCTTTAGAACACTCTGGGAAGCTGCAGTAGAACACAAAGGCATCAACTGACAGGCTGCTCCTGTTGAAATATAACAGGAAGATATTTGAGATCACACTTGAAACATGTCCTAATTTTTCTTTCTACAGCACTAACCATAATTTCTATGACAAAATGAACCCCATCATTTTGTTCCTTTTTAAATTAAATGTTTTAAGTGTTACCAGTTTATTCCAATCAAGATGGCTTCAGGTGTGCCATACTTTTGTCATAAGTAAGGCTGTTAGCACTCTTGTTGTTCTTTAGAACACTCTGGGAAGCTGCAGTAGAACACAAAGGAATCAACTGACAGTCTCTGCCATTGTTGGATGTACATGTTTTACTGAGAATGTCAGACTTCATTCTCACATGACTGAGAAAGATAATGTGAATTTACAGAAAATATGCTCTCATTTTAGCTTCTGGAGCACCTTCCAAAACTGTATGGGACAAGCATGTGAAAATAGTTTTCTCTCAAACATGATTCATGATATCCCAGCAGAAGGTTTTTCACAGGGTAAAATCACCTTAGAACACACCACAATTCCTGAAATTAGTATGGTACCATCAACAAATGAATTCTAATGTAACTAAAGTCTGTTATCACCCTTTATAGTTCTCCTTTTGGTAACCCTCAAAATCTTCGATTCACTACAATGCATTTCAATGGGGTACTATCATTTATATTGGTCCCAAGATGGCTGCCAGCAATTCCAGGATGAAGTGCTGACAGCCAATCAGATCTCACGATGACATGTGTGGTTAGGCTCCGCCCAGATATATATGTGTTTTTACTTTTGATTTTCTCATCAACTACTGAACGGATTTACACCATTTAACAAAAAGGGTTCTTTCTGAACCAAGAACTACCTCTTTGCCAAATTTGGTGTAATTCCGTTCAGCAGTTCGGGCTGTAGCCTTGCATAAAGTTTCCTATGGGAAATTGATTTTTTGACTCTTATTTTTTAATTTCTCCACAACTACTGAACGGATTTACACCATTTAACAAAAAGGGTTCTTTCTGAACCAAGAACTACCTCTTTGCCAAATTTTGTGTAATTCCGTTCAGCAGTTCGGGCTGTAGCCGTGGCTAAAGTTTCCTATGGGAAAATGAATGGGTAAAACACATTTTGGGACCCCCCTTTTTTCTCGGCCCCCGCTTGACGAATCACCCCGAAACTTTCAGGGTAGGAGAGGACCGGAGCGGGCCATAAAGTTTGAAAATTTCACGAAGATTCCTCAACCGACGCAAGAGTTATTTCAAATAGAATGTTGCGGATTTCCTATGGAAAATAGGTCCTAACTATAACTATCTACTGGCGACCGCCAGTAGATAATATCCAGTATATGTATATGTATATGTATATATATATATATATATATATTTATATATATATATATTCACTGAAAAAACCATAAGTTTCAGGCACGTTATAGTTAGAAATTAGCATTTAAAAAACCTTAGAAATTCACTGAAAACACCATAGGTTTTAGAAAAAGTTATAGTTAGTTGGACATTTCACTCGTACAAAACCATAGAAATTCCCCCGTTATAGTTAGTTCAGCTAACTATAACTCGCGCCCCGCAATGCACTGCTGATGACGTCACATATTACATCACTCATGACATGGTCAGTGACATCACTGATGATATCACTGATGACATCTCAAATGACATCACTGATGACATCATCCATGTGATAATTTGATGCATCTTCTCACACCCTAATATAACCTTTGATACACCCACTCTAAATTACAGACTGCCATTCTCAAAACCATAGACACTCCAACACCAATAACTACATACCCACTCACTGATTCTTAGGTTTACACACACATCCACTCACTCACCCGTACAGTCACTCATACTTACGGTCACTCAGTACAGGACTATCATATGCACTCATACTATTATATAGACACTCACACATCGCCACTCATCCATAGAGGTACTCATACACCTAGTCAGTCATGCAAATAATTAATCACACTCCCATTTACTCACCTATACAGTTATACACACCAGCTCACTTACTCATACAAATACTAGCACATTCTTACGCTCCTATGCAAACACTGCAAGCACACACTCATCCATATAGCCACTCTCACAATCACACACTTTCACTTATAGCCATTTATATTCTCCAACACACATATATACTGCCTTTCACATATGTAGTTACTCACACATGTACCACTGAGATATACATTCAATCACTAACACACCCATACACACACCCACCCACCCATACAGTCCATCACAGACGCACTCTTGAAACCATGCACCCAGTGAATCACCCACTCACACATCTATGCACAGAGTCACACACACCCACCCACACAAACACTCAGGCACCCATACAGATACTCAGACAACCAATCCATAACCCATATAGACACTCATGTAGCTAGTCACAAACCCATGCAGCTGCTTACACAACAACAGACAGACGGATACAGACATTCACACAGTTTAGTCACTAACCCATGCATTCAGTAAGATATGTTTAATCACTCACTTATAGACTCAGTCACGCACCTACTAAATCATCCATTCAGACACTTATACACCCACTCGTTCATCAATATGCCTTTTCCTATATATATTAAACATATTTAAACTTTACAGAAACAAAGTCACTGGATGATGTCATCAGTAACCCTGGGTAAAGTGCTACGCTACGCTCGCGTAGTTTGCGAAGTTTGCGCTACTTCGCACAACGCGAATTGCACGTAGCACAGTGCAAACACGCGTAGCGTAGTGCCGCGGTCATTTTTTGCTTGCTCGCGGTCCTCAACGTCAAGTTGGCGACCGCGAGCAAGCAAAATGACATCCCGGCGAGACTTTTTCCTCGTTCGCGATCAGCAACATCAAGTTGCCGATCGCGAGCGTGGAAAATAAACCTCCCGGCGAGATTCTCAACGCGGGGAGGTCAGGTTTCTCATAGCGAGTGGTCGCGTATGCTCGCGACCGCTCGCGATGAGAAACTACCAGTCCGCGTTGAGAAAGCTGCCGCTCGAGTAAAAATCTACTCGAGCGGCAGTAAAGACAGCTCGCACTGTGCAAGTTGCCGTTTTCAATGATTGCACAGTGCGGACAAGCATCCGGCACTGTGCAATCATTGCGAACAGTGCACTACGCAGTTCGCGTAGTGCTACGCGAAGCTCGCGTAGTGCGAACTGCACTTTGCGTAGCTTCGCGAAGCTCTACTTCGCGAACTACGCCCAGCCCTGGTCATCAGTGATGTCATTTCAGATGTCATCAGTGATGTCATCAGTGATGTCACTGACCATGTCATGAGTGATGTAATATGTGACGTCATCAGCAGTGCATTGCAGGGGCGCGAGTTATAGTTAGCTGAACTAACTATAACGGGGGAATTTCTATGGTTTTGTACGAGTGAAATGTCCAACTAACTATAACTTTTTCTAAAACCTATGGTTTTTTCTGTGAATTTCTAAGGTTTTTAAATGCCAATTTCTAACTATAACGTGTCTGAAACCTATGGTTTTTTCAGTGAATATATATATATATATATATATATATATATATATGTATCCATCAGAAAGGTTGTCCCAAACAGAGAGCCAGTCATTATAAATCCATCAGAAAGGTTGTCCCAAACAGAGAGCCAAGCCATTATAAATCCATTAGAAAGGTTGTCCCAAACAGAGAGCCAAGCCGTTATAAATCCATCAGAAAGGTTGTCCCAAACAGAGAGCCAAGCCGTTATAAATCCATCAGAAAGGTTGTCCCAAACAGAGAGCCAAGCCGTTATAAATCCATCAGAAAGGTTGTCCCAAACAGAGAGCCAAGCCGTTATAAATCCATCAGAAAGGTTGTCCCAAACAGAGAGCCAAGCCGTTATAAATCCATCAGAAAGGTTGTCCCAAAATATGAATGAGAAAACTTACCTGTGTTGGCTCTCTGTTTGGGACAACCTTTCTGATGGATTTATAATGGCTCGTCCAAGCCGTGCAGAAGCCCCGCCGCAAAACAGCAGACCCAGGCGGCATGAAGAGAATAAAACATTGCCGTCGCAGTGGGAGGTATTTCGTACTTGCTGGCAAGAAACGAGCAGTCTTGGTGATGTGAGCCTGAACATCGACCCACTGTGGTAATTTTATTGAGTACATGCAGACAAATGAGACATGCTCACAGAGCAATACTAACTGCTGAACTACATGAACCATAAGGCTAAGCGGGCCATGCCCATAGAGGCGGTGAAGTGCTTTAAAAAAGAAAAATGACTGTCTCACTGTGATAGAACGCCAATGAGGAAGGGAGACTTTTACCCGAAACGTGTCTGGCGTTACTGCTGGTGCTCCGGTTATCGTTGTACAAGTCTGCTGCTGCAAGTAAATATATGAATGAGAAAACTTACCTGTGTTGGCTCTCTGTTTGGGACAACCTTTCTGATGGATTTATAACAGCTCGTCCAAGCCGTGGAGAAGCGCCGCCGCAAAACAGCAGACCCAGGTGGCATGAAGAGAATAAAACACTGCCGCCGCAGTGGGAGGTATTTCGTACTTGCTGGGAAGAAACGAGCAGTCTTGGTGATGTGAGCCTGAACATCGGCCCACTGTGGTAATTTTATTGAGTATATGAAGACAAATGAGACATGCTCACAGAGCAATACTAACTACTGAACTACATGAACCATAAGGCTAAGCGGGCCACGCCCATAGAGGCGGTGAAGTGCTTTAAAAAAGAAAAATGACTGTCTCACTGTGATAGAACGCCAATGAGGAAGGGAGACGTTTACCCAAAACGCATCTGGCGTTACTGCTGGTGCTCCGGTTATCGTTGTACAAGTCTGCTGCTGCAAGTAAATATATGAATGAGAAAACTTACCTGTGTTGGCTCTCTGTTTGGGACAACCTTTCTGATGGATATATATATGTATATATATATATATATACATATATATACATATATATATATATATTCACTGAAAAAACCATAGGTTTCAGGGGCGTTCTAGTTAGTTGGACATTTCACTCGTACAAAACCATAGAAATTCCCCCGTTATAGTTAGTTCAGCTAACTATAACTCGCGCGCCCGCAATGCACTGCTGATGACGTCACATATTACATCACTCTTGACATGGTCAGTGACATCACTCATGACATCACTGATGACATCTCAAATGACATCACTGATGACATCACTGATGGCATCATCCTTGTGATAGAGTGGCAGACCTCCTCTCACCCTAATATAACCTTTGATACACACACTCAAAAATACAAACTAACATTTTCAAAACAATGGACATACCAATACCAGTTACAACACACCTATTCAGTAATTCCAAGATCTACACACACATCCACTCATTCACCAACAGTCCCTATACAGTCACTCATACATGTACTCACTCATCATATGTACTCATACACCTATACATCCTGTTACACACCGCCACTCATCCATAGAGTTACTCACACACATAGTCACACATGCAAACAAAGTATCAAACATCCATTTACTTGCATATACAGTTATACACACACTACCACACTTACTTCTACAGAAACTTACACATACTTACTCTCTTAAACAATCACTTATAGAAACACTTACTTATTTGTACAGGAACTCTTCCAATCTCTCACTCCCACATATACTCACTTATATACACCAATACTCACATATACTAGTTTAAAACATATGTAGTTACTCATAAAGACACTATTGAGACAGTCATTCACTCACTAACACACCCATACACATACTCATCCACCTATACAGTCCTGCACACATTCTGTCTTCAACACATACAAACAGTGAGTCACTCATTCATGCATCTATGCACTAAGTAATACCCCCCACCGAACCATACAGACACTCAGACACTAATACTGATACTCAAAAAACCAACTAATAACCCATATAGACACTCATGTAGCTACTCACCAACCCATGCAGCCACTTATACACAAAGTGAGAGACTGATACAGATATTTTCATATTTAAACATTACTCACTAACCCATGTATTCACTAAGATACACTTAGTCAGTTATACAATCAATTTTACAAAAAAAATCATCCATTTAGACACTTATATACCCATTTATTCTTCCATCGACCTTGAAATATACATATATAAAACATATTTAATTTTCAGAAAAACACACATTAACTGGATGATGTCATCAGTGATGTCATCAGTGATGTCATTTGAGATGTCATCAGTGATGTCATGAGTGATGTCACTGACCATGTCATGAGTGATGTAATATGTGACGTCATCAGCAGTGCATTGCGGGCGCGCGAGTTATAGTTAGCTGAACTAACTATAACAGGGGAAATTCTATGGTTTTGTACGAGTGAAATGTCCAACTAACTATAATACCCCTGAAACCTATGGTTTTTTCAGTGAATTTCTAAGGTTTTTTAAATGCTAATTTCTAACTATAACGTGCCTGAAACCTATTGTTTTTTCAGTGAATTTCTAAGGTTTTTTAAATGCTAATTTCTAACTATAACGTGCCTGAAACCTATGTTTTTTTCAGTGAATATATATATATTTATTATACTATGTATACATGTGAAAATGTCTCAGTCCCCTGTTTGCCTCGGTGGCACGGAAAAAATGGGTGGAACTGACGTCAGCACGCCGACGAGGTCCTCTTATGGCTCCGATGACATCATACGGTGTCGCGAGCGGAGCCGTGCTCGTTGACGTGGGAGAGCTAGGAAAGAATTTCCGTGGAATGCTGGTGTAGGGGATATTCACCTAAGTGTTCAGGCTAGTCCTTTGGGAGCAACTGTTTATGTTGCCACTCTAGAAACCGAAACCAGTGATCTGAGGGCAGAGGACCTGCAGATGGCACACGAGGTGGGGTGCCCAGTCGTGTGCACCGGCGGGGCAGCGAAGTGATAAGCACCACAACCCACAAAAAAGGTAACGAGGGCACTGAATAACACAGGATCTTCTCTTTGTATCTGGCAGGAACAACGAAGTTAAAATGCCCTAGTACCAAAATGTAGAATTAGTGCTACAACGGTCTTCAAGAGGACCTGCGATGCCGCTTCTGCCTCCCGAACCCTGGAGGCGGCACATGGGTCACGCGGTACGGTCATACTGCGGTGGGACGCACACTCGTTGACCTCTCATGGCACTGCTCCACACTTCAGGGAGGACGCTTTCCATTAGCTATGTTTTCTGATGACATGTCGCGCCGGCCCCGTCCAACAACAGAACTCCTTTAGATCCAAACAGACTATTCCACTCTCTCACCAGAAGTGAAACCAGGCCACGCGGACACTTTCACAATACAACAGCCGGGAATGCACTTTTCGGTAAAAAAACCACATTCCTTCCTCCTAATTAATCAAATAAACGTCTCACTGAAGAACAGGGGCCAGCTTCGATCGGTAAACAGCCGTTACAACGACTTTTTTACTTTGCGATACCATTACAAAACATGCATTACCATGCATGCGTTGTATATCACGAAGTCATTACTACGCATTTTTTTAGAACGCATGGTCATTTACCACGCATGCCTTTACAACGAATTTTGTTGTAAAGGTATGTATGGTAAATGACCATGCGTTCTAAAAACATGTAGATGATCCATGTCGTTGTAAGGAAACAGAGGCTGTTCCGTTTCCTCACAACGTCGTGCACCGCCCTCAGAGATGACGTGAAGCAGGAACCATGAGGAGAGAGGAACCATGAGGAGTGAGAGGTAAGGGGGATTGGGCATGGGGTGGGGGTTTCTTTTCTAGGGTTTAGGGTAGTGCAGTGGTGTTTGGGTGGTGTAGGGGGTCGTGCTGAGGGTAGTGTTTTAGGGTTTAGGGTAGTGCAGTGGTGTTTGGGTAATATAGGGGGTCGTGCTAGGGGTAGTGTTTTAGGGTTTAGGGTAGTGCAGTAGTGTAGGGGGTCATGCTGGGGGTAGTGTTTTAGGGTAGTGCAGTGGTGTATGGGTAGTGTAGGGGGTCGTGCTGGGGTAGTGCTTTAGGGTAGTGCAGTGGTGTTTGAGTAGTGTAGGGGGTCATGCTTGTGGTAGTGTTTTAGGGTTTAGGGTAGTGCAGTGGTGTTTGTGTAGTGTAGGGGGTCATGCTGGGGGTAGTGTTTTATGGTTTAGGGTAGTGCAGTGGTGTTTGTGTAGTGTAGGGGGTTGTGCTGGGGGTAGTGTTTTAGGGTTTATGTTAGTGCAGTGGTGTTTGGGTAGTATAGGGGGTAGTGCTGGGGTAGTGTTTTAGGGTTTAGGGCAGTGCAGTGGTGTTTGTGTAGTGAAGGGGGTCATGCTGTGGGTAGTGTTTTAGGGTTTAGGGTAGTGCAGTCGTGTTTGTGTAGTGTAAGGGGTTGTGTTTTAGGGTATAAGGTAGTGCAGTGGTGTTTGGGTAGTGTAGGGGGTCATGCTGGGGTTAGTGTTCTGGGTTTAGGGTAGTGCAGTGGTGTTTGTGTAGTGTGGGAGGTCATGCTGGGGGTATATTTAGGGTTTAGTGTAGTGCAGTGGTGTTTGGGTAGTGTAGGGAGTCGTGCTGGGGGTAGTGTTTTAGGGTTTAGGGTAGTGCAGTGGTGTTTGGGTAGTGTAGGGAGTCGTGCTGGTGGTAGTGTTTTAGGGTTTAGGTTAGTGCAGTTATGTTTGGGTAGTGTAGGGTGTCGTGCTGGGGGTAGTGTTTTAGGGTTTAGGGTAGTGCAGTGGTGTTTGGGTAGTGGAGGGGGTAGTGTTTTAGGGTAGTGCGCCCAACCAGCCACAATATCCGTGGACAAAGGGGATCCTGACTCTTTGGAACACTCCTTCAATTGAATAATTTGGGTCAAGGGCCCTACCACATCCAAGACCTATCAATTCCTTTCTTGGGATCCCTCATATACTTGGAGAAAAAGGTACATAGTTTCTCATCAATTTCAGGTGTGTGTGCCACCTTCCCCTTCAGTGAGGGCCTGGGGCATTCTCCCTTCATCCTATTCCTGACCTCCCTTTCAAGGGGTTGATGGATTTTCCCCACCACATACTCTGCCACTTTGGCGTCAGGTGTCCACTCTGCCGACCTAGGATGGTAAATTTGGGTAGGCTCGAACATATCCGAGTGGACCCCGTCCCCAACCGGGGACTGAGAGGATGGGACACTGGATGCCAGGGACGCCCGAGTCCTTATCCTCATCGGAGGAGAAATCGTCCTCCGATACACCCTCTCCCTCTAAGGGAAACCCGCCGTCGGGGTCTACAATAGTGGTGACAGTGTCGCAATTTTCTCCGGGCCCCTCCTCCTCCCGGCAGGGTGCATGTTTTAGCGTTTGCGCACTCTTGAGGAAGGTCTCCGTAAGTTTATCAAATCCTTCCAAGTGCCCCGCGTTATGCTTAACGGCCCTTTTATTCCCCATCTGGGAGCTACTTGGACCCGCCACCACCAGATCTGGGTCACTGAAAACCCCAGGGATGCTTTTCGCCAGCTTATCAACCTGATCCCTAAGAGGAGCCAGCGCCCTAGAAATAGCCAGAGAGAGGGCTTGGTCCACTGCTGGAGGGAGAAGTTGGGGGGCCATTCCTCCTCCACTTCCTGGTAGGAGGAGTAAAAATGGTCTTCTGGAGAAGACATGATAGCAGAGGGTGTGAGCACAGAACAAATGCCCTTAAAATCCTTAAGACAGCCCCCTCGCCGGTGCTCCAACAGCTGGGCTTTCCCAGAAGCTGTTATAAGAATAGACTGAGGCGCAATACTAATTACCACCACCAGGTGGCGCTGGTCACTAACGTGGGCGTGTTGGGAAATCATCGCTTAGCGGTGTCAAAATTAGGCGAGGGTTGGTCGGGAATCAAGCGGACACTAAAGGAGTGACCGGATTCTCAAACGCGCGTAAAGACCAGCGGGAGCGCTCGACGGAGCTGCCTCGCTCGGACCAGACGCGCCTGACAAGATCTCACCGTGCGCAGAGCACACAGCGGGTGAAACTGCGAGGGGGAGAACGCGCTCGGGCAAGAGCCTGCTGTGCAGGGAATATGAAATAATACCAAGGCAATAATGCTAATAACGTGCACAAGAAACCGCTATACAAACAGCAACAACGTCAGATTAAGCCAAGAATGTAAGGAATGCACTTAACTGACGAGCAGTGAAGAAAGAGGAAGCGGAAGGGACGTCACAATATTATATACGATGGACTGTGATATGATTGGACTATAGTTGCCATGGAGACTACCCCCCTAATGGTTCATGGGTTGTGTAGTCTTTTGTTTAATGATTGTTCTGTTACGTTTTCTTTGAACTGCTATGCAAATAAAGTGAGGAAAGATATGCATAATCCTCGCCTCTGTCCTGCCATAGAATTCATTAAACTTTATTTGATCTGATTTAGAAACATAGATCATAAAGTGTACATAAAAACAGTAAATCCTCTTTCCTAATACAATACAGTGAGAATTAATTAAAACCAGTAGGTAAAAACAGGTGTTACAAAGCCCGGTTCAGAGCAACTTCAGATTAAAAGAATCATAAAGTTCAATGTTTTGCAAGATCAATCTCATGTACTTCGTGCAAAATACGCAGTAAGGGGTCCAAGTAAGATGTAACGCTCCAATACCTGACCAGTTTGCACTATATAAAACTGCAGAAAAACTAAAAATAAAAAGTGTTTTGCACACTTCTGTCATTGGGCTATATGTGGGCTACATCTGGGTGATATTTGTGCTACATTTGGGCTCTTTTTTCTCTGGTGGCCATCTTGGGAGACTTATTTGTTATGAAGTTTCCTAATTTTGTCATTTACTGCAGTCTCCTCAGTAGGAAATGCTTTCAGTTTTTTACTTTGATTCCATCAAGAAGGCATTCAGATGTGTCACACATTTGCCATAAATTCAGAATGTTAGCACTCTAGTTGTTCATTAGATCACTGTAGAAAAGCTACTGCTCACCAGGGAGTTAACTGGAAGTCTAGTGCTGGTATTGAAAGTGATTGTTTCAGTCTGCATGTCAGAATTTTCTAATGAAATAGAAGAGGATTTGAGATCTCACTTAAAACATGCCCTAAATTTTCTTTCTGCAGCACTAACCATAATTTCTATGGCAAAATGAACCCCCTCATTTTGTTCCTTTTTAAATTAAATGTTTTAAGTGTTACCAGTTTATTCCAATCAAGATGGCTTCAGGTGTGCCATACTTTTGTCATAAGTAAGACTGTTAGCGCTCTAGTTGTTCTTTAGAACACTCTGGGAAGCTGCAGTAGAACACAAAGGCATCAACTGACAGGCTGCTCCTGTTGAAATATAACAGGAAGATATTTGAGATCACACTTGAAACATGTCCTAATTTTTCTTTCTACAGCACTAACCATAATTTCTATGACAAAATGAACCCCATCATTTTGTTCCTTTTTAAATTAAATGTTTTAAGTGTTACCAGTTTATTCCAATCAAGATGGCTTCAGGTGTGCCATACTTTTGTCATAAGTAAGGCTGTTAGCACTCTAGTTGTTCTTTAGAACACTCTGGGAAGCTGCAGTAGAACACAAAGGAATCAACTGACAGTCTCTGCCCTTGTTGGATGTACATGTTTTACTGAGAATGTCAGACTTCATTCTCTTATGACTGAGAAAGATAATGTGAATTTACAGAAAATATGCTCTCATTTTAGCTTCTAGATCACCTTCCAAACCTCAATGGGAAAAGTATGAGAAAATAGTTTTCTCTCAAACATGATTCATGATATCCCAGCAGAAGGATTTTTCACAGGGTAAAATCACCTTAGAACACACCACAATTCCTAAAATTAGTATGGTACCATCAACAAATGAATTCTAATGTAACTAAAGTCTGTTATCACCCTTTATAGTTCTCCTTTTGGTAACCCTCAAAATCTTCGATTCACTACAATGCAGTTCCATGGGGTACTATCATTTATATTGGTCCGAAGATGGCTGCCAGCAATTCCAGGATGAAGTGCTGACAGCCAATCAGATCTCACGATGACATGTGTGGTTAGGCTTCGCCCAGATATATATGTGTTTTCTTTTTCAAATTTCTCAGGAACTACTGAACGGATTTACACCATTTAAGGAAAAGGCACGACTCTGAACCAAGGGCTACCTTTTTGCCAAATTTGGTGTAATTCCGTTCAGGAGTTCGGGCTGTGGCTGCGATGAAATGTTCCTATGGAAAATTGCATGGGAAAACACGTTTTGTGACCCCCCTTTTTTCTCAGCCCCCACTTGACGAGTCACCCCGAGACTTTCAGGATAGGAGCGGACCGGAGCGGGCCACGAGGTTTGAAAATTTCACGAAGATTCGTCAACCGGCGCCAAAGTTATTTCAAATAGAATGTTGTGAATTTCCTATGGAAAATAGGTCCTAACTATAACTATCTACTGGCGACCGCCAGTAGATTATATATATATGTATGTATATATATATAGCGAGAGAGAGAGAGAGGCAGGTATGCTCACTGAAAAAAATAAAGGTTTCAGGGATTTTATAGTTAGGCTCAGATTTGACTCATAGAAGACCATAGAAATTCACCAGTTATAGTTATGTGAGCTAACTGTAACGTATGCCCCCAATGCACTACTTATGATCTCACATATGACATCACTCATGACATGGTCAGTGACATCACTCATGACATCACGGATGGCACCTCAAATGACTTCACTGATGACATCATCCAATGAGTGTGTTTCGTAAATGTTTCTGAGACTTAAATATATGTATTAAGCTACAGCATAAGTTAAAATACTATTCTTTCTATACTATTAATTAGTCATACCATTTCTAACATATCTCATCTGATTGGCTGTGTGACTGTATGTATCAGTGTGTGAGTGGATGTCTGCGTGGCTGTACGCATGTGTGAGTGACTGTAGGGATGTGTTAGTGGGTGTGTGAGTAGCTGTATGGGTGAGTGAGTAGCTGTGTGAGTGGCTGTATTGGAGAGTGAGTGAGTGTTTAAGTGGCTGTATGGGTGAGTTAGTGGCTGTGTGAGTGGCTGCATAGATGTGTGAGTGGGTTTGAGAGGGGTGTATGGGTGACTAGGTGGCTGTGTGAGTGGCTGTATGAGTGAGGAAGTGGGTGTGTGAGTGGCTGCATGGATGAGTGAACAGCTGTTTTAGTGTGTGTATAGATAAATGAGTGGGTGTGAGTGGCTGTATTGGAGAGTGAATGTCTGTGTGAGTGGCTGTAAGGGTAAGTGATTAGCTTTGTCGGTGGCTGTATGGCAAGTGAGTGGGTATGTAAATAGCTGTATTGGCAAGTGAGTAGACGTGAGAGTGGCTATATGGGTGAGTGTGTGAGTACCTGTATGGGCAAATGAGTGGATGTGTGGGTTTCTTTATGGGTCATGTGGGCGATTGGAAGGGTGTATGAGTGGGTATGTGTCTGTATGACAGGATTTGTGAGTGGCTGTATTGGTGAGTGAGTGGGTGCATGAGTGGTTGTATGGGTGAGTTAGTGGGTGTATGAGTGGCTCTATGAATGAGTGGATATGTGAGTGGCTCTATAGATGAGTGATTGATGTGTGAGTACTGGTATGGTTCTATGAATGGGTATGTGAGGGGTTGTGTGGGAGTGGGTGCATGAGAGGTTCTATGATGGTGTGAGTTTGTGTGTGGATGATGGTATCAGTGATAGCATCAGTGATGTCACTGACCATGTCCTTAGTGATGTAATATGTGAGGTCATAAACAATGTATTGTGGGGGCATAAGTTATAGTTAGCTCATGAAACGATAACTGCTCAATTCCAATGGCTCTGTATGAGTGAATACTGAGCCTAACTATAACGTCCCTGTATCCTTCATTTTTTCTGTGAATTTCTACAGTATTTTTAATTCTATTTCCTAACTATAACGTCCTTGTAACCTTTGTTTTTTTCTGTGAATTTTCATGGTTTTTAATGCTATTTCCTAACTGTAACCTCTAACCTTTGAGAGAGAGTGTGAGTGTACTCAGTGGGTGTGTGAGTGAGTGTGTGAGTGTCTCAATGGGTGTGTGATTGGATTTGTGAGTGTCTGAGTAGGTCTGGGAGTGGCCGCATAAGTGTTTCACTGAGTGTGTGTGTGGGTGCATGAGTGTCTGAGTGGGTCTGTGAGTAGGTCTGAGAGTGTCTGAGTGGGTTTGGGAGTGCCTCCATGTGTGTGTAAGTCAGTCTGTGAGTGAGTGCATGAGTGTCTGAGTGGGTCGGTTAGTTGGTGCATAGGTCTTTGAGTGGATCTGTGAGTGGGTGTGTGAGTCTCTGAGTGAGTCTGTGAGTCAGTATGTGAATCTCTGAGTAGGTCTCTGAGTCGGTGTGAGTGTATGAGTGGGTCTATAAGTGGGTGTATGACTGCCTAAATGAGTCTGTGAGTAGCTCTTAGAGTGTCTGAGTGGTGCTGGGAGTGGGTGCATGAGTCCCTGAGTTGGTTTGTGAGTGGGTGTGAGAGTGTCTGAGTGCATCTGTGAATGTGTGCATGAGTGTCTGAGTTGGTCTATGAGTGCATGTGAGGTTGACTGAGTAGGCCTGTGAGTGGCTATGTGATGGGGTCTGTGGGTGGGCATGTGAGTGTCTGAGTGGGTCTGTGAGGGGGTGTATCAGTGTCTGAAAGAATCTGTCAGTGGGTGCTTGAGTGCCTGAGTATGTGAGTAGGTATCTAAGTACCTGTGTGGGTATGTCAGTAGCTGCATCTGTGACTGGGCCACAGCTCAAATGTACTTGCCCCTTTATACAAAAGAGTTTTGCACAAAATATCTACCCAAGTGGAGTACTTTCTACTGGTTAATTATTATGTGCTATCTCCTTGGGTAAATGTGCAATACGTATTCTGCACTACAGCTGTATAATGGAGCATGGGGATATGTCACCAGTGACCTTTTTTCCTTTTTGCCAATGTGATTGTTCCTCGTGCGTCTTTATCCAGAAATTTGTGAATCTTCCTATTGAGAAGACGACAAGCATACAAAGGGAAATCTCCACCAAACAAGGGTCTTTCCCCTTAACTATATGAAGTGCTTCTCTGTTTGGTGGAGATGTCCTCATATTCCTTGGTATCAAGAACTCCTCACCAAAATCAGTGGGAAACACGCTGGGGGGGTCTGCTTGTGAAGCTGTCGATCATCCTGACAAAAGGCATGAATACCGTTGCATACTACCATGGTGGGAGGGGCCAAATGGGTGAAGCTTCCTAGTGATTGGCACATTTCCACACTTGTAGTCATTTAAAGGGAGAACCATGAACTCCTCTCTCACCAGGACAGGATAAGAAAGAACCCATTTGTCACCGCCACATACAGATTGTGCTCCAGTAGATAAACAATGCATTCACCTCCACAAAGCATTTCAGATCATTTTTCAATTGGAATTGCCAAGAAAACACACCAGTTTTGCATTCTCCAAGCCCAGGAGTTATGATTATTTGTCCTTTACAGAAGTGGAGATTCAGTGGGGGCACCTGCTATGGTTATATTTGTAAGTCTTTTCTGCTAACTTCTGTGAAATATGCATTAGGTACAAAACAGCCTACAAAAACTTAATGGGGGAGGGGGCTGCGTGCCCCCCTCTCTGGGCCAATTTAACCTCTGGGGACCCCATCCCCTGGCACCTGACCAATATTCAATGGGGAAGGTGGGCCGATTTTGGTCCCAGGGATCTCATCCCCAGGGACCAGCCATGTTTCTATGGGTGCCCTGGAGCCTACCCAGTGCACCCAGTGTGCATCTTGCGGACCGCGGGGGGAACCTCAAGGCCCCCACGGTCCCAGCCAAATCCCTGCCTCCTGCAGGAGCCGGCATTGCTATTGCACACAGGGAGCTGCTGAAAATGCAGCTCCCTGTGTGTAAGAGCTACAATTTCATCTCGTGCCCTGCCCGCATGTCTGTGGGCAGGGAAAGAGATGAAACCTCCGCTTCCAGCAGGAGGGAGCACTTTGACAGCTCCTACCCGCTAGAACCGGAGTATCTGCTTTTGCTTGGCCGGAGCTGTCTGCCCCCGCCAAGCAAAAGCAAACAGCTATGTTCCGGGGTGGGTACCCTGAGACATAGGAGGAGCCAACCCTGGGGCTACTCAGGGCCATTATAATCCCCGGAAGGGGGGCTGTGCAGCCCCTTCCTTTCACTTTCACAGGTCTTCCCCCGGGAGTTGGTTTTCCCCAGGGACGTATATTGGGCCCGGGAGGGGGGCCGCGGGGCCCCCTCCCAGTTTTGTGAAAATGTATTTTCCCTGGGGAGGTGGTGGTCCCCGGCACCTAGGGGGTCCGCACAGCCGACATTCTTTTTATACAATGTTGCACAGGGGAGGTGGTGGTCTACAGGGCATATCAAAGCCCCAAGAAGGGGGCCCACGCAGCCCTGGGGAGGTTGTGGTTCCCGGGGCATCCATCAACACTAGGAGGTGGGCCCTGTGTGTTAAAATGGAATTGTTTCTGCTTGCGCATTACCCTATGTAAGTTAGCATTCGCAGCACCATTTTCTGTTAAGACGCCATTTTGAATCATGATCGAAACTAATCCTTTGCTATTTCTGAGAAAAGGCTTCTGCTACGTTTCACTTCCCCAAGGTTGGGTTTTGCTTCACTATTGAAGACTGTTCTTTTTAGCGCATACCTTTCTCACTAGATACAGTTCTTCTCCCACTTGTCTGATGACGGGCCCGCCTGGAGTAACCTTGGACTTTGTAACTCTGTAAGATATGAGCACTGAGGTTGTTTTTCTCTTGTATTAAATTGCTTTGCAGCACCTGCCTGGAACATTTCCATTATGGGCGTGTCCTAGCCCAGTTACGAAATGTACATAATGTATCTTTATGCTTGTCGATTTCAATCCCTCTGCAGCACTCCTAGCGACTGGGCAGACTGTACTGCGCTCTGAGTGTATTCTGAATAAATAGATTTTGGTTTGTATTCTCTACTGTCTGACCAACTCTTCATTTGGTATGGAAGGCTGAGAGGTGATCATTAGTGACCCGAGTGACCCTAATCGGGCCATTTCCTTCAGTTGGCGCCCGAACAGGTACGCCTTCAAGTGAGTGACCCATCCCCTTTCCGCGGACGGGGGAGGTCGAGGCCATCGTCGGGTCGGACTGACGGCTCAGGGATCCCTGCATGAGGAGTACTGATTGCTCGTAGCTGCCCCTTCCATCTTGCCGGACGGTGCCTCGCCCAGTGGTCATCCCGACTGGAGTTCTGAACGGCGAAACCCTTGGATCTGACCGTTTGGTCTGAAGAGTCAGCAGTGGAGAATCAGTTTGTTTGTGCTACTTGTATTCCGTGAGTTTTTTTTAGTTCTTTGTGGATATGGTACCATTGTGGTTTGAGTTTGGTACAGTCTGAGGACCATTTTGATAAAAGCATTTGCAATTGCTATGCCAGGCATAAATAACGAACTTGTTTACTTTTTTTAAAGATGCCTGGATTAAGTAAGTTTTTCTCTTTGTGTTGTCGTTGTTGTTCTGCAGATGCTCGACTAGAAGAAACCCAGCCGGCGCCTCCAGAAGGCACTCCTAATTTTGATATGTATGTGAAGCATGGTCTTGGCCCTATTATGTTTAGTACATTATGGCACAAATATATGAGGGACAATGCCGAGTTACAGTGGCCGTTTTTGGGCACTTTTGATGAGCAAAAGATTGATTTTTTACAGGAACAGTTATTCAAAAGACGAAGTAGACAGTCTATATTTGATTCCCTCAGAACGTGGCAGAAAGTAGCTAGGCAGAGACGATTGAAGATGGAAAAAGATGCACGGAAAGGGATGATGCAAACACTGACCCAGAAAGCTGTAGCATATGATAGAGAAAAGCATGAGGTAGGAGTTGAATCTTAAGATAGGAGGTTTCGTTTACAGATTGATAAATCTTATTTGGCCCAAGAGGAAAATGATACTTTTATGGAGGAATTTAGACACTCGACCCCCGCCCCCATATGCCCAGCAGAGGATATATCCTGTTGTTCCTTCGTTACCACAGCAGCCTGTTACAACTGCTCCAACTGTTCCTGTGTCTACTGCTGTCGGTTCGACGGCTTTGGCCACTGCACCCCTTGCTCCCTCTTTGTCTTCGCCATCTGTGGTAATTGCAACTGTTAGCACACCTACTGTCTCGACTCCTACACCTCCTGCTCTCTCGCCTCCGGCACAACAGCTGGCGACCATTGTGCCTATTACTTCTGTTGCTTCTCCTTCTATGCTTCTTCTTCCCCCAACATTTTCAAGTGTTGAGACGCCAGTACGCGGATTTGAGGATAGAGATTGGACGAAATTCAAGGAGCGAATGGGTGCATTGGTGCGATCTGGCATGAGGGATGAGGAGAAGAAGGTAGTAGCTGATCAGGCTGTGCAGTGGAGTTGTAATCCCATTTATAGTGTGGAGGATGTATGGGCAGTTATGAGAGATTTTGAGCCCTTTGTACAGCAGCATGCTCTTAAGCATATGTCTGCTACATTGATTAGTCTTTGGCAGCTACATTTGGGGATCATGCACTGCAAATTCTATTTGATACTAGAGATCGTGTGTATGCTAGCGGTTTGGAGCCCGGAAAAGTTTTTGAGAATATTACGACGCTAACTGCTTATAGGGGTAGGTTGCATGAGAAGAGTCCTACCCCGGTGTCACAGTTTCCGATGCGAGAGCTTCATCCTACATGTCACCCAGAAATACCAGAGTTAATGGATCAGCGCGGTACTGTCACCAGACCAGGTGTAGTGGCCCGTTTTCAAGAACAGTGGGTTTATACTCCGTGGAAAAGAAGTGAGGTTTTATCCCTTAAGACTCATTTGCCTGATCCTAGGAAAAATCCTACTGCTTATTACATAGAACTGACAGAGGCTGCCTCTTCTACTGTGATGACCCTTGCTGATATTGGAATATTCTTTGGCCTTCTTGTTCCGGTGGACATTTGGAGACAGGTTCACACTCAAGATCATGTAGCGGAGCTGGGTGGCACTTGGGAGGCGATAAAGGGATGGGTTCAGGAAGGGAAGCCAGGTGGTAAGCCCACAGCCGAGATACTTGCTTTACCCGGTCGTATTATTACATATATGCATTCTCTTATTCCGCCGAAGAAAGTAAGTTGGGATAAGTTGACGGCTTGTAGACAAAAGAAGGATGAAAGTGTGTCTGATTTCCTTACCCGGTTTGAAGATACTTTTTTGGATTATAGTGTGCAGGATATGTCTATTGATGGAGGAGTTCGGTTGTTTGTTGATAGGTTTGTTTCTAATCTGCTTCCTGAAATTGCTACTCATTTGCAGGCATCTGAGAGTACTTGGTCTACCTCTTCCCCCTCTGTTATTTTGAATATGGCTCAATATTATAAACACTGTGATTAAGAGGAGAAGGAGAAGACAGATAAAAAGCATAAGGATTTAAAGACGAAGGGGCTGTTGCAGCAAGTGTTTAGAGGGAATGGCAGAGGACGTGGTGGTCCTGCCAGACAGCTTCCACGCACTAGTAGGCAGCTGACCACGACACCTTTGGGGCTGAATCAGTGTGCATATTGTAAGGAGGAGGGCCATTAGCGTAGCGAGTGTCCTGTGCTTTTGCAAAAGGTGGTGGTTCCTAGAGGGCGAGGTCCTCGGGGAGGAGATCACGGGACCGATAGAGCTCAAAGTGCTTTGTTCTCACAGGGTCGTTCTGGTAACAATTACTTTGATGACCCTCGTGATGGACAGTATTATCATGATGATTACGATATAAATGAAGTGACAGGGATGTCTTATAGCTAGGATAGCCAGGGACAGAGTGAGGGACCAGTTCCGATACTTGCAGATGAGTGTGTCCTTATGTCACTGCAGAGTTGCAAGGTTCGACTAAGGAATTTTTGGTGGACACAGGTGCAACAAAGAATTTTGTTTCTCAGCATATGGTCCCTGGGGCGGCTCTGTCTGGCCATAATAATGTTTCGATAGGTTTTTCAGGCGTACCAGTTGTAAGCCCCATTTCAAGACCCCTAGCATTGACTGTTGGTCCTTTCACTGTGGATTCCCTGTTTTTGTTGATGTCCAATTGTGGTGAACATTTGATGGGTTTGGATCTATTGAAGAAATTGCATGCTACTATTTATTGTTCTCCGGAAGGTGCTTGTATGACGATGGGCCCAAATGTGAGTACTAAACAGTGTCTGTCTCACCCTCTTCCCATTGAATTTGCTAATGTACCATCCACTTTATGGGCGACAGGAGATACAGATGTAGGAATTTTGCATATACCACCAGTTTCAATACAGGTCAAAGACAATGCTATTTTGCCTCGCATTCCCCAGTATAAGATACCTCAGGCGGGAGAAAGAGTCCTTCTACAGATTATTCAGGATTTGATACAAAAAGGAGTAGTTGAGGAGACGTCTGCTAATACTTGTAATAGTCCTATTCTTCCGATTCTTAAACGGACACCCTCAGGTTCCCCTGATGATCATGAGGATGTTTACTGTTTTGTGATTGATTTGCGTTAGGTAAATAAAATTGTGGTTCCTCAGTTTCCGGTGGTTCCTGATATCACCACGCTTCTGACAATGATTCCTTCTACTGCTAAATTCTTTTCTGTTATTGATTTGAAAAATGCATTCTTTAGTATTCCTATACATCCAGATAGTAGATATCTGTTTGGGTTCACACTAGCTGGTATTGGCTTTAGATTCTGTTGAGCTCCTCAGGGCTATACAGAAAGTCTGAGTATTTATAGTCAAGCTTTAAAGAGTCAGTTGGATTCCCTTTCGCTCCCCTCAGGTAATGTATTGGTGCAATATGTCGATGACCTCCTCATTGCTTCTGATACTGAACAAGGTTGTAGAGATAGTACAGTTAAATTGTTGTTGTATTTCGCTCATCATGGACATAAAGTTTCTCTTTCAAAATTTCAGAATTGTCAACAGGAGGTTACCTACTTAGGTCACCTGCTGTCGAAGGAGGGTAGGAGGTTGACCCCTGAGCGCATCAGCACCATCGTTAAAATTGCCAGTCCACAAACTCAGAAAGATGCGCGTGCTTTTATAGGTATCATTTACTACTGTCGGCAGTGGATACCTAACTACTCCTTACTAGTCAAACCCTTGCTTGCATTAACAACTAAGGAAGTGCATGAGCCTTTGCCTTGGATGCCTGAATGTCAGCAGTCTTTTGAGCAATTGAAAGCTGCGCTTTGTTGGGCTCCCGTGCTTGGCACACCTAACTATGGTAAGCCATTTATGTTATACGTTCATGAGATTGCTGGTTGTGCGCTTTCTGTCCTAACACAAACATTTGGGGATAAGCAACGGCCATGTGCTTATTTCTCTGCTGTGCCCGATCCTGTTGCGAGAGCCCTCCCGAGTTGTCTAAGAGTGGTCGCGGCTGTGGCCACTTCCAACAGACAATCGGCTGGACTCGTACTTGATACTGACCTCACAGTCATGGTACCCCATGCTGTGGACACGCTCTTGAATAAGACAAAGAACAGCACCCCACCAGTGCACGTCTTACCGGCTATGAACTGACATTGTTTGCGAAACATATCACGATTAAAAGATGTGCTACTCTGAACCCAGCCACGTTATTATCTCTCCCTTCCGAGAGTGATGAAGTTGACAAACATGATTGTATTTTCCGAACAGAGGAAGAGACGAAAGGACGGGTAGGCTTGACTGATGTTCCCTTATCTGACCCACAAGGGGAACTATATGTCGATGGCTCTTGCATTAAATTACCAGATGGCACCACCACTGCAGCCTATGCTATTACCACACTGCATACGGTGGTAGAGACATCGTGGGTCCCTTATCAGTCAGCTCAAGCTGCTGAGTTAGCTGCTCTTATTCAAGCTTGCAAATTAAGCGAGGGACAGGTTGTCAATATTTATACAGACATCCAGTATGCCTTTGGGGTCGCGCATAGTTTTGGGTGACTCTGGACGGAGAGAGGGTTCTTTACTTCACATGGCATGAAAATCCAAAATGGGCACCTCATATTGAGGCTTTTTCTGCCTTGACACTACCTAAGAAATTGGCAATAGTAAAGTGTAGCGCCCACCAGAAGGTCACTGATGATATAGGCGAGGAAATGCTTTTGCCAATCAGACAGCTAAGGAAACGGCCTGGACAAAGATGAAAAGAATGTTTGTAGCAGGTCCAGCTAGGTGGGTCCTTGAGGTTGTCATGTTTGAAGATACTCTAGAAAGTGTAAAGGAAATACAGAGTGAAGCCACGATAAAAGAATTAGCGGTGTGGCAGGAAAGTATAGCACAGTTGAATGACGAAGGATGTTGGATTGATGAATCAGGGAAGCAGACATGGATGTGGCCAGATGCATATGTACTTCCAGTGGTTACAATGGCCCATGGTCCAGCTCATATTAGTGCTAAAAGCATTTATAAATTGTTATATCCCGTATGGCAGAATGACAATATCTCTAAGACAGCTGCACACTTAGTGAAGTACTGCATGGTATGCATGATGCATAATCGTGGGAAGGGTACCCCTACACCACCTGGTAATTTTGCACCACCCACTTTCCCTTTTAAAGTCCTTCAAATGGATTACATCGAATTCGAAAGATGCAATAATCTTAAGTATGTTTTGGTGGTTGTTTGTGCGTTCAGTAAATGGGTTGAGGCTTACCCCACTAAAGACAATACAGTCATTACGACTGCAAAGGTGCTCCTGAAGTTCTTTCCTCGTTTTGGCTTGCCCCGAGTGATCTGGAGTAACAACGGAAGTCATTTTAATGCAAAAGTGATCCAATTGATTGGTGAGGGTCTTCATGTTAAGCAAAAGTTTCATGCTGCCAAACATTCTTAGTGAGCAGGTTTGGTTGAGAAGTACAATGGTACTCTCAAACTGAAGTTGGCAAAAATTCAGGAGATGACAGGGTTACAGTGGCCAGATGCTTCACCCTTAGCACTTTTGTCAACAAGAACAACAGCTCATTCTAGAATAGGATTGTCACCGTACGAGGTTGTGTTTGGATGCCCGGCAAATGTCTGGGGCGTCCAACATCCTTGTAAATTTTCGGACATTGAGTACCCTGTGTTGATTGATTATCTTGGCCAGTTAACCAAACGTATACATTCTATTCTCCGACAGGTGCTTGAATCTCTGCCGTCCACATCAGAGGGACCTGGCCATGATATCCAGCCCGGCAAGTATGTATTATTGAAGAATTTTCAGCTAAAGAAACGTTTGGCGCCGAAACAAGTCCTGTTGGTGACCTGCACGGCTGTAAATGTTGCTGGCCGTAATAACTGGGTGCATGCCACCCACTGTCGGAGGGTTCCTTTACCTCTACCCTATGATCAGTGGGTAAAGGACAGCATCAGGGACTCCGAGTATGAGAAAGTGCCTCGGTTTGTCCCATTCAGCGATGCCCAACTAATTTGGACTCAAACGGATAAGGAGAATGAAGATGTGCTGAATGCGGCTGTTCCTTCGGAAATACGAGCTATCCAAGAGCCCTCATTTGTTGATCATTCTGTGCCTGGAGCTGCCAGGTACAATTTGCGCCCTCGGCTGAGGGAAAATGCATCTAAGGAGAAAAAAGATTAGGGATGGACTGCATAAGATAGGTTGTACTGAGTTATAGTACCAACAGAGATTTATTGAGCTCGGTGAAGAATTTTGCTTACTTTAGTTTAGTTGTTTGAACATCAGATAGGGAAGACCAAAATATACCGTGGAGGTATACCATCGTGATTGACTTGGGATAAGAGCTTAGGACAGAGCAAGCTCCACAACCGGTGCTCAAGTGTGCCAACGTATTAATCGACAATAATAGCCTGTACCAGTGAGGCTCTGATGGACACTGGGAACTTGCATATTTCCTTTGCATTTTGCCCCATTTCATCATTAGTTATGCATCCCTTTGGTAGGTTGGTTGCTGAGGAAGAGCAGCCAGTGATTTTTGTTGCCCCGCATAATGTGGTGTGGACCCGAAAGAAGAAGATGGCATGTGTTGCTCTTGTGGTCTTATTGCTGATCATATTGTGTGGGGTGTCATGGGTTTTAAAAAATGGTCAGCATGTGTCTTTGCGTACCAAGGTTAAAATGATTTCCCCTCCACGAAAGAAAAGGACATCCCCGAATATTGTGTTTCTAGATACTCACAAGAGATTCTTTGGAGAAGGGACTGCTTGCTACCCCACTGAGTCTGTCACTAGTTTATGGACTGAGTACCCATTATCTCTTGGGAACTATACCTACACTCGTCCAGAGCAATTTACTGAAGTGAAAGGAGTTTTTGGTTTTGGCTATCCAGGTCCTTGTCTATATTATAGAAAGCCATTGGGAATGGGTTATCCAGGGTGTGATAATAACACATATTGTGACAACTTTTACATGGAAGAGCAGAATGTCACATTGGTGGGTGGGCACTATAAGGAATTGATAGTTACCTGGGAGGTTGGTTATTATCCTGCTTGTTGCCCCATTGTGAATAGTACGGACACTTCTCTATATATCAATTGTTCAGGAAAAGTGCTGTACAAAAATACAATGCCCCTGGTGAATGACAAAGATCCAAGTACCTTTAGAATGAACACCAGATATGCTGCAGTAGATTTCGAAGGACCGATTTATGCACACCCAGGGTTTTATTTTCGATCTAATCTAACGGTACTTATTCTAATGTTCATAATGGTACCGATGATGTCGCTCTTGGGATGGTGTTGCCCTTAATTGTGCCTTGTAAATATGCAAAGCCTAATATTCGTTGGGTTAAGAGGACTTTCACCAAGGAATTCTGTGAAGGAGTGACCGATATAGAGGTCAATAACTATAGTAATGGGATCACTTTTAGGTACATCCTTTCGATTATCTTTACATTGGGTGGTACCTCTATGGCCCGGGGAGAAAGCTAGAGAATATTTTGGGTGTAAGTTGCAAATATTGTCTAACAATACCGTGGCTGCCTTACGCGACATCACTACTCAGTTGGAGAGTATGCAAATATATTCTGAACAGACTAGATACACTTTGGATTTCATTTTAGCCAAGAGTGGTGTTGTATCCGTGGTAGTGGGAGACCAATGTGTAGTCGAAATCAAAAATATGGAAAAGAACATTACTAAACACATATTAGAGATCCTCGAGAATGTCAAGGGAATGGAAAGTGGAAATTGGAGTTGGTCTCTTTTTGGGGGTTGGGTTGGATTCTTGAAAAGGTGATCTATCTGATTGTGGTATTAGTGCTTTGCTGTGCCCTTATCTAGTGCCTTCCCTTGTTGTTCATATTGTACCACTCTTCTCACTCCTAAGAAGAAAATATCGATTCATGATACCAATGCTGCAATTCTGGTGCAGAAAGAGATAGACGATCTAATGCAGATAGATGAGGGCATTTTTGGAGACTTCTTCCCTCCTTACAGTTTCTCTTCCCGATACTGAGAATATGGAATGTTCATAAGAAGTTTTATTCTTTTGTTTTCCTAATTCTATATGTTTCTTGTTTCTGCCAGAAAATGTTTTAGCTCATGCTAAAAGGAGGGTCTGTTAAAATGGAAATGTTTCTGCTTGCGCATTACCCTATGTAAGTTAGCATTCGCAGCACCATTTTCTGTTAAGACGCCATTTTGAATCATGATCGAAACTAATCCTTTGCTATTTCTGAGAAAAGGCTTCAGCTAAGTTTCACTTCCCCAAGGTTGGGTTTTTCTTCACTAATGAATAGACTGTTCATATTAGCGCATACCTTTCTCACTAGATACAGGCCTTCTCCCACTTGTCTGATGACGGGCCCGCCTGGAGTAACCCTGGACTTTGCAACTCTGTAAGATATGAGCACTGAGATTATTTTTCTCTTGTATTCCATTGCTTTGCAGCACCTGCCTGGAAAATTCTATTATGGGCGTGTCCTAGCCCAGTTACGAAATGTACATAATATATCTTTATGCTTGTCGATTACCATGGAAAACGCATTTTTTGTTACCCCCTTTTTTCTCGGTGCCCACTTGACAGATCACCCCAAATCTTTCCATGCGCAACTAGATTCACTGGCAACACTTTTTTGGGGGAAAATTTCATGAAGATTCGTCAAATGATGCCAAAGATATAGGCAAGTCAGAAAACGCTTTTCCTATGGAAACATGGTCCTAACTATAACTACCTAGTGGCGACCGCAAGTAGGTAATATTTATTCATTACCTAATGACGGTCATCACTAGGTAGTATAGTTAGAGTTTGGATGATGTCATCAGGGATGCCATCAATGATGCAATTTGAGATGTCATAAGTGATGCCATAAATGATGTCACATAACATGTCAGGAGTGATGTTGAATGTGCGGTCATAAGCAGTGCTTGGTGGGGGTGCAAGTTATATTAAGTGCTGTAACTATAACTGGTGAACTTCTGTGTTTTGTTTAGTCCCATAACTAAAACGTTACATTAACCTTTGGTTTTTTCAGTAGGTTTCCCTCTGGGCAGGAAAGACGTGCACTCCAAATTGTTTGTCAAGTGTTTATTAACTCATAAACACATATATCTTTTTGTTATGCTTAACATATATCTATGGTTCACTGCATAACATACATATAAGTTATTTGATTATATGCTTATGGGTTTCTGTTTCATTTTACCTATCAGGATGTATAAATATGATCATAACAATTTTCTCTATATGTGCTTCACTATTGAAATCTCATGGAAAAAATAAATCAAAAGTAAAAAAATACAAATGTAAAAAAAAAACACTATAAATATGAACAAAATTACCAAACAAATTAATTAAAAAAAATAACTTAGCTTTAAGTACAGCAACACTTGAAAGTCTGAGTTTCTAAATATTTATCCATGAATAAACATATGGGTCTTTGTATAATACGATTTTATATCTCTTTATTATTTGCCATATACATGTATACCTTTTTATGTAGTTATGTATCTATAAATTTATTACTTTACTACCATTATAGAAAGAAAAAAAACTCTCTCCAATTCACTACTCCATGTCTCATCCGATATCTCTTTCAATATATTCTCTACCTCCACTCTCTGACTCATCCCAAACCTCATTTTACTACTGTGGTCTCCCAAATAACACTTTCTGGACTCTTCCCTCCTCTATCCCTCCCTTAACCTATTAATTTCAACCAACAGACTCATATGTCCACCACTCCAATTAACAATTTATATTCCCTATACTAATACACCACTAATCCACTTTGGGTTCCGGAGTAGCGTGCTACTCGCCGAAAAGCACTTCAACACCTTCTCAGGGATAGTAAGCACTATGTATATGCAACTACAATACGTAAAGGAGGAATACTACTTTAAACCAGAAGCACATAGAGCCCTATTGGAATATAAAGCTCACTCCAACATAACCAATTCAGAATTGAAGCAGTCCCATATGTGTTATCTTATATTTAGTTTGAAGATGCTTTCCTATTGAGAGATTGGATCCTATGAATGTTCGGATCGGTTGACCTCTGCAAGTTTATATTCAAAGTCAAGAGAAATCATTTGGTCTTGCTGCAACATGAAATCGAGTATTAAAATCTGTACGAGAAATTGAATACTTAGCATTGAATGAACCAGAAAGTACAGATATTGTTAAAACAAATATGTTGGATATGTACTATCCCAAAAGGAGTCCACATCTGGAAAACATATGTCTCTATGAAGTACTGCAACATTACAGCTTTAAAAGAAATATTACAGAAAATATAAATGAAGAAAAATGTGCTGTAATTGGATGTGAAGGATGTTTGGTAAAACATGCCAAAGGAAATCTTATTAACCACAGGAAACTCAGTTGCAAAACTCCAGATAAAAGGGAATTTTTCTATTTAGCACTTCTGCAACTTTTCAAGCCTTGGCGTAGTGAAGCAGAATTACTTGGAGAGTTCGAGTGCTATGAAAATTCTTTTAATGAATGTAAAGATAACATTCAATGCACAATTTTCCCTACTTATCTACAAATGTTAAATGAAGAGATTGAACAAGAAACTACTATTGCAGCTGAAATAGCTAGAGACAGTCCTCAAGATAGTCAGAGTTCTGCTCCACTAAGTCAAGATCCTCTAGGACAACCAATTCTTGAAAATGAAGCAGCAATAGCCATGAATGAAGTAGAAACGGCAATGCAATAAGCACAACAGGATATTATTGAGTTGGGAAACTTGGAAGAACAACTAAATATTGAACAAAAAGAAATATATCAGCAAGTGACAGAACAGATACAGCATGGTTTACTGCATGAAAAAAAAGAATGCCAATGCACATCATTTAAACCTATTCGAATGTATATCAGTGGTCAAGCTGGTACAGGAAAAAGTTTCTTAATTAAAGTTTTAACCAGTTATCTACAGAAAACCACTGAATCACATTTATCTTGTGTTGTAACCGCTCCAACTGGGTTAGCAGCACACAGCATTAAAGGGATTACATTACATCGATTACTCATGCTACCAGTTGAACATGAAAATAAGTTGGAATACCACAAGCTATCTGGAGAAGCTTTTTATGAAGTCTCAAGAGTACTGAAGAAAATGAAACTTTTAATCATTGATGAAGTGAGCATGGTCTCAAACTTAATGCTTGCCTTTGTACATTTAAGAATGCAACAGATTTTAAAAACAGATTATGATGTTTTATTTGGAGGAAAACATGTAATTGTATTTGGCGATCTACTACAACTTACTCCTGTGAAAGGACAACCAGTTTTTAAAACACTTGTCCATGAAGACACTAGGAAATGTTTGGGAAGTATTGGAAATGTAAACATTTGGTCTCATTTTGAATATAAAGAACTTATTAAGAATATGCGACAAGCAAGTGATGAACATTATGGAAACATCCTTCAAGATATAAGAATTGGTGTTTTGACAAAACATGGTAAAGAAGCTTTACAAAGTCGGCTACTAACAAACTTGTTTCCAAATGAAAACATAGCAACAGATATAATATACAAAAAAATTGGAGAAAAGAACTCTATAGTTTGCCTAATGCCAACACTGCAAGAGTGTTCTACATCCAATGAAGAACTTTTGAAGCTGGAAAAACAACAAATAATGAAAATGGAAGCCATCGATAAAATAGAACACGAAGGAGTTACTATTATTCTCTCAGAAAAATTAAAATCAAAATTGGATTCTTTGGAAAAGTCTACATCTAAGACTGCTGGTTTGGAAAAGACTTTATTTGTATGTGAAAACTGTCGGGTAATTTTATGGCGTAATTTGGATGTAGAAAAAGGTTTAGTAAATGGAGCAATGGGAAAAGTTGTTGATTTTGTTAATTATCAGAACAGAGATGGAATTGAATTTTTGAAGATTAAGGGCCATATTATCAAGAACGGCGATAACATTATCGCCGCTTTAGCGGCAGGAAACTGCTGCTAAAGCGGCGATAAGGGGCTTGATAATATGCCCTATAGAATTCAATAGAAGCCCAGGTTTGATGTCCTTCACACCAGAACCTGGGCTTCTATTGGAATTCTATAGGGCATATTATCGAGCCCCTTATCGCCGCTTTAGCGGCAGTTTCATGCCGCTAAAGCGGCGATAACGTTATCGCCGTTCTTGATAATATGGCCCTCAATTTGATCAGATTGACGAGGTAAAACAGATTGCACGTTGTGCTGTTCGTTTTTTGCTTGTAAAAGACTTAGATGTTCGTAGAAAACAGTTTCCTCTTTCTTTAGCATATGCAGTGACCATTCATAAATCTCAAGGTTTAAGTGTTGAGAATGCTTTGGTAAATATAGGAAGTACAGTGTCTAAAGAGGGCATGGCATATGTTACATTATCTCGAGTAAGAACATTATCTGGTTTGTATTTGATTGATTTTGATGAGAAAAAGGTTGGTGCTGATGTAAATTGTGTAAAAGAGTATAATCAGTTAAGAAGAGTTTATGCTACTAACTTAGGCGAATATCCCATATATGAAAAACATATACTATGTCCAAAACGGAAATATGACAAACATTCTAGTGAGATTGAAAAAAAGAAAACAATTAAAGAGAAGCATAAAGCTGCAAAGAAAATGAAAATGGACACTGTTGATGATATTGCAGGATACCAGTTAGAAAATAGTTCAGGTATCACCTGCTATGCTAATGTAATTCTAAATGTTGTCTTTTATCTAGAAGATCTTTATCATAAAATTATGGAAAATCGAGAAAAAAGATTCTGTTCTTTATTACATCATATTTTTCAAAACTTGGTAACTGATAGAACTAAAATCCATACTGCTTCTGGCATTCGGCATCTTTTTGGATATATGTACTGGTTCTTCGCAATTTACACTTAATATACAACAAGATGCACAAGAGTTTCTTATGTTTATGCTTGCAGTATTGGAAGAAGAAGGGATTGAAATTGAAAATTTGTTTGGACTAAGTTACAGATGGGATCATAAATGTGAAGAGTGCTCATTTTCTTCTACCACTGAAATAGACACTGAACGATTCATATATTTGACAATACCAGATTGCAAATCAGTGTCTTTTAACAAATTAATAAAAACAGCTAATCAAGATATGAAATGTTCTCATTGTAAATCAGAAATATTGTCAACATTATTTATAGAAAGATTTGGACAATATTTCATTTTAATGCTACAACATTGTAGAGCAGATGGAAGAAAATTGGAAACCAAAGTAAAAAGTTTTGTGGCAAGTCAAGTATCAATTTCAGGAAGAACTTTTAAAGCAGTGGCTATTATTTTCCATGATGGACCTACTACAACATCTGGACACTATACTGTGTGTTTAAAGTGTAATAAAGGATGGACACATTGTAATGATGCCCATTTGGAGTTCAAATGTTGGTTGCCTTACGAATTACCAAATTCACATCTGATATTTTTGATGCCAAAGTTTTGAAAACATCATTCAGCCTATTGGGAAGATGTGAACACGAATTAACGAGTTTATTTTGGATATTTTGAATGCAAATAGATTTAGAAACATTATTCGGCCTATTGGGAAAATGTGAAGAATTACTGTTTGGATTATTGTTTGTGCTAATTCTTATTGAGTTTGCAAAATTGTGTTTGAAACAAGTAGTTTATATATTCGTTCTTTATATCATACGCAATGTAAATGAGAGTGTATATTTTAGAAAATGTATTTCAGAGAAGTAGATCATTTAATGTAGTTGAAGAATGTAATTTAGAAACTGTAGATAGGTAAACAGATAGTTGAACTTGTTGTAAATATTTTCAACACAGATTTGTTTTTTTTTTACAATCTTAATGATTGTATTTTTTCCCCCCGCTGTTATATGATGATCAACATTGAAATCATTGTGTATGGTGAAATTCAGTAGAGTCTGAAAACAGCAAAAAAGAGAAACTGAATATATTATGTAATTCTAAAATTATGTTGTGTTCTTAAAACTATAATATTATATGCAATAACAGTTTTTTTCTTCTCTTTTACAGAAAGTAATGCTAAAGTTTGAAAATATTTTAAATTTAGTTTACAATGAAAAAACTAAAATAGTTTCAATGAGTTTGATATCTACTTCAATAAAATGGTAAGATGAAATAATGTAATAAGCATATTAATATGAAGTAATGTTTACAGTCACTTTTATTGCAGTCATTCATTTTTTCAAACTCTACCTACTCACTCCTCCAATCACCTCAGCACTACCCATGCACTCCTTCAATCACTGAAGCATAACCTATGTACTTACAAAATAACCCAGGCATTACCAATCCACACCTTTAATCACTCTGGCAGTACCCATATACTCCTGCAATAACCCAGACATTACTACTACAGTCTTGCAATCACCCAAGTATTACCTATGCACTCATTCAATCATCCAGACATTACTCCTCCACTTATGGAATCACCCAGACACTAACCATGCACTCATGCAATCACTCAGGCATTACCCATGCACTCCTGCAATCACCCACACATTAGCTGTAAAGTCATACAATCACCCAGACATTAGCCATGCATTTACAAAATCACCCAGACATTACCCATGCACTTACAAAATCACCCAGGCATTACCAATACACTCCTCCAATCACCCAGGCACTACTCATCCACTGATACAATAACCCAGGCACCACTCATGCACTTATGCAATAACCCAGGTACTATCCATGCACTAATCCAATCACCTAGGCACTACCCATGCACTCCTCCAATTACCCAGTTAGTACCCATGCACTCATCCAATCACTCAGCCACTACCCATGCACTTATAAAATCACCATGCACTACCCTTGCACTCCTCCAATCACCCAGGCACTACCCATGCACTCATGCAATCATCCAGGCATTACCCAAAAACTGATGCAATCACTCAGGCATTACTCATGCACTCTTCCAATCACCCATACATTACCTCTGCACTCATGCAATCACCCAGGCATTACCTATGCACTTAGAAAATCACACATTCAATACCCATGCACTTACAAAATCACCCAGGCATTACCAATGCACTCCTTCAATCACCCAGGCACTACTCATCCACTCGTGCAATAACCCAGGCACTACCCATGCACTCATCCAATCACCCATGCACTACCCATGCACTCCTCTAATCACCCAGACACTACTCATTCACTCCTTTAATTACCCAGCCAGTAGCCATGCACTCCTCCAATCACCCAGCCACTACCCATGCACTTTTAAAATCTTCATGCACTATCATTGCACTCCTCCAATCACCCAGGCACTACCCATGCACTCATGCAATCATGCAATCATCCAGGCATTACCCATAAACTCATGCAATCACTCAGGCATTACCCATGCACTCTTCCAATCACCCATGCATTACCTCTGCACTCATGCCATCTCCCAGGCATTACCCATGCACTTAGAAAATCAACCAAGCAATACCCATGCACTTACAAAATCACCCAGGCATTACCAATGCACTCCTCCAATCACCCAGGCACAACTCATCCACTCATGCAATAACCCAGACACTACCCATGCACTGCTCCAATCACCCATGCACTACCCATGCACTCCTCCAATCACCCAACCAGTACCCATGCACTCATCCAATCACTCCACCACTGCCCAAGCACTTATAAAATCACCACGCACTACCCTTCCACTCCTCCAATCACCCGGCACTACCCATGCACTCTTGCAATCATCCAGGCATTGCCCATAAACTCATGCAATCACTCAGGCATTACCCATGCACTCTTCCAATCACCCATACATTACCTCTGCACTCATGCAATCTCCCAGACATTACCCATGCACTTACAAAATCACCCAAGCAATACCCATGCACTTACAAAATCAGCCAGGCATTACCAATGCACTCCTCCAATCACTCAGGCACAACTCATCCAATCATGCAATAACCCAGACACTACCCATGCACTGCTCCAATCACACATGCACTACCGATGCACTCCTCCAATCACCCAGGCAGTACCCATGCACTCATCCAATCACTACGCCACTACCCAAGCAGTTATATAATCACCATGCACTACCCTTGTACTCCTCCATTCACCCAGGCATTATCCATGCACTCATGCAATCATCCAGGCATTACCCATAAACTCATGCAATCACTCAGGCATTACCCATGCACTCTTGCAATCACCCATACATTACCTCTGCACTCATGCAATCTCCCAGGCATTACCCATGCACTTAGAAAATCACCCAAGCAATACCCATGCACTTACAAAATCACCCAGGCATTACCAATGCACTCCTCCAATCACTCAGGCACAACTCATCCACTCATGTAATAACCCAGACACTACCCATGCACTGCTCCAATCACCCATGCACTACCCATGCACTCCTCCAATCACCCAGCCAGTACCCATGCACTCATCCAATCACTCCGCCACTACCCAAGCACTTATAAAATCACCACACACTACGCTTGCACTCCTCTAATCACCCAGGCACTACCCATGCACTCATGCAATCATCCAGGCATTACCCATAAACTCATGCAATCACTCAGGCATTACCCATGCACTCTTCCAATCACCCATACATTACCTCTGCACTCATGCAATCACCCAGGCATTACCCATGCACTTACAAAATCACCCAAGCAATACCCATGCACTTACAAAATCACCAAGGCATTACCAATGCACTCCTGCAATCACCCAGGCACAACTCATCCACTCATGCAATAAGCCAGACACTACCCATGCACTGCTCCAATCACCCAGGCTCTACCCATGCACTCCTCCAATCACACAGCCAGTACCCATGCACTCCTCCAATCACTCCGCCACTACCCAAGCAGTTATAAAATCACCATGCACTACCCTTACACTCCTCCAATCACCCAGGCATTATCCATGCACTCATGCAATCATCCAGGCATTACCCATAAACTCATGCAATCACTCAGGCATTACCCATGCACTCTTGCAATCACCCATACATTACCTCTACACTCATGCAATCACCCAGGCATTACCCATGCACTTACAAAATCACCCAAGCAATACCCATGCACTTAGAAAATCCCCCAGGCATTACCAATGCACTCCTCCAATTACCCAGTCACTACTCATGCACTCCTCCAATCACCCAGACACTACCCATGCACTTATAAAATCACCATGCACTATCCTTGCACACCTCCAATCACCCAGGCACTACCCATACACTCATGCAATAACCCAGGCACTACCCATGCACTCGTCCAATCACTCTGGCACTACCCCTGCACTGGTGCAATCAGCCACGGACTACCAAAGCGCTCATCCAATCACTCAGGCACTACTATTGCACTCATCCATTCACTCAAACACTAGCCAAACAGTCATGCAATCACTCATGTACTACCTATGCACTCCTCCAATCATTCAGGCACTTCTATTATACTCATCCATTCCCTCAAACAGTACCTAAGGAAGTGATGCATGCACTGACGTACTACCCATTTACTCATGCAATCACCTACGCACTACCCATATATTCCTCCAATCACTCACGCACTACCTCTACACTCATGTAATCACACTGGAAATTTTTCTATTTTTAACCAGTTTATGTGGCTCCATAAGAACCGTTTTTTTTTTAAACAATTTTGTATTTTTTTTGAATTTTTAAAGATTTTCTTTTTTTGGGTGTTTTTGACTTTTTTGAAAAACAAAAATTCAACACTCCAACATCAGTAGTTGAAAAAAACAGGAAAAAGAACAATGTCAATGACAGAAAAAGAAATTAACACTTGTGTGCTTTGATTGCATTGACAATAACATCAAGACATTGCTCCGCAACACACAGTTTTGCATTGCATTTGCAGCAATTAATGGACACATCCACCAGCTCTGGAACAATGTGTGGCCGAGGTGAAGCTGGAAGTCCTGCACCCGATGTTGATGGGGCATTATTGTCAGGCTGGGTAGCTTGTTCGTTTTTCTCCCGCAGCATGATTTCTTTTGCCAAACGAACAGGATGCATAGATTCTAAGTGTTTCTTCATAGAAGAAGTTCTGCAGGAGTACTTCTTCTCTGAACCTCGGGAAAGTACTCTTTGGCAGATAGTGCAGGTGACTTTCCTAGCGTTCACTTTCTTTTCACCCTCTGGCACTGAAAAGGAAGCCCAGACTACACTCTCTTTTCGTTTTTTATCTGGCTCTTCCACTTCCTCAGGCTCTTCTTCAACATCTTGGTTAGGATGACTGGATGCCATATTGCTCAAAAAAAGTCAAACACTGCAAAAAAAAAGCATATTCAGCAGCCTACAAAAAATAGGTCTTGCTAGGAAGACAGACAAATAATAAGGGAAATAAAATAGGTGTTTGGATCCTCCCTCCAAAAGAATGAAAATGATTTAAACTAATCAGAAGCTTTCTTTTCAGGTCACATGGAGTCGCATAGGGAGCGCGCACCCGTCGCATACACGTCGCGCACCCGTAAAATTTCGTATACATAATTATAAAGTATAAATAGATGTTTATAAAATATTTTAAAAAGTATATTAGTGAAAGTGTTTATATAAATCTGATATTTGAACTTTGTGCAGTGATATTTCACACTTTGAAAATACCCTGAAGTCGCGACCCCAACGCGATCCCGGCGCGACTCTGGAAATACGTGCACACCCTACGCGCATACGTCGCGCACTCGTGAAATTTCGTACAGTTAATAGTAAACTAAAATACACTGTTTATAAATTATTTTCTAAAATATATTAGTGAAAGTCTTTAACCAAAACCGATATTTATAATTTCTACAATGATATTTCATACTTTTAAAATTACGCCAGTGTCGCGACCCCGGTGCGACTCTGGAAACACCTGTCAGCCGGGTTAGCGCACCCTTAAACTGCACATCCATCGTGTATGTTCGCGCAGGGTGCGCGACCCTGTGTAACAATTAAAAAAAAAGCATAACATACAATAAAACAACTTTCTCAGTACTAAAAGCGCTATTTCAAGTAAATATAAATTTAAGTTGTACGTATAAATAACAAAGTATATTTTTAGTAGTGTATTATGTATGTATTTTAAAAGAGTGATTTCAATTGTAGAAAAAGATTTTAGAGAAACGAAGTAAAATTTAAAAAGAAAAGTTCAAAAATATACTTCCAATCATTTTAAAAAGAAGGAATTCTAAAAAACACCTACAAATATCGTAGCAAATGTAAGTTTAAAATAATTATATAGTTAAGATTTAGCATTTGGAAAACCTTTGAAATTCACTGAAAAAACCATAGGTTTCAGGAACGTTATAGTTAGAAATTAGCATTTAAAAACCTTAGAAATTCACTGAAAAACCACAGGTTTCAGGGACGTTATAGTTAGAAATTAGCATTTAAAAACCTTAGAAATTCACTGAAAAAACCACAGGTTTCAGGGACATTATAGTTAGAAATTAGCATTTAAAAAACCTTTGAAATTCACTGGAAAAACCATAGGTTTCAGAGACATTATAGTTAGTTGGACATTTCACTCATACAAAACCAGTGAAATTCGGCTGTTATAGTTAGTTCAGCTAACTATAACTCACGCCCCCCGCAATGCATTGCTGATGACGTCACATATTACATCATTCATGACATGGTCAGTGACATCACGGATGACATCACTGATGACATCTTAAATGACATCACTGATGACATCATCCATGTGACAATCTGATGCACCTCCTCACACCCTAATATAACCTTTGATACACCCACTCTAAAATACAGACTACCATTTTCGAAACTATACACACACCAATACCAGTTACTACATAACCACTCACTGATTCCTAGGTCTACACACACATCCACTTATTCACCCATACAGTCACTCATACATGCAGTCACTCATCAATACAGCACTATCATATACACTCATACACCTATACAGACACTCACACACCGCCACTCACCCATAGAGTTACTCACACACCTAGTCAGTCATTGAAATAATCAATCACATTCTCATTTACTCACCTATGCAGTTATACACACACCACCTCACTTACTCATACATATACTAACACATACTTACTTTCTTATACAATAACTGATACAAGCACAGACTCATCCATACAGCCACTCTCACAATCACTCACTCTCACATATAGTCATTTATATACTCCTACACTCACATATACTGCCTTTCACATATGTAGTTACTCACACATGTACCACTGAGACATCCATTCACTCACCCACCCATACAGCCCCTCACAGATGCACCCTTGAATCCATACACCCAATGAATCACCCACTCACACATCCATGCAGGGAGTCACACACCACCCACCCACCAACACAGACACTCAGGCACCCATACAGATACTCAGACAACCAATCAATAACCCATATTGACACTCATGTAGCTATTCACCAACCCATGCAGCCACTTACACACCAACTGACAGACTGATACAGACATTCACACAGTTTAGTCACTAACCCATGCATTCAGTAAGACAGGTTTAATCACTCACTTATACAGTCAGTCATGCAGCTACTAAATACTCCATTCAGACACTTATACACCCACTCATTCTTCAATACACCTTGGCAAATATATATATAAAACATATTTAAACTTTACAGAAACACAAAGTCACTGGATGATGTCATCAGTGATGTCATTTGAGATGTCATAAGTGATGTCATCAGTGATGTCACTGACCATGTCATGAATGATGTAATATGTGATGTCATCAGCAGTGCATTGTGGGGTGCAAGTTATAGTTAGCTGAACTAACTATAACAGCCGAATTTCACTGGTTTTGTACGAGTGAAATGTCCAACTAACTATAATGTCTCTGAAACCTATGGTTTTTTCAGTGAATATATATATATATATATATATATATAATATATATATATATATATATATATATCCGATCAGAGTATAGACTCCCTCCTGTGAAACTCCGGTTCTCCCAACCTTTTACCACCTCCCAAAAATACATAAGGACTCAACAAATCCTCCCGGAAGACCAATTGTATCCTCAATTAACAGTCTCCTAGAAAACACTTCTATATTCACTGACTCTTTTCTATCTCCACTAGTAAAAGATCTGTCATCATACGTAAGAGACACTCAGGATTTCTTGAGGTTGATGGAGAACACAGTCTGGGAATCTGATATGCTATTAATAACATTAGACATTACTAGTTTATACACCTGTATAAATCATCAAGATGGCATATCGGCTGTGAAATGGTTTCTCAACAAAAAACCTTCAAAATTTCATAAGCACAATGAGATGCTTTTGTGTATGATCAGATTTTGTCTAAATAATAACATCTTTCTGTTTGCAGGAAAATTGTATAGACAACTACGCGGGACCGCCATGGGCACGTGCTTCACCCCCAGCTACGCGAACCTTTTCGTTGGCTGGAGGGAGAAGCACGTGGCCTGGGGGGAACCTTATGACCATTGGATGGATAAGATCATGCTATGGGCGAGGTACATAGATGATCTCTTTGTTGTTTGGCGTGGTGACCGCGCCTCGGCTGAGGAGTATGTCACCGCGCTGAACAGCAATGAGTTGAATCTCAGGTTTACCAGTCATATAAGTGAGACATCAGTCAATTATTTGGACTTGGACTTGGAAGTCTTTGTTGCCAATAACACCCTACAGACACAACTATATAGAAAACCCACAGCAAGAAATGCTGTGTTACACGCAGCTAGCCATCATCCCAAAAGCCTAGTGCGAAATATTCCCTTTGGTGAACTCCTCTGCCTGAAACGCAATTGCTCGGACGAAGGGGATTTCAAAATAGCGGAAAAAGAGGCAATTATGAGATTCAAAGAGAGAGGCTATTCTAATACCATTCTCAAGGGAGCTGCGGAAAGAGTAGATAGGGTGGACAGGAGACAACTTGGTAGCCAAGACTAAAGATCTAAATAAAAAGGAAGGACCAGCAAGAATGATCACTACTTTCAACACCCAATCTGGGAGATTAGTGCACATCTTTAATAAGAACTGGCATATTTTAAAAACTGATAGCATTCTTAAAAACCACCTTCCTGAACGTCCTCCTATCACGTAAAAACGCTGCCAATCGCTTAGTGACCATTTTGTTCATAGTCACTTTGATGCCTCGCCCAAGGTTCCAAACAAAATGAATGTAAAAGGCTTCTATCCTTGCCTTCGCTGCAAAGCCTGTAAACACAGTAGCAAGATGACTTGTTTCAGAGGGAGACCGGGAGACCCAAGACCCATCAGGCAGATAAATAAGTTCTTAAATTGCAACTCTGATTTTACGGTGTACTGCCTGGAGGGTCCGTGCTCCAAGCGATACATCGGCAGTACCATCCACCCCACCAAGAAACGTGTTCTCGAACACATGCGCGCAATAGCCAACAAGGATAAGACGTATCCTGTTGCGCGACACTTCGAAAAGCACCACCAGAGTAATCGGGACCTTTTGAAATGTTACTGTCTAGATCAGGTAGACAGGAAAGAAAGAGGAGGAGATAGAGTAAAAAAATTGAGAATATTAGAGTCTAAATATATCATCGACCTCCAGACAAAGGCCCCGTTAGGACTCAATAACGACGAAGAACTATGGGTACATCTCTAGTAGGGTGACGAGGAAATGAATAAACATCTATTGCTATCAGAGTTTAAGAACGATTGTCCGCTTGCATAAAAGAATCACTGTCGTAATTATTTTGTGAATTATTTCTCGAAGTAACTGATATGCTAGCCCATACAGGGCCAAATAGTAGAGGTTGGGAGACCATATTGGTGCGACTTGCCATGATCAACATTACGAAATGGAATTTAGATGTATGGTATATGTCTCATTATACATAGAGATGTCTCTTTTGAATGGCAAACATGCACCATAATTATGAGTATTGGTCCTTTTTCCCAACAACATGTTTTTAACTTGCATTTGCACTAGCACTTTATTGGGTTTTATTCGACATCTCAACGAATTGTATTCAACTAGACATGTTTAAAGAATGCCACGATGAATTTAAGACATTGTAGTCCGCCATTGTTGTTTACTATTGTCACGTGAGGAGTCACGGTTTGAAATGTCGAATTGTTGCACAATAAACCTGACATTGACAAAGCCGCAAGGCGAAACGCGTCTGTCAGGAGTAGGGGGTCTGCAGAATAAAGCACTTTGTACATCGGATACCTTGTGAGTGCTTTCCTTCATAGACGCAGGATTGGCGCGTCTTAGTTTTATATATATATATATACTGTTCCACAAAGCTTTGGGAGCTTTGTGGAACAGTATATATATATATATATTTTTTTTTTTACAGCGGGTAACGCAGTGTTACATGCAGGCAGCCATCACCCGTTGAGCCTAATAAAAAATATACTTTTCGGAGAGCTATTGCGTCTTAAACGCAATTGCACTACGATGCGGAGCTACAATAATGTCAAGGAGGAAGCTCTGCAAAGATTTAGAGAGAGGGGCTATACTAAGGCAGATTTACTGCAGGCAGAAAACAGGGTAGAGAAAATCAATAGAGTAGAATTACTGGTAGCAAAGGGACCGAGGAAATCTATACAAGATGGCCCGGCAAGAATGATAACCTGCTACAATGAAAAATCGAGCAGTATTCTACAGATTTTTAGAAAAAATTGGCATATTCTGCAAACTGACAACATTTTAAAAACAAAGCTTCCAGAATGCCCACTTATAACATATAAACGATGTCCCTCAGTGGGGGACCATCTGATCCACAGTCATTTTGACATGACCCCGAAAATTCAAAATCGTTTGAGTATTGCCGGATTCTTTCTGCGCAAACGATGTAAGGCCTGCAAATTTAGTAGCAAAGTCACCACCTATCAGGGCAGACCAGGGGATCCTAGGCCTGTCCGTATGATCAAAAGATTCCTGAATTGCAATTCAGAATTTACGGTATACTGTTTGACATGCCCATGTAAAAAACGTTATATCGGTAGCACCATACACCCGACAAAGAAACGCATCCTTGAGCACAAGCGTGCTATTGCAAACAAGGATGCGACTTACCCTGTTGCTCGTCATTTTGAAAAATTCCATCAGAGCAACAGGGATCTCCTCCAATTCTATTGCATAGATCAGATGGAAAAACAAGAAAGAGGAGGGGATAGGGTGCGTAAGCTTCGGTCCTTAGAGTCTAAATACATCATAGACCTTCAGACCAAAGCTCCGATAGGCTTGAATAATGATGAGGAGATGTGGGCACATCTAGAGTAATAGAAGAAGATAATGAACTATTTCCATGCAATTTTAGAGTTTGGGATAATTTTACTCTGGATACCGCAAAAAATACACTCCCCCCAAAATAAGATTTGACACTTTGTGAATGCCCATTCAGGGCACAATTATGGTTGCAACTAGATGACACCGACATTCTGTATATATCAACAACATTTTTGAATTGGTTTTTAAGCATATTATTCTAAAATTATGAGAAATGCTAATTTTTAATGAATTAGAAAAATAATTTATGAATTTATATACATGAATTTACTTATCAATTGTACACATGGACTCAATCCTAAATGAAGGTTTTAGCATAATTTTTCTACAATTTTAGTAATGCTAAAAAAAATGTGTCTTTATGTGTACATAGGAGAAGATGTGTCACCGTTGCTACAAAAATGTTTTTAAAGCACAGCACTGAGCACTTTGGGTAATAGCACTTTATGTAAATAACATGTTTTAAGATGGCCGCCATGTATTTTTACAACAAATGTTGCGTAAGTCCTATTTTTATGCTTAGTGAAGAAACACGTGATGTATGAGAATTTTAAATACTCGCGCGAAACACTATGGAAACTGACATTGAGGAAGCCGAAAGGTGAAAAGCGTCTGTCAAGGGGGGGGTCTGCACAATAAAATCATCAGCTACAAATAATCTGCATGTGCTCTCCATTTTTTGGTTTGCTGAAGGGCTGCCGAGTTACGGAATATATATATATATATATATATATATATATATATATATATATTCACTGAAAAAACCATAAGGTTTTAGGGACAGTTATAGTTAGTTGGACATTGCACTCGTACAAAACCCGTGAAATTCCCCCGTTATAGTTAGTTCAGGTAACTATAACTCGCGCCCCGCAATGCACTGCTGATGACGTCACATATTACATCACTCATGACATGGTCAGTGACATCACTGATGACATCTCAAATGACATCACTGATGACATCACTGATGACATCATCCAGTGACTGTGTGTTTGTGTAAAGTTTAAATATGTTTAATATATATAGGGAAAGGCGTATTGAAGAATGAGTGGGTGTATAAGCGTCTGAATGGATGATTTAGTAGGTGCGTGACTGAGTCTATAAGTGAGTGATTAAACGTATCTTACTGGATGCATGGGTGAGTGACTAAACTGTGTGAATGTCTGTATCCGTCTGTCTGTTGTTGTGTAAGCAGCTGCATGGGTTTCTGACTAGCTAAATGAGTGTCTATATGGGTTATGGATTGGTTCTCTGAGTATCTGTATGGGTGCCTCAGTGTTTGTGTGGGTGGGGTGTGTGTGACTCTGTGCATAGATGTGTGAGTGGGTGATTCACTGGATGCATGGTTTCAAGAGTGCGTCTGTGATGGACTGTATGGGTGGGTGAGTGTGTGTATGGGTGTGTTAGTGATTGAATGTATATCTCAGTGGTACATGTGTGAGTAACTACATATGTGAAAGGCAGTATATATGTGTGTTGGAGTATATAAATGGCTATAAGTGAGAGTGTGTGATTGTGAGAGTGGCTATATGGATGAGTGTGTGCTTGCATCAGTGATTGCATAGGAGCGTAAGAATGTGCTAGTATTTTTATGAGTAAGTGAGCTGGTGTGTATAACTGTATAGGTGAGTAAATTGGAGTGTGATTAATTATTTGCATGACTGACTAGGTGTGTGAGTACCTCTATGGATGAGTTGCGTTGTGTGAGTGTTTATATAGGTGTATGAGTGCATATGATAGTCCTGTACTGAGTGACTGTAAGTATCAGTGACTGTACGGGTGAGTGAGTAGATGTGTGTGTGTAGACCTAAGAATCAGTGAGTGGGTATGTACTTATTGGTATTGGAGTGTGTATGGTTTTGAGAATGGCAGTCTGTAATTTAGAGTGGGTGTATCAAAAGTTATATTAGGGTGTGAGAAGATGCATTAAATTCTCACATGGATGATGTCATCAGTGATGTCATTTGAGATGTCATCAGTGATGTCATCAGTGATGTCACTGACCATGTCATGAGTGATGTAATATGTGACGTCATCAGCAGTGCATTGCGGGGCGCGAGTTATAGTTAGCTGAACTAACTATAACGGGGAATTTCACGGGTTTTGTACGAGCGCAATGTCCAACTAACTATAACTGTCCCTAAAACCTTATGGTTTTTTCAGTGAATTTCTAAGGTTTTTTAAATGCTAATTTCTAACTATAACGTGCCTGAAACCTATGGTTTTTTCAGTGAATTTCAAAGGTTTTTTAAATGCTAATTCCTAACTATAACGTGTCTGAAACCTATGGTTTTTTCAGTGAATTTCAAAGGTTTTTTAAATGCTAATTCCTAACTATAACGTGTCTAAAACCTATGGTTTTTTCAGTGAATTTCAAAGGTTTTGTAAATGACAATTTTTAAATGTATTAATTGTTATATTTATTTTTTTGATACTGATTTACAACATTTTTTTAAACTATTTATTTTTGGATATTTTATTTTTTAAATTACATTGTAATTACATTCTACATTACATTACAAAATATACTTTCTCAGAATGAATTACTTTAGTTTAAATACTTTGCAAATAGGCAATAGACTTTTAAGTACAGTAGTTACAGTTGTTGCAATGGGCAACACAATTTCAAAAACAATGCAACATTGAGCTCAATGTGAATTTCTAGTAAAATGCAATTAGTTACTTTATCGATTACTTTTCTAACCACAGGACTGGATCCTAGATTCAGTCCTGGGACATCTCCTGTAAACAGTTGAGTAAAAGCGTTTTGGTTACAGTAGTGATTTTTAAGGAATATTATTGTATTTTAAAAGTTGACAAACTTTTTCACATAGAATCACCAATGTTATCCTATGGGAGGAAATTCACTTAGCAGGTAAGTAGTGTTATAGTTACTTTTTTTTACTCAGAGGTGGATCCTGGAACCAGCACTGGTGCATCTCCTGTAAACAGTTGAAAGAATGCGTTTAAGTCACACAGGCGATTTTTAAGGAATATTTGTAGTTTGTGAAAATCGACACTTTGAAACTTTTCTGCTGAAAACCAGACAATGGATTCCTATGGAAGGAAATTCAAGTTACTGGTAAGTACGGTTAGAATTACTTTTCAGGGTCAGTGCTGGGCTAAAAGATGCAGCACTGGGTTCTCTCCTGATAACAGGTGAGTAAATCGGAATTCATAGTTCGGCTGATTTTAGAGGAATATTATAAAGTTCCAAAACTCCACACTTAGAAGAATTTCCAAGTGAAACCAGTCAATGTTAGCCTATGGAAGAAAATTCAAGTTACTGGTAAGTACGGTTAAAATTACTTTTCAGGGTCAGTGCTGGGCTAAAAGATGCAGCACTGGGTTCTCTCCTGATAACAGGTGAGTAAATCGGAATTCGTAGTTCGTCTGATTTTAGAAGAATATTTGTATGTTTCAAAAATCGACACTTAGAAACTTTTTCAGCAAAAAGGAGGCAATGATATCCTATGCAAGGAAATTCAAGTTACTGGTAAGTACGGTTAAAATTACTTTTCAGGATCAGTGCTGGGCTCAAAGATGTAGCACTGAGGTCTCTCCTGATAACAGGTGAGTAAATCGGAATTCGTAGTTCGGCTGATTTTAGAGGAATATTTGTATGTTTCAAAAATCGACACTTAGAAACTTTTTCAGCAAAAAGCAGGCAATGATATCCTATGGAAGGAAATTCAAGTTACTGGTAAGTACGGTTAAAATTACTTTTCAGGATCAGTACTGGGCTGAAAGATGCAGCACTGAGGTCTCTCCTGATAACAGGTGAGTAAATCGGAATTCGTATTTCGGCTGATTTTAGAGGAATATTATAAAGTTCCAAAACTCCACACTTAGAAGAATTTCCAAGTGAAACCAGTCAATGATATCCTATGGAAGGAAATTCAAGTTACTGGTAAGTACGGTGAAAATTACTTTTCAGGATCAGTACTGGGCTTAAAGATGCAGCACTGAGGTCTCTCCTGATAACAGGTGAGTAAATCGGAATTCGTAGTTCGGCTGATTTTAGAGGAATATTTGTATGTTTCAAAAATCGACACTTAGAAACTTTTTCAGCAAAAGGAGGCAATGATATCCTATGCAAGGAAATTCAAGTTACTGGTAAGTACGGTTAAAATTACTTTTCAGGATCAGTACTGGGCTGAAAGATGCAGCACTGAGGTCTCTCCTGATAACAGGTGAGTAAATCGGAATTCGTATTTCGGCTGATTTTAGAGGAATATTATAAAGTTCCAAAACTCCACACTTAGAAGAATTTCCAAGTGAAACCAGTCAATGATATCCTATGGAAGGAAATTCAAGTTACTGGTAAGTACGGTTAAAATTACTTTTCAGGATCAGTACTGGGCTGAAAGATGCAGCACTGAGGTCTCTCCTGATAACAGGTGAGTAAATAGGAATTCGTAGTTCAGCTGATTTTAGAGGAATATTTGCACAATGGTGAAGGGAGGGGCGGGGCCTGAGGTGACATCTGTGCAAACGCGCCCCGTGGCGCGTTTTAAGTTGGGGGATTAAGTCCCCTTGAATCATGAGGGTCCCTGGGGTCCAACTAGCCCACCCTTACCTCCAGTATGTGCCAGGGAGCTGCGTTGCAGAGAGGTGTTCAGAGGCCACGCCCCTTTTTTGCACCTCTCTGCATTGCAGCTCTGTGGCGCTTTCTGGACTTACCTGTTGGGCTAGTTGGCCCCTAGGGACCCTCAGGATTGAAGGGGATTTAATTCCCCATCTTAAAACGCGCCACGGGGCCTGTTTGCACACATGTCACCTGAAGCCCCGCCCCCTCCCTTCACCACTGTGCAAACGCGCCCCGTGGCGCATTTTAAGTTGGGGGATCAAGTCCCATTGAATCCTGAGGGTCCCTGGAGTCCAACTAGCCCACCATGTACTTCTAAAAAGCGCCACAGAGCTGCGTTGCAGAGAGGTGTAAAAGGGGCGTGGCCTCTGTACACCTCTCTGCAACGCAGCCCTGGCGCATACTGGAGGTTCCTGGTGGGCTAGTTGGCCCCAGGGACCCCCAGTATTCAAGGGGAATTACTTCCCCTTCTTAAACGCGCCAGGGGCGCGTTTGCAGAGTACTGCAGGGAGGGGCGGGGCCTCCGGCACTATGCCGGTCGTTTTTTTGGTTTTTTTTTTAATGGGAGGGGGGCTGCGTGGCCCCCCTTCTGTTGGCCACTTTTGGCCCCGGGGACCCCATCCCCCGGGGCCTGAGCAATTTATTTATTTTTTTTATTAAAAAAAAAAAAACGGGAAGGGGGCCGTGTGGCCCCCCTTCCCTGGGCCTGTATTGGCCCCGGGGACCCCATCCCCAAGGGCATGCCCTCGATTTTTTTTTTTTTAATTTGGAGGGGGCTGCGTGGCCCCCCTCCTCAGGCCATTTAAGGCCCCGGGGACCCCATCCCCCGGGGCCGGCCTTGCCCTTTTTTTTTTTTTTTTATTTGGGGAGGGGGCTGCGTGGCCCCCCTCCCTGGCCACTTATGGCCCCGGGGACCCCATCCCCCGGGGCCTGGCCTCTGGTTGGGGACTGGGGGGGTCCCCAATCCCCCCACAGTCCCAGCCGGCTCCCCGCGTCCTACGGGAGCCGGCATTGCTTTTCCACATGGGGATCAGCTAACATGCTTTTCCCCATGTGGATAAGCAATTGGGTTTGCATTTTGAAAGAGAGAGCAGGTTTCCTGCTCTCTCTTTCAAAATGCAAACCAAGTTTGCTATGACAGGACGGGAGCCGTGAGGCTCCCGTCCTGTCATAGCAAACTACAGTGTCCCGGGGTAGGCACCCAGGGACACTGCAGGAGCCGGCCCTGGGGGGTGGCGGTCCCCAGGGCCATCAAGGGCTCCCGGAGGGGGCCGCGCGGCCCCCTCCCATCCAGTGCACAGCCCCGGGGAGGTGGTGGTCCCTGGGGCTTTGGGGTCCGTAACGGACCCCCATATTCAAATCTTTAGTGCCCCGAGGAGGTGGCGGTCCCGGGGCGTGTGGGGGCTGGAGCCCCCACACAGGTGAAATTTTTTAAAAAGAAGCCCCGGGGGTGGCGGTCCCCAGGGCTGCGGGAGGGCCAAGAGCCCTCCCGCACCATTATGTTTTCAAAGCCCCGGGGGGTGGCGGTCCCCGGGGCTTGGGGGGCCTTAGAGGCCCCCCACATTAAATTTAAACCCCCCCCACCATTCCCCTGGGACTTGGCCCACCCAGGGGCCTAAGCTCATCCCGCCGATTAAAAAAAAAAAAAAAAAATGCTTTTTTCTGCCCAGGGGGTCCTTGTGGGACCCCCTGAGCAGACCTAGGGGGTAAGGGTGTTTCTACCCTGCCCCCTTTGTGCGTTTTGTGCACTTGTTTCTTTTTTTTTTCTCAGCGGGATCCGCGCACCCTAAGCGCATTTCGCCGATTTAAAAAAAAAAAAAATGCTTTTTTCTGCCCAGGGGGTCCTTGTGGGACCCCCTGAGCAGACCTAGGGGGTCAGGGTGTTTCTACCCTGCCCCCTTTTTGCGCTTTGCACACTTGTTTCTGTCCCTCGGTTCTACTGAGGGACAAAATGGCTGCCAACACTTCCTGATTTGGAGTGTTGACAGCCAATTAGCATGCAGCTCGTGATCGGGAGGGTACGCGGACCCTACTCGTCCATAGATATATATGTGATTTTATTTGTGATTTTCTCAGAAACTACTGAACGGATTTACACCATTTAAGCAAAAGGCACGACACTGAACCAAGGGCTACCCCTTTGCCAAATTTGGTGTAATTCCGTTCAGCAGTTCGGGCTGTAGCTGCGACTAAAGGTTCCTATGGAAAAATGAATGGGGAAAACTCATTTTGGGACCCCCCTTTTTTCTCGGCCCCCGCTTGACGAATCAACCCGAGACTTTCAGGGTAGGAGCGGAGCGAAGCGCCCCAACAAGTTGAAAACTTTCGCGAAGATTCGTCAACCGGCGCCAACGTTATTTCAAATAGAATGTCGCGGATTTCCTATGGATAATATGTCCTAACTATAACTATCTACTGGCGACCGCCAGTAGATAATATATATATATATATATATGTATATATATATATATGTATGTAATTTGGACCATGTCATTATGAAATAAATCTACATCAATTGGAGTCTGTGCCCGTAAGGTTTATCTTCTTCGGTAACACTTGGGATCTTCGGGTGATATATATATGTATATATATGTATATATATATATATATATATATATATATATATATATATATATATATATATAGCAAGACGCTGGGACTTTATTAGCATAATGGGGCAGCAGCACCTGACACGTTTCAGCTCCAACGTGCCTTATTCACAGGTGGACAAACCATTTCAATTGACCCCAGCTGATGTCAGATCCACATGGTTCAGTAGCCCCAAGGTCCTTCAATGCCCAGAATTCACCATGTTAAAATATGAATGTCCGAAAAGGACTGCAGTGCGAGCTGTTACAGTTCACCCATCCCTTTCAACACTGCAGTCGCTGATGTAAGTATCTACATTAATGGCACTTCTGATAATGGTGTTCCAGATCGCTGCCACAAAATCCCAATGTTATTTGAGTTCAGGCGTATCAAGCTGGTAAGAGAAACATCTCTCACCTCCCTTTCTTGCCACCAACTTGTTACATTTAACTCAGGATAATCCTCGTCTTTGTCACGGTAGGGGCCAGCGGGTCATGCTCACACTGCTGCATCAGCAGAAACAATCAATTTCTCCGACTAGGTGAGCCCCCTACCCTGCAGGGCGGTTCCAGCAACACAGGCGCAGCAAGTCCTGTCATTCAACCACAAAGCAAGACGCTGGGAAACCACTTAAATGCACAGGCACTTTATTAGCATAAGGGGGCAGCAGCACCTGACGCATTTTGGCTCAAATTAGCCTTATTCATAGCTGGACAAAGCGTTTAAGTTGACCCCAGCTGATGTCAGATCCACATGGTTCAGTGGTGCCGAGGTCCTTTAATGCCCAGAATGCACCATGTTAAAATATGAATGTCCGAAAAGTCATAAACTTTTTTTTTGCCTTTGCCTTTACCCTTACTACTTTTTGCTAAATTCGCTTTTTTTGGCTTTGTAATTCTCTGCACTTTACCACTGCTAACCAGTGTCAAAGTGCTTGTGCTCTCTCCCATAAACATGGTAAATTTGGCTTATACCTGATTGGCACATTTAATTTAATCATGTCAGTATTAAAGTAGTATACCATATACGCCAGGCCTGTAAATTAAATTCTACTAGTGGGCCTGCAGCACTTATTGTGTCACCCAATTAAGTAGCCCCTTAAGACAAGTCTTAGGCCTGCTATTGCAGCCTGAATGCAGTTTTAAACTGCCAATACAACTTGCCAATATAAACCCCTTGGCAAGCCTTCAACTCCTTATACTTCCCTTTTATTGCATAAAAGTCACCTCTTAACTAGGCTTTAGATGGGGTGCATTGTAATTAAAAGGTTGGACATATAATTTTAAGTTTTACATGTCCTGGCAGTGAAAAACTTCTAAATTCATTTTCGTTACTGTGAGGCCTAACTGTCCCATGGGCTAACACTGGGTTGCCTTATTACATTTAATAAGTACTAACCTTTGATTGGGAACAGATAAGCATTTCATTTTTGGTGTCAGTGAAATAATAATAAAAATCCTCTTTAAAGGTAAAGTCGGATTTGAAATAAAATTTTGAAAATGCCATTTTTAGAAGGCTAGCATTTTGCTTCCCATGCAAGTTGCTGCTTGAAGCCTCTCCTAGGTCACATGACTGGATAACGTTGGCAGTTGGACTTTGTTTATTCCTCCCATACAGCCCCACAATAGAGGGATTAGGCGTGCCTAGTTTGGCCATCTACTGGCAGGATGGGGCAGTCTTGATGTATGCCCTACTACTTAAGCCCTGCTTTATCACTTGAGCCCAGGACTACCACAGTGACTCCAAGGGCTAGTTTTCTGGCCTCATGTTCAGAGCCACAGGGGCATGAAAGGATCCCACCACCTTTAACCCACACCTGCACACAGTCTGACTGTGTCCTAAATCCCAAGTGGAGCCCTTCCAGTCCTGGACCCCTGATGGTGGTGCTAAAGGTGTCTAGACAGCCAAAATCCAAAACTTAGGACTAGAATTTTTTTGGGCTAAAAACTGCTCTGAGAACTGAGGGAAGACCGAGACCAATCTGCTCGTCTATCCACCCAAGGTGCATTGCTGGTCAGCCTGAATTTGCGCTCGCTCCTCCTACATTTTTCTCTGCAGCAGCAAATCCTGTTCAGTGGTCCTTCTCTAAAGGGGTATCCGGCGTCCTGGAACTCTTGTCGGCTACAGCCTCCTGCCTTGTCCCGCTGGAGATTTTTGACTTCCAAAAAAGGGACTACGTCCAAACGTAGAAATCTTCACTGCGACACTGTCCAGCGCCTCCTCCTCGGACACCGCCTTCAGCCTTGCCCTGCAGACCTTGAGCTTCTCAGAACTTTCTCTTCGAATTCCAGAAGCAAGCGCTGGCTCCAATCCACTTCTTGTATCTGACCTGTGCTTCATCGTGGTCACCCATATTTATTTACTTTGACCTGGTCTCCCACAACATCCGTGGTTGGCGCTTTGATCTTTTAGGCACTAGATTTTACAAAAAAAATTAAAAAGTCATAACTCTGGTTCTACTAATTGAATTGTTATCATTTTGGTTTCAAGTAATTTATTACAATTTTCTCCATTTTTCGAAATTGGTATGGGATTTTTCTTGTGTTGTCACTTTATTGCAAACAGCCTCCTTAGGTTTCAGGGAGCCCTTGGTGGGAAGGAAAGCCTCTCACCTTTCCAACGAGGCCTTCCTGAAACTGTTTCTTGACTGTGGATTGCAGTCGTGCCACGATCCGCAGCCAGGAAACCCACAAGGCACCAGAGTCCAGTGCGGGGGGCAATATTTAAAAACAGTTATGTGGAAGTAAAAAAAAAATGTAAATGAAAAGCGAAATGGTCAGGGAGGTCGGCCCACCTAACATACTGGCTGACACCCTACTGGGCCCTCACTTGTTTTCTGAATGTGTGTTTTCCCTGTAGAGGGGGGAGAATTTGCCCTCCCCTGTCGAAAACACACTTTTTCCAAATCATATAAAGGAAATGTAGGTGGGGGTCGGCCTTGAAGACATGGGTTGACCCCCCGGTGGGTTCACTTTTTAATAAATGTGGGTTTCCTCTGAAGGGGAAATGACTAGGGGTGGAGCGGCCATACAATAAACCTTTCAATGACTGTGCATGGCTACCTACCTTCGATTTGTCACTCTTTCACTAGGCAAGCAGCCATAAAAATTGTTTTTACCTGTACTTGAGGGAATCATGAACTTGCTTAGGGCCTGCTCGACACGTTTATCTGCCATCAGAACGTGTTAGATGTTCTGTTCACCGATTGATAAGTGCATTATTGTCCCCACACTGCACATAATAGTGGATGCTTGATAAGCCACGTGGTCACTGAGAACCCTTTGTGGGAAGAACGTAGGCTTGACTAGTTTTTGAAGGGCTTTTTAGGGAACTTATTTGTACAACATAATGAACACCCTCATTGCCTAAGAGAACCAGGGTAAGTGTAATAATTCAAATAAATGTCCTGTGGGACTCATTCACTGACATTTCTACTTTGGTTTGGAAGTGTGAAAACTCTATTAGTAACTTGTATCCTAATCAATGTTATTGAAAAAGGGTGCAGGGCATGATATCTTGTATGATGGGGATTTTCACATTTTAGAATAGGAACAATATACATTTCATTCTGTATCAAAATTAGTGCTGACAATGCAGTGCTCAGACAGTGAACAAATAAATATGTATACAACAACCTAGAACAAGACACTGACTAGATCCCAAGGTTGCATATGATTTTATATCAAACAAACATAAGCGGAGATCCAGTCTGCACATATATGGTATTTCCTGCCAAACCATAACATGTTTTAAAAGCAACTTAGGGAGGGGATGTCGTTATTTCAACCTGTAGTTAGTGTTCAGGCCTCATCAGGACAAAAGTCGTCTGACTAAAGTTCCATAAAAACCGTGGAATCTTGCGACCTTCAATAAGGCATCCTGCAAACAATACATGCAAGAACACTTCAAGACAGAGTATATAATGTATATCGGGCCTCTCAGTTAGTCAGACAGTTCCGGTGGGGTAAAGACATTTTTGGGGGAGAAGTACATCTTTGTATTGTGTGGAGAAAGTGGTCACACCTACACATACAACAGTACTCCTTGACAAAGCCAAAAATGCAAAACAGCCCACTCGGTTACTTAGACTGTCCACTAGAGGACATTACATTATGTGCTGGAAATTTCTGAAATCTGTTGAGATCCACAAATTGACAACCAATTAGCATTCTCATGTGTCTCCACATAAAAACTGAACCCAATTTTTGTGGGTAGCTCTAGCACCCACAATTGGAAACTGCTAAAAACACCACATAGACTCATCAAATTTAAGCAGTGAAAACACAACTTTTGTTTGCAATGTGGGTAGCTGTGGATTTTGGGCCCATCCTCAGCTGGCAACTGCTTCTAACTCCATATCTTGTGCCCATTTCATAAATGCATTTCCTTGATACCCATTTTTTACTCTAAATATTTCACCATGTGAATTGGTCTATGCTTGGTACACAATGAAAAACCTTTGTACGGTGCAGCTCAGTTGTTGACTCTGGATACCTTGGGTTCTAAGAGAACCTACAAACCCTATATAAGCCTGCAACCAGAAGGGTCTAACGAACATAGTGGTATATTGCTTTTGTAAATCGGCCATTTTGACAAAACGTTACAGATGAAAACGTTGTCACAAATGGCCGTTTTTACCTGCTCGTTTACAATGTTTATTTCAAAAGTTAGAGCATGATTACGACTTTGGCGGTCTTGGTACCGCCATCGCAGTGGCATTGGATTCCCCAAACACAGACTAGGCGGTCTGCCATCCGAATTATGATGTTGGCGGTCCCTTAAATAAAAGCTTGCCCAAGTACCACCACCTCCGCAGGTCATTCCTTCCCGCATCAATGGCGGTCGCAGGCTACAGCAGCTGGCGGCTGAAGTCTAGCTCCTGTTCCCACCATTGAGATTACAATGTGGTTCACTGCCAAGCCAACTGTGGCGGGAAGACCCTCACACTCGACCTGGCAGTAACATGAGATATAAGGTGTAAACTCACCTTATATCCAGTTTCCACTTCTCTTCCCACCATGGAGCCCATTGTGCAGGTCCTCCCTTAGCTGCAGACACTTGCCCACGAAGAAAATACCATTGGCGTCAACTCCTAAGATAAGCCATTCGTACATTTCTTCATTGCTACAGTGACTGTGGACCCGTGCTGTTGGACAAATTATGTTTTTCATAGATATAATACATATGTGTGTATTTTCAGACTTGCTTTGTGTAAATACACACATATGTATTTGCACCGTGGAAAGAAACCTTAAAAAATTAGGTTCCTAGCGCGACAGTCCCCCTCCGTCGGAAAACCGCCACTGCGAGACCGCCAGCACAACAGAAACATTGTAATATGGTGGACAGGATGCCGCCGGCTTGGCTGCATTGACTGGCCCGCCATGGGATGGTGGTAAGGCAGCCAAACTCGTAATCAGGCCCTTAGTTTCTTTGGGAAAACCTTGAGGCATCTACACATATGACTCCTTGATGAATTTGGAATTTTGTCTACTTTTCAGATATTTATAGCTTTCCTGGATCACCCATGTGTTTCACACTGGTTTCCAACAGAAACTGGGAGTAGTTTGAAATCAGAAAAAATAGGAAAAATGCGCTACCTCTTTGAAAAATGCCTAAATTATGGTAAAACATTAAGGGCATGATGACGATGTCGGGCAGACTCACGTCTGCCCAACACTGTTGCGTTCTTGGGATCAACCGACCTCCGGTCGGCTGGCCCGACACCGCAATTACAATGTGACTGCACATGGTGCGGTTGAATACTCCCATTTCTCTATGGGAGCTTGTGATGTGGCCGTAAACTGGCCAGAGCACACGTTCCCATAGAGAAATGGGAGCCTGTTTATATCCCTGCACTGTGTGGCAGGCACCTCATGGTGCCTGCCACACGGTGCAGGGATTTAGAGGGGACCCCCAACCAGAGGGCCAGGGAGGAAGGGGACCCTGCTAGGGGCCCCCAAAGGCACTTTCTGACAGCAGATCTATGTCGGAAAGGCTGACATAGATTTGCTCTCGGAAAGTGCCATTATAATCCCAAAGGCGTAAACGTCTTACTCACAGGATTATCCAGCCCTTCTGATTGGCCAACGGGCTTCTTGAGCCCGATTGAAGTCAGCCAGATTGACTGGCTGGTCTGAGTTCCGGCCGCCGTAATTGTAATATGGCGGTTGGAAGTCAAACCAGGGATGTCGGTTGGAAAGCCTCTGACCAGCGGTCGGAGGCTTTCCGACCAACATCCTAATTAGCCACTCAGGTTTTTAAATCAGCTCTGCATGTTCTTGAAAGTTGGGAAAATGGTGACTTTAGCACAGCTAACCATTCATTGATGCCATTTTTAGGAAAACAACAGACACTTTTATCCAGAGCATTTTTTCCTTTTTTTTCCCCAAAACTCAAAATGTTGCTGTATTTTGCCTATTCTCTCGGTCCTCTCCAGGGAAATCTACAAACCTTTAGTACCTTTAGAATCCCCAGGATGTTGGAAAAAAGGAAGCAAATTTGGCATTGTACCTTATGTGGACAAAAAGTTATGGAGGCCTAAGGGCGAGCTACCCCAAATAGCCAAAAAAGGGCTCAGCACTGCGGCAGCAGTTAAGGGGTTGAAGGAACGGATTATTCATATACAATTAGTGCACATAGAAAGGGCAGCACCCTCTGCCCATTTACTAATAAGGAGTAGGAAGTGTAGGGGCAGATTCATAAAGGCATGCAAGAGTACAAAAAAGTACTACTGTAGTACTTCTTCCCATACTCGTGTTTGCTAGTAATTGCATGTGCTTCATCGGGCACTTATATATATAGAACCCAAAGGCTATTCTAGTTCTGATTGAAAACATTGTTTCCTTGTTAGATCTGTGTATGCGCCGCCACAATGCATTGTTTCAAATATGTGCACTCTGTGGCTGATTCACAAAGGAATTTATGAGTATATGAAATAGTACTCGTGTAGTACTACTACACATAGTCCTAAATGCCTTTGTGAATTGGCCCCAAAACATCTACAATGCCAAACAATATAGGACAATTCAGAGAATGTTCATGTACGTTTTGTACAGATGAAAATGGATGAGCCCTCTGCATTCTTACTAATTGGGAGCTGGACATTTCAGGGCTGATTCACAAAGACATTGTGAGTACATGAGAAAGTGCTCCTCCAATAATATCTCACGTACCCATATATGCCTTTGTGAATCAGCCCATTTATTTACATTAACCTTTTCATTGCAAATGTGTTCAGCAGACTTTCAGGAATAACAAGACAAAGTATTGGTACATTTTACAGAGATACTGGAGCCATTTTCTGTGGTGAATGTTCTCCTGAACAAAACACTGATGTACACCATTTAAGAAAAGTCAGTTTTTACTTCCTTTTTCTCTAAAAATATGTAATTAACAATACTTCAACATTTCCAAGTAATGTGATAATTAACTGGCTGATTTACAGCAATATTGTCAAGCCAGCATTAAGTGTGATTATCATTTTGCATGTCTGTTCTCACTGGTTCTTCAGCGCACGGCTCGATGTTTATATTTCCGTCTGAACAAGGTTTTCGCCTGGTCATCCTTAATGAGGGTCTTCGCCTCAACCACTGCTTAGACTAAAGAACAAAATGTTCCTTCCATGATCATTCGCAGAATGGATACATTCTCTCATACTTAAATTCTGAAAGGTACAGAAGACGGTCAGGGCTCTGAACTACGGGTTGTCATGGTTACAGCGTTCAGTGACTCAGATGAGGATAGGGGCCAATTATGAAGTTTTGTTTGCTTGGTTTTAAGTGGTTTGTTACCTGGATACTCAACAAATAGGAAACCTGAAAAAAGAACTTGTTTTCTACTTTCCCACAAAACAGTGAAAAGGGAAGCGGATGGTCAAACTTGAAGCTATTCTAGAGTATCGATGGCAGATTCTTAGCTGTGTGCTGAAGTGTTTTAGCATTGGTAAAACAAATTCTGACAAAGAAGAGGTGCATTTTAAATTTAGGACATGACATACTATGGGCTTGCAAATAGAGACAGCTTCGATGCATTGAGCAGAATTCTCACTTAATTATCTTTATAATTAGGCCCATGTCCTTGTCTCAGTTGTCATAGCAGGTACTATTAAAAAAATGGTGATTCTTTTTTATATTTCTTACATTTTCTGATGTTTTTATAACATGTATCTTCTTTAAGCAGTCTGTGGCTAGGGTGCCACCGTTCCATTATTTGTCAGTTCGCCAAGCTCTATCTGTTTCGTCTCTTCCTTCATGGAACACTAGGATCCTGCCAGGCATTGGCATGGGCCCACTTATCAAATTTCCTTCCACAAGTGAACAGGCTTTAAAAGGGAAAGTGGTGATTAGCTAGTGTTGTGACAGCCTTAGAGTAAGGATGAACTTACGTGTTGTACTACCGACCGGCAGAACCGGGGAAGACAGAGAGACTCCTATATAATTTATTCAATAAACTCACCAATTCCACACTGGCTCCCCCATCTAAACTGCTGAATCAGTAATCAGATCTGCCTTTGTCCCCTCCCTCCAAGGGGAACATAATTACATACACTATTTTCCAAAACTCCACAGCCTGGTTAACAGCAGCAATTAAATAGATATGCAGATTCCCGTGTAAGGTGCTTATGGAAGCACAGGTTTTGCTGTTGTTAAGCATACAGTCTTAAATTGGCCTGTTTTGCGGCTCCTGTTTTAGTTGCAGTAGTCAGTTTGGCATCATGGGCCGGATCACGTAATGTGAGCAGGGGGGACGCTAATCTAAGTCTTGTCCAAACCATTGTTTTGCCTTTAAATATTTGAAGAGCTGAAGGGGTGTTGTGTTACTCCTTTGGCAGTGGTACTAGGTTGCTTTAAGCTTAAACATTAATGGAATGCGCTACTTTCGTATGGAATCCAACTAGCATTTGTTGAAGTATACAAAGGAACAGGACAGAAGAACACAACAAAGCTAACACACATTAAAACACTCCAAGAAACTAAAGAATAAAACAACCACAACTGAACAGCAAAATAGAATACTATGACAAGACAATCTCAGTACAACACTTTAAGACAAACAATAGTTTTACACAAAAATAGCACAGCAAAGAATAAGCCAAATTCATCACAAGTACATTAAACTGCAAGCCAATTTGAACGTCACACAAGACAAACACAAAGCCTACTCAACATGCTAATCATACAAAACAGCATGTCACATTAACAGAACATCAACTCACGGCACAAACATAATTTTAGTAATTTTTGTTGTGTTGCCCTAAAGGTGTTGTCAATTTGTCGTATTATTATGTTGGCATTTTGTGATTTGGTGTGTTGTATTTTGCTTAATCTGCTTGCAGGTTTTGGGTTGGTATGTTGTGTTGTTTTTATGGTGTGTTGTGTTGGTGTGCTACTGTTTTATGTTTGAATTCCTAAAGTCCTGTGTTATTGTATTGGGTTCTGTTGTTACATTGGTGCTGTAATATTTTGTTGTATAGTGTGGATGGGTGTGTGCTGCATCCTTCTCTGGCTGCTGCACTGTATTGTTCTGTTGTATTGCTATTCTGTAATTAAGGAGTTGTTTTATTGCAAAATGACATGTTGTTATGATGCAGTTGTGATATTTTCGTGTCATTGGACCTCAGATACAGTCATCCTGCTTACACGTGCAAGAAATGTCTCGTCACAAGTTACCACCCAGATTTGTTTACTTTCATGCTGCCGCAGTAAAAGATGTGTGCACCAAGCACTGCACTATTGTGTTCCAAGATCATGTATAAAGAACAAGAAAAACGTTTTTTTTATTAGGCTCTTCGAGTAGAACAGTAAAGCCCTTAAGAGGTTTATTTATAGGTCTCTACCTTATGGTCACAGAGACTTGCAAGGTAAAATTGTTTTTTTTTGTTTTCATTGCAGATGACATAATTCAGAATAGCCTTAAAATAATATAATCCTGAGTCCAGCAGCTAATTACTGCTCAACCGAATTATATAAAACTCTGTGCACTTTACCACTGATAACCAGTACTAAAGTGCTTGTGCTCTCTCCTTTAAACATAGTGAAATTGGTTTACACCCAATTGCCACATTTAATGTACTTGTAAATCCCTTGTGAAGTGGTACTACATGTACCCAAGGCCTGTAAATCAAATGCAACTAGTGGGCCTGCAGCACTGATTGTGCCACCCATTTAAGTGGCCCTTTAAACATGTCTCAGGCCAACCATTGCAACCTGTGAGTGCTGTTTTAAACTGCCATTTTGACCTGGCAAAACCAAACTTTTGCCAGCGCCAAACCTTCTCTTTTAATACATATAGGTCAACCCTACTGTAGGCCCTAAACAACCCATATGGCATGGTGTCTTGTATTCAAAAAGTTGGACATGTATTTCTAAGTTTTACATGTCCTAGTAATGAACAACTCTCAATTTTGTTTTTCACTATTGCCAAGTCTACCTCTCCCTTAGGTAACATTGGGTTGCATTATTACATCTAATAAGTGGCAATGCTTTGTTGGGAGCAGGTAGGAAAATCATGTTTGCTATATGAGGAATTGTAATGTAAAACCCTCTTTCATGGTAAAGTTGGATTATAAATCAAAATTCTGAAAAGGCAACTTATAGAAAGTTAACATTTTCTTGTAATAATCGTTTGGTGCCTGCAGCCTGTTCCTGGGTCACATGATTAGGTGTAGTTAGTAGTTGGTCTTTGTGTATTCCTCCCAGACAGCAGCACAATAGAGGGTCTGGGTGTTGGCAGGTTGGGCCATCTCTGACTTGATCGGGCGGAGCTGTCACCTACCACACTTGCACTTCACAGGGCACTGGCTCAGCTCACAAACAAAAGACTCCACACTAGCCTATTGTGCCCCAGACTGAATGGGACCAGGGCAGGGAGGCAGGACAATTCTGACATCTCTGTAGGGGGAAACTGCAGAAGTGTCTCCCAATTCAAAGCTGGCACCAGCTATAAACATTGGACCCTCAGACCCAACTCTTCAGATCACTTTTGGATCTGTAGAAAACTTAGAAGAATGACTGCTCTGCTTCCCTGCTGCTTTGCTGCAAGGAGGACAGCCCAGCTGTCCTGTTGCTCTGCTGCAAGAGGGACTGTTCTGCTGCCCCACTGCCTGAGGAAGAAGGACTGAATCTACAACCTGAACCCAGGACCACCAGAGTGTTTCCTAGGGCTAGGTAGCTGGCCCTCTGTTCTAAGGCACAGGGACAAAACAGGCTCCTCTGCACCAACACAACTTGACTCCTTTCGAAGCCAAACCATGCATCACAGCTACTGATCACCGACTTTGCAAGCACCAACCCGGGCGCATTGCATCTCAACATCGACAACAGGCTCAGCTCCACACAAGTCCATGCAGCACAAGCGGCTTCATCGATCTCAACCAAGAGCAGCACATCTCAATGGCAGACTCTGCATTGCAAGCTCCCATCAATGGCTCTATCAACCTTGACTCAGCACAATGCATCTTTATGCAGCACCTTCCATCGCAGCTCCTGTCAACAGCTTCTTGACCCACACACAGGCCAACGCATTTCGGCGCACCAGCGCATAAAATACTTTTACTAGCAGACTGAACTCAGTCATGTATCACGCCTGTGCTCCATCACAACTTTGATTTGGACCCTGTCCACCATGACCAGATAACCGCTATTAGCGTTTTGTGCTTTTAAGCACTATTTTGACCTAAGTCTTTAAAATTACATATTTACAGTTCTACTGATTGGATTTTTGTTGTTTATTTTGTCAAATAATTTAATACATTTACTCTATTTTTCTAAATTGGTGTGGGATTTTTCTTGTGACTTGTTTTCACTTTATTGTTGTTTGTGTGCTGCATAATTACTTTACACGTTGTCTCTAAGTTAGTCCTAACTGCTTTTGTGTCAAGCTGCCAGAGAGTGAAGCACATGTTAATTTAGTGACTTTTGTGTTTCACCCTGACAGGGATTGTGGTTGTTGCTTGAGAAGGGCTCACACCTCCACCCTCAACCAACAATCCAGTTTCTCACACTATTATATTACTGTAACTAAGGGGCTCATTACGATGCCGGGCGGAAGCACCACCGCCGTGCTGGCGGATGCAAAAACCACCAGTTACCGCCGGCACGCAGCAGTCCACACGCCCGCCCAATTACGATGCGAAAAGTAGGCCAAACACCGCCGGCAAGCCAGCAACACCGTCCGCCATCAAAGTGCGCCCGTACATGTAGCGGCGCAGCCTAACTGACACACACCGTCCGACGAAACACGTCCCGCCCGGCGCATAAATTACGATGCCGCAAACAAACGGCTCCCACGGCTAAGAGACACCGCACGTGAAAGAGGCGGTAACACGGACGCAGAGCACGGACAACGAAGAAGCGGCACCCCGAGCATGAATCCAGCACTGCAGGCCCTTCCCATGCTTCTGCTGATGCACCACCAAGGACGCAACGTACCGCGGAGACGCAGGTAGGCACACACACAACAAGTGCACGCAAACAGCGCACACAGTGCAAGGGCGGAAAAGCGGACAACCCCCACCAGCGCGTGTACACTACACATCCACCATTGCATCCACATATGACACACAGGCCAAATCGTAACATCGCGGAACACATGTGTACACACCACCTGGGACTAGGAACCAACCACCCCGTCACGGCCCCAAAGCGCCGATGACGCCGCCACACATGCGCACAACGCAGAGGCCAACCGCAGCGCCATGCATGCGTCGCACACAGACACAGGGACACAACCAAGCAGCACACACATCAGCCCCACCCCGAACGCACATGACACGTGACAGGCCTGCCACAGACATGTCCCCAACGCCCAATTCACGGACAACACCCAACGCCACACAACCGACGCACACATGTCAGTGAAGTCACGCAACAGCAGGACACACCCCAGTGTAACAAACATGGCGTAGCACACAGCGGCGGCAACACCAACTAGGAGAAGCAGGGCCCCTCGGGAAGAGGAACGCCAGTACCACACTGAAAAACCCATACCACCCTGCACATATGAACAAGACATATAAAACGGAACACCAAAGAGCACGGGGACCGACAACAGGTGGCCCAAGAATAACATTCACACACAAGGCCCAACGCAGAGCGGAAAGGCAGCCTGCCGCCCACACAAGGGAGAGCAGACAGCACTGAATGACCTTCCATTCCAACACCGAAACCACAGCCCTACGACAGAAGCCGGTGAATACAGCCATTGTCCAAGAATAGACCAACACAGGCATGCCGAGGAGACCGACCACAGGGCAGATAGCGCATATCACAGAAGCACACAACGGACGGGGAAGAAAGAAGAAAACACTCCCCCATGTCGGCCACATGCAAGTTAATTGGAAGGAGTCACACATCACTGACCTTGAACTGTCTGAGAAGCATGTGGGAAGAGGGCCCGTGTCCTCCAAACAAGCAAACAGAACACAAGTCCTGTCTCCCTACGACTACACAGAGCTCACAGCAACCTCGGAGCGTGCACATTGCAGACTGCACACACAGCCGGAGCACGCCACCACAACGCACCGCTGCGAAATGGCAACCGCAACACACCTACCCAACTACGCCGAACAGCTCAAGCTGTACAAAACCAACCTGTTCCATACATTGGGATGCGATCTCCTGTCCCTGCTGAACGTAAGTTACCGACTGACTTACCGCATCACATTGTTCAGCTGCGTCATGCCCGTCTTCTACTGTCGGAGGTGTCCCTACCAGCATCCCGTCGAGATATGCCTCTCCAACCTGGCATGTCTGAAGGCGGACCTGCTACCACTACTCCTCCCTCTGGACGCACACGACAGGGCCTGCTCTGCCTATGGGGGCATGGCGTATGTGGCCAACATCGCACCCGCACTGAAATGGGACCACTGTGCCTCCACACGACGGATCATCGAGAACAGCTACATCGAATGTCACCCAGCATGCCCCATCATGGTCCTCCAAGGGACAACTTACGAACAACACCTTGACAGCCACCATCCGCTACATTGGCTGGCAAACATGTACACCACCAATGACATGGAAGCCCTGCTGGACGGCATCGCATACCTGACAACCTGTAAATACGTCGGACCACAACGCAGGTTCCCGAGTGACCTATGATGTCCAACCCCGCACCCATGCTTAGCTTCCACACGGACTGGCCAGTCACCACCACAACAGCCATACCAAACGACCGGCAACTGTAACCACACCATCAACGACATCGCCATGACATCGGATATGACCGGGACATGCACACTGTTCCCCATCACATCCAGGAACACCGCATGCATCGTGGGAGGCAGTGGCATGGGCTCTGTGTATCGCACCCACATGGACGGAACTGCACGAACAACCAGGACACGACATGGATCCAGCGCCCATGGACACACACACCGCTCAGTGGACATGAATAGGTCGCCTGGAGTCTGTGGGTGCTGCACCCCTCCCACCCCCGCCCCGGGAATCCCATACCAGGACCTTTGCATGGACGTCAAGTGCATACAACAACAACACGACCCCAGTGACTGTGACATGTCCAGTAACCACCACAGTGCAACAACAAGTGGCACGCCGCTGCATGCACGCAAGCACATGCCCTGATGTCATCTCACATGCACGCGTGCATGAGGAACAACACGCAGCAAACCTGTCACATGGAACTGAGATGGACTGTGCCCATGATGCCAAGCGGTCTGGTAGGCTACATGTATACCGTCTGTGTCAAAGTCCGCAGCTCCGCAGCTATACGTAAATGTACATTAGCACAGCCTTGGCCAAGCAGATGTCACTCTGAAGCCCACATCCCACATGCAACAGCCAATCACATGTAACCCCACACCCTATCCCATTTGCAATCATGCTCAGTATATCCTCAACATGTATTCCGCTGCCAGTAGTGTCCACTATACTGCATCACAGAGGACAGAAGACTCAATATAATGTTTGAAACCAAAACTGTCTCCGCTGGCTCATTTCACAAGTACGAATGAGAGAGGATGAGAGTATGTGAAGTACACGGCAGTCGTGACATGACCATGTAGTCCACTGGTATTGGATGTCAACGCAAATGAGTAGCACAACTGTGGAAGACACACATGTGTCGTGTGAAGTCGTATGGACGCAGTGCTCAGGTGGGTGGGTGTGACGGGTAGATGCGCACATGCCAAGTTGGAGCACGCCGTGTTGGGAGGGGTCATGAACAGTACACCACCGCTTCCCTGGGCATTGTGAGAGGACACCTGTCGGGGGGAGTGAACACGTGTGTGCACAGCAGCCGGGCACACGTACAAAGCGGTACCAGGCGCACCTCAGCCCACCCTCTGTGGACAAGCTGGATCCTGTTGTGCGCCCGCCATGCCCCTTGACAAGGCACACACAGCCCCAGTCGACCAGGTGTAACCCCAACATAGTAAATCCGCACAGGCGATACAGGGCACGGGATGGCAGTGGAGCATGGTGTGTGAGAGGTCTCCTCGCGCTCCTCCTGGTCATATCACGCAGGCAATAGAACCTCAACGTCTAGCATGGCACAAGTCAAATGGAAGTGTAGGGGGACGCACCACAGCACGAGCAGCACTGACGTCACGGGAGGTGGCTCGCACCATCCCATCCATTGCCCATCATACCAACCACGCCACATGCCATTGCGACTAAGTGCAAGCGCGTGCGCCACCACCCCCGAGCCCTCCCCAGAGAGGCCAAAGAGTGAATGTGTGGGCCATCAGTCACAGACGGACGTGGCCTGGCCGCAAGGGCAGCCACAGCCACTGGGTGTCGCAGGTGGCGGATCCGGAAGGCGAAGACTGTGATGCATAGTCCATGCAGGCCGGGTCTCCATTTGGGGCACCACGCAGGTGGACGGCGTCCCGCAACACATCATCCCCTGAGACAGCCCACTCGTGCGACTGGACCCACACATACACTCCTTGCCCTCTCTGGTGCGAGCTTGGGGCTGCCTGTGCAAGCGCTAGCCTCGCAGGTGAGCATGCATATTGGGGGAGCGAGGGAGGACATGTAGGGCTGGGGCGAAGATGACTGTATCACTGTCAGTTAGTACAAGGGATGACCCAGATGTGGAAAGGAAGAGACGTGTCCCGTGTGTACTGCAACTAGTCGCCAATCCAACTACCCCCATGTCCGGAATGTAAGCCCGCACCTAGGCCCGCCCATCCGCCACATCGAACATACCACCAGCACGACAACCTTCCCATTCGAAACACTGACCGGGGGTGGCGACCAGTGTACAATCATGTGTAGCCTACCCACGCGTACATGTGGGCCCTCCATGATCCATGTCACCTGCGGCAAAGTCATGACATGCGCAATGAGGGAAGTGAGGAGAGCTGCCCGCCCCATGCGCAGAAGGTGCATCAGCTCCACAGACCCAGCAGCGAGTCCAGCAGGGGTCACATGTGCAGGGGCAGCTGTGCCTGGTGTGAAGGCACATGCATATAGACAGCACATCGACCAATGTGTAGTCTGCCCACATCTACAGTCCATCATCATGCGGACATAGGAATTGAACACAGGGCAACACATCTTAGTGGGTGCACCCACCGTGACCAACAATGCGCAATCATCGACGTACCCGCCCTGTGCATGGCCCCCACCCAACGGAGGCACATCCAGTGCCACCATCCCACACACACAAGCCTTCCACGGAACATGCTGTGTCCAATGGTCAGTACAGAGTCAGCGCCCATCTGGTGGATCCTGAACAGGAGACACATGCACACACATGCCAGCTCCCACTATGTACGACTGCCACCTGGCACGTGCAATGTAACCTCTCACCTGTGACGTGTGACTGCAAGCACACAGCTGTCTTGGCATGGGGCTGTCAATGTGGACACCTGTCAATGTTTCGGGAGGTGTGATCCGTACAGTGCTGTACATAGGGTGCAGTGCTGACACCTACTACTGTCTCATATCCCCTCGTGCCACAGGTCCCACTTGTTTTGGCCGCTCAGCCTGTGCCCACATCGTCGTCGTCGTCGTGTGCCATACTCATCCAGCCGCGGAAGCAGTTCCATGCTCAGCAGACATTCATGTTGCCGTGGCGTTGCCGCTTGACGGATATGCAGTCAGTCCCCATCAGCACGCCCCGCAAGTCATTGGGGCCTAGATCCCCATGTGCATGCACCTGGCAGTGGTTTGTATCACTAGCCATTGCCATTGTTGGGAGACCTGTGTAAGTGTATTGTGGCCGTGCCGTCCCAGCTTGACAGCTGGGCTGTGGCTCATGTGCTTGCTCAGTCATGTCAGTGATGTGTATGCGAAATTGCTATGTGTCGTGTTGCTTTGACATGTGTCCTCTGCCATTGTCCCTAGGCGGAGACCGAACATTGACCGCCCATACCAATTGCTGGCGGACATGAACGATACAGAGGTTATTAGGAAGTTTCGGCTGGACAGGCCAACCCTGCATCGACTGTGTGCCATGTTAGAACCCCATCTCCGTCCCCGCAGGGGTGTATCCGACTGCTGTCACCCCCACGGCTAAGGTGATGGCCGCCATGCATTTCTTCGCCACTGGGTCATTCCAGCACACAGTGGGCATTGGAGGAGGGATGTCCCAGCCCATGTTCAGCAAGGTGCTGAGGGATGTACTGGCAGCCATGATGCTGTACCGAAACAGGTACATCCGCTTCCCCAGGGCTCGTGAATTGGCGGCAGTGAAGAGTGCATTCTATGCCCTTGGCAGAATCCCACACGTCGTTGGAGCCATTGACTGCACACATGTCGGCCTTGTTCCACCACAGGCCACTGAGCACCTGTACCGCAACAGGAAGCACAAGCACTCCCTGAATGTGCAAGTGGTGTGCCTTGCGGACATGGTGATCACCCACGTGTGTGCAAAGTTCCCAGGCTCGGCCCATGACGCACACATAATGCGCAACAGCATCTTGCCACGACTGATGTCCAATATGCAACAGGATCGTGCCTGTATTGTCGGTGAGTATGTGGAGTGGTGTAGCGTGCTGGTTGTGCGATGCTGTCCCCTGTCCAGTTGGAATTGCAACGGTTCTCTGTGTCCCTCACACCCAGGTGACTCTGCGTATCCGAATGGGGCATGGCTGCTCAGTCCATTGAGGAATCCTCGCACCCCAGCAGACGATCGCTACAATGAGGCACATGGGAGGACCAGACGTGTGGTCGAGCGTACCTTTGGCCTCCTCAAGTCCAGGTGCCTGGACCGCACCGGGGGTGCGTTGGCGTACTCCCCACAGAAGGTGTGCCAGATAGTGGTGGCGTGCTGCATGCTGCACAATCTGGCCATTCGGAAGCAGATCCCCTCATCGTGGATGACGGAGATCAACCAGGGCCCCAGCCCGCAGACCAGGACAGCTCGAGTGAGGAGGACAGCGGAGAGGAGGAAGCTGGTAATGTGCGGCAGCAGCTCATCGCCCGCTACTTCACTTGACGGTGAGTGTCCATGTACGCCGGCTGATGTGGCTGTATCTGTGCAGGTGTGTGTGTGCTGTGTCAGGGTGGCCGTTTGTCCACTGCGTGCTGTGTGTCAACGCTCCATGGCCAGGGTAGTATGCCACTGTTGGTGGCTGTGGCATTGTGCCCTATTGCTCTGTGCGATGTGTGTACATTGCTTGTAGTTGTTGACATGTACTGTGTGATGGGTGTGTGACACACTCATTGAATGTGCTCCTGTTCTGTCTCCCACCCCTAGGTCCCTACAGGCCCTCCGGTTCCATTGCCATGCCACGCATCAGGTGCCTTTCCGCCCAAGGTGGCCGTTGTATTCCGTACAATTAAAACACAGGGCACAAACAGCAGTTAGTGAAAAAGGTGCATTTATTACTAACTGTGACATGTGATTGTGTGTAAGGTGATGACAAAAGTGGTGCGTGCAGTGACAATGAGCTGTCGGTCATGGCTGCGTGATGATCAGGGTGTACCCACTGGTTCTATGTCCATAGTCCAACACACACATGCCATCCAGATGGCTGTGTGGAGTGGGATCGTAGTCCAAGTCAATGCAGTGGCTGGTCAAGGAAGGCTGGCTGGCTGCCTCACTTGCGGCTGGAGCGTGCGAAGTCCTCCCGGGAGATCTGTTTCCTCTTCGGACGGCCCCTTCCACGTTTGCGAGGGGGGGTGCCTGCTTGCGACATGCTGGTGGTTGAGGTGTGATCACTGGCTGTGGACGCAGGGGAACTGGACACTGCTGCTCGACCCTGCGCCCCGGCAGGTGGTGGCGGAGGGGGAGCTGCTGTCCCTGGCTGTGACCTCACCGCCACCACCAGCTGTCCCATGAGGTCCACGATTTGGCCCATACGGGCGTCCATGGACCTCAGCACCCCCAGCACCTCACGCGTGTCTGAAGCAGACCGGACCCATTGTCCTTGGGCCTCTTCATAGGCCCCAAGGACTCTGGCCATGTGAGGCAGGGCATGGCTCCCAGGGAGGCTGGCGTTTCCCTGACCCTGCTCCTCCTACCAGTCCTGCTGCCACCGGCCTGCCCACTAGCCACATTGCTCACCACGGTCCTCGCTGTGGCTCCCAGGGTGGATCCAGTCGTCCGGGCCACCACCTGCGCTGGGGCTGGTGCCAGCGAAGACGTGGCGGTGGTGGCGGCGGTGGTGGTCGGTGCGGCGATGGTGGCGGTTGCGGCAGTGGTAGTGGCCACAATGACCGTGGGTGTGGCCGCAACGACAGTGGCAGCAGGGGGCTGGGAATGTTCAGCAGCCCTGGATGATGGGTTGGTGGGTAGGAGGGGTCCTGGGGAGCGGCTGGGCCCTGCCACACCAGATGGGCCTGCTTGGTGGTCCGTGTCCGAAGAGGAGGACAGATCCTCCAGATCCGTGTGTCCTCGTTGGGGGCTTGTAGGCTGGCTGTGCTGGCTGCTGTCTCCATCCCCAGCATCCAGCAGTTCGTCACCTGTGGAGAGAATGAGATTTGTTATTGTGTTGCACCTGGCGAAGTATGTATTTGTCGTCTGACATTGACAGTTCGTGCAATCTTGTACATGGGTTTCCCGGAGGCGTGTGTGTGGCTGTAGCATCTGTAGTTGTGTGTGCTTGGCAATGGGACTGTGTGCTGTGCACATGTGGCATGGGACGGATTGGCCATGCCGATGGGTGTGTTGCTGTGCCCCTACTTATTGTGACTCTGGTGTATGCGGGCTCCTGGCCCATCCTGGGTCTGGTTTGTACTTTGCTTTTGGGGTTCAAATGGAACGCTTAGGAACGCATATGGCAACAAGGGGCTATGCCCCAGATTCGCATTTGGGAGGGAATATGCTTTTGGGGTACATGCTGTGAGCCATGGGTGCTGAACGTGACATGTGTTGTGGCAGCATGACAGTGCATGGTTTGAGGTGTGTGCATGCTTGACATGGCCTGCATATTTGCTGTCTGTTGTGATTACTGGACATGGCATTGGACGCATCGTTATGAGTGAGTGATGGTTGTGTGCCAGCCAACGTATTGCAGTTGTCCCATCTCCTTGGTGTGCGTGCTGCCCTGTGCCATGTGCATCACTGCAGTGCTCGGGGGGTGTGGCCCATGTTGTGTGTTGTTGCTCACAGTGTGTCGTGCACTTCATTGACTTCTGGCACATGGTTGGTCATGGGCATGTATCTTAGCGTGACTGCTGTATGTGTGGCAGCTGTGCGGATGACATGCCTTTCATGAGACTGGGGCTGACGGATGGGATGGATGGTATGTTGTTTGTGCATGGTGTGTCTGTGTGTTTGATGGGTTCAGTGGTGTTCGTGTGCATTTATGTTGTTCCGCTCTGTTGCGTCTAGTGTTGTTTGTCTTACATAGGCGTAGTTGTGGGGTGTGTGGTTGACAGGCAGTTGGGGCTACATGGACAGGACTTCAATGGTGTTTCGGTTGTGTGTGATGAGTTGCACAGTGGCTGCCGTGTGGTACTATATTCAATGTGGCTTGTGCATGCAGACGTGGCTCCTTGGGTGTTGCTGTGTCTGTGATGGGTCATGTGAGGTGTGAGTCTGTTGTTCATGTCTGTGTGCACATTGTTCACTTGTTCGTGACGGTGGGCGGTGCTGCGTGTTCGTCTGCTACGTGACATGTCCCATGTGTTGGTCGTGTTATGGTCCTCATGCCTCCAGTAATCCAGCCCTGTCCAGTTTCCCACCTGCAAGTTGTTCGTGCGTGCACTGTACTGGATGCCACATGGCTCTAAGCGGGGGTGCTCCATGTTGCAGGTCTGTGGGGGTGGGAGGGTGTTGTGGGTCGTGGGGGTGGCTGGATACCCACTGACACCGATTGCTGTGGGCCGTGATGTCTGCCTTTCGGCTGTCGTTGTGCACTGCGGTGGCTGACACGTGGCTGTGGGGTGTGGGGGATGCTCCTCCTTGCTGTGCTGTGGGACTGGGGCCTGGTGTGTGTTGTACTTGGGCTGTCCACCCTCCCACCCACTGCAGTTTGTGTTCCTGCCACTTACCTGTTACTTGTCGGTTAGTGCAGCTGTGGCGGACACATGGGTGTGGTGGGTGCTCGTTGTGGCGCTTCTGGCATATTTGGGGACCTGTTGGTGGTTACATGGCTGGCTTAGTGTACACATGTCCCCACGCATCTTACAGTTGTTCGGTTTGGGCTGTGTGTGGTAGTGTCTGTTGCATGTGTGTGTGATGTGTTGTGTATTGTGTGCTGGACATGGGGGTGTTTGTCCCTGGGAGCTGTGGCATGGTGGTAGTGCATGTGAGTACATATCGGTGTGCTGGTATACATTAGTTTGTACTTACCAGCCTCCACTCCCCCTGCTAATCCGGCGAGGATCTCCGGATGGATTACGACTCGCACCTTCTCCTCCCACGCTTTGAAGGTCTTAAAGAGCGCGGGATTCCCTCCGCCAGTGACGGCAGCCAGCTCTCTGTTTTTGCCCTCCTTCTTCTTGACCAGGCTCTTTACGTCATTCCAACGTTTGTTGATCTCGACTCTGTTCCTGGGCAGGGTCCCGACTGCATTGACCTGGTCTACGATCCGGTTCCACATTCTGTTTCTGGTGGCTAGTGGTGTGTGCTGGACCATGTTCCCATAGATTTGTGGGTACACCTTGATGATCTCGTCGACCATGACCGTCAGCTCCATGGGCGTGAACTTGGGCATTCTTTGTGGTGCCATGATGTTTGTGGTGCTGGTGCGGTGTGTGTTGTGTAATGTGCAGGGGGTTTGTGGTGCCGGTGTTTGGTGGTGGTGGTGGTGGTGTTTGGTGGTGGTGGTGGTGGTGGTGGTGGTGGTTGTGATGTGTGCGTTTCTGTGGTGTGCTGCTGTCCTTGCTGTGTCACTGTGTCCTCTCCTCTCCTCTCTGGTTTGCAATGTAGCAAGGGGTTGTGGTCTGTGGGAGTGCTGCTTTTGTACTCACCTATGTGGGTGTGTCCTCATGGTCTGTTGTTTTCAGGTGTGTTGTGTCTGGGGTTCTGGCCTTTGTATTTTTTGTTTGTCCGGGGGGGTGTTTTCGGAATGTGTACTGTGCTTGTGTATTTGTGCGTGCCTTGCTGTGTGGACTTGTTGGCCATGTTGTGTGCTATTGGTTTTGTGTGCGGATGGTTTCTGTGCAGGTACGTGGGCGCCATGGCTTCAGCCGTGTCGATTCTCATCGGCGTTGTTTGCGCTGGCGGGCGGTATATTTGTGGATTTTCCGCGCTCATGTCGGTGCGATCGTAATTTCTCGTGCGGTGTGTCGGCCGTGAGGGCGGGCGGTTTTGTGTTGTCGTGCGTGTTTCCGTCCGTGGCGGGCGGTTTGTGTCCGACTCGGACGTTGGCGGGCGGTATTTTGTGTGCTTTTCCGCCGATGGCGGTATTCGGTTTGTGTAATCGTAATGGCGTGGTCGGTGTTCAGGCGGTGTGTGCGGGCGGATTTTTGCCGCTTCCATGCCTGGCGGATTTATTTACGCTGGGTATTGTAATGGGCCCCTAAGATCTGTAATCAGCTATATTGCTGGGCATTGCAAAGGATATTATGTACAAGCATAGTACATGACCTAGACATTGTATGAGCTGCCATAGCTTAAGAATGGTAAATGTTCAACCATAAAATAATGAATCAGATTATTTGTTTGACTGTCTATTGGTCTATCTTTATACACACCTACGCATCTTTGTAATAACAATTTGAATCTATCCTTATAAAATGATTTCCTTTCATTTTTTTATTTTATTTCTTTTTATTATCTAGCCAAGCTCATCATGTCTATATTCCATTACATTTAGTAGTTATCTGTCCACCCATTAATCTATCCCGTACATCATACGGTAGTGCATCCATCTCTCAATCGCTGACACATTAAACCTGTAGTTTTTCATCTGTCTTTCTCTATAACATATATGTCTATTCACAGTTCTGTATACCCAGTGATATCTATTTTTTTATATCTATCTATGCATCACCACATCAATATTCCCTTTTATTTTCTATCACTCGTCCCATTTTACTCTCAGGAGCGTGGAAACATAGCTAGTTAATTAGTTAACGTCGGCACTTTCTGAAAACAATGACATTGGTGAAGTCTTAATTAAGATATAGGGGGATATTCTCAAGAACGGGCGATAATTATCGCCAGCCTAGGTTAACGCAATTTTACATAACGCCGTCTATCGCGGGAAACTAACGCCGTGTTAACGGCGATAGTATCCCGATAACGCGTCAAATGTCCGCGTTAAAATTACCGGGACACCGATAAAAAAGGAAACCCGAACGTGAAAAAAGTGGCGATGGGCCCAACAGCAATAAAAATATTAGTGATAAGAGGCGCCAGGCTTGCTATTCCCACGCCAGGCGGGAAAAATCACCATAAAAGCTGCAAACAAAAACAACTGAGAAGCACCATGGAGGAAGCTGGAGCTACTACAGAGGCCAACCAGAACCCCACAAATCCCCCAGAGGACCAGCCAGGGACCTCGGGGAAGGAGAAGGGCAAGGAGAAGAAGAAGAGGAACCCGCGATTCAGTCCGCAGGAAAACAAGATCCTGATTACGGAGGTGATAGAACACCACCAACAACTGTTCATCACCTCCACTGTGTCATTGGCAACTAAAAATGCAATATGGCAGTCCATCTTGGCCAAGGTGAATGCAGTCGGAGTGAAGAGAAGGGAAGTGGATGACTGCAAGAAGCGCTGGAATGATGTGAAGCGCAAAACCAAGCTGAAACTCGCTAACAACCGGAAAGCCGCAATGCAGACTGGAGGTGGGAGTCCAGCGCCACAGCAGGAGCTGGATGAGATGGAGGAAATGGTGTCCACAGTCATCAGTGGGGAGACGGTGGCAGGAGTTGGGGGACTGGACACTGCTCAACATGACCTGACCCAACAGCAACAGGGTGAGTAACGACCAGGGACTGGGAGGGCGGGGGGAGATGGGCACAATGGCACACATGCACAATTAAGTATAGCACAGTGCATACCCACAATGACTCTGGATCATGTCCCTGATCTCCTTGGCATACTGCAGCACACATAGATACAGCAAGTAGACCCCCATCGACAATGTGCCCAGAGGGGGCCCTCCCCACACATCACTAATCTCACAACAAACCCATGCACATGTGCTAAACCCAGCAAAGCTGCGGGTCCGTGAGCCACACTGACAATGCAAGTGACACTGCATGACGATTAGCATGGCTGCAGTCCAATTATCATGACATGGTGCATGCCACGACACTGAGGTGGCTGAGGGTGGACCACACCCGTAAAGGAGCAGGTCACACTGTGACACATCCACGTGCACAAACAACCCCTGACGTCAGCAAGACATCTGCGGACAAACCATGCCCAAGAGTCCCAACTCCCACCAAGAGCCCAATTTACCCAAGCCTGCAACATCTCAGCACTGTATAAGCACAGAAGTGAAAGGCACACCGCCTGAAAGGGATAAGGGCCAGCAAAATCAGAGCTGCAGGGGCGACTCTCCCACAATGCAGCACACACACATAAGAATCAGAGCACATCAACATTGACAACAATGTGGCACAAACTGCAACACTTTCACAACAGAACAGAGGACACAACTGCTGCGCTTGTGTGTAGAAACTGGTCAATCACATTTGGCATAGCAGGAAACAGTGAGATGAAAAATCTACAAGTGCAATCCCACATCCCTGATGGTGTAGAAATGTCCACTGTCCCGCATCAAATAGGCATCTCCTCCCAAACACACACAATGTACATTGTCATGCAGTCTGTTTGTAAACTTGTCCAATGCGTGAACATACATGGAACACACTGTTAAACTGCATCTCCCCTTTACATTACAGAGCGAGAATCAACACCTCCTGCAGAGCAGACCGTACATCTCTTCACTGATGATGAAGAGGACCTCCACACCATCGACACCGACGCCCTCCAACAGCTCATGGACACCCTCAGCACCCCATCACCAGGAGCAGGGCAGCCCAGCTGCATTGAGGAGACCCCACCCCCTGCACAGACCACACAGCAGGAAGCACCCACCACCACAGCTGTCTCCCAGGACCCCCATGACCAACACATGGCATTCCAACGCCGTGTGTTAGAGAGCCAGAAGGAGATGGCTGATCAGGTGCGGGTGGGGTTTGACCTCATGGCAGCCAGACTAGTTGCCATACGTGGGTGTCTGAGTCCCATCAGGGACCACTTACAGTCCCTAACAGACACCCACAGTCCTCTCCACGCTCTCCAACAAGCCATGGCTGACATCGCTGGAGTCATGACTCTGAGACAAGAACAACTGTCTAGTCAGAGTGGCTCCAGCGATGTCAGCCGGGAGTTGGGAAACATGCAGAGGATCATGGAGAACAGGGAGCGGATGCAGGCGGAAAGAATGGCTGCCACGGCTGCACACCAGCGAGATGTAGCTGGGATCTTCCATGCCCTGCAGATCCTTATCATTGCATTGCTGCCACAAGGCCTGGCGCAGATGAATGCTGCTGCTACTACTCCATCCACATCTCCACCCCCTGATGTGTCAGTGCCTCACAGTGCGGCAGACAATCCACCTCCGGCCCCTGATGTGTCACTGCCACACAGTGCGGCAGACATTCCACCTCCGGCTCCTGATGTGTCAGTGCCACACAGTTCTGCAGACAAAACACCACCACCCACATGTGAGGCACATCACACATCAGAGGAGGATGATGTGGATGATTCTGTCTTTGTGGTAAGAAGGAAGCGGTAGCATTCATCTCTGCCATATGGCCTGTTTCAGCTTGGTTCTGCCCTCTGCATCATGCCCTGGAATAACACCTTCCACTGTCCCCCGATACACTCTGCGACACTCACCTTGGCCCTCGACATGGACTGCCATATTTGGTTTGGTTACCAATGACACAGCAATCAGACTGTGGACTGAACTCTTTCTCTTCCGATGAACTTGTCAATCCCTAAAGGACTCTGGCTGGCCCTCCACGGGGCAACAATGTAAAGTGGGGTTTGCAAGGCCATGAACTGGTCCAGCTTCAACACTCCACCGAATGTGATTAAAACATTCCAATTCACACAGATGTGTCATGTCTATGATCAAGCAAGTATGAAAGTATGGATGAATATAGGGGCAGTGATTCCAAAAAAAGGTACTCCCTGGGAACTGATATCAATGCGCATGTTTGACCGTGACCCAGATAGGCAGTGAGATGACTGGGAATGTGTGAACTAGCTGTGGCCTCATTGCTCCTAAACCACAATCTCGCAATTTCCCAACTTAGCCCCACGTCAATGTAGGAAATAGGGCTGTGTGTAAAAAAGTCAAAGTCAAAGTTATGTGGATGCCACAGCTCGGAGCAATGATTTGTTTGAGTGTGAAGGTCATTCCATGCAAGAGAACTGCGAGCAAGGACTTCTGTGTGTGGGGTGTGTATACGTTGGTCTTTGGTTAGCGCTGTGCGTAGTGTGGGAGTCGTCATCAGCTGCTATGGTATCTCTCAGGGGGTGCCGGGCGCATGCAATTCCAAGTTAGGAGGTGCAGATGTGCTACCGCCTTCTAGTTCAGACAAAGGAGCTTTCATCCCTAATGTTAGTTTGTCATCTGCTTGCATTCTGGAAATGTGATGTGGATTTTTTGGGGGGGATGTCACTGCTTCGCCTTCCGGCACGGTTGAACCCTTACCAGCCATGTACGTGCCCTCAAGGTCAAATTTGCATGCTCTGATGTAGCAGTAGTGTTTTGCTGCAGTCTGACAGTGATGGGTACAGGTAGCTGTGAGGAGGCGTGTGACTTCTCACCTTGCACCTACTAGCTGACACTGTTCACTACAATTGATGGATGACGTACACATGTGATCTGTACATGGCACATATGTCCAGGGGACACCTTGGTGTGTTCTACGCAAGGTATTCCTGCTGGCTTCTTGGCTGGTGTGCATCTCCCATGTTGCTGAGGTGTTCACTGTGCCCCCATCCCCCTTACGTCCATGTTGCTCATGTTGTGGGACCTGAGTCACAGGGTGCATCAGAGTGGTTCATATTTGACCCCAAATGACACCCGAAATGTCATATTTGGCCCCAAATGACACCCGCAATTTCATATCTGACTCCAAATGACACCCGCAATTTCATATTTGACCCCAAATGACACCCTGTTGTCTTTTTTGGAACACCAATGACAGCCTTCATGTCATGTTTTTGTACACATGTGATACGCTGATGAGTGGGATTACGTACTACATTTGACACCCTGAAAGGCATTCCGAATACGTGACACCCTGAACAGCCTCTCTGTACAGAGGTGACATACACACCATCTATTTGCCATTTGTGAGATTGTTAGCACTTAATGTTGCACTTAAACTTGTCAGAGTGATGTGCTAATGCAGAGGACTGACATGCACACAGAGAATGTGTGTTGCAATGAATTTATTTGCACATGCTGTTCATGTGGTCATTTTGTACTGTTCCATGATTGCTAAGGACAGTCACAATGTGATGTGCTCATGCGAAAAAATTGTTAATGATTGTGTTCCTTCGGGCTATTCCTGCTGCAGCTGCAGTGGGGTGTGGTCCACCTGCCTCATCTTCCTCATCATCGTCCGGTGCATCTGGCACTTGGATCCATGGGGCATTGGTGCGTACACATATGTTGTGCAATACACAACATGCAATGATCATCTTGCACACTATTTCTGGGCTGTGCAGGAGTCTTCCACCTCTGATGTACAGGCACCTGAAACGTGACTTTAACACGCCAAATGTGCGCTCAACAATGCCCCTGATGCGTTTGTGGGCCACATGGTACTGCCTCTGGGCCGGGGTGTTCGGGGCTCGGAGGGGTTTCATCATCCACGGGCAGAGTGCATATCCTTGATCACCTGTGAGAGGTAAGTGAGATTAGTGTAAATTGGTGGTTCTGCATGCTGTGTTGGCAGACTTACAAGTTTTGTGGTGTGTGATTTGTGTGACTTTGGGATTCATGTTTGCCATGTATTGCTTCTGGCAAATGTGCGGGATCAATGTGTATTACGTAGCCTCACAGCTGCTCCTCCCTCCCCCGAGCCAGTTTACTTGTGTGCGCTGCGCGGTTGCATCACTTGCACTCCTACGGCACACCATTGTCATGCCTGTCTGCGCATGTCCGCAAGCCTGACAACAACACTGTAATGTTGGCCGTTGAAGGTGGGCAGCAACGTGTGTGTAGGCCTATGGTAAGGATAGGGCGGACACAGATGTGGAGTTCAGGCATGGCTGAACTCGCGCTGCGATTGAGGCTAGGCCTTTGGCTTCTGCTGCGGCAATGAAGATACACACACAACAGTTGGCATGTATGAGCCAAGACCCCGAGCGGTCTTGCGCTCCTTTATTTATCCATTCGGGCGAGCCCGCCCTCCGGGTGCATGCTACATTGCAAGATTGTCGATTAAGGGCCGGGTGGTGCCGACACTACAACAGAGACAAACGCCATAGTTACTTTTGTGGCCAGCCCGGAACTAAACCATGCCCAGAGCCCAGAACTGAACCACGCCCAGAGCCCTGGGCCATTTCTTCACACTCCTCACACGCCTACGCGTGGGCCGCTTCCGCGGCGCTGGGATGTCGTGCGCTTCGGAGTACGTCTCCAGATGTTCCACCCAGGCTTTCCAGCGGCCTGCCTGGGACGGGGTGGCCCTGTGACTGTGAAGGGCTCCAGTGACGTTACCGAGGACATGCTGTTGGCTGCTGGAGGCGGACTTCTGTGGTAGCCCCACGGGATGATGACTTGTGGTGCACAGAGTTAGTGGCACCTGAGGCACTGCGTCCGGCACGGGCCGACCACGACGTGGCGATGACTTGCGGTGCACTGAGGTAGGCCCACCTGAAGAGCTGAGCGGGTATGCAGCCTGCGATGATGCAGTAGGCCTGGAGGGCCGGACTGGAATGGATTTGTCTGAGACCTGCTGGACCGCAGTGTAGGCCGGAGGGAGCAGTCAGCACACACAGAACTCAGCGGTGCGGTGCCGCAGGGTGCGCTGGGGGCCTGTTGCACGGAAGCCAGTGATCGGCTGAGGAGGCTGCCAAGCTTACGGGCCTCGGGCTTGAAGATTGCACTGGCACATGGTGGGCCCTCTTGGAGACACGCTGGTGGCGGCAGGTGAGAAGTGAGGCATGGGTGTACATGGGCAGGCAATCACCGCTGGGCCCCAGCGAGCTGGGGTGCAGCAGGCGCACAGGATCACGCAGGCACCACCAGTCACGGTGGCAGCCTCGTGGCAGGGTGAGGGGCGCCGCCCTGGCAGACACGCCCCTGCAGGCGATGACGAGATGTGCGCCGGGTGGCATGTGACGTAGCCACCTCGTCGCCGGTGTAAATTTGGCCGTTGAAGGTGGTCGGCCACGTGTGTGTAGGCCTATGGTCAGGATATGGTGGACACAGAGACACACGCAGTAGTTACTTTGGTGGCCATTCCGAAAGTGAACCACGCCCAGAGCCCTGTGCTATTTATTCACACTCCTACGCTGGACTGGCATACGCCGGCCCAGCCCACTACGCTTACAGGGGGGGCGACATAGCTACATGTCCAAGGTCTTCCCCACTGCCTGAGGTGACATGGTTGCGTCCACTGTCGACAACACTACAGACACCAGCAGTATATGTTCACATGGACATGTCTGTGCTCTGCATACTCAAGACTGTCCAGCACATCACCGCCACACTTGGCATTGTGTACATTCTTATTCATGGGTCCATTGCCTCCTTCGCACATTCTTGGTTCCCACCTCTCCCCACATTCTGCAATTGTGTGGCAGAGGGGCTATGCCTTTGTGGATGGTTTGTCTACATGTCTGGCCCCTGTTACCATAGTTACTTGTGTTGTCGTGTCTGGTAGGTGGGCATGTTGGTTGGCATGTTGTATGTGATTTTGTTACGTGTGCATTCCCACAGTTCTGAGTTGTATGATTGTGGAGTTGAGGTGTGTGGTGTGTTCCATTGGTACTTACCAACGAGCAGTGCATTTCCATAGGTGCCATCCTAAAAGCGCTGGTTGATGATGGACTGTTGGAAGATGTAGGAATCATGCACACTGCCTGGGAAGTTGGCGACGACATTGGTGAACAGTCCCCGGTGGTACACTATTGCCTGCACATTGATGGAATGCGTGTGCTTTCTGTTGCGGTAAGTGTGTGCAGTGTCTGCAGGGGGCACAAGTAGGACATGTGTGCAGTCAATTGCCCCCAACACGTGCGGGAAGCCAGCTATGTCGTAGAAGCCTTGCTTGGTCTCCAGCTGTACCTGCGCAGTGTGGGGGAAGTGAAGGTGCTGGGGTATCAAGCTGATGATGGCATCCAAGACAGGTGTGAGGAACTTTGATAGGGCTGGCTGGGAGACTCCTCCGACTCGGGTACCAGAGGCCAACAAGTGCAGCACAGCCAGCAGCTTTGTCTGCGGAGGGATGTTGGTTGTCCGCTGTGTTGGTACCATCAGCCTGTGGGTCAGGATGCGGAGGATGGTTGTCCTTTTGAGCCTGTAGTGGGCAATGACATCCTCTGGCGTTAAGTCTCTGAGGCTGGTGCGTTTTCGAAAGGTCCGCTGTCTTGTTCTGCGCTGCCTCGGTGGCAGTCCGGGGGGGGGGTCCTGGGGGTAGGAGTGGTCCTGGGGGTGGTGGCGGTGGGTGTTGTGGCCCTCTTGGGTCTCCAAGCTGCATGATTAGTAGCTCCATGGCATCTGTTGGTCTACAGATGTGGCTCTGGGCTGGGCTCCCTTTATACTGCAGGTCTTCGTCCTACTTAAGACCAGAAAAAAGCAGGTCTTAAGTCCCTGCTGCTAACGTGCCTTATTGCCTGTTTTTGGACCGCATCGCCGATCTGGCTGGTCGTTGAGAATATCGCGAAGTGGTGTTATCGTGAGTTTTTGCACGGGAACGCCTACTCTGCATATGATTAGCGTTAGTTGTCGCTGTCAGCCTTGGCAATGTTTTTAGCGGCTGCTATCGCAGGTAAACTGACGATGTGGGCTGTTAGCGCAGAATCACCTTGTGTAGTTGGACCCTGCCTCTATCCACGACCGGGAGGACACACGAGAGCCAATAATATCTACATCATTTGGCTGCATAACATCCTTGATTGTTTTTTAGCTATATGTATGATTGTTAGAATGTTTTGGATTGTAAGTGATGAATGAATGTGTATGCTATTTTGGAATTTTGAATGAGTGTTGGCTCGATTGACTATGTTGATCGTTGTGTGTGGGACCGATATTTATTAGTGTATTATGCATCATTTATTTATTTATGTATTATGTGAAGTTTGATAGAATTTAATGAATCATCAAAATGACTATAATAAAAAGAATAGAAATCGTGTAATTAGTTTATTTTTGTAATTATTTTGACTATGTCCCTTTCTCAGCCCCTTGTTGTCTAAACATTGTCTGACCCGATTTGGGCTTATATATATCCTATGATATAGGCAGGTGGTCTCCGTTAGTAGTAGTTTTGTGGTTTTCTCCCCTGCGTCACCTGCCTATTATTCGTCGCCAGGGGTCCCCTTTCGTATTGGTCTTCAGATGTGGCTCTGGGCTGGGCTCCCTTTATACTGCAGGTTTTCGTCCTACTTAAGACCAGAAAAAAGCAGGTCTTAAGTCCCTGCTGCTAACGTGCCTTATCGCCTGTTTTTGGACCGCATCGCCGATCTGGCTGGTCATTGAGAATATCGCGAAGTGGTGTTATTGTGAGTTTTTGCACGGGAACGCCTACTCTGCATATGATTAGCGTTAGTTGTGGCAATGTTTTTAGCGGCTGCTATCGCAGGTAAACTGACGATGTCGGCTGTTAGCGCAGGCTTGTGAATAGGGCGATAAATCTATCGCCACTTTCGTGGCGGAAAAGTGCCGCTAATTCGGCGATGAGTCCTTGAGAATATGCTCCATTGAGTCTACAAAACCCTGTACATACTACAATTTTGGGACGAAATCTTAATAACATAGCTTTAATAAGATATTTTCCCTCTAGTGAGATTGTAAAACCCACAAACATTGCAGCTTCACAAAGTTGAAGATTTGTGACCCTGGCAGACCTCTGCTGGCATAGGAAAAAATATGCACAGACAGTCCGAGACTCCAGACAGAGTTAAGGCCTGTTCTATAAACTATTTTACTTAAATAAAAGCAATACCTTGTCAGATTTTGTTTTTTGTATGTACTTACACTTCTTTCAATGCCCATGTAACTATCTCAAATCTACCTTTTCATACCTTTTACTTCAAAGTATCCTTACCTGAAGATCTAGCATCTAGAATTTGTTTTCTAGTTTTAAAAGCCTTTTTTCTTTAAGTTTTCACAGACAAGAAACTCCTTAACCACCTCTACCCAGAGGTGAAATCTGTGGGACCCCTTTCCTTACCTCTACCCATTTTCCTCATGCAAACGATTGCTCCACTTTTACAGGCCAATGCTCTGTCGTTTTTCAGTCCCTTTACTTCTTTCGTTCTCCTATAAATAAACACTTATCATAAGTAGATCCCCAACTTGCTTTGCGAAGTTTTACAATTGTCCATTTTTTGGTGAACAAAACCTTAACACTCTTATTCCAATTAGTGTACATTGCCCAATAGGTACTATTTCCAACTTTCAAACTGACATTGCACCGATGTCTTTTTATACCTTTCCAAGCACGTCAGGATGATAGGGGCTCGTACCTTACTTTTGGTTTGACACTAACTACCACTTCATCTTTTTTCTCTCTTTCCTATATTGCACTTGAACAGCAGGGCTCTGTACTGGTCATAAGGTCATATGAGACACTCTACAATATGAAATATTAAAATAATTGTATTCTCTCAATAGTAGTACATTTATTTTTGAGGAAAGAAAGGAATTCCACTAGCGGGGTGCCCGGAGTATATTTAAAATATTGAAATTGGAAAAAAATAATCGAGAAAACAATAAACCTGATCATTTTGGAAGAGAAAACGCATATGAAAAAGTAACAACACAACGAAAGTGAACACAATGATGAACATGAAAGGTGGTAAAATTGGAGCCCGACATCTTCAGGTCCATGCCTCGTTCCTAAGATCATAGCCAAGTCCACACCCCTGCGCAATATGAACTGGAATTCCCCAGTGTTGGACTTTACCATGTGGTAACCCCCTCATTGGAAAGTGATCATGCCGTTCTAAGAGCTCCCGCCCAAAAAACTACTTGATTGGGAAAGAATCTATATTGGAGCCTATTAGAAAACTACGGTGGACCCTGGACCAACAAGAAACAATTGAAGAGAAGGTGGAGGACTTTTTAGAAAACCTGAACCATGAGTTTGGCGACCGGCTGACGGCACTATCGTGGGAACAGGTAGTGGAGGATCTAAAAAAAAATCTATCTATAAAGATACTTAAAAGTTCAAATAATTCCTCCTCAACTATACCCCACGTTAGTGATCACAAGCAAACTATGTTGAGCATTAAACACAAATTAAATAACTTATTGCGCAAATGCACATACACCAACACAGACTACAAATTCTTACGAGAGAAGTTATCGATTACTCGCAAAGAGTATAGGAAGGCAAGGTTCCCCTACCAGAGGACAAAAGAAGAACAGCACTGGACAATTGCCCATGAAATCATAAAATCAAAGGATCAAAAGAGATTTTGGAGCTGGGTAAATAAAGCTGTTAGACCGGATCAACCATCTACTGTAACAAATATCTCTCCCACTGTTTGGGAGGCTCATATTGAAGCACTTTACGTTGAGCCCGCTAGAAACAACTGGCCTAGTTATCACAGCTCTACTCTCCTCAATCCCCATACTGGAACGCTACCCACTATTAAATCGCCCCTAAACGAGTTGCACTTATTATAAAGCAAATGCGCCCAGGAGGGGCCCCGGGCCCAAATGGTTTACCAACAAAGATATATAAAGCCTCTACTCATAAGTGGGCAGCGCTCTTGGCCCCCCTATTTGAGGCATGCAGCATGGGCGGGCCTATTCCTGATTCTTGGCGAGGTTCTCTCCTCGTCCCAATCCATAAAAAAGGTCAGCGATCTAATCCATATAATTATCGGATGATTGCTCTCCTTGACGTCGAAGGGAAGGCCTATGCAAGCGTCCTATTACAAGAATTGACCAGCTGGGCGGAAGACCGTAAATTAATACCTTTTACGCAAACCGGTTTCCAAAAGGGCTGTCACATCGAGGACAATCTGATCTGCTTAGCCCACATGATTGAGGATACTCTTGCAACAAAGGAAAAATCGCTATTCCTGGGATTTATTGATTTTCGAAAGGCATTTGACAGCGTTGTCCGTCCCAGGCTTTGGGAAAAACTGTCCAAATGGGGCATCCCGCAGTCTCTATTGAATGCCTTTATCGCTCTCTATTCCAATACCTGGGTAAAAATAAAAGTTTCCTCTGGTTGGTCTACAACTAATAAATTCATGACCAACAGAGGCCTAAAGCAGGGCTTGGCTCCTTTACTCTTCAACTTGTACCTTGCCTGAGTGGCTGGCCCATTCTCGAGCTTTTGCACCAAGAATCGCATCTGTTAAAATCCAGTCAATGCAATACGCAGATGACACGATTCTCCTTGATCAAACGCAGGTGGGCCTTCAACGACTTTTTGATTCCCTGGCATCGTATTGTGAAACAAATGCTTTGGAGATTAATATTTCTAAAACTAAGGTGATGATAGTCTCGAGGCGTCGAGCAAGACAGCGCCCCTGGTACATCGTTGTAAAACCCATAGAGGTAGTTGCTATATATAAATATCTTGGAGTCTGGATAGACCACAGAGGGAGCCCGGGTCCGCAAATCGCGGCAATGCAAGGTGTGGCTCGCAGCCTGGAGGGGCCTTCCTAAGAACTAAGAAAGCTCTCCATTCTCCAGACTTCACCCCGTTAATCAGAGTGATAGGTGCCAAATTACTACCCATTATAGCTTTTGGCGCCATTACTTTTAAAGATAAAATGTTCACCTGGTTGGATAGAGTGCAATCAGCTTGTTTTCGCAGAGTGTTTCACCTACCCAACTCGACCTCTCATGCCCAAATCCGTATGGAGTTCTGCCTGTCTTCCCAGCATTGGATCATGAAAGCAAGATTCATTGCCTATTGTGCAAAAACTAAAATGGCTCATGATTCCACATTAAAGAGCTGCATATGGTCACTGTTAAACAACACCAGCACTTCATGGAATACATTTTTAATATTCTGCTTGGACGCTCTAGAAGCTCATGAATTATGGGCTAGCATGCTGCCCATAGGGGTGGTTGCTAAAGTTTTGACTAAACAAGCAAAGATCCTCTCAGTGGAACACAATGCATCAGCCGTGAAAAACTTATCCCATGGCAGTTGGGCGTCAAAACTTTATGATCTTAATACCTTACCGCATTATTTGTCATCCTCTATGAAGCCATCGGTGAAACACCAGCTAATGAGACTACGTTTTGGCCTAATCCCCCTGATGGCGTATAAGTATGGAAGGAAGTATAAGGCAGATACGCCCTCTCAGTGTCGTTTTTGCAGCAATGGGGAAGAAAATTAATTACATGTTTTGTGCATCTGTAGAATCTTACTCCCCTTTCGAATTTTTTGGTTGCGTGCCATCTGGATAATTCTCAATGTGCGGACATGACAAGAAGCCCTAGAGGAGTGTATGAAGGGGGACTCAGCTCAGATGGCCGCCCGATTTGTAAAATTCATGATCAAGATAAACTCAATTTTACCAGTAGATGTCCCCCATGAACCTCCGCTGTGTTAGCTATGAACTTCTTTTTTTTCTTTCTTTAAACAAAAAACAAAAAAAAAAACATGAACTTTTTAATTGAGAGTGGAAAGTGCTTTTTATGTTCTTTTGCGCTTACATGAACTTTTTAATTGAGAGTGGAAAGTGCTTTTTATGTTCTCTTTGTACGAATTGCAATGATTTTAATTAATTGTGCAAATAAATATATCTATCTATCTTACCAAAGTGGATTGCAAAGCAGGGGGACATCTGCCCCTGTGCAGGGCATCTGCTGAGACGGAGGTGGAGGAAGATCTTGTTTTGGCAACAGCCGCAGCCGAATATGACCAAAGAGGATACTGACTGAGCACTGCCCCGGTCCGGAATATCAGAGACTCCGACGGCCGGCAGTGACGAAGGCTTAGAAGTGACAGGCTACGACGCCCTAATAAAAGAGCTATCAATAGAGCCAGCAGACTTCACACTGACAAACTTGACATTCAAACTAACGTTCTGCAAAGATTAGCAACAGTCACTATGGCAATCAACGCAAAATTGGCCTACATTTATTAATAAGGCGGGCACAGGACTTTGTGAAGGATGAAGTACTATGTTGCCATAGCATATGTGATTCCATAGCGGAAAAGTTATCCATCCTACCGGACTCAACCAAGGAGTAAAAGAGGATGCTGCGGGCTTAAAAGTATGCTTGCCCCAAGAAAAGAAAGGAGAATGGGAAGATAGATAATGAATGGTGCACACTGTCCAGAAAAACAAAATCCTTGCCCAGATCTAGTCAACCAGGAATACAAGTCGTTTCCAATCTTCACAAAAAAGCCCTTGGCAATAAAAAGATCTGAGAAAAAGATCAGTGAATCACCAGACTTGCCAAAAACCCAAAAGAAAGCTGAATTGTAAATTGACATAATAATATCTGTTCTACCTAATATAAGGCGGCAGCTAGCAGATCAAAACAACACTACAGGAACTTGCAGTGGCCATCAGACATTGGCAAGAGTGCATGGGGAGCCCAGGGTTCTAGTTCCAACTGCCTAGTCAACTCACCACCTCAAATGAAGATATACTGTAACGAAAGGCCGCTAGCACAATCAGTGCCATCACCCAATCCAAGAATGCCTCCAATAAAAATGTAAATCAACACTGGGCAAGGGGAGCGAAACAATCAACAATGCTCAGTCAAGTGGGATATCCCAATGATCCAAGAGAGGAAAATAAACCCCAAATGCTCGGTATCTGAGCTAAGCAGAGGCGCATATGTACGACCCTTAATTCAAAATGAATTACAATCAGACAGGCACAATAAGGTACCACTGGGGCCCAATAACACGGTAACAATAGAGGGGCCTTGTACGGGCCTAAAGAGAATAGCATTATACCCGGAATACATCTCAGAAGGAAAATGTGAAATTTTGAATTTAGCAGAACATTCTAAGATTAGCTGCCACAATGCCAGGCCTGGATAATTTGAGATCAAATGATATTGAGTATGTGACTTTTAAATCCCCGGCCCATGGAGAAATAAATTAACGAAGTGAGATTGGCTTCAAGTTTGGGCGGTTCGCTATTAGCTTTATAAACCATAAAAAACAACTATCTAGGTGGGGTATAAGCCTAAGATACACCCAGCCTGACAGATATCCAGCGATTCTGAACCCCCCTTGTTCCGACACACGCCAGTCCACTAGAAACAATGTCCAAGGCACTACAACTATATCAGTACTGAGAAACGCATAGGGTCAAATGAGGACATTGCAGCAAAAATGCTCTGCTTAATTTCCAAAAGTGAGTCCATAAGGGGATTTAGTTACTCCCGGCTAGAAGTAGAGCTGGATGAAAAGGGGGAAAGTCATCTACTTTCAGGGCTCGATGCCAACAAGGTGGAGGAGACCTCCTGGTACCCCTCTAACTGGGCATGGCTGGCGGGGAGCTTAAACCAACATCCCTAAATAAAGTGGAGCCTATTCCTCGAGAGATAAAAATCTGCTATTGGAACGTGAGACGCCTCTATGAACACAAGGACAAATTAAGGGAGCTGGGGACATAACTAAGAATGACATAATTTGCCTGCAGGAAACATGGTATCTGGAGCTGTTCCTGGATTATTCAAACTTTGCAGCACCTGCCCTACCACTTTCAATGTGGCAGCCACTGCAGGGGGGGTTTCACTTCCAATGAAAAGTGATCTGGCAGTAAGGTCTTCCATAATCTGGGCAGGAAACGGGGACACCATCATTGTAAAAAATAATCAACCTAAATGACAAAATAACAGAGCAAACTCACCCTTAATTGTTGTAAATATCTTACTCCACCCAACACATATGCAAAAATCTGTGAACTCATTGATGAATTGTTTGGAAAATCCCAGGCTGAATACCCCACAGCTCATCTACTGATTGGAGGGGATTTTAATTCAAACCTACTCGGAAACAACAAATATGCGGAATGGAAAGAGAGGGAGGACAAATACTGGGGCATTCCGCAAGCGACCGTTCAGGACCAGAGGCAGGTTACATTTGGTGCATATCTGGCAAATGTCATAGAGGCCCTTAGAATGCATTGCATTAATGGTAGAGTAACAGCAGACTGCCTGGCGGCATACTCTCACGTTTCCTCTTTTAGGCCTCAATAGAACATTTCCATAGTATAGATGGATTCCAGATAACTCTGAAAATCACACGCAATCATACTGCAATTGCATGCAAGATCATCATGTCTCTGGAAAGGCACCCAGCAACAAAGATGATGGGCCCCCAAGAAGACTTTGACCCATTAAAAAGAATAAACTGGCATATGGAGCAACCACAAATAACCAAAATAAAACAAAGCCTAGGTACAATAGAAAGATCTCACAATAAAAAGAAGGAAAATGAAGTATTAACAGTTTGAGCCACCTTGATTGTAATACTCCAAGACAGAATCACTGACAAAATATCGACTACAACAATATCGAGGTACAAAAATATTGTGACAAAAATATCGAAGTCAAGAATATCGACATCCTATCTACATCATGGTAAGCACAAAAATATCGAGAAAAAAATATCAATGTCAAAAATATCGTTGTAAAAATATCGTTTTTTTTAAATGTTAAAAAAATAATGTAAAATAAAGTAAATAATACATATAATTAAAAGAAACATAGTTACAAATATTTAAAAATGTTTACAAATAATAACTAATACATATTATGTTAAAATAAATTAAACATATGCATATAAAATATAATATATATACTTACTTAATAATATTCATAAATAATTATTATAATAACTTATAAATTGTTAAAAACATTTTAGAAATTATAAATACATATATAAACATACAAAAATAATATAAATACAATTATAAAAAATATATATAACAAAATAATAAACTACAATATTTTTAATGTTTTAAAAATAAATTATACACAACATTAACTAAAACAATACAGAAAAATATTGGATAGCGGAGGGAAAAAAATTACTATTCCCACTCCAAAGAGTGCAACAGTAGGGAAAATGTTGGATAGCGTAGGGGTAAAAATTACTATTCCCACTCCAATGAGTGCAACAGTAGGGAAAGTGTTGGATAGCGTAGGGTAAAAATTACTATTCCAACTCCAGAGAGTGCAACAGTAGGGAAAGTGTTGGATAGCATAGGGTAAAAATTACTATTCCCACTCCAGAGAGTGCAACAGGCGGGAAAGCTTTGGATAGAGTAGGGGTTAAAAATAACATACTTATCAATTAAAAAATTATTTAAATTAAGTAATGATTTGTTAATAAATTAACAATAAATTAATTATAACTACTCCAGAACAGTAGGGAAAGTGTTGGCTAGCGTAGAGGTTATAATTACTATTCCACCTCCAGAAAGTGCAACAGTAGCGAAAGTGTTGGATAGAGTAGGGGTAAAAATTACTATTCCAACTCCAGAGAGTGCAACAGTAGGGAAAGTGTTGGATAGTGTAGGAGCAAAAATTACTATTCCCACTCCAGAGAGTGCAACAGTAGGGAAAGTGTTGGATAGCCTAGGGGTAAAAATTACTATTCCAACTCAAGAAAGTGCAACAGTACGGAAAGTGTTGGATAGAGTAGGGGTAAAAATTACTATTCCAACTCCAGAGAGTGCAACAGTAGGGAAAGTGTTGGATAGTGTAGGAGCAAAAATTACTATTCCCACTCCAGAGAGTGCAACAGTAGGGAAAGTGTTGGATAGCGTAGGGGTAAAAATTACTATTCCAACTCCAGAGAGTGCAAAAGTAGGGCAAGTGTTGGATAGCGTAGGGGTAAAAATTACTATTCCCACTCCAAAGAGTGCAACAGTAGGGAAAGTGTTGGATAGCGTAGGGGTAAAATTACTATTCTCACCCCAGAGAGTGCAACAGTAGGGAAAGTGTTGGATAGTGTAGGAGCACAAATTACTATTCCCACTCCAGAGAGTGCAACAGTAGGGAAAGTGTTGGATAGCGTAGGGGTAAAAATTACTATTCCAACTCAAGAAAGTGCAACAGTACGGAAAGTGTTGGATAGAGTAGGGGTAAAAATTACTATTCCAACTCCAGAGAGTGCAACAGTAGGGAAAGTGTTGGATAGTGTAGGAGCAAAAATGACTATTCCCACTCCAGAGAGTGCAACAGTAGGGAAAGTGTTGGATAGCGTAGGGGTAAAAATTACTATTCCAACTCCAGAGAGTGCAAAAGTAGGGCAAGTGTTGGATAGCGTAGGGGTAAAAATTACTATTCCCACTCCAAAGAGTGCAACAGTAGGGAAAGTGTTGGATAGCGTAGGGGTAAAAATTACTATTCTCACCCCAGAGAGTCCAACAGTAGGGAAAGTGTTGGATAGCGAAAGGGTTAAAATTACTATTCCCACTCCAGTGAGTGCAACAGTAGGGAAAGTGTTGGATAGAGTAGGGGTAAAAATTACTATTCCAACTCCAGAGAGTGCAACAGTAGGGAAAGTGTAGGATAGCGTAGGGGTAAAAATTACTATTCCCACTCCAAAGAGTGCAACAGTAGGGAAAGTGTTGGATAGCGTAGGGGTTATAATTGATACTTCAACTCCAGAGAGGGCAACAGTAGGGAAAGTGTTGGATAGCGTAGGGGTAAAAATTACTATTCCCACTCCAGAGAGTGCAACAGGCGGGAAAGGTTTGGATAGCGTAGGGGTTAAAAATAACATACTTATCAATTAAATAATTATTTAAATTAAATAATGATTTGTTAATAAATTAACAATAAATTAATTATAAATACCAATAAATTAAAATTAATAATTACTTTAATAACATTAAATTACTTCCCACACTATTCTCCCAAAAACACACAACCCACTCCGCATAAAATTTAACACAAGTAATATAATTATCAATCAATCAATTAATAAAAATAATTACCAATTAATAATTAATAAACAATAAATTAATTATCAATGCCAAATAATAATAATTAATACAAATTAATTAACAGTAAATTAATTATCAATACCAATAAATATTAATAAATAATGACTTAATTATAATAAATTTCTTCCCACCCTATTCCCCTATAAACACACAACCCAATCCTAAACTAAATTAACACAATTAATATATTTATCAATTAATTATTTAATTAAAATTAATTACCAATTAATAAACAATAAATTAATTATCAATACCCAAAAATTATAATTAATAAAAAATGAATTACCAATTAATAATTAATTAACAATAAATTAATTATCAATACCAAAAAATAAAAATTATTAATTAATTTATTATAATTAATTTACTTCCCACCCTATTCCCCTATAAACCCACAACCCACTCTTAAACTAAATTAACACAATTAATATAGTTATCAATTAATTAATTAATAAAAATTAATTACCAATTAATAATTATTAAGCAATAAATTAATTATCAATACCAAAAAATAAAAATTATTAATTAATTTATTATAATTAATTTACTTCCCACCCTATTCCCCTATAAACCCACAACCCACTCCAATAAAAAACTAACACAATTAATATAATTATCAATTAATCAATTAATAAAAATGAATGACCAATTAATAATTAATTAACAATAAATTAATTATCAATACCAATAAATTAAAATTAATAATTACTTAATTACAATTAAATTACTTCCCACCCTATTCCCCTATAAACCCACAACCTGCTACAGAACTAAAATGCAAAATGTATTTAAAAATAATTAATAATTTCTAAAAATTATGATTTAATTTACTATAATTAAATTACTTCCCACCCTATTCCCCTATAAACCCACAACCCACTGCGGTACTAAAACGCAACATTTACTTTAAAAAAAATTACTATCTTCTAAACAATCAATACATATATTTTAAAAAAAATACAAAGCATAACAAAACATGTGGAACACATACATATAAAATACATACTAAAATACATAACACTAACATAAACATCGATATGATTAACATCAATATTTTTGCTATCGATATTACTAACTTCGATATTAACAAAAACGATATTTCTTACCTTCTGGTGGATATTCTGGTCACCGATATTCTTGATGTCGATATTCTGTCCCTACGATATTTAAAACTCGATATTAATGTAAGTCGAAATAAAAACTCAATATTATGTCTGTGCACCTCCAAGACAACCTAACAGAATGTCCCAAAATAAGACCAGGGATGGAATAAGACAGAGGCGGGCATGCGGAAGGCCTCAAAACAAAAAGTTTAAGAAAAGAGTTAAGCAAAGCCTTCCGCTGCCTCAAGTGCAAAAACCCAGATGCAAAGGGCATGAAGGAAAGAATGAACACATTAAGCCATGCATACAGAAGGCAGCTATGGGAGGATAAATGGAAGACTGAGGAACTGACTTGGGTCAAACTTCACGCTGCCCTCAAGACAAAAGAATCAAAGAGATTCTGGGGGCTAGTTAACAAGCTCACCCAACCCTGAAACCCAAAGGTCTGTAACATCTCGGAGAAGCAATGGCCTGACCATATACAGCAGCTTTATTGTTTAACAGCTGATTTAATCTGCAGTTACAACAGGCAAGAAGCATGACCCACAGAACATGAAAACCAATTCATCAAGACAACCACAAGGCACCAATTGGGGATATAAAGCTTGGACAAACTTGACTCTATGGATGGTCCCTCTGGGGATAGGGAAAGGAACAGTGCACTGATATCCCTTAATACAGAGCCATGGCCACCCACAAGAAACGTTGAAACAGCCCTAAGGAAAATGAGAACCACCGGGGCACCAGGCCCTAATGGCCTCCCGGCAGCCCTACTAAAATCTGATCTAAGCCTTTGGATGTCCAATCTAACCCAGCTCTTCTCTGAATGTTATTTCACAACTATAGTCCCCGAACGTTGGAGGGGCTCAACTCTGATACCTGTATATAAAAAGGGAAGTAGAGCTCACCTGTGAACTATAGAATGATTGCACTATTGGATGGGGAGGAAAGTACTATGCACAGTTCATGGATGAAGAACTGGAAACCTGGGTTAAGAAAAGAAACTGATTCTATGGTTTCAGATTCTGTTTCCAAAGGCACAGTCACATTGAGGACAATCTTCTGACCTTAACCTGCCTAATTGATGAAGTAATGCTCTCCTAGACTCGCCCACTTAATGCAGTATTCATTGATTTTATGAATGCTTTCGATAACATTTCAAGAGGCAGGCTATGGGAAAAGCTAAGGAAGCAGCAGATACCATTGCACGTTCTGGAGGCAATAGAATCTCTATATATTAACAAGTGGGTAAAACTCAAATTATCATCTAAATGGGCAACCTCAGAGAAAATCTACACTAATAAAGGATTGCAACAGGGTTGCATTCTAGCCCCTTTTCTCTTTAATCTGTATATGGTAGACTTGGAAAGCCATCTAGTAGTCCCAAGGATCTGCCTGCCCCACCTGATGAAATGGAAAATACAAATTTCACAATATGCAGATGACATGGTGATACTTGACAAACCCCAAATTGGCCTACAGAGATTGCTGGATGCACTTGAACAATACCGTGCCACAAATGATATTACCATTAGCCTTAAAAAGATGACAACAGTAATCTTTGGTAGACACCTGATAAAAAAGGGTGTCTGGTTCATCGGAGGTCAAGACTAGAAAAAGTAACAAGTTTCAAATACCTCAACGTTACGCTTGACAAAAGAGGGAGCAAGAAAGCCCAGTTAGGCTCTTTGAAATTGGTTGCAAAACATCTGACATACAGGATGGCTCAACTCAAGAGAAGCATCACATGCCAAAACACAAATGACCTTCTATCAGTGGTGGCAATTAAGCTGATGCTCACTCTAATATATGGTGCAATGGTGTTTAAGGATCACTCATATGAGTGGCTAGATAAACAGCAATGTATCTGTTATCATCGCATATTTGTACTCCCAGACTGCACTAGCCAATCATGAATATGACTAGAATTTAAATTTACAAAGCAGGATCTGGTTTTGCAAGCCAAATTTGTCTCTTATTGACAAACTTTGAAAATGGCCCCAATTGGCTCAATGAAACATCTGCTCTGGTAGAAATTCCAAGAGCCCGGCTCAATATGGGGCCAGCTTTTGTTACCCTTTTTCAAGGCCTTGAGTGCGGAATACTTATAAATAACACCATACCACAGAGAACAACAGCAAAAGTGTTAATGAAGCTAGCAAAGACAATTTCATGGAATCAGAAACTCAGGGACTTAAAAAAACAAATCCCACGGCAGCTGAGGCATGCACCTTTACACCCCAGGTACCTTACCTAATTACGTAAGTTCGCCCCTCCCAAACCATACAAAGTACACCCTCATGAGAATGAGCTTTGGTCTGATTCCCCTAAGGCGTTATTGGTATGGTCGTAAGGAGGGTGAAGTTGATGCACGATGCAGATAGTGTGGCACAGTAGAAGAGTCCCTAATACACGCGATCTGCATTTGTGAAGTTCTTAAACCCTTGAGCTGCTACTGGCCAATATTCCGCATTTTAAATGTGAGGACATGTTGGGCAGCTGTCCTATCATGTTTAAAAGGGGAATGATGCCAGCTATCCATGCACTTTTTAAAGTTGAAAGCAGTAACTGGTAACTCAAAATGTCCATCATGGCCTTACTCATGCAAGCATGGAGTACTTTTGAACTCTCTGGTCTGCACCTTATTGGCACGGAGCACTTTGGACCAGTGGGGGCAATCAAAAACCAGTAATTGGTTATCTAAACTGCCCTTAATGGTCCCTATGCTGGTGGCCTACCAAAGAGGGAGCCCCTTGTTCATTTGGGTCACACTTTCCAAGCATGGAGCACTTTAGCCCAGCACAGTAATGATGTGCTAGGAAGCTCTTTTAGCCCTAAGCATCCTATAAACGTGTGCTGCCTTGAGGTCTCCATGAGTAAGGATTTGAATCAATGCTCTTATTCTTGTAATCAATTAAGTATGGCGCACCCTGTGTTTTTGGGCCGCACTTTACCAGTCCTGTGACGATTGGGTACTTTGCGGCTGAGACCAATCCAATTCAGACTCACTGCTTGTCGCCATGATTGGAGTGGCTGATTCACTGAGAGACATGGCCTTGGGCTAAGATTGGAGTGGTGCCATTGAAACGGAAGTGCTGCGCCCAGCTTGCTGCCCGAAGGACTGTGTGGCAGAAACACCACATTTCCTAAAAAAAAGGTGGAGGCGGCACACCAGTGGTGGCAATCTGTTTCTTCTTCTCCTCCTCACAGACCACTTTCTTGACAGGAACACTTTTCTTTGGGGCCATCTTCAAGCTCTGTCAGTTGGCACTTAGCTGCACAAGCGGAATCACGCAGAGGCGGACTAAGGTGGTGTGGTGTCACTGTTTGCTGGCCTTCTGTCTGGCAGTACTGTGGGTGATGTATCTTGTGCACCTAAAAGCAAACAAATGAAAAGTATTCATGGAAATGTGACATTTTTGCAGCTTGAATTATTCATACAGACAATAGTAAGATTATCCCAAATAATTAACAACTATATTGCATCCATTCCAATCCAAACCATTACATGATATTTCAATTAGGATAACAGCAATATACAGATTTAAAGGTTTTCTTTATGTGCCTCTAAGATGAGACACCTGTGGCAGGATGGGGTTCAGAGAAAAATCGAATAATCCTTGACATTTAATGTTGGTGTGCGCCTATGGCCTAAGAGACCTATGTCAGGCTGGGAGTGCATGGGGAAATGGAATAATCCTTAAAAAAAGTGAATGCTGGTGTGTGCCTATGGCAGGCAGGGGGTGCAGGCGAAAATGACATAATCCTTAAAAAAAAGTGAATGCTGGTGTGTGCCTATGGCTTAAGAGACCTGTGATAGGCAAGGGGTGCAGGGAAAAATTGACTAATGCTTAAAGTGAATGCTGGTATGCATGTATGGCCTAAGAAACCTATGGCAGGTAGAGGGCTCAAGAAAAAAATCAAATAAAGTAAAACAAAAGTAGTTGCTAGTGTCATACTAGGGACTATAATAAATCCTTTGGGAGGCAAAGAGGTGCAGGGAAAAATGAAAACAATGCATATAATATAATGTATAAACACTGTACATACATACATACTACAGTGATCCTCAAGCACATTAAATTGAAGGAAAAAAAGTAAAATAAGAACAAAAAAACAAAAAGGCATAGTCCTCTTCTACCAATGTCCCTAGAAAATTGCTTTGAAAACTGGAACAAAAGGATTTGACACATTGCCTGGCTACACAAAATGATTGTCGGCCATATGTTCAAACAACAACAAACAAGGAGGCACGGACTACAAAGAACACATGCAGGCCTATGACAAAAGTACACTGGCTGACTATACAATAGGGCCACTGGTCACATGTTCAAACAACATCAAGCAAGAAGGCATGGACAACAAATAACGCCTGCAGTTCTATGGCAAAAGCACACTGGCTGACTACACAAAATGTCCGCCAGCCACAAGTTTAAATAACAAGCAAGGATGCATGGACAACTAGGAACACATGCAGTTTTATGGCAAAATCACACTGGCTCACAATCATGGAGAAAATTTACTAAACTTTACAACCTTTTTCCCTTATAAAAGCTAAAACATTGAATGCAAAAAAAATAGACCCCTACTGCAACTCCAGGCCACCCAGCACAACCACAATCAAATTTAAAAATAAAAAGTTCAAATATATAGTAGTACATGCCCTCTATCAAACAACACCCTTATCCAAACGTTTTTTAACTTTCTTGTTGCGATGTCATAAAAACAAAGTCTTTAAAATCCAAAGGTATATGTGCAGCAGGAATTGCAGAAAAAGACAGTGATCCTTTCACCTCGAAATCCAAATGAAAAGTAACCAGGAGACTGACAAAGCACTGGTAGGAGTGTTCTGGAAGAGGAAGTCTCTGTGGCACATCATTCCTGTTGGAAAAAAAGTAAAATAAAAGAAATGCTTTTCTCACTAGAAAACTACCTGAACCATCTGTTCGATTAGAATATTCACTCAAAAAGGTATTTTCGAGTTGATTTAGCTGCTTCTCAAGTCGAAAATCTACTCCAGAAGCTGCTCTGGACCACCGAAGCTTGAAAATGGCCCCGGGGGCTCCATGGGACCGGATATCGCGCTTGGGGCCAGCAAATCTCGCTTGTGCCAGCAAACATGTGTTGTGGAGCCTTGAGCTGTTCCTGTGAATATTGCGTGGCATGAACTGGAGAATAATTCCAACCAGCGCTGATTGGCAGAATTTGGCAGGGACTATATGATACAAACATAATGGGAGTTACAAAATTCTGCCAATTCCGCAAGCAGAATTATATTTCTGTCTGGGCCTAGTAAACACATGCCCATGGTGGGGAGGAATACATGTCTCACACTAGAGGCAGAGGATCAGACCAGGTGTGCCCCCATGAACGCAATACTTGTTGCTAAGTTTTGGCTAACCCCTGAGAATACAGTCAGAGTTTCAGGGACAGCCACAAACTATCAAACCAGTCCTGTGCGGATTTCTCAAATTTTATGGCATGACACGGAGGCCAATATTATGCAATCTCCTTTTATTGCCAGCTCACAGCAGCAACAATTAGAAAGAATTTTGAACTTTTAAAACATTCTAATCATCTTTAAGGCACAGCAACAAGCAGCCATCTTCCTTCTTTTGTTACTGCTGCTCACAAGATAAGTAACCTTTACTTTACTCTTCTAAAATGTATTGTTTAATTACTATTACTGCGACCTATGAGTTGACTGTATTCCTGTTATATTACAAATTACTACTTGGTCATCTGTAGCCCCTTAGGGATTTCAGATGTAAATTGTTAAGCTTTTTATCCTATTTATGTTTATAAGTTTACCTCATAGACTTTGCTTAAGCCTGTTTGCCTTTGTATTAGATTTAATTAATAATAAGATTCCATTTCATTTTTAATCAAAATACGAAGTCTCTCCCAGACCGCAAAGCAGTTTTCAATCACCACCAGCAGGCCCGGGCCCGCATTCAAATAACGCGCCAGGGCCTCGCGCTCACCAGCGCGACCCCCGCGCTCTGCCCACAGCTGTCCAACTATGAGGCTCATGCGACCAGCAGCAACGCTGCCAGTGTGTGCGCGAGCCTTGTTTTACAAATAAAACTTACAGAGGGGGAATTCCCAGCCTCTCCTCCGACACCGACTTCCCAAAAGGGGGGCAACACTTCTCACCTCTATCCTGGTGTGGCTGCACCTGCAAACGCAACCGCACCAGGATCTTTTCTCAATAACGAGGAAGTGAAGCCTTGTTTCAATAATTTAGAGGAAAGTACCTTATGCTTTCATAAGGTACTCCACAGAAACGTAATTTCTTTGCCAAAAACGACAGTTGTAAGGAGTTTCAACGCGACGGACCACCGAGGCTGCCCCCTGCTGCCCAAATATTTACTTAGAGCCTGAAATTAATCAGTGTACACGCCCACCTGCTTTTTTAACCCCTTATATTTAGGGAATCATTTCTTTACTTTTACATTTATATATATTTAAAAAACAAAAATGTCTGTTGAACTATTTGACTCTGTAGTTGAGGGAAGATTAGAGGAGATAGTAAACAGGGCTAAAGGGAAATTGATGGGGTCGTTGGATGAAACCATCAATAAGAAATTAGAAAACTAGAAACCCTTTCACAAATCCAAGTAAGTGATCAGCCTGGGTTCTCCTCTTGGTCTAACAAGCCCCAGAGAAAAAGACCATCAGGTGACAACCCTCCAAAAAACTAAAAAATCAAAAGGAATAATTGAGGGTTTACCGGAGGAATCCGGTGATGGAGTCAGTGTGTACTGCACTGTGGATGGGCATGAAAGAGGCCCGGTTGTCCCAATATCTAGTGAGTCTGATAATGACGAGACATATGAGCCAGAGCTGGAATTGTCCTGCTCTTCAGAGTTTGACTCTGATTATGAAGACTCTCCAATGACAAAAAAAGGGACATCTGATGAGGCATCAAAGGCCTTTGGGTCTAAGATGGGGATTCTAGACCCACTAGGGGACAATATGTTTGATTCCCTCCTTATAAAGCATCCCCTGTCCCCTGAATGGACCCCTTCTCAGCATGTTGCTGTATATATTACCTTCTGGCTATGAAGGGAGATTCCTAAAGAACTGAGGTCTCGCCTACGCTGCGAATGCCCTCGGCCATCCCTCCCTGGTAAAATAACTGTTACACCCGAACTAGACCCAAAGGTTGTAACCTTCATTAACAAAGGGGGAAAAGACCCTAGAAGAGGCATAGATAGAGGTTTAAAGTCCTGCCAGGACCGGCTGCTAGACATCATTGGCCCTCTTACCAAGATCTTTGAGATGGCAGAGACCGCTTACCTGAGCGAAACACAGGTGGACCCCAAGGAATTGCGCAACTGGGCGCAGAGAGCAGTTTGCCTTTTAGGAAATGCAAACACGGCTCTTTCAGAATGAAAGAAGGAAAAGTGTCCTCCTGAAGCTCAACTCCAAACTAATGGAGCTTGCCAATAAAGAAGGAGGACCATACTCCCAGGGCCACCTTTTTGGCTACGATTTGATAAAAGAGATGGCAAAGTATGTGGGCATTTTCAGTTCAATCCAGAAATCTCAAAAAGAGATAAGGAAGGTTTTCTACGACAGAGTTTTTGGAAGGGCCGGGCGAACAAGGGGTTGGTCCTCGGCTGAGGTTTACCTTCCTCAAGACCCTTCATGGCACAAGGCAACAGATTTATTCAACCTGCCTATGGTTCATACCCAAATTTCTACCCCAAAGACAAAGAGATTGTTTCAGAAACACCAGAGGTGACAGAAGACAAAAAAGCTTTTCATCAGGTAGGTCATATGAAAGACCTTTTAGATTCCCCTATAAAGGTGGGAGGGAGACTGGCCCAGTTCTGTGGGAACTGGAACGTAGTGACACTAGACCCTTGGGTGTTACAAACGGTCAGGGGATACAAAATAGAATTCATAGACACGCCTATTCAAACCAAAACTCCAAGGGAAATCACTTTTTCGCAAGAGCACTCAAAGTTGGTAACAAAGGAAGTAGAGGACCTACTAGCCAAAGGCGCCATCAGGGAGGCACTCAATCCAGGGGTTGGCTATATCAGCAACATCTTCTTGGTAGAGAAAAAGTACAAAGGGATGAGACCGGCCATAAACCTCAAAGATTTAAATGAATGGGTGGTCTACCGACATTTCAAAATGGAGGGAATATATCTGTTAAGAGACATCCTAAGAAAAGGGGACTGGTTAACAAGATTAGATTTCAAGGATGCTTACCTTACTATTCCGATCTGGCTCCCTCATCAAAAATACCTCCACTTCACATGGCAAAACAAACTTTGGGAGTTCTTGAGTCTCTCCTTCGGACTATCCTAAGCACCTTGGTGCTTCACAAAGGTACTCCTCCCAGTAGCAGCTTGGCTCAAGCAAAGGGGGTAAGGTTAATAATATACCTAGATGACATCCTGATAATGGGTCAGTCCAAGGACCTTGTATCCTTGCATACTCAGTGGACAATAGAGATCTTAGAGAAACTAGGATTTGTAATAAATTGAAAAATATCATGCTTATCTCCAGCACAAGACACTCAGTTCCTGGGGTTCATCGTAGACACTCTTCACACAGAACTACGCTTACCCTAAAAAAATTACGCAAAGAATTAAAAAAGGTCTTATCAGAAAAGAGTATTACTCTAAAGACTCTAGCAAGAATACTGGGTCTTCTATCCTCAACTGTCCAAGCTATATTCCCGGGTCCCCTCTACTATCGAGCCCTCCAAAGACTAAAAAGGAAATGCCTTCGCAAAAAATCATTCATACTCTCAAACTTTGTCCCTAGATCAGGAATCAAGGGAGGAATTAGAATGGTGGCTCAAGAATGCACAAGCTTGGAACAGGAGGGCAATCTTCGGGGAGGAACCCGAACTAGTGATAGATTCAGATGCAAGCCTAGAGGGATGGGGAACGAAATGCGGAAGTTCTTCCACAGGGGGACGTTGGTCAAACCAAGAGAAGAAAATGCACATCAATTGCTTGGAAATCTTAGCGGGCTCCTTTGCAGTCCGCAGTTTCACACAAGAGAGGATGAAATGTTGTGTAATGCTTTGCATGGACAACGTTTCAGCAGTGCAATATGTCAGCAAGATGGGTGACCACACTCCAAAGACCTAGCGAACTTAGCGAAATACTTTTGGGGTTATTGTTTGAACAAAGGAATTTCAGTTGTAGCACAACACATTCCTGGTTTGAGCAATGGAGTAACAGACTGGTTCTCGAGGAACTTCAGAGACTCCAGCAATTGGAGACCGAACAGGGAGATATTCCTAAATATCCAATGCATATGGGGTCCTTTCAACATAGATCTTTTTGCAGACAGATTGAATACTCAACTGACACAGTTTTTCAGCTAGAAACCAGACCCTCAAGCTGCTGGGGTAGACGCTTTCCTACAGAACTGGAGAGGTCTAAGGCCATATGCTTTCCCGCCTTTTGCCATGCTACCCAGGTTCCTTCTACAAACACGCAGATTCAGGGAAACAGTAGTAGTGATAACCCCACTTTGGAGATCCCAAGCATGGTTCCCAATAATTCTGGATATGTCAATAGACTTCCCCTTACTAATACCGAATTACGAGACCCTAATTCTAGGCCCTCAAGGAGAAATTCATCCCCTAATGGAAGAAGGCTCCCTCACACTGATGGCATGGAAGATTTCCGGAGACAATGGGAAATCCCTTGCCTTTCGCCAGATACTTTCAGACTCATATCTGAGTCGTGGGCATCTGGCACAAGAAAAGCATATAGACTGGCGTGGAATATATAGATTTGTTGGTGTGTTCAATGGGGTTTCAATCCCATTTCAACTGATCTAGTTCATATAATTAATTATCTAACAGAACTATTTGAGTCAGGTTTATCATACAGGACGGTAAATGTCTACAGATCAGCCATTTCTGCTGGTCACTGTTTGATAGATGGACTACCTGTTGGCCAAAATGCATTAACAAGGAAGATAATGAGAAGCATTACGGTCCTGAAACCACCCATACCAAAGTACACCTCTCTTTGGGATGTTAAACTGATCTTACAAGTATTAAAGAACTGGGGTGATAACCAGTATTTATCGCTAAAACAACTCTCTTACAAACTCACAACCCTCTTATATCTGGTTTAATTTAGACGTATATCTGATGTTAGAGCCTTAGATGTCACCAGTAAAGCATATCAACCTGAGGGAGTATGTTTCAATATTAAAAGAAGAACTAAGGGGCCTATTAGGATGACGGGCGGACTTTCGTCCACCTGCCACCCTAGCAGTGCTGGGACCGCCCGCCAGTGGTGCGGCGGTCCCGCACAGGCGATTAGGATGCCACCGCCACCGTGGCATCCTCCATTCCCAGCATTATGGCGGGCGGTGAGCACAGCTCCGCCCGCCACAATGCTGGGAATGCACTGTGTGCATCGTCATGCGAGGTGCCTGCCACCATGTCCATGACAATGCAGGGGGGTACCATAGGTACCCCCCATGTGCACCCCACCCCCCCACATCTTGGGGGCCCGCAACGGGCCCCCGAAAGCAGAATCCGCCTGGCTTTCCATGGCGGAGTCACCGCCATGGAAAGCCCTGCACCGCCGCAGGCCTTTTCCGCCCGGTAGGCAATCGGGCCGATTGCCTACCGGCGGACGGTCTTTTCGTCCGCCTGGGTCCCCACCGCCATCATAATATGGCGGTGGGGAAATGTGCAGCGGGCGGTGGAAAATAGCGGGCGGATCGCCACCGCCATACGGGCGGTGGCGATCTGCCCGCTATCCTAATGACCCCCTAAGACTCTTTCCTCAACAATTTTCTAACCTTATTTCTCGGGAAACCCAAGACTGTGTGTGGTGCAATGCTTGAAAGAATATGAAAGGAGAACTCATAATCTGAGAAATGGTGTTGCTCAACTATTAATCTCTCACCAATGCGGCCTTGTGGGATTTCCAAAGAGCCGCTGTACTCTGAAAAAGAGAGAACAAACATGAAAAACACACGACCACTGCATGACCACTGTGATGTTCCTCAACAGGTGCGACAGAGGATTATAGTGCTATATCACCTCGTGCTTAAAGAAGTCTGGGTTCATTGCGCAACCCAAAACACGTCTGGCCCAAACTCAGGCAAACGTGCCACACAAACATCCAATCCGTATGATTGCGTTAACGGAGGGGTCAAGACACGCGTGACGCACTATAATCAGAGTACAGCAGCTCTTTGGAAATCCCACAAGGCCGCATTGGTGAAACCGTGAGTTTTGCCTTGCACACAGCCCCCATAGGTTAGGATACGCCTTAGCGTGCATATACCGCCATGGGGTTACTGGTAGGGGTGGGCGGAATTTGCGTAGTCGCGCTACGCAAAGCTCCGCGAAACGGTAAAAAATCTCCGCGAGCATGCAAAAGTTCCGCGAACACGCAGAATTTCTTGTTCCGCCCGTTCGCGATGCTTTTTTTCTGTTCGCGAACGCTGTTTGTGTGCTCGGGGAGAAATATCTCGCGAACACGCATTTTGAAAGCGCAAACAAGCAAAAAACTCCGCGAAGTCGCGGATTGCTGAATTTTGGGCAATTTTGCGTTCTCCGCGGAACGCAAAATTTCCCAAATTCCGCAAATTCCGCGAGCGGAACGGAATTTACCTCCCAGGCTTAGTTACTGGTCCTGAAGAATGCTTAGCTAAAAATGCATCCATAAGCAGAAACATGTTGACCAACTTTCACGTTATTGTTTAAATCGGACTCTCCTTGTTTACCTAACCAGCCAGCTCGCGTCCTTCTCACTGGTTTTAAACGATCACTGGTTCTCCACCATTAAAATTACCTTGGGAAATGACCAGCGATCTTTTAACCTGCACTACCCCTACACTTACACTACCCCCAAAAAACCTCGCTCCGCTGTAATTTCAGGCGTCGTAGCACACCAGGGGGACACTCGGTCCCTCTGGTGGGAACCCAATGATGAAGCATGTCACCAACTAGGTTGGTGAGTGAGGGTTCTTTGAAATAAAGAGGTTTCTCCTCGTGCTGCCCCAGCAATTTCCTCTTTTCTCGCTCTTTTGTTGTTAATAAGTATATTCGTCAGGGGACGAAGAGTGATAATTCCCTCACTCTCTAGTTGTTAATATATATTTAGCAGCGCACAGCTGCGAGAGATTTTCTCACCCTTTTTGCTCTTTTCAGTGTTCCCTCCTTTCGTAAGCATGGAGAACGTAGGCCTTTCATACACAAATGAGGAAGTAGATGCCCTCTTGGCAGATCCCTCCCTGTTTTCTGATCCCTCTATTGCTCAGACAATATCCCAAACTACAGAGTGGGATAAACTCATGGAACAGAAAAGGAACCGAATCCGCACCATCCTTCATGGCACCATACTTACTGAGTATTTAAGAAACAATGTGGCACCAAAAGGTCTTCTGGTGACAAATGCCCCAAGAATCTTTCTGGATGATGCACTTTTTAGAAAGGAATGGGCCCAGATCACGTGGCACTGTACCCGCGACTGGTTGGTGCTCATAATTAAAACTGCCCTCCGTTTATCCGAGGCACTACTAGTGGAAATTCAGCTGACAGAAACCCATTTCAGAACCACACTCACAGGTTACAAGAAGAGGCTAGAAGAACTGAACAAAGAAGTTAATGAATATAAGGACACTTTAACACAATCCAAAGCACAAAAGTTCCAGAAAGACTTGAAGCGTTTTCGTATACCAAAACGTATCCGTACGCCAATCCGGACTACATCCCACCTTCAAGGAATGAATACAGTACAGATGGCTCAGGAGATGATACATTCACTACGAGTGGGTCAAGTGGGGACAGCTTTAAATCTAGACAGTGAGGGAAAGGCAGGAATAGACGACAACACTACCAACAACCATGGCAACCTTTCCCACCAACAGGAGGTGTAGGGTATCATAACCCTTTTCAACCACCTCATTTCCAACAGATGATGGGCTGGAATCCCAACATGATGCTTCAACCCCAGTTGCAACAGAGCATGTACCGCCCGCCTTTTTTAGAGAGTGGCCGGAGAGGACGCGGCAAAAGAAGAGCATCGAACCAGGTACACTGGGAACACGAGGAAGCAGTGGGGGACAATACACGGAGCAAGGCCCGGGAACAACAAGCGGGCCCCAGCAACCAGTGAGTTTAATCATCAATCTCTCATCAGTTGTACTCACCATGGACGAAATGGCAGTCCTGGAGAAGGGCTTGGGGTTTGTACCCACGGCAAGGCTGGACCGTTTCAAACTCCATTGTGAACTTTCAGAGTTCTTCCGTAAACTTAAACTCAAGAGTTTCTTTGTGAAGCAAACAACCGAGGGGACACCAACACCTGCAGGTGACTCCGGCTTGAGAGTGAAATCGACCTTCACCCCTCCTCCCCACACAGTACCCCCAGAAATCACAGCTTTTGAACAGGCTGTATTCAATGATATCGAAAATTACCAGGAGACGGCTACCTTTAAGAATATGAGGGCCACCGAGTTCCAGGCACTCCAATCCCTTCAGTCGAATACCGACATTGTCATCAAGTCAGCTGACAAGGGGGGGGCATCGTGATCCAGGATGCAGGAGCCTATGACAACGAATGCAGGCGCCTCTTGAACAACCAGGCCAACTACACTCGCCTTGACACTGATCCCTCCTCGGAACTTCAAGTGATGATTAAAGAGCTAGTGGACCATGCGGAGACCAACGGATACATCACGAAACATGAGGCGGATTTCCTGACCACCAGCAAAGGCATTATCCCGTACTTCTATACCCTGCCAAAAACCCATAAAAACAAAATGCCTCCACCTGGACGGCCCATTGTGTCGGGTATAGGTTCTTTGCTGGAACCTTTGTCTAAATACTGCGACTTCTTCCTGAAACCCTTGATCCAAGCTACCAGCACTTACCTCAAGGATACCAAGAGCCTCCTAGCCTTATTGCACGAACTGGAACTCTCAGGAGAACCTACTTTCCTGGTCTCGCTAGATATAGAGAGCCTTTACACCTGTATTCCGCAAGACGACACCGTCAAGGTCATCAAGGATACGTTGGAGAGAGCACAATGGGATTTCATCACACCTCAAGAGTTTGTGGTAGAGTGTGCCACCATCGCTCTGATCAGAAACTTTTTCGAATACAAAGGAGAACTCTACCTACAATCCACCGGTACTTCGATGGGCAGCACTTTTGCCCCAAGTGTTGCCGGGTTGTATGTGTACGATTTTGAGTGTAAACATATACTCTCGTCACAAAACCCCTATGCGCCCTATGTATCCTTCTGGAAAAGGTACATAGACGATATCTTCATCATGTGGCAAGGTACTGAGGAAACACTCCTAACATTCAGCGATTGGATCAACACGTGTGACCCTAACATGCGGTTCACCTATGCGTACAGCAAGGACGAGATGGTATTTCTCGACGTGGTTATCAAGAAGGTTGGAAGCCACCTCCAGACACTAACGCACCACAAACCCACAGCAAAGAACAACCTGCTACACTTCTCAAGCTTCCACCCGCGCCCACTACGGGAGAATCTCCCTTTCGGCCAATATTTACGCCTCAGACGGAATTGCAGTGAACTACAGGACTACCGAACACAGGCCAAGGATCTGAGAAATAAACTCCAGAAGCGGGGTTACCCAGGAAAAATACTCAAAAAAAGCTGTAAGAGGGCCAGGAACCAACATAGAGAAGCCCTCCCTGAAGACACCCCTAAACTCACAGAGGAGATACCTCTGACATGCGTAACAACGTACAATGTAGCTTCCAACGCTGTCAGCAAATCCATTAGAAAACACTGGAGAATCCTTGAGAGTAACAACCACAAATGGGGGAAACCCCTTTTCTCCTTTAAACGAGCTAGGAGTATTAAGGATTCCGTTGTTCACACTCACCCCAAGAACGCGAGTAGGGACGATAATCAGTCGGTCCTAAATGCTTGGGACCTCCCACCAGTAACGGGCAATTTCCCATGTGGAGCCTGTAGCGTCTGCCATCTGACAACCCCTACAAAGCAACTAATACTGGAGACGGGGAAACTATGGACACAAAGGACACACACCAATTGTAATTCTACCAACGTGGTGTACCTGATCACTTGCCCGTGTGGGCTCAGATACGTCGGTATGACTTCACGCAAAGTGAAGCAGCGAATTTGCGAACATCGCAGCAATATCCGATGTAAGAAGAACATGACGAAACTCACGGATCATTTCTTGCAGAGAGGGCATACTACTAATGATTTGAGCTGGACTATCATTGAACAATCAAAATTGGGTTCAAACACACAACAATTATTGTTTGAAAAAAGCAGCGTTGGATCTACCGTTTGTCCACCCACAAGCAAGGACTGAATGACAACATTCCGTGGGGTACAGTGATGAAACGTTGACATTTGAACATCTTGCTCCACTTTCTGATGACCTCTGACCACTTTACATGGGTCAGTCCCTATGCATTCCTACATCCTGTGCCCAGCTCTACTGACTACTGGTACTCTATACACAATGCATGTACCAATCAGAGCCAGTTGGAATTAAGGGTCCTTGATCATGTACATTTATGGGATACAGCTAGTTATTCCTTACCCCTTAATACAGCGCCTTCAATCGCCTTTGGCTAAGCACTATTGCAAGCTGCCGTAAGTTGCACCTCCCCCTATCTGATCCATAGACATTTTAGGGGTTCAGGTACCACCTCCCTAAGACACGGATCCGCCGCAGAGGGTAGCGAGGGTCCTCAAAGGGCATTTCGTCTTCACAGGGTAGCACTCATGTGCTGACTCAGTACGTTAAGAGTACACTACGAAAGCGGAGTTATAATTGGAATTTTAATTTTTAAATTATAATTTTGACCTACTTTCCTCCCTGATTTGCCAATCTAGCACGCCAAAGGTTTCTCAACTGTGATTAAGAAATGTATACACAAAAGGTTGTTGACTGTTCAATAAAGCTCTAATTCGGATGAGGGTATAGGTTAGCGGTCTAGTTCTCCCCATCACGTGACTGGAGCACTCTACGCTAATCAACCAACGTCTGGGTCACGTGACGGGGCTCCGCTATTTCTGGACCGTTACCGCGGTGTAGCGGTAATATTCGGGTCCGCGGCAGGAAACAGGCAGGTCTTTAGAGGGAGAGCTCCATACAAAAAGTAAGTGAAACGGGTTGCCAGGGTGGGTAGCTACCTCTACCAGAAGGTACACGTGAAATTCTGACTCTTATTCTACCCCTATACGATTTTACAGGTAGCTTTACCCCCTCCCGGAACCCATGAAGTGAAGCCATTAATGCCTTCACGTAAGCGCTGAGTTCTCCATGCTTTTACGTTGCGTTTAATCCACCATTTCACAACGCGTACGCTTAGCGCTGTGACAGGGCACTATCACTGAGCAATTTACTTTTAATTATGCGATAACTTTAACTACATTGCAGTCGAAGTTATACGGGTATTGACCCGGACTCAGGACCCCTCCGTCCATACACTTACACGGAGTGGTAGCCTGTGTGACACGGTTGCATGAGTGATAGTCACGCGTGTCTTGACCCCTCCGTTAACGCAATCATACGGATTGGATGTTTGTGTGGCACGTTTGCCTGAGTTTGGGCCAGACGTGTTTTGGGTTGCGCAATGAACCCAGACTTCTTTAAGCACGAGGTGATATAGCACTATAATCCTCTGTCGCACCTGTTGAGGAACATCACAGTGGTCACGCAGTGGTCGTGTGTTTTTCATGTTTGTTCTCTCTTTTTCAGAGTACAGCGGATCTTTGGAAATCCCACAAGGCCGCATTGGTGAAACCGTGAGTTTTGCCTTGCACCCCCCCCCCCCATAGGTTAGGATACGCCTTAGTGTGCGTATATCGCCATGGGGTTTCTGGTCCTGAAGAATGCTTAGCTAAAAATGCATCCATAAGCAGAAACATGTTGACCAACTTTCACGTTATTGTTTAAATCGGACTCTCCTGGTTTACCTAACCAGCCAGCTTGCGTCCGTCTCACTGGTTTTAAACGATCACTGGTTCTCCACCATTAAAATTACCTTTGGAAATAACCAGCGATCTTTTAACCTGCACTACCCCATCACTTACACTACCCCCCAAAAAAACCCACTCCGCTGCAATTTCAGGCGTCGTAGCACACTAGGGGGACACTCGGTCCCTCTGGTGGGAACCCAATGATGAAGCATGTCACCATCTAGGTTGGTGAGTGAGGGTTCTTTGAAATAAAGAGGTTTCTCCTCGTGCTGCCCCAGCAATTTCCCTCTTTTCTCGCTCTTTTGTTGTTATTAAATTTAAAAACCCTTACCAAGCCTTAAACTCTTCTTTCATTACATATAGTTTACCTCTAAGGAGGGCCCTAGGTAGCCCATAGGGAAGGGTGCTAAGTATTTAAAAGGATAAATATGCATTTTTAAGGTTTACATGTCCTGGTAGTGAAAACATCCTAAATTCATTTTTACTACTGTGAGGCCTATCCCTCCCATAGGATTTCATCGGGTTATCTTATTACATTTAATAAGCTGTAATTTCCAATTGGGAGCAGGTAAGTATGTTAGGTGTCTATGAAATTGTAATGATAAACACTCTTTAATGGTAAAGTCAGATTTCTCATTACAATTTTGAAAATGCTACTTTTAGAAATTTGTCATTTTCCTGCCCATAGCCCTTTGTGTCTGCAACCTGTTCTTGAGTCACATGATTGAGTGTAGCTGACAGTTAGACTTTGTGAATTCCTCCCAGACAGTCACTCAATCGAGGGATTTGGGCTTGCTTCAATATGCCATATGCTGGCAGGATGAGGGGGCGTAGCTGAGCACAGCCCCACTTGCAACTAAAAAAGGGTGTGCCTTGCCTTCACACAAAGGTCCTAATGATATTACATTGTCACTGCAGCCAACTTGCAGCTAGAACAGGGGAGGCATGCAATTCAAAGCCACTGTCTAGAAGCTTCTCCCACCTTCTAGAACCAGGGCACCAGGGTATAAAAAAGGGACCTCAGACTCCAACTCTTAGTACACTTATGGACCTATGAATACTCTGCCAAGAAGAAGAACTGCTGTGCTGTGCTGATCGAAGGAATGCCATTCTGCTGTTCTGAAGGACTGCTGTCCTGCTGTTTTGGAATGCTGCCCTGCTGACTTCTGCCTGGGTGCAAGGACTGTATCTTCAGCTGTCCCAGGACCCCCAGAGTGACTCACCAGGGTAGTTTTCTGGCCTCCTGTTCACCACTAAAACTAAATCTGTATTTGTAAAGCGCGAACTACTCACCCTTACGGGTCTCAAGGCGCTGGGGGCCGTCGTGGAAATTAAGTGAGCTATTGCCCAGAGTCACATGGTGCTGAGCTGAGCTGCCGCCGGAGCCGGGGATCGAACAGGGAGCCCTGTGCTCCGAAGTCAGCTGCCCTGGCCGCTGCACCACACCTCTCCACTTCAGAGCCACGGGGGTACAGAAGGCTTCCTCCAGCTTGAACTTGCAGCTGGACCCAGCCTAAATGCGTCCTGACTCTCGAAGCGGTGCCCGTCCAGTGCTGGCCTTTTGGAATTGGTGCTAAAGGTACACAGATAGCCAAAATCCAAAAGTTGCCAAATGTTTGGCTACAAACTGCTCTGAGAACCAGGAGGAGACCGGGACCAACCTGCGTGGCTACCTGCCTATGGTGCATCTTCCGATTGGATTGATTTTGCGGCTTCTCCTGCTATGTTCTTCTTCGCAGTGGAAAATCCTTTTCAGTGTTCCATTGCCAAAGGGGTATCTCTCCTTGTAGAACTGTCTAAAGCCTTCTACCTCGTCCCGCTGGGGATTTTTTACTTCCAATTTTGCAAGTGGGTCCTAACTTAGAAATCTTCACAGTGGTTTCGACCCAAGGCCAGCCAATGATGATGTTCCCTCCTTGAACACCTTCTGCAGCCTTGACCCACTGAACGTTATCCTCTCTGAACTTTTTTCTCTAAACTGCACCCCATTGCAGTCAGCCATATTTTTAGATTTTGATCCAGTCTTGCACGACTAGATTTCCACAGTTGGTGCTCTGAACTTTTAGATGCTAGTTTTTTCTAAAACGTTTTAAAATTCATAACTCTGGTTCTACTGATTGTATTTTTGTCATTTTGGTGTAAAATAGTTTATTAATATTAACTCTATTTTTCTAAGTTGGTTTTGGATTTTTCCTGTGTTGTGTTTTCACTTTCTTCATGTTTGTGTGTTGCATAAATACATTTGTTCCAAGCTACCAGAGGGTTAAGCACATGTTTATTTAGTGACTTTTGTGGTTCATCTTGACAAAGATTGTGTCTGTTGGGTAAGAAGGCTCACACCCCCTTCAATCAACAACCAAGTTTATCACACTCTTCTATTTCGGTTTGGTATCTTTATTGTTTGGTCTTTTGACTTTATTACTGTTTTGGTACTGCATAAATACTTCACATTCTCAGTACGCCCTAAGTTAAGCCTGTCTCCTCTGTGCCCTGGCGACCAGATTGAACTCAGGTTTGTTTATTGAATTTTGAGGTTCACATCAGGTACACAATTTCATGTGACTGGTCAAGGTGAATTACATGAAAGTCCAGTTACCTCATTGGGACTTTCTTGTGCCTTACAGTGATGTTGTGCAGCTTTGAGTATTGCTATAACTCTTGCTTACCTGGGCTATCCTGCTGACATGCAAGGAGGTTTCAGTGTCTTGCAGCATGTTCCTGATCCAGGAAGGTATGTCCCTTATTGTGACTATGTATCTTCTTTGCATTGTTTTTTCATATGAAATTTGTATCAAGCAATTGCCTTTGTTTGCATTTGTTTGTTCTAGTTGGCCATCCTAACAGAAGTGCTGGGCATAGGTCACTATCAAATGATACATGAGATCAGTAGACGATGGGTGAAACAATACAAAAGTAGATTGATGCTAGAATGAATGTGGATGATGAGATATTTCTGCAACATGGAAAACTACATGCTAATTTGACTGCTTGGATACATAAAATGGTTTACGGGATAAAGTACTCCCTGCTGTACATTATTAGAATATTGCAAGCAGAGGAGTTCTGCCACAATATAGATGAACAAGGCAGAGTGCGGAGTTCTTTTATTTGGTCATGATACTTCGAAGTGACCTGCGGTAGCTTTTTAATCTATGGCAGAGGGTATTTTATTCATTATGGAACATGGTCAGAGCATCACCCTTTCCACAAACATCCTAAATCCTTGGTCTCTTGCTCTTTCATGCTCATTGTAGGTAAGAAGACTTAGCAGAATCTGTACTACAAAAACACCATAAGCAGTTAGTAATTTATGAAAAAGATATTAGAATCGGTTTATGGTAAGTAATGTAAAAGATATGGCTCAGAGAGTTTGTTTTTCCTGTAATGACCTTTAGCACGGAAAAAAAAAACCTGTTGCGTAAATATCTAATAAATGCTTATCACTTTTTCTTCTAGTACAATATATCAAAATGAAAAGCCAGTTCCTGTTTTCCTGGTTTAAACTGCAGCTAAAATTATGCTCAGTGACCTGCCTTACATCCTGGCTGCTGGCCCTCGCTGTAGGCATTGTGATGTCAGAAGTCAACTGTAATAATTATTGCAGTTTAGCAGCTACAACATTTCTTTATTAGAGGGGATTAGAGACATCAAAGGTAAACTTTAATAAAGCAATTTAAATTATGTTCTTTTATAGGGATTTCCAGCTCCTGTGTATTATAGCACCATTCACAAGCTATATCCAGTATTGCTGTCTAGTTACATGAATGAGCTAGTGGCAGGAGAAGGGAAGTCAGGAGTTGACTTTTCCAAATAAGAGACGGTGAGTTTTTAGATATATGGACTAGAAGCGAACCAAGTAGCTGACAAGTTTGGAATTATGAAATGGTGTATGAGGGTCTTTGATGAAGGGATGTGTGCTCGAACTATAACTCGCACCCCCGCCATGCACTGCTAATTACTCCACGCATTACATCACTCATGACATCTTCTATGACATCATTGGTAATATCACTGCAACATTTGCAATTACATTATTGATAAGAAAACTGTGCCTTTAAACACTACATTGTCATTGAAATTCTCAACTAGGGAAGATGATGTGCCCTAAGAGCTAGAGCGGTCGACCTCGAAGCTGGGGAACTGGGTTCAAGTCTCGGCAGAGATGTTCAACATCCTGTGACCCTGAGAAAATCACTTAATCTCCCCGCACCTAACAAAATTAATGTGTCCGTCTGTAACGCAACTGGTGCTCATGTAAAGTGCTCTGATACCTTCGGGTTGAGCTTGCGCTATATAAAACTCCCCAAAAAAACCCAAATACTAAAAATACTAGCTATGACAATACCTTAACCTTTGGTTTTTCAGAGGCGCTATATATATCCGCCCTACCTCTACTTTTGTACCTGTTATGCCAAAGAATGCAATAGATGTCTTTAGTGACCGGGTCGTCGATGAATTAAAGAAATTGAATAGATCCATCAACCACTACAGTTATCGCAATAGACATATGGAAGTACAATATTCCAATCTCATACGTAAACTAAGAGAGAACAAAAACGTAATCATTAGCAAAGCAGACAAAGGCGGCAATATTGTACTTTGGCCTAAAATTCAGTATATGGAAGAAGCCAGCACCATCTGAATGATACGGCTTGCTACAGAAGAGCTTCTTTTCATGACCTACGACTAGTGAAGGATATGGGGGCATATTAGCAAGACCGGCGATAAAATTATCGCAGTTTTAGCGGCAGGAAACTGCCGCTAAAACGGTGATAATGGGCTTGCTAATATGCGTTATAGAATTCAATAGAAGCCCAGGTTAGATGTCCTGCACATCTAACCTGGGCTTCTATTGAATTCTATAACGCATATTAGCAAGCCCATTATCGCCGTTTAGCGGCAGTTTCCTGCCGCTAAAACGGCGATAATTTTATCGCTCGGTCTTGCTAATATGCCCCATGGTTTTTAAGGAGTTGGCACAGTGGAAATGAATGGGTTTGTGGACTAAAAACAAATTCACTTTTTTGAAGAATGAACATCCCGTGACTCCTGTATTATATTTTATCCCTAAGGTTCACAAAAACATGATACCTATCCCTGGCAGACCTATTATCTCGGCGCAGAGAAGTCTATTGGAACCCATGTCTAAGTATGTGGACTTCTTTCTGCAGGAGTTTGTATCAGGATTACCATCTTTCATCAAAGACACTGGTGACTTTCTCAGGAAATCACAATCTATTGTGTGGGACATTGATTGTTTTTTTATAGTTATGGATATAACTTCACTTTACACCAGTATTCACCACAGTGATGGTATCAAGGCAGTAGATTATTTTTTGGGTCAGCGACATATACAGTTATATGAGCATAACCGAATGATTTTAACCATGATTGACATTTGTTTGAAGAATAACTTCCTTTTTTTTAACAAAGAGGTATACCAGCAACTACGAGGAGTGGCTATGGGGGCATGCTTCTCCCCTAGCTACGTATGTCTACATGTGGGCTGGTGGGAGGAGCATGTCCTCAAAGCGCAACACAAACTAATGTATGATACTCATGTCCAACATTGTTGGCGATTTATAGATGATGTGTGTGTGGTGTGGAAAGGTTCTAAAGCATCATCTGAAGATTTTGTCAGCTCTATCAACACCAACACATCTAATCTCAAATTTACTGCGTCCATTAGCAACATCAATGTAGAATTTTTAGATGTGCAGTTGTACATTGAGGATGGTCGAGTACACACTAAACTTCATAGAAAGAGCACGGCGGGGAACTCTATCCTCCATGCTAAGAGTTCCCACCCCAGACACTTGATTCGGATCATTCCCTACGGGGAATTCTTGAGAATCCGCTGTATTTGCAGTACTGACAGGGATCTAGAAACCTGTCAAAATGAAGCAGTTCAGCGCTTCAGAGCACATGGCTATAAGATCAAAGACCTGAACACAGCTCTCAGTAAAGCTAATAGTCACACCAGAGACACCTGCCTTTGTGTTAACAATGATGAGAATGCCAGGGATTCTGTAGCCCGGGCTGAGAGGAATGACACTCCCCAGGAGGTTAGATTAATCACCGCATATAGTAGGCAGGAGAAGCAAATTAGGAAGATCATTTATACCCATTAGCCCATTGTCTTGGCTGACTTGACTCTATCTCAGATCTTACCTGAATTGCCATCTTTGACGTTTAGACGTGCACCCTCTATGAGGGATGCACTTGTCAAGAGCAGTCCCGAAGTCATCCCTTCCAACACATGGTTGTCCACTAAGTGTGGATTTTTTAAGTGTAGCTCTTGCCGAGCTTGTAAGTTCGGCATCAATACCACTGAGTACACCACTGCATTTGATGATAAACCCATAAAGATCCAAGGATCCTACACGTGCCGCACTGACTATGCTGTCTACGTGCTCCAATGCAAGTGCAGACTTAAATATTTGGGGGGCCCTATGCTCCAAGTATTCAACAGAATACTACAGCATCTGCGTGCAGTGGTGAATTCTGACCCAAATTACCCAGTGGCGAGACATCTAAAATTAGTACATCAGAACAATCTTAGTGATCTCAAGTACTTTGTGATAGGGGCTGTTCCTAAATCAATACGTGGGGGCAACAGAGAAAGACAACTACGACAACTTGAGTCACATTTCATTTTACAACTCAACACGAAGATGCCTAATGGATTGAATACTGGGGAAGATTTATATAATTTTCTCTAACGTAGTCAGTACAATCGATTCATATCTCCCTGCCTACTCTTTTCCACTCTGAAACTTGTGGTATTGCAGTGGTTTTAATCTCTCAGTTGTTTATTTATGCCATCAGCACAGAACCCTAGTTTTAGCCAACTACTTGGGATTTATGAGGTTTCTGTAACATAATCGTTGATGTTTTTAGACATTCTATGGTGGTCCATTAAGGTATATTTTGTGGCAACTCGGCCGAGTACATTTGATCCCATCTACACCTTGAACATCTTATCACACAATGTATCTTATATCAGACTATGTCCGCAGTGCACTTTCACATTAACACTCCAGGTTGCGAGCTTTCCTGTGGTTTCGTGATTTTTATACTTGTTTAGTTAGGATTTTTAATACAGATTGCACTAGCACTTTATTAATAGCACTTTAGCAACAGCACTTTTTGAGAACGTGCAATCTTACAGCATTAGCACTTTAATCCTATGTACTGTGAGGTTGTGTTTACATATCCATCTATGTATTATATAAAAAATGTTTTCTAGACTTAGGACCATGCACATATCTAATCATTATGACATGATTTTACTGCACTATGTATTAATTGCTGCTGGTATCCTGATAGTATGAGATAGATCTTTTAACCTCGAATTTTATCTGTGTAGGTTTGTAGATGTATTTATTCATTCACTGTACTTAATGGGTCTATGTATTCGCATTGTAGTCTGTTGCCTATGTTCATTGCTATGGATTGTTGCTTAATTGCTCACGGGTGTGGTACATTGTCACTATTTAAACATATTCAAATCAACAGCGCATCATGTGATCAAGACCGTGAGGTAACGGTCAAAACGCGTCATGCTGGGCACTGGTCAAGGACTGACTGGTTGCTACGAATTTGAATCATGAAATAAAGCACTGCATTATTCATTCTACATTTGGTGGCCCGTACCTGTTGTTGCCTTGCAAGGGATGTGGCAAGTCGGGACTGTGTTGCATATATACATATATATATATATATCCAACCAAAGAATTTTGCCCCAGTGTAAACGCCACACACAAAGGAGTTATAATCCATTTATTGTTGCAGGTTTGTAGACAGAATCAGCTCATTCCTCAAATACGAGTAAATGCCAAACGCGTTTTGGGCAGCATCTCCGCCCTTGATCACTGGCTTACAAGAGTCTCGGCTACCATGAGGACCTTGTGATAAAGCTGTCAAGTCCTGCCCCTGTGGGCGTGCAAAGGCCTCCTGGACCCTGTAGTTCCCCATGTGTTAACCCCAGTGGGTGCCGTGGAAAATTGTGAATATAAAATAAAGTTCATTTTACCCATGTGGGTTACTTGATGGCTGGAAATCTTACTTCTGCTGACATATAATCCCACAATTCAGTGTTATATCCCGCATGGAAGCCCTAATGTAGACCCGTTAGTACATGCCCTAAAATGGACGTATTCATATTTACCCTAATATGGTCATGTTCGTACTTGCCCTATTATGGTCATAGCCGCATATGCCCAAATATGCGCATAAGTGTTCATGTCCTATTATAGTCATGATTCCTTATATAGGCATGATCTTTCACCTACATTGGTCCTCACTAGTACACAACGTGCTCTGAGGGCTGAACGTTATCTATCCTGTGGTTTTGAATACAGCAGGGTTTTTCCCAAACACAGGCCCACACTGTACTCATTAATTATGCATGGATTTCTAGGAATATACCAGGTGCATAATATGTATGTACAAAGTTCACCCCTGACGTCTTCCTCATGTCCAATACAAACCATACTGAGGACCGAAACTCTTTAGGGTATAAATACACCACATCTTGCCCCGGTAAGACAGAGGGAACCGAGACTTCCATGCTGACACACTGACCAGAGATGCTGAGGCTCCTGCATGCAGTCGCTCCAGCTGACAGTGGTCTGACACAGCCCTTGCGGGGTGTCCAACTCGAGACCAGGACGGGGTCCCACACTCTCTCCATTCAGGTATGGGGGTTCGACTAAATCCTAGAAGGATTCTTGGCTCTTAGGCTTTTAGACCTACACATATGCTAGGTACACTCATGTACATCTAGTTAGGCATCGTAGGAGTACGCGCACTTGCATAATGCTTTTATATTCATGTATGTACTCATGATTATTGCAATATGGTAGAACTGCTCTATCCCTTTGCTTTTATCGTACTGCTGATAATATATCTCTGCTATTGTTTGCTGGTTTACGCAGCACATATATTTTACACTAGAATAACAACTGTTCAAGAAATACTTATTGAAATGCCCGACTGTTTATTCTGTGTAACTCTCTGAGACAAACCGAATAAGTGAGCACGAGTGACTGAATGAAAGGTAGTACATTGTTTCCACGATTCTGACGGAATCAGGGTTGTCATGATCTAAGGTTGCCAGAAACTAATCTCTCCCCGATAAGAGGAGACACTAGTGGCACTGCGAGCTAGCTAATGCAAAACTAGGCTAACATATACGGTGGGGGTGCATGGAGTCAGTCTGCCACCAAGCCCGCAGTATATGTTATCCAAACGTGCAGGTCCTGCAGGGGTACTATAGGAGCTACACGACATGGCGCCACCAACGTTGGTTTGGTACTTATTTAACAGTAGAATCTGAGTAGTTCAGTCATGCTATTCTCAGAGAACCTACTCACAAAACCCCAGAGACGTCTGGAGTGGGTGGGCACAAAATCCGCCGCAGCTGAGTAGTACGAGAATACTATTTATTGGCTGTTGGTTATTCAAGCTTGAAGGACATATAGTTCCTACAATTGTGCATTTACACCTTATCTTAAAAATTCTTTAACCTCCCTTCTTCAAATTAAAAATGGTTGAACAAGCAGAAGAAACAAGGAGAGTTGAAACAGACCTCTTCTGTTTAGGAGAAGAAGACCCTGAAGATCCAATACAAATTGCACCAAATTTCAGAAGGGCAGTCACCATAAAACTTCTAGAACATGGCTTAAGAGCCAGGTGTGGTAATGTAATTTTCGTGATTGAGGCACACAAATCCAATAAAACAGAGGTGTTCTATTCATGGGTTACATCCCCACAGCGAATGCAGTTACAGATGTATTTCACTACTACCTAGAAGGTGAAACACCAGCGGGCTATACTCCTTTTGAGGAATTAGAGGTTCCGCTCACTTACCAGGAGCATAATTACTGGTTTAAAGGTGCCCTACCCCACGTACATGGAAGAGCAAGATTAGGCCCGCTCAGAGGAGCAGGAGCCACATGGCCCATATTAGCGGCATACACACCGCATCCTGATATTGGCACAATGCCACAGCCAGACCTACTCGTACAACACAGAGATTTAATTAAAATCTACAGAAACCTCACACAATTTGTGATGTGGACTTTAACAGTTCAACCTGCACCGGCTCCAGCACAAGATACTCCAGTCCAAGGTACAGTTAATAAAATAACTCCACAAACATTACACGCGATAATGGGCAAAATGCCAGCAAAACGCAAACAAATCCCATTCTGGATAGCTCAGAAAATAACTCAGCTTGAAGCAGTATTCCCGAATACTACCACCAGTGATAAACACAGAATTCTAACAATCTGCTTGCCCATGGGTCTCACACCACAAGTAGAGGACTGCACCTCTTGGGGTTCAGTCTTTGCTGCCATATATACCAGAACACATGGTATCCCGTCAATAGCAATAGTACCTGAAGTATTGAAACAGATACAAAATGAGTACAGAGCAGAGCCTGCCCTTAACTTAGGGATGAAGTTATTAAACAACTTTGAACAGGTCTCAGCCATAATACGCGCTAACATTAAGGGGGAAGCAGCTTCTGTGGCGATCCGCCAACGCCTAAGGGAGTTCAGTCCAGTAGATCAACAACACAAACTACCCAAAATAATTGAAACTGCATATGCAGAATTGGGAAGAGACAGTCTAGGTGGGAAAGCATTAAAACCACAACTGGTGGGCAGTCCTGAAAAGAACACCACAAAGCAGATGCCTACTTCTTCTAAAAAGAAGTGGGAAAATAAAAACAACAAAAGTCCAAAGACAGCAGATCTCAGTTCAGAGGTAGGTCTCCTCAACAGGAGCCCTCTGAAAGGAGGTATAACCTCAGGAATAGGGATAATATTAAAAAACCTGACAGGTATCAGGATACTGATACTCGTTCCTCTCGTTCCTTTCAGGGTTCATCAAGAAACTCCAAGAGGGAAGGACGGTCAGAACACAGACACGAGGAGCATACAAAGTCCAGAGACACGCAGCGCGCTGTGGACTACGCACCTAAAGAAGAAGATAAACAAAAATCAAAACCTCAGTTCAAAAAGAAGAAGGTAGCAGGTCTCAAGATCAGACATGCCCAGAATTCTAAGGACACAGCTTCTGAACGGGGAATGGGCTATGACGATGCTCGACAGCGCGGCAGAAGTAACGATAGCTCGCCAGAACCTGAAGGAATTTCTGGTGACAGCGGAGTTGAGTGAGTATATCACGGTGGAAACACCTGATACTCGGGTAAGTGTCCCATATAAGTTACATGAGATAACACTCCGGATGGAGGGGGACAAGCCCAGAAAAGTTAAAGGTCACTTTTGGAAAAATCTGTCATCTGGTTATGACATTCTATTAGCAGAACAAGACTGGCCGCTAGCATTCGTCATGGAGTGCCCTAGGGGAGAAACTGTAATTTTTCCAGCCTTTTCCGACCTCATTCCCATACATTTAAAACATGCATATGCACAGGAGTGGGCGGTTGCCCTAGCTCCAGCATTGTACAAAAATCATGCTGGTTGGGATGAGGATTCAACCCACCAAGTGATCCCATTAAAAGTTTCCCCAAATGCTCAAAGGCAATACCCTATAAAGCAGGAAGCTAAAAAACAAGTCAGGGAGATTCTAGATCAACTTGAATATCAGGGGGTGATAGAAAATTGCACTTCACCTATGAACAATCCTTTGTTCCCCGTAGCCAAACCTGACAATACATATCGTCTAGTTTTAGATAACAGACATTTAAACACTTGCACAAAGACATTTTTCAGTTCAAAATGCACACAGTGCCGCATTAATGAATAACATTGTGCGGAAAAAATATAAAACAACACTTGATATCTCAAATGGATTTTTCTGCCAAAATATAGCGCCTGAAAGCAGGTATCTAACCGCATTCAGTGCGTTAGGGTCACAACGGCAATTTTGCCGACTCCCCCAAGGGTATAAGAATAGCCCGGGGTTGTTTTCAGCAAGGGTAACAGAGTTACTCCAAAATTTGGATGAAGAAGCATTGTCCTATGTGGATGATATTTATCTGACGGACGATGACTTACCGAGGCACTTGACCAGGGTGAGCACCATTATTATGGGATTCGCCTCTGAGGGCTACAAATTTAATTTTAAAAATCGAAAATTGCCCACCTCAGTGTCCTATTTTTAGGATATGAGTTGTCAAGTGAAGGAAAAAGCCTAGCAGCTAACTTTTAGAAAAGTGTGCGCTGCTCCAACCTCCAAAATCATTAAAGAATTTACAATCAATTCTGGGATTCCTAAATTTTGGTCGAACATACATTTTGGATTATGCAGAAAAAGTAAAACCTTTCTACGACTTAATAAAACCTGATTTTTCAGTCAGACAATGGACACAGGAACATACAAATATCCTGCATTCCCTACAGGAAGACATGATAGCTTCTAAACATTTACAGACACGCGTAAACGTACGCAACTTGGTGATCCGAGTAATAGCGGGTCAATGCGGGTACACATATTTGACTTTTGATGAAGGCGAAACAGTACCAATCGCATACAAATCACACCTGTACACAAACACAGAGATGCGTTTCACTTCAACAGAAAAAATCCTGACAGCAGTGCAGACCGCTATAGCAAGAGAAAGAGCTCTGGCTCAGGGAAAGCGCATAATTGTCGTGACCCCAGTACCAGCTTTAGAAGCTGTTACAAAAGCTAGCATTCCAAATGCTAAAGCCTTACATCCAAGATGGATACAATGGGCTAATTCTCTTACTGCAACGGATGTTGAATACAGATTTGATCCAAGTTTAAAAACACAGGCATTCCTGCAATACGAACAAGAATATCCTCTACCAAATGAAATTTTGCCTCTAGATCAGTATAAATACATTATTTACACTGACGGTTCTGCTCAACCAGCGATAGGGAGTAAGCAAGCTTACAGCACGGCGTGTGCGATTGTTAAAGGTCGCATGCACGATGGAAAGTTCCATCCGAGTTGCACTAAAACGCAATCTCTAGGAGACTGCACGGCTCAGTTGGCAGAACTCAAAGCACTTATACTGGCACTTATAAATACGGATCACGAATTCCCCACACTTATTGTCTGTGATTCCTTTTACTGTGTACAGTCGTACAATGAATATCTACATCATTGGGAACAAAACGGGTTCAAAGATACAAAAGGTGGCACAATTAAGCATAAAATGGTATGGGAACAGGTAGTGGAGTTGAGAAACGAACTACCAAGGGCTCACATGATACATACACTGAGTCATCAGTGTGATGGCGTTCACGTTGAAGGGAATTCATTGGCTGATGAAGCCGCAAAGGGGGCTGTTCGCACAGCCGCCGTAGCTGCAGTTACTCATTCAAAGACAAGGGTGGACGGCGAGATTATGGTAGCTGTCAATGCTTCAAGCAAAGGCAGCACAGCAGTACCTAAAAAGTTCCCACTCAAGTACTCCTACAAGTTAGGTGCACAAAACATTCCATATGCTCAGATTCCTGGAGTGGGGGATAGAGTAATACCAAATATGGATCGTAGGCTAGGCTTAATTGTGGCAGCACACGAAGGAATAGGTTCTGTACATAACGGACTTAGGGAGACTGTTTCTTTGTTAAAAGAACGCTACTGGTGGCCCATGATGAGAAGGCTGATTAGAGACTACGGGGCAGATTTACAAGCCCCATGAGACACATTTACGCCGCCATTGCCTCACTTCTGTGACGCAGCGGCAGCGCAAACCATGCGCCACGTTGCGCCTTATTTACAACGTGACGCATCTAGGGAGATGCGTCATGTTGTAAAGCCCTGCGCCACATGACACCGGCGTTAGGTTTCTTGTGGGCGTTCCGTCGCACGGAACGCCTCGGTAAAAGTGACGCAGTGAAATCTACAAGATTTCACTGAGTCACTTTTACGTCCATGCTGCATCAATACCCTGCGCCTGCTTGAAGCAGGCGTAAGCAGTGACGCAGCATGTTAGGCATAGGGCACCCCTGAGCATTGCTGGAGCCGCGTCGCACTTGCGACACGACTCCAGCAATGCGCGCCCTAACGCCACAGGATGCGACACGCATCGCCCTATCCTTGTGCCACGGTGCGCCGCCTTGTAAATGCGCATTTGTGGTGGCGCAGGGAGGGAATTGCATGTCGCATCTGTTCTGGCACATCCCTGGCGATTTGCAGTGATGCGCCAGAACTCGTAAATCTGCCCCTACGTCTGGAACTGCGACATCTGCAAGCAGATGAATGGGTCCACCACAACACGTCCAGTACAGATACCATTGTTAGACAGCATTAGGTTGTCCGTGCGTGCGCGTCCAGCTCAAGTTTCTTATGGGTTTGGCCTCAGCGCTCAGCTGACGCTCGAACTGTTATAAAAGATTTGTGAGTCTTTATCGGCACATACGCAGTTGGCATGTTACATTCTGACTGTGGTCCGGCGTTTAGCTCTCGGGCTTACAAAGAGGCCATGGAAGGAATGGGCGTAGCTTTGCGGTACTCCTCTCCGTACCATCCCGAGGGAAATTCTGTTGCGGAGAGGAAAAACCGAGACTTAAAGCAATCTTTAACAGCTAGGGTATTAGGCAAGGGCGGTAGATGGGTCGATCACCTTTATGGGGTACAGCGCGCGCTCAATAACCAGCCAAGAAGCTCTCTAGGGGGTGTCACTCCTTACGAGGTCCTATTTGGGACGAGAATGTAGGTACCTGATCTTGATTGTGAAGGCACAGTGGCGGATAAAAAACCATTTGATATCCATGATCGTTTGGCTGTTTTACAGGATCTAAATGAATCCAGGACACAACAAAGTAACGTGCTCCAGAAACAGGCCGCCACTGAGGAAGTCAAGGCAGTAACGGCAAGACCTGTCTGGATCCCAAAAGTCGGGGATCTGGTCAGAGAGAAGATTGCTGACAAGAAAGAATTTGGGCCATCCTACAGAAAGCCTGTACCGGTCCTAGCAATCCAAGGCACAAGAACTGTACTTCTGCCGCCTCTTGCTGGAAAAAAGGAGAAAAGATTTGTCACAATTGACTTAATCAAACCACACTATGTGGCCGATACTAAACAGTAGGCCGCGTGGACTCCACAGTAGCAGACGCCCTCCTCTCGCTACAATCCAAGAAGTCCAAACAGAAAGACTCATCACGTTTGAAGAGCCACCTGTACGGAATGAAGGACTAAGCAACAATGCTATGGAACTCGTTCCACTTCAACAAGAAATTCATCTTCAAAATGAAAACCAACTTAACAACCAAGTTGCAATAAGACTGACTACGACATCTACGTCAACATGCCTCGTCAAGAGCAAAATCCGATTTCAACAAATCCCGATGTAATTCCAACAATTGATCGAACTGCTTCTGGCTATTTCATGAACTTTGATACGTTTTCACTGGATCCAAGCGAGCCGGAAACAACGCCAGCCAAAAAAATCACTCAAACAGAAACTCATTGACTTTTTGAACTTTTTTAGAAAGACTTACCTGGTGTCACCTTGGATAGAACTATGGTATATCACTGGGATCTTATTTTTTCTTTTCTGGCTAGGTTTAATTATAACTTTTAGTATGCTTATTAATGGACGATACCTCCAGCCAAGCTCTACAGCCCAAAGAGTCAATTTGATACTAAAACCACACCAGTCTTCACATCGTGAACCAAGAGACTTGTCTTCAGAGAACATCACAGCAGTTCCTATACCGGACGGTATAGTATGGGACAAGATTGATTATGATGTATTCGGTCCGACTGAACTCTTAAAGCTAAAACATGTATTTAAAATTTCTTTAAGTGATATCATTACCTCCAGTACATATTCTGATGATTGGGACACTGAAACTGTAAATGCTATGATGTCTGATTTAGAAAAAACTGCAGCATTTCCGAACAATGAAATGTTAGAAGGTACTTCAGACTATGATACATTGTACTGTTACCAACATTTTGGTCATCATTTCTTACACAAATCTATAACACCTAGAAATGAATTTGAGTACCACCAGTGGGAACACTTCCCAACACCTCCAAAAGGTAGTTCACAAGCATTTGCACAGAAATTCACATACTTCTCAGGGTTTAACACATCCGATCCGAAGTCATTTTATTATAAAGTGGAGAAAATTTCAGCTCAGAAAATTATGTTAACAAACACCAAACATATTTACTCTGCATCCTTTTTGAACCAGTTGTCTAAACAGGGTTTCGATCTATGGAAAGACACAATAGATTCCAAATCGATCTGGGGTTCTAGGGACTGGCAAGTCCAGGGAATAGAAGCACTTTTTAGAGCATGCATCATTCTGCAGCAGATTTTATTTCTGAATGAAACTGTGCAACAAACATCCTGTCTTGGATTAGCCAAAGGCAAGGAAATGAACACACCGGAGTTTCCAACACCATCGCAGATGGGGGGGGGGGGGCAGAATTCTACTACACATGGGGTGAAATTAGATTACATTTTCCAGTACAACAGGTCAGATCCTGATTGGATAGAATGGCTGGTTTGGCCCATTGACACAAACACCTGTCAACAGAGATTTATGAATACAACCAAAGGGTTTAGTATCCATAGGCCAGATCCACGCTATGTACAAAGACAACACCCGGGGTAGTGACATCCTATAGTGTTGGGAAGTTGTGCCTTGATTGGCTAGAGACCTCAACACTGACAGAAGTAAAGCACCACTTGACCTTACTCACACCTGACATGGATCTTAGAGATTTTCTACTAGGTCCCAGGAAACAACGTCAGAAACGTTTCATATATGCAGGCCTTTATGCCTACTATAATGAAAACTGGAAAATATCCCAACAAGAGGCCGCAGAAAGGATACGGAGATAGACCGTATTAACTTAGAAAAGGCATTAGCAGTAGTGGATAATGGGTTAACTACTTTGACCTCTAGGATTTACTCCTTAGGCAACATTGTGTCCTCGGCAATCGACATATTAAAACAAGATCTGGCCTTGTTACAACACGGGCAATCTCAGCTACGTTCTATTATGATGTTAAGCTGGACGCTACAATCTTTGCATGCAGGCTATGTGCCATGGCGTTTTATAAACACCACATCTCTGTTTTCAGAATACAATCTGACTGATAAACAGACAGAAATGGCACAAAGGGGAGCCAAATACAATGCTGCGTATTGAGAAACTGGAAATGTTACCTTTCACTGTAGCCGAATCACCATCAACAGAATGGCTAATTCATGGCCAAATCACTCTGCCGGTCACTACGTTTCAGTTTCAATATTGCCTTGAGCAAAGGCAGGCAGGCAAATATGTGAAAATGGGTAAGGGATACATCAAGAAAACATGGGAGTTACCATATAGATACCGATGCCGGAATGGGGATCGAGAAGTGTATCTGAGTGGTACAAACTGCAAGAACGCTTTAAGGAGTTCTCTCATGTGTCAAGATATTTCTCTGCACGGAGCCTTTAGCGGTTCAGTAGCGAACTTATCTTGTCACATGTCAGGGACCACAGCGGCCATGATCACGCCGGTTTTCCAACTGCTCTCGAATGGGAGTTACTTAATGTTAAATGATCACGGTTGCTGTGGGATGCTTCCGGGCGTCGCATATCTAGTCACTGTTAACTCCAGGGTTACTTGCTGTATGCAAGTATTGTTTCCGCCACTGAACACAGTCGGGGAGGCGCCGCTATGGCCTTCGCTGAATGTTTCTTTTATACAGTTTGATACTCTGAGCAGATTGAAAGCCATGCTTTTACAGCAACCCGTGCCCTTAACCTCCGCTCGAGAAACCTTTGAACTTCAAGTTGCAAGGACCTCGACCGAGATACAGGCACTCATACATACAAACTGCCCCATTCATTTCGTAGGAATGGTGGGGCGTATCTTCAATATGTCAGATACGAGTGGTATCGTACACCTATTTAAGACCATAGGGTCCGGACTGTTAAGCACCTTTCAGACAGTCCTCGGAGTAATCCCAAATTTTATACACTCTGCATTGGGAAGCGTATTTGGAGGATTCCCGCTCATCCTGTTCCTAATCGCAGGAATCCTGATTGTACTATTGCTGCTATGCAATGGACGGCCCACTTCCCGAGGGAATGGTGAACACGCTCCTGGAGCGGAAATACCGTGAACGCATGGTACAACTTCTGTGCATTTCTTGCCTGCGAGAACTCATTGCCTCCTGGTTTCTATCATTTAGACCAGTCTGGGTAGACTGCATCTTACCTGTTCTTCGATGCCTGTTCTGCGGAGAAGAATGCACGTTGGATCTTTGTCTAACATTTCCATCGGATGCGCCTCCGGACACGGATGCAATGCTGGACCCCATAAAGGCCCATGCTCTGCGTTGTCCTCAGCGGCTTCCAATTCTGATGAACGCATTCCTGGAGAATCCACAGGTGCCGTTTGCTCCTGCTGGGTTAGGTGACTCCTCCACAGGCACCCAGGTAACAACTGCCGCCCAAGCTGCCGCAGCACCGACTGTTGGCAGTGCTACATTCCATCTATGTGCTATTGACGTTCTCTGTGAGGCGTTGGATTTGTCATCTGCAGCAGCTAACACCGATAATACTGATCTTCCCAGCCAGGACGTTTAATCTCGAATTGGCTCATCACGTCCTGGGAAAGAATTCGGCTTCTTTGCTCGTTTCGAAACAAACGATTTAAATTTGGAACATTTTCTTACATTGACACTTTTGCTTGAGAAAAGCATGGCCTTCTCCTGCTTATGGTAATGCAACTTTTATAGAGAGACAATTTTGACTTTTTCAAAGTGGCAACTAGAAATAGCTGAATTTTAACATTTTTTTTTTAAACACCTCATTTTAACGATTTTTTAGAACCATGTTTTTACTTGCTTTTAGAAAACAAAAAATATTTTTAAATTGTCCAGATTTTATGTATGGTCATTTTGATCCAATTTGGAAGAGGAGTGGGTGTTATATCCCGCATGGAGGCCCTAATGTAGACCCGTTCGTACATGCCCTAAAATGGACGTATTCATATTTACCCTAATATGGTCATGTTCGTACTTGCCCTATTATGGTCATAGCCGCATATGCCCAATTATGGTCATAACTGAACATGTCCTATTATAGTCATGATTCCTTATATAGGCATGATCTTTCACCTACATTGGTCCTCACTAGTACACAACGTGCTCTGAGGGCTGAACGTTATCTATCCTGTGGTTTTGAATACAGCAGGGTTTTTCCCAAACACAGGCCCACACTGTACTCATTAATTATGCATGACTTACTAGGAATATACCACGTGCATTATATGTATGTACAAAGTTCACCCCTGACGTCTTCCTCATGTCCAATACAAACCATACTGAGGACCGAAACTCTTTAGGGTATAAATACACCACATCTTTCCCCAGTAAGACAGAGGGAACCGAGACTTCCATGCTGACACACTGACCAGAGACGCTGAGGCTCCTGCATGCAGTCGCTCCAGCTGACAGTGGTCTGACACAGCCCTTGCGGGGTGTCCAACTCGAGACCAGGACGGGGTCCCACACTCTCTCTATTCAGGTATGGGGGTTCGACTAAATAATATATCTCTGCTATTGTCTGCTGGTTACCGCAGCACATATATTTTACACTAGAATAACAACTGTTCAATAAATACTTATTGAAACGCCCGACTGTTTATTCTGTGTAACTCTCTGAGACAAACCGAATAAGTGAGCACGAGTGACTGAACGAAAGGTAGTACATTGTTTCCACGATTCTGACGGAATCAGGGTTGTCATGATCTAAGGTTGCCAGAAACTAATCTCTCCCCGATAAGAGGAGACACTAGTGGCACTGCGAGCTAGCTAATGCAAAACTAGGCTAACATATACGGTGGGGGTGCACGGAGTCAGTCTGCCACCAAGCCCGCAGTATATGTTATCCAAATGCGCAGGTCCTGCAGGGGTACTATATGAGCTAAACGACATCAGGACTCCTTGTCCACTTCAAAGTCGGGATGTTCCGGCGCCGGAGGTCCTCTTTTCAAGCGGCAGGGCGTTTCCGCGGCTGGGCCAGCCGCTACAAATCCAACCAAAGAGTTTTGCCCCAGAGGAAACGACACACACAAAGGAGTTATAATCCATTTATTGTTGCAGGTTTGTAGACAGAATCAGCTCCTTCCTCAAATACGAGTAAATGCCAAACGCGTTTCGGGCAGCATCTCTGCCCTTGATCACTGGCTTACAAGAGTCTCGGCTACCATGAGGACCTTGTGATAAAGCTGTCAAGTCCTGCCCCTGTGGGCGTGCAAAGGCCTCCTGGACCCTGTAGTTCCCCATGTGTTAACCCCAGTGGGTGCCGTGGAAAATTGTGAATATAAAATAAAGTTCATTTTACCCATGTGGGTTACTTGATGGCTGGAAATCTTACTTCTGCTGACATATAATCCCACAATTCAGGACTCCTTGTCCACTTCAACGTCGGGATGTTCCGGCGCCGGAGGTCCGCTTTTCAAGTGGCAGGGCGTTTCCGCGGCTGGGCCAGCCGCTACAAATTCAACCAAAGAGTTTTGCCCCAGTGGAAACTTCACACACAAAGGAGTTATAATCCATTTTACGTTGCAGGTTTGTAGACAGAATCAGCTCCTTCCTCAAATACGAGTAAATGCCAAACGCGTTTCGGGCAGCATCTCCTCCCTTGATCACTGGCTTACAAGAGTCTCAGCTACCATGAGGACCTCGTGATAAAGCTGTCAAGTCCCGCCCCTGTGGGCGTGCCAAAGGCCTCCTGGACCCTGTAGTTCCGCATGTGTTAACCCCAGTGGGTGCCCTGGAAAATTGTAAATATAAAATAAAGTTCATTTTACCCATGTGGGTTACTTGATGGCTCGAAATATTACTTCTGCTGACATATAATCCCACAGTAACCCACATCTTTGTGTGTGGCATTTCCACTGGGGCAAAACTCTTTGGTTGGATATATATATATATATTCACCGAAAAAAACACAGGTTTCAGGGACATTATAGTTAGTTAGACATTTCACTCGTACAAAACCAGAGAATTTCGTCTTTGAGCTACCTATAACTCGTGCCCCCGCAATGCACTGCTGATGACGTCACATATTATATAATTCATGACATGGTCAGTGACATCACTGATGACATCACTGATGACATCTCAAATGACATCACTGATGACATCATCCAGTGACTGTGTGTTTCTGTAAAGTTTAAATATGTTTTATATATATATATATATGCCAAGGTGTATTAAAGAATGAGTGGGTGTATAAGTGTCTGAATGGATGATTTAGTAGGTGCATGACTGACTGTATAAGTGAGTGATTAAACGTCTTACTGAATGCATGGGTTAGTGATTAAGCTGTGTGAATGTCGGTATCAGTCTGTCAGTTGGTATGTAAGTGGCTGCATGGGTTGGTGAGTAGCTACATGAGTGTCAATATGGGTTATTGATTGGTTGTCTGAGTATCTGTATGGGTGCCTGAGTGTCTGTGTGGGTGGGTAAGGGGTGTGTGACTCTGTGCATAGATGTGTGAGTGGGTGATTCACTGGGTCTATGGGTTCAAGAGTGTATCTGTGAAGGGCTGTATGGGTGGGTGAGTGTGTGTTGGTGAGTGAATGGATGTCTCAGTGGTACATGTGTGAGTAACTACATATGTGAAAGGCAGTATATGTGAGTGTTGGAGTATATAAATGACTATGTGAGAGTGAGTGATTGTGAGAGTGGCTGTATGGATGAGTGTGTGCTTGTATAAGTGATTGCATAAGAGAGTAAGTATGTGTTAGTATCTGTATGAATAAGTGAGGTGGTGTGTGTATAACTGTATATGTGAGTAAATGGGAGTGTGATTGATTCTTTGCATGACTGACTAGGTGTATGAGTAAATCTATGGATGAGTGGCGGTGTGTCAGTGTCTGTATAGGTGTATGAGTGCATATGATAGTGCTGTATTGATGAGTGACTACATGCATGAGTGACTGTATGGGTGAATGAGTGGATGTGTGTGCAGACCTAGGAATCAGTGAGTGGGTATGTAGTAACTGGTATTGGTGTGTCTATGGTTCTGAAAATGGTAGTCTGTATTTTAGAGTGAGTGTATCAAAGGTTATATTAGGGTGTGAGGAGGTGCATCATATTATCACGTGGATGATGTCATCAGGGATGTCATCAGTGATGTCATTTGAGATGTCATCAGTGATGTCACTGACCATGTCATGAATGATGTAATATGTGACGTCATCAGCATTGCATTGTGGGGGCGAGAGTTATAGTTAGCTCAACTAACTATAACGGCCACATTTCTCTGGTTTTGTATGAGTGAAATGTCCAACTAACTATAACGTCCCTGATACCTGTGGTTTTTTCAGTGAATTTCTAAGATTTTTTAAATGCTAATTTCTAACTATAACGTCCCTGAAGCCTATGGTTTTTTCAGTGAATTTCAAAGGTTTTTTAAATGCTAATTTCTAACTATAATGTCCCTGAAACCTATGGTTTTTTCAGTGAATTTCTAAGGTTTTTTAAAGGCTAATTTCTAACTATGCCTACAGAGGTAGGACATGTGCAGGAAGAGGAAGAAAGGCACAGAAAGAAGTAAGAGAAATGCAGAAAGAGGCAACAGAAGTCCAGAAAGAGGAAGAAAGGTGCAGAAAGAAGCAGGAGATATGCAGAAAGAACCAACAGATGTGCAGAAAGAGGCCTTGTTGCAAAGCCATCCTGTGCCCTGGGCACCCCCAACCTTTTGCTGACTGGTACTGGTGGTAAATGACTCTGACTGACCCTGGGCTCTGCCTAACCAGGACCGGAGCCAGTGCTATGCTGAAAGACACTTAGAATACATTGAAAACACCTACATACATGAGGGTACACTATGGGTTGGGGTACTCCTGTGATTGGCATGACCTCCCCTGTAAGGCCCTAGTACATAATAGGGCAGGGGGATTACAACTACCTCTAAGTCCCTAGCATATAATAGGGCATGGCAGTTTGGAGGCCTGCAGCCCTTTTCTGTACTTGCATGTGTGCACTGCTGAGCCTGAGGTCAGTTTAAAAGTAGCCCTGTGTGTGCAGAAAGAGGCAAGAGAGGTGCAGAAAGAGGCAAGAGAGGTGCAGAAAGAGGGGAAGACGGGTGCACAAAGAGGACGAGAAATGTGCAGAAAGAAGCAAGAGTGGTGCAGAAAGAAGCAAGAGAGTACAGAAAGAAGCAACAGAGGTGCAGAAAGAGGGAAGAGGGGTGCAGAAAGAGGCATCAGAGGTGCAGAAACAGGCAGAAGAGGTGCAGAAAGAGGGAACAGGGTGCAGAAAGAGAGAAGAGGGTGCAGAAAGACACAAGAGGGGTACAGAAATTTGCAAGAGAGGTGCAGAAAGAAGCAAGAGCAGTGCAGTAAGAAACAACAGAGGTGCAGAAGGAGGCAAGAGGGGCACAGAAAGAGGCAAAGGAAGAGCAGAAACAAGCAAAAGGGATGTGGAAAGAGGCTAGAGGGATGCAGAAAGAGGCAAGAGAGGTGCAGAAAGAGGCAAGAGAGGTGCCCAAAGAGGGAAGAAGAGTGCAGAAAGGAGCAAGAGAGGTGTAGAAAGAAGCAAGAGAAGTGCAGAAAGAAACAACAGAGGTGCAGAAAGAAGCAAGAGCAGTGCAAAAAGAACCAACTGAGGTGCAGAAAGAGGCAAGAGGGGTGCAGAAAGAGGCTAGAGAAATGCAGAAAGAAGCAAAAGAGGTACAGAAGGAGGCAAGAGGGGTGCAGAAAGAGGGAAGAGAGGTGCAGAAAGAGGCAAGAGGGGTGCAGAAACAGGTAGGAGAGGTGCACAAAGAGGCAAGAGTGGTACAGAAAGAGGCAGGAGGGGTACAGAAAGAAGGAAGAGAAGTGCAGAAAGAAGCAACAGAGGTGCTGAAAGAGGCGCAAAGGGTGCAGAAAGAGGCAAGAGAAGTACAGAAAGAAGCAACAGAGATACAGAAAGAGGCAACAGACTTGCAGAAATAGGCAGGAAAGGTGCTGAAAGAGGCAAGAGAGGTGCAGAAAGAGGAAAGAGGGGTGCAGAAAGAGGAAAGAGGGGTGCAGAAATAGGCAAGAGGGGTGCAGAAAGAAGCAAGTGAGGTGCAGAAAGAGGCAAAAGAGGTGCAGAAAGACGCAAGAGAGGTGCAGAAACAAGCAAGAGAAGGGCAAGAAAGAGGCAAGAGAATTGCTGAAAGAAGCAACAGAGGTGTAGAAAGAAGCAGGAGAAGTGCAGAAAGAGGCAACTGAGATGGAGAAAGAGGCAAGAGAGGTGCAGAAAATGACAAGAGAACTGCAGAAAGAGGCAAGAGGGATGCAAAAAAGGGAAGAAGGGTGCAGAAAGAATCAAGAGAGGTGCAGATAGAGAAAAGAGGGGTGCAGAAAGAGGCAAGAGGGGTGCAGAAAGAAGCAAGTGAGGTGCAGAAAGAGACAACAGAGGTGCAGAAAGACGAATAGAGGAGCATAAAAAAGCAGGAGAAGTGCAGAAAGAGCCAAGAGAATTGCTGAAAGAAGCAACAGAGGTGTAGAAAGAAGCAAGAGAAGTGCAGAAAGAGGCAAGTGAGGTGCAGAAAGAGGCAAGAGAGGTGCAGAAAATGACAATAGAACTGCAGAAAGAGGCAAGAGGGATGCAAGAAAGGAAGAAGGGTGCAGAAAGAAAGAAAAGAAGTGCAGAAAGAAGGAACAGAGGTGCAGAAAGAGGCAACAGGGGTGCAGAAAGAGGGAAGAAAGGTGGAGAAAGAGGCAAGGGGGTGTAGAAAGAAGCAAGAGACCTGTAGAAAGAAACAAAAGAAGTGCAGAAAGAAGGAACAGAGGTGCAGAGAGAGGCAAGAAAAGTGCAGAAAGAGGGAAAAGGGGTGCAGAAAAAGGCACGAGGGGTGCAGAAAGAAGCAAGAGACGTGCAGAAAGAAACAATAGAAGTACAGAAAGAAGGAACAGAGGTGCAGAAAGGGACAACAGGAGTGCAGAAAGAGGGAAGAAGGGTGGAGAAAGAGGCAAGGGGGTGCAGAAAGAAGCATGAAAGCTGCAGAAAAAAACAAAAGAAGGGCAGAAAGAAGGAACAGAGATGCAGAAAGAGGCAAGAGGGGTGCAGAAAGAGGCAAAAGGGGTGCAAAAAGAAGTGAGAGGTGCAGCAAGAAACAAAAGAAGTGCAGAAAGAACAGAGATGCAGAAAGAGGGAAGAGGGTGTGAAAGAGGCACGAGGAGTGCAGAAAGAAGCAAGAGGAGTGCAGAAAGAAGCAACAAAGGTGCAGAAAGAGGCAAGAGGGTGCAAAAGAGGGAAGAAGGGGCAGAAAGAGGCACGTGGGGTGCAGAAAGAACCAAGAGATTTGCAGAAAGAAACAAAAGAAGTGCAGAAAGAAAGACTAGAGGTGCAGAAAGAGGCAACAGGGGTGCAGAAAGAGGGTGGAGAAAGAGGCAAGGGGGTGCAGAAAGAAGCAAGAGAGCTGCAGAAACATACCACATAATTCCACTACACACAACGTACATCTACTCCACTCCAAAAAACATTAGTAAAAAACTTTTACATTTACAATGCCAATAGCTCTAACTCTTGCAAATGCAAGACCTATTACATTACAAATGCTTCATTAACTGGTAGTCGCATTTGCAGAGTGGTGGAGAAAGGGTGCTGTGCCTCCGACCAGCACTCAGGAATTCCGCTGCGTAGGACTTCCAGGAGGTACCAGGAGGGCTTCTTGGCCCCCAAATTCCCTCAGGAGTAAATTGAACTTCATCCCCCAACCAGTATTGTGCCAAGAGGCACACGGCCCCCCTCCCAACTGTTTAAAGCCCCGGGGAGGTGGTGGTCCCCGGGGCCTAGGGTCCACAAAGGACCCCCGCATTTTAATGAAGTGGGCCCCAGGGAGGTGGTGGTTCCCGGGGCAGTGTGGGGAGGGAAAGGAGCCCTCCCCCACACTAATTTAAATTATTGAAGCACTGGGGAGGTGGCGGTGCCCGGGGCCTAGGGTCCGCAAAGGACCCCCGCATTTTATCGAAGTGTGCCCCGTGGAGATGGTGGTGCCTGGGGCAGTGTGGGGGGGCAGAAGCCCACCCCACACTTTTTCTTTAAATTTAAGCCCCGGGAGGTGGCGGTCCTGGGGCCTGGGGGGGCCAGCGAGGCCCCCTATCATAATTACCAATGCCCCGGGGAGGTGGCGGTCCCCGGGCAAAGTGGGGGCGGAGACTCCCAATGCATTTGAATAAGAAAAACCTCCCCGGGGACTGCGGGGGCGCCGCGTGCCCCGTGCATAATAAACAAAGGCCTAGGGAGGTGGCGGTCCCCAGGACTGCGGGGGCCTGCGAGGCCCCTGCACATTAATGAAACATTGCCCCCGGGACCTGGCCCACCCGGGGGCTCAAAGCTTCGTTTTTTAAAACAAATTTCGGCCGGATTTGCGCACCCGGAGCGAATTCTTATTAAAAAATGCTTTTTTGGGGCCTGGGGGTCCTTGTGGGACCCCCTGAGCAGGCCTAGGGGGTCAGGGTGTTTCTACCCTGCCCCCTTTTCTTGTTTTTTATGCTTTTTTTTACTGTCTTGCGACTCAGTTTTACGGAGTCACAAGATGGCAGCCAATACTTACTAGTTTGGAGTGTTGACAGCCAATCAGAATCAAGCTCATGCTCGGGAGGTTTTGCGAATCCTCCTCGGCCCTCAGATATCGATATTTTTATTTTTTTAATTTCTCAGCAACTACTGAGAGGATTTACACCTATTAAAAAAAGGTCACTTTCTAGGAGGTACCTTTTTGCCAAATTTGGTGTAATTCCGTTCAGCAGTTTGGGCTGTAGCCGTGTCTAAAGTTCCTATGGAAATTAACATGGGAAAACGCGTTTGGGACCCCCCTTTTTTCTCTGCCCTTGCTTGATGAATCACCCGGAAACTTTCAAGACAGGAGTTGGCCTGAGTGAACCATTAGTTTTGGAAATTTCACGAAGATTCGTCAAACGGCGCCAAAGATATTGGCAAAAGATAAAACGCTTTTTGAATAGAAACAAGGTCCTAACTATAACTACCTACTGGCGACCGCCAGTCGTTTGTGGCTCTGCCTTCTGACCACGACTTGTTGGTGCAGTATGGAAATGCTAAAGGTGGAGCCCCAGGAATCGTTGCCAGGAAGAGGACTAAGGATGACAGCAGTGAGGAGACCAGGATCCCGTAGCGGGGCGGTTTTCGCGACTGCCAGCACAGGTTTGCATTTTCCCAGCTAAAAACGCCTTACCCAGGAGTCTGGTGCCCTCTGGTCATTGGGCACCGCGGACGCCAACGCGGAAGCAATGAGAGCTGTGTGGCATATCCAGTTTTGTTTATTGGTCTCCTTCGATCCCGGGTTTTTGCAGGATAGAATTCACACTCAGTGCTGACTACCGACCAGAACTTTGAGACTTTCTTTTCCCTTTTAGAAGGCATTATTCGATTTTCTTTTCAACATCTTTTCTTTAGCCCTGATGGATTGGACTAATGTAAATGACTTATGTATGGGTCAAAGGCTATGGACTTCCGTTACTTAACGGTCTGCCGAGTTGCCTTATGGGAGCTGTAGTGTTGTGGGGACATGCGCGCGTGCCTGCTGGCCAGCATTTATGTTGTAATACCACAATGTGGGTTTATTTCGGCCTCGGCGTGCTGTTGTAAATTACTATGCCCAATGCCTCCAGAGGACATCAATTTGGCTTATGCGAAGACAACAGGGCATCATATATCTTGGTCTGCATTTATATGTAAAAACGGAAAAATGCCAATAAATCTGTCTCGAAGACAAGTCTGTCCGAGCGCAGCCAGGGAGAGGGCTTATCGGATTTCAGCTGAGTCAATACAAAGGTCGATGTTAAGGGGCCATTAGGCCTCCTTTTGTTTATTTAAGTATCCTGGCTTGGAGCTATCCTGGCGGGAGCAGAGGTGCGGCGGGATGCACACCTAAAAGAAATGAAGGGAAAACAAATGCACAAAGCTAATCACTTCACAGATACTTGAGAGGCATGCTTTTGACTTTGTTCAGCCCCTAGATTCAAGAGATATGCATGCGCACACATTAAACTTTAGTGTGAAATGATCTTTGGAGCCAGCTGCTTGCTGGACTAGTAGTGCAGCTGCTTTTTCCTGCTTCGTGCCTCTGAGTGTGCACGATATCGGTCTAATGGCATCTGTAGTAAGTGTTGGAGGGTGTCAATAGAGTGTGTATGCCGTGCCTTACAAATTTGACAACATAAGGAGGGGAGGGGGAGAGTTGAGGTTGCCCCCTTGTTTCTTTCCCGTGTTTTTTTTTCTTTGTGGACAGTTTTTTGTTTGTTAATGCGCACACATAGCTGCCAAGGTTTCACATTATGTGTGACATTTTCATAATTTGCCAACGTTGTTAAGGTCCTCTTTAAGACTGTGGTGGGTGCTTGCAGGACCAGTGCGACTTTCACAGGGAGCTCTGTACAGCACTGTATTTACTGCAGAGTACCGCAGCATTTTCAGTCTGGGGAGGCATTTCTTTTAGTACTGCTAGGTCAGTGACAAGACAATATGCATGCGTACCAATGGCAAATAATGATTTTATCCAGTCTAAAACATAATTCTTTCACCTACTCAAAAAATATTGTTTTCCTGACTAATATGTGACCACCACGGAAAGTCATGTTATTCACAATCCCTGATTTTTTTAGTTAGTTCCGGAGTAGCGTGCTACTGGATAAAAAAGCGCTTCAATGCCTCATCAAGTGTAGTAAGCGCTATATAAATGCAATTACAATACAATAAATCATGTGTAAATAAATGCATAGGATGCGTTACATAAGACAGCGAGGCTTACAAGGCCCTTCATAGCTCACTGTCTTATATTAGAAGGTTTGCAATTTATTAACAGCAAGTAACAAAAGGATCTCTTTGTTAAAAGCAGTAACCCATTTACCCATCTGCATAAATCTATCTGAACCTAAAACAACCAAGCGCGCATTGCCTTTTTAAATAAATGTGAATAAATACTAGCTACAGCGTCTTTTTTTGCTTGCGACAAAATAAATATGGATAAATACTGGAAAACTCACCCAAAAATAAATATGGATAAATACAGACGGAAATGTTAAAAAAATAAATACCATAAAACCGGGAGCCCTAGTTATAATAATGCGGTGACATTTTGCAGCATGATTTTTTATCTGATGTTTTTAGGCACAAGTTTCTGAGCGATTGACGGCCCTGTGTGCATATACGCTATTTGTTCCCATTTATGCAGGTGACATCGATATGGTTTTTTTATGTACATTTTTATGCACATGACACAGAGAGAGGCATGATGTTGCTGGTTTCGCTAAAAATCCCTACTTGCAGATAATTTTGTATTGTGCAGACAGTGCAAATAGTTTAAATGTCGGATCGGTTCTAATGACACCAGTGTGAAAATGTCCATGTGTATTTCTAGAGAACAGTTACATTGTATAACAGAGGAACATCAGTGCATTTCATGTACGTAATAGTATTTTTCTATGTCTACTTTGCACCTGTGGGGAAAAGTGCTATATTTACTCACTCAGTTTGGGCTCCAATTCGATTGACAAAGGCTTCTGCAAAGTCGAAACGCGTCTCCTTGAGCTCGGGGTCGAGGGAGACCCAGGAAAATAAAGGTGCCATATTCTAGCAGCTTTGTGTATGTGCCTTCTTCTTTGGGAGCAGGACTGTTTGTTCATATATATATATATCTTTTGACAAAGACCGTGAGGTTGAAACGCGTCAGTCAATAAAACTTTTCTCTATAATTCAATCCTGAGTGCGACTTTACCTTATTGTTGCGATACGTAAGGAATTTGCATATATATATATATATATATATATATATATATATATATATATAATTTTTTTCCACCGAAAATCCCAAAGGTTAGAGGACGTTATAGTTAGGCTCAGATTTCACTTGTACAGAACCACAGAAATTCAGCAGTTATAGGTACCTTAGCTAACCATAGCATACGCCCCTGCAATGCACTGCTTATGACCTCACCTATTACATCACTCATGACGTAGTCAGTGACATCATCGATGAAAAGTTTTTTAATTCTACTATAACGTCCCTCTAGCCTTTGGTTTTTTTAAGTGAATTTCTAAGGTTTTTTAAATGTTATTTCCTAACTAACCTGTAACCTTTGAGAGTGAGTGTGTGAGTGAGTGCATGAGTGTCTGAGTGGGTCTTTGAGTGGGTGTGAGAGTGTCTCAGGGGGCCTGGCAGTGGGATTATGAGTGTGTAAGTGAGTGCGTAAGTGGGTGCATAAGTGTCTGAGTGGGTGTCTGAGTGGGCGCATGAGTGTCTGAGTGGGTCTGTGAGTGAATGTCAGAGTAGCTGAGTGGGTTTGCAAGTGCCTCCATGAGTATGTGAGTGTCTGAGTTGGTCTGTGAGTGGGTGTGTGAGTCTGTCAGTGGGTCTGTGAGTGGGTGCATGCGTGTCTGAATGGGTCTGTGAGTAGCTGTGAGAGTGTCTGAGTGGTCCTGTGAGTGGGTGCATGAGTGTCTGAAGGGTTCTATGAGTGTGTGTGTGAGAGTATCTGAATAGGTCTGTGAGTGGGTGTGAAAGTGGGTGTGCTTCTGTGCTTTGCGGAGATCTCCTCATATTCCTCAGCATCAAGAACTCCTCACAAAAATCGGCTGGTAATGCGCTGGGGAGGCTGCTTGTTAAGCTGTCCATGATCCTGGCAAAAAGGCAGAAAGACCTATGGAAACTACTAAGTTGGGTGGGGCCAAACAGGGAAGCATCCAAGTGATTTCCACATTTACATAGAACCATAGACTGTGCTTTCACCAGGACAGGACAACAAAGAACCCACTCGTCAAAGATCAATGGTTAAGTTACCTCCAAAAGGATTTCAGATCATTTTTCAATATGGAATTGTTGTGAAAAAACGCTTTATGTGCTTTCATCAACCCCAGGTTGAAGTGTTGGCAGCCAATCAGAGCTCTGCAGACCTCTACATGAGCTTGTTATTATTCACGAAGTAGTCGCTATTGTAGATGTACAAATTTGGATTTCCTATAATATCTCACAAACTACTGAACAGATTTACACAAAATAACAAAAAGCACAATATGCAGACCAAAAGCTAGCTTTCTGCCAAAGATGGTGTAATTCCGGGCTGCAGGAATCCTAAGGAGTCTATGGGAAATGCACTTTTTTTTTGCTTTCCGTTTATCTCGACCATTGCTTGAAAGATCACCCTGAAACTTTCCATGCATAACAAGACCCAACAGCACACTTTTCTTGGAAACTTTCATGAAGATTCTTCAAACGGTGCCAAAGTTATAGGCAAGTCAAAAATTGTTTTTCCTATGGAAACATGGTTCTAACTATGACTACCTAGTGGAAATATATATTTATATTGCCACATATGGGCAATAAATATAGGGATTTTGCATACTCGCCAAGCATTTTTGGAAGGCTCATGGTGGGAACACCAGGAAGTTAAAAATATTATGGTGTTCAACATATCAAGAAAGATCAGAGAAGTGGTTATTTTAATTTAAAATTGAGGAGAGCTGAGTCGAAATTGATTATAGTTATGGGAGCATAGATCCCTCTATTCGTCAGATGTTACCAAAACACTGGGGGCATATTTACAAGACCCTATTGCCACCACAACGTCACTGTTCATGATGTTGTGGTGGCGATAGGGTTTTTGTCTTATTTACAAGACAGCGTTAAGCCACTTAACGTGGCTTAATGTGGCTTAGCGCCTTGTGAATAAGGCACCCTTTCACGCTATACTTAGTGTGGAAGGGGAAGGCAATTGGTGTTGCGGTGGGAGAAATTTAGCACCAGCGCAGGGGGAAACGCATATTGTTGTAAATATGGTCAGCCCTGCATTCCAGAAGTGGCGGGGCGCGTTGTTAAGCCAAGAAGACTACCGCCACGCTCCATCACTTCTATTGTAAATATGCCCCTGGAGGTGTTAAATTAAGGGACTGTTGATTTTTGACTTAATGCTCTATTGAATGCCAAGTATGAAGCTGAGTTGCTAGTCGAGTATTTTGCCTTTGAGGCACTTTCTTTGAAATACAGTGCCTTTGGAAGCTATTTTTTCATTGATGTGTTATCCTGAGATGTTGATTGTATTTTCATATTCCTTTTATGTATTGACTGATGTTATACGAATGTACTTGGCTAGGATGTTGGATATGAATTTTGATATCTTTGGATAGCATTTTTAAGACTGTGGAAATGCACTTTGAGATCATAGACCATGCACTTTGAAATAGTTATAGGTTTATCATCATCTGTAAACGTATTCAGCCAATGCACCAAAGCACACCAATCCAGTGTTACTTTTATCCTCAGCCAATGTCATTAATAAGAAAAGAACATCCAGTTACTGCAATTTCATTCAACAAGATTCCCCAGTAATAGTCCACAATAGCTGATGTGTCTGTTCACTCTTTTTATTCCACTTGGACAAAGAAGAAGACAGCAGCCGACACGCTTTTCCTCCTCCCGGACTTTCTCAAGGCTGCAAAATTACATATATACACAATTTGTAACAACCCAACATTTGATATTGATATACACATTATTTTATTGTTAAAAAAGTCTGTGCCTCACTCACAGAAAAGAACGAGTGCACATGTCAACTGAATGTTGACACAATAAAAAATAGAGAACAGCACTGTGGAAAATACACCCCTGTTGGTGTGTAGTGCCCCATAAAACACCCATGCAGATAGCATCCCAGTTAGAAAATGTATTTTATTTAAAAAACGTAAAACACGTGTGTCCTCCATGTATTTTCACATCTATTTCATGAAGATAGAAGTTACCGTGCAAGAAAGCGTTTTCCCATCTATACCTAAGAGACCCAGGTGGGTCAAGATTGGAAGGGCCACATCATCAGGCAGCTGCGGTGAATGCCGTAAGGTTCACTCTGTGTGTATAGGAAAGTTCTGGGGCCCAAAGTCCTCTGATCATTAAGTACCAGGCTCCATCCCCCACCCGCGTGGGCCTCTGGGGGGGCACATGACATCAGCAGCAGCCGCTAGTCACCACAGGAGTCCCACCACTGCCAGCAAGGGAGATACACTCTTGTGACCCCCCCCTGTTGCACATTAACTGTACCTGGGGGAGTGATTTCTGTGGGCCGATAAACATGTACCTGGGAGCATCATGTCCCGCGAGTCAGGTGAGCATGCCAGCAAGGAAGGCCTGCTGCTTTAGCTCGTTGCTAAGGCCTCAGGTGGGGAATGGAGGCCACAAGCCCTGCCACCCACGGCATTTACGGTGGGCCGTCTGATGCGGCTATGCCCGATCCACCATCTCGGGAACCTCGGGCCCCCAGACTTCAAAATGGAGCTTTCGATGCTCTCTACTCTGTCAGAGGGGTGCGGCAGCTGCTATCCATGCATGTAGGGCATGCTGTCACCCATAGTAGGTAGTAAAGGAACAGCGGATGCGGGAGCTCACAGATTGCGTCCGCTATCTTGGCTGTCCAGGCCACGCCCCCAAGTCATTAAGATTTATGGGCTTTATTTGTTCTACATCACATATATTGAGAGGAGCCTTACCAGTTTTACCTTTGCCTCCCCCCATTCCCCTAAGCTTAGGACATTCTATCTGAACTTCCGTTTTGTCACCGTTCATGTAGCCCAAGCCAAGTTGTCACCTTTCATATTGTTCACACTAACCCTGGGCGGTGAACTACGCTACGCTCGCGGAGCTTGCGTAGTTTCGGTAACTTCGCGATTCGCGTAGAACGCGAAGTTACCGTGCACTACGCAATTTGCGGCGTAGCGTAGCTGTTTTTCTTCTTCGCGCGCTCAATATACGTTCTCGCGCGCGCGATAACGACCTACCGTGATTCTGCGTTTGCCGACGCGACTTCCTATCCGTTCGCAGGCGCCACGAGATTTGGAATCCGGCTGCACGATCCCGCGAGAGTGTGCGAACGCGAACACGTCATTCGGACGCGCGATCTGACTTCCGGCGGCAGTGTTGGTAAGATCGCGATCCCGAACACGAAGAAACTACAATCTGGCGAAGAATATCTCTCGAGCATCATAAAACCTTCTCGAAAATGATGGTTTTGCTCCAAAAACTCCTCAGATTGTGATTTGGCTGTAGTTTTTTGTGCAAGGAGTCCTTTTTCTTTTTTTACTTTCTTTTTCCAAGAGGAAGGAAGTGCCCCTGATTCTCAAACTTCCTGTTCCTGTCCAGCAGGCTCCTCCCAGTGCTTTGTCCATGTGCTGTTCACTTTCATTTGGATTTGGAGCTGGAAGGATCACTTTTTGTGTCTGTCTGCTGCATCATATCATTGGATTGGATTTGAGGACTCTTGGATTTGAGATTTTACAAGTAAGTTGGAGAATTGGTGTACTTGTTTGTTTGATTGGGGCTTGTTTGTAGCTACATTTTTTGGGGGATTTCCATCGTTTTTAAAATTTATTGTTGTGGCCTGTAGTTTCGGCAGGGGCCTAGTTGTTTTTCTTTGATTGGAATTTCAGCCAGTAGGCCCAGACTAGAGCCAGAGGTACCCATGGGTGCATGTTTCTGTGGTGTCTGTTGAATTTAAACATCATGTAGGGCATGCATGGATGGCATTGGATTGAATTGGTAAATGTGGTTTTTGGGGTGTATTTCACTTTTTGGGTGTAATATATACCTTTGTTGGATGTGTGTGTGTGTGCTTGTTGTGTAACTTTCCAACCTTTCGTAGCCCTGTGGATTTTCGTTTTTGCATTTTTGTATTAAAGCTGTGTTGTTTAGCACTGCAGGCCTCCTTTGTCTGGTCATATTATTATAGGCCTGCTGGAGTTCATTGTTTTCCATGGCCTGTTGTGACTGTGAGTGACCACGTGGCTTGGCGCCATTTTGTGGTGGTAGTTTAGTAGTGTGCTGCTTTTTCCATATAGGCCTGCATGTCTTTTCTTTGTTCCCCTTGGCTTATGCTTGTTGTGAACTTGTGGGTGGCCTGGCCATGTGGTGGCGGCCATTTTGTGGGACCAGCCACTGTGCTTTTGCCATAGGCCTCCAAGCTTGCGGCATAGTCTGCCAGTAGGCCCAGAGGTAGTCATCCTCATGGGTGCATTAAAACTGTTTCTGTGTTGTCTGTTGAATTGTAACATAATTTAGGCCATGGATGGCATTGGATTGATTTGCAAAATGTGGGTTTTGGGGTGGTATTTCAGTTTTGGGTGTTTGTTAAATAAATAGGCCTTTTCAGCCAGTAGGTAACCCTGGGCGTTCAGCTCGCGGACTTTGGGCAACTCCGCACTGCGCGACAACGTGGACTTACACTTTTTATCTTCTTCGCGCGCTCAATATACGTTTTCGCGCGCGCAATAACGACTTTTTGTGACGATCGCGATGCCGAACACGCAGAATTTACAATCTGGCGAAGAATATCTCTCGAGCAGCATAAAACCTTCTCGAAAATGATGATTTAGTTCATTTTGCACAAAAAACTCCTCAGGTTGTCATTAGATGTAGTTTGGTGAGCAAGGAGTCACTTTTTTTTTGTTTTACAATTTTTTTCAAGAGGAAGGAAGTAGCCCAGAGTCTCCAACTGCCTGGTCCTGTCCTTTGTCTTCACTTTCTTGTTATTTTGGGTGGCCTGGCCATGTGGGTGGCGGCCATTTTGTAAAGCCAGGCATTGTGCTTTTGCCATAGGCCTGCATTGTCTGTCTTGTGTTCCTTTTCTTGTTGTTGTGGGTGGCCTGGCCATGTGGTGGCGGCCATTTTGTGGGACCAGCCACTGTGCTTTTGCCATAGGCCTCCAAGCTTGCGGCCTAGTCTGCCAGTAGGCCCGGAGGTAGTCATCCTCATGGGTGCATAAAAACTGTTTCTGTGTTGTCTGTTGAATTGTAACATAATTTAGGCCATGGATGGCATTGGATTGATTTGCAAAATGTGGGTTTTGGGGTGGTATTTCAGTTTTTGGGTGTTTGTTAAATAAATAGGCCTTTTCAGCCAGTAGGTAACCCTGGGTGTTCAGCTCGCGGACTTTGGGCAACTCCGCACTGCGCGACAACGCGGACTTACACTTTTTATCTTCTTCGCGCGCTCAATATACGTTTTTGCGCGCGCGATAACGACTTTTTGTGACGATCGCGATGCCGAACACGCAGAATTTACAATCTGGCGAAGAATATCTCTCGAGCATCATAAAACCTTCTCGAAAATGATGATTTATTTCATTTTGCACAAAAAACTCCTCAGGTTGTCATTTAGATGTAGTTTGGTGAGCAAGGAGTCACTTTTTTTTTGTTTTACAATTTTTTTCAAGAGGAAGGAAGTTGTTGGGTTGCCTGGCCATGTGGTGGCGGCCATTTTGTGGGACCAGCCACTGTGCTTTTGCCATAGGCCTCCAAGCTTGCGGCCTAGTCTGCCAGTAGGCCCAGAGGTAGTCATCATGGGTGCATAAAAACTGTTTCTGTGTTGTCTGTGGAATTTTGACATCATTTAGGCCATGGATGGCATTGAATTGAATTGCAAAATGTGGGTTTTTTTGGAGGGTCTATTTCACTTTTTGGGTGTGTTAAATAAATGCCTCTTTTGCTTGTGTAATTATAATTATGTGTTGTTGTAGTGGTTGTCTAACTTTTAAAAGTGTTTTTAGACATGTGGATTTTAGTTTTTGCATTAAAGCTGTGTGTGTTTTATAAGGCATCCTTTGTCTGCCCATATATAGGCCTGCTTGAGTTCATTGTTTGCCGTGCCTTGTGCCTGTGAGTCACCATGTTGCTGGGGGCCATTTTGTGGTGGTAGTTAGTAGTGTGCTGTGTTTGCCACATAGGCCTGCGTGTCTTTCCATTGTTCCTCTTGTCTTACTGCTTCCAAATCCATCCCCATTGCCAGCTGCAGCTCCCTGATGCTGCATACATCCCACGTGATGCACAAATTTAGGCCAAACATGCTCCACTACATTTTAGTTTTTGTTCTTTACTATTCTTATTCTTCCAGAGTGTACACACTAGCACTACACAGTAGCCAGGAAAGCCCTGGCCTTGTTGTCAAAGTCTCATAAATGGCTACACTGTGTGTTGTTGTTCACCGAGTTTCTAAAATTTAATAATAATTGAGGCCACCACACACTAAGTTCTATATTATATTTGTTTGATTTGTGCTATGTTTGACTGATGTTGTTCTGGCTTTTTTGCTTTTAGGTGCACAAAGACTAAGGAGGAGGTGTGTCATCATTGCCCGTTGCACTGCCAGACAGACATCCTGCTGCTGTACACACAACACAATGTGACGTGTGACCTGACCAGACATCTCTGCAACTGAGTGCTGCTGACATCTGAAGAAGATGGGCCCAAAGAAAGCAGGTACCAGGTCCTCCAGTACCAAGAAAGTTGCTATTGAGAAGAAGGAACAGAAGAAGGAAGTGACACTTAAGTCTGGTGTGCCGCCCAATACCTTTTTTGGGGAAAAAAAATTACGCCTGCAGCAGCGGTGTCCGGTGGGCAAGCTGGGGGCAGCACCTCCGCATCAGTGGGCCCAACACACCAACACAGGCCCAAGCACATGAGTGTGAAAGAGGTAGCCAGCCTAATGGTGGAAAGCAGTGATGCTGAGCCTGAGATAAACTTATCGCTATCTCAAAGTAGTACCCAATCAACGCAGGAGGAAACACAGCAGATAAGTGGTCAAAAACAGCCGTAACCACCGCCCGCAATAGTAGTTGTTGTTCCTCCTGAAGTAGGGGCAGTTCAGGAAATTGAGCCTCATGCAGAGGTAGAAGAAGAAGCCACTCATTCAGAAGATCCATTGTCTTCCAAATCTCCAGCAAGGAAAAGGAGGGGTAGTCCATCAAGTTCTTCGCCAAGCCCCCCTTCTGATGATCTAGATGCCACTTGGAAGCCACAAACTGAGTCTGAGAGGGAGCCACGTTCCAAGACCAAGCTAGGGAAAAGGAAGGTTCCAGAAAGCCTTACACTTATGGAGGTCGATGTAGAACAGCAGGATGATGATGATGAGCCAGTCATCACGAACATCACTCCCGGCCCCGAGGAGATGGAGACCAACATTATTACCCTATCCAAAATCGCTGTGAGGGATGTAGCACGCATACCTCCACAGGTAACACCAACACGACCTACAGCTTCCATATTTCCATTAGCAAAGGCCCGGCAGCGACCTACATCCAGCACAACCACCACCTCAGTAGGAGTAGGTAGTGGTACAGCAGCACAGAGTCAAATTCAACACACACCTTCCAGTTCACCCGGCATTGGAAGTGGCACCTCCAGCAGGAGGCCAAAGTTAAGCTCCCCAGTTTGGGACTTCTTTACGGTTAGCGAAAAGGAGGAGAACATTGCTATATGCTCCATTTGTAATACCTCTGTTAGTCGTGGTAAGCTTGGTACAAACTATGGTACCGGAGGCCAAATGACCCATCTGAAAAAACACCACTTGATCAGCTGGGAGGACCACCTTTGCGACATAAAAACTGCAACCATTGGTGTTGGTGGGGATAAAGGAGTAGAAGATCCGATCACGGTGGAAAAGGAAGGACAGGGAGACATTCTCTCTGGTAGTGGTACACAAGGTGTCCCTGACCCCAGCAGTGCAGTGTTAACGTCGCCCATATCTTCAGCAACATCTCAGTGGCACAAGAGTAAGAGTCAGCCTGAGACACCAAGGAGTACCAGGTCCGCAACCCAAAAAAGTGCGTTGTTGAGCCTAAGAGAAAGGAAAACCATGCAGCCTGCCATTATCAGCATGTTTGGGGGGAGGGGCAGTACGAACGCAACCACCCAATAGCACGTTTGTACAATGCGAAGCTGGCTAAAATGTTAGCACTGGACCTTCTCCCTTTTTCTTTTGTTGAAGGGGTGGGTTTTCTGGAATTTGTGTCAACCATCTGCCCAAAATGGCATGTTCCCAGCCGCTACTATTTTGCCAGAGTTGCTGTTCCAGCACTACATCACGACGTGCTGGAATTGCTTAGAAAAGCCTTGAAGCAGAGTGCTGTTCACAGTATCCACCTGACAACAGACATGTGGACCAGTTGCCAAGCCACAGATTACATGTGCTTCACTGCACACTGGATCTCTTTTGCGGGGGTTAGAGAACAGATATCTGCTGGTGTTGACGCTGCTGAGATTTTTCATGCCACTCGCAAACATGCAACTGTAGCCATGTTTGCCATGGAGAAATCTCATACTGCTGCAAACATTTTGGAAGAGTTTAACACCAAGGACTTTGAGTGGCTACGCCCAAGAGGGCTTAAGATTGGTTTTGTTGCCACGGACAATGGCAGTAATGTAGTTAAGGCCATGGGCAATGGAGGCTATTTCAGGGTCCCGTGTTTGGCACACTGCATTAACATTGTTGTTCAAGACTTTTTGAAAAATGAATCCAAAGTCAGCAACTTACTGGCCACCTGCAGAAGAATATGCACACATTTCAGCCATTCTTTTAAAGCCCGGAAGCAGCTGAGGGCCATTCAACGTGAGCATAAAATGCCAGTCAAAGCGCTCATCCAGGAGGTGCCAACACGTTGGAACTCAACTTATTACATGCTTGATCGTCTCTTTGAACTGTACATACCACTCAATGATTATGTCATGTAAAGATTAGGGGAACCTACTGTGAGAGGCATGACCGTTGAGATGGGTCAATGGGACCTCATTAAATGCCTGACTGAGATGCTACTTCCTTTTGAGATATTCACACGTGAAGTCAGCAGGGAGGACTGTACTATGGGCCAAGCTATCCCATTGTTGCACATGCTAGAGCAACAGCTGAAGGAGGTGTCTGAAATGTACGCAGGTGTGGATGACAAACAAGACGCATATCATTTGGCAGAGACCTTAGCCGCTCGCTTATCTGAAAATACAAGGATTCAAAATAACATTTTGTCACAACCACATTACATTAGTGCCACAATTTTGGATCCACGGTACAAAGTATTTCTGAACAGCGAGGCAGTAATTCCTTTTCGGAAGTGGATGTTGCCAACTACAAAACTTTGATAGCTAAGGAAGCCACTATTTTCGAAAACGAACGGCTGTTAATTACAGGCCCCCCACCCCAGGCCATAACAAGTACTACAGGGCATCCAGAGTCAAGTTCTACTTCGGAGCCTGAGGGCAGTGAATTTGCCTCCCAGCAGTCACCTACACCAACAATAACATCAACAACAGCAAGAACAGGATCATCCACAGTACAATCTGCAACTGATTGGTTTCTACGGCAGGGGTATAGTAAGTCCAGTGCTGATGCAAAGGCAAAAGAGGCCGAGCACATTGGAGCACCCCTGAACATTGAGCGGACGGTCCAGGCCTATCTGGATGTCCCAACAGAGGTCTTCATGGATCGAAACCCATTGGTGTATTGGTATGGGAAAAGAAGCCATTGGCAGTGCTCAGCAGGCTGGCGATAAAGTATCTGGCTTCCCCTGACGCAAGTGTCTCTTCTGAGCGTGTTTTCAGTGCTGCTGGTGCCATTGTAACTTCGAAAAGGACCAGTCTCTCGCCCAAAAGCGTGGAGAGGTTAACCATGATCAAAATGAATCAGCACTTTATACCACCGGATTACAAAATACGTGAATCACAGCAGGAAGAGGAGAGCGACTTGGATGACGTAAATAGTGCGTTACAGGACCTACTTCTGTCCGAACCACCAGAGTTTGAGAACGAGCTCCTCTTCCCTGACAACTAGGCTTTCAAATTGTTACTTTCTTCCTTCCTTTATGTGTCTGTGTATCTGTCTTTCTGGTTCAAATCAAATCACAACAAATCCATCACCACCGTCTTCTCTTTTTATTTCCCTATTGGAGTTGCACGTCTGTGCATTTAACTGTCCACTCTTCAGAGTCCTGCTTCATCTTCCTGTCTCACCCTAGTACATTTCCATCAAGCCAGACATTGGAGTACAAGAAATGTTGCCTTTAACAGTCCCTCCATAAGAAGGCATCCACAACTCTTCACTGTCAGAACTTGGGCAGGCATCCAAAAGTGAACTCATCACTGTCCGAAGGCTACAGCCTCGGCAGGCATCCAAAGCTCCTCACTGTCAGGACAGAAGGTACTTGGCAGAGAAAGACAAGACTATTCGAAGAAACTTGCTGACATTTGTGCAAACTCAAATGACCAGCAATGAGCGCTACCCAGGCCGCGGCCCATCATCACAGTGCTGACCATGTGAAGCAACTTAAACTGTGACAAAGTGCCACAGATGAATAAGACGAAAACCGAAACAGCGACTAACACTCAAAATGAATGTGGACTGGAGTAATGATGAGGCCACTGCCCCGTAAAAAAAAAACACACACCTGTCAGAACTAGGCATCTGATGATCTGACAGCCAAAGAGAAGAGCAAGACAGGTAATGATGGAATGCATTGGATGCTTGCAGACTCTGAGCGATTGCTGTTGTTTGTTGTTGATGTTGTGCATGAAGTCGAACTCTACTCTACTAGTTAATCTACAAAGTGACTCAAGTGACAGTCAATGTTTCCCTTCTTGTTGTTTAATAACCAAATTGTACTCCTACTACTGCAGGTGCAGGCCAATATCTGTTGCAATTTTTTAATATGGAATATGGACTTAATCGGAGTCACTACAGACTGAGTTGGAGTTGGACAACACGTACCACACCATGATGATGACCATACTATCTTTGCACGCAGTCAGTCAGTTGGATCGGAGATGATTGAAGGAATAACTGCGTTTCACGAAGTGGCATAAGGTAAACATAAACACAACAACTCAACAAGAAAGTAAACACAGCAGTCCTACATGTCCATGTAGTGGTGGAGTCGAGTGTAGTCATGACTGACAGCGGCGCATTGATTTTGTCACTTAATTTTGAAAATGCTAAGTTGCTGTATATATGCCTTTTGTCTGGCTCTGTCAAAAATTAAGGTAAATGGAGGTTGGGTCACTGCCGGGCTGGTGCTGTGGTGGGCCTGTTCTGTCCTGTTGTTGTTGTAGCTTAATGCTGTAAACAGAATATACACGATATATCCAAGCCGCCTCAGTCTGAAAGTGTTCTCTCTTCTCTTCTTGGACTCCACCGTAATTGATGCTTTTTTTTATTCATTGATTTTTCAATACCCCTTTTGTTTTTCCATCTAGCCGTTACAGGCCAGCCTTTACCCTGTGCTATACTGGGAGACACAACTCACATTTACCTTACCAATCCGCATCAGGAAGGCCACCAAGATTGATGTGCGGAGCGTCCATGGAAGATAGGACCAAGAGGAAGGACGAGATTCAACTCCACAATTTGACCAGGATAATACAGTAACTTTAGTATCATTCATCATTCATCTTTTAATTAATTGGAATCCTTTTTCTCTTCAATCATTACGACTGTGTGTTGTGTGTTGTTGTTTGTTTGCTAATTGATCCCTACAACTATTTTTTAATTTTCTTTGCTATCTTTAAAAGTAAGCCCAGTACAACATGGAATTTGGGTCTCTGAGGGCATATTACAGGCAAGGCAAATTGCGTAGAATATACTGCTGCCCTGTACTGTCTAATTGTCTAGTAGGAGTTAGTAAGTACTACTCATTAACCATCAAGTTATCTTCATCATCATGCATGCATTTCCTTTTTCTCCCTTTATAGATTTTTTAGATAAGATCATGGTCGTCTGCCAAGATTGCGCTTAGCTTTTGTTGTCCATGCGTACTGTTTTTCTTTCTCAAACCTTTCCCCAAACCCCCTTCCCATCCATTCATCAAACCCTAACCCTCTTCCCCCGGGCTGTGATTTATATTGAGGTGTGATGTGACTACATAAAATGTACACCAATTGATCACACGCTTGCTGGGGCAGATGTGGTGAAAGCAACACTAATTAAATTTCAAGGCAGGGCGAGGAGCTTCTTCTGCTTGCCCACCCATGCTCAGTCTATGTGCAAGCCGTCACCGGCTAATAGTACATCATAATTAATTGCCAGCATTGATTGGATTCATCATCAAACTCCTACCACACAGCAGTAAAGGTTACGAATTACGATTGTGTTAAGTTAAGTGACTCACTCGACACAACTACAGTTTGTAACTTCTTTTACTAGGCTGTCCCCGCCACCATTATGTTTTATTTGACTTTAGCAGTAGCAAATGCAATATTGTTTGTTTGGCAGTCTTCTTCTGTACTGTATTTTACTTCATTCTACTACTCCTCCCACAGTCGCTTTCAGACAAGTGACTGTCTCTTTTTATTTTTTTAGCAAATGCTACTGCCAGTGTCTACTCTACTACTACCACCACAACCATGGCATCTTCTCCATTCTCTTGGGAAACCATGCAGCCATCGCTGTGCCGAACGTAATCATCATCAATCACAGGTAAGATAAGTTTGGTGGGAGGTATAATGGACTAGGAGGAGAGACTGACAGTACTATTAGGACAAATAACTCAGTGAGGGGTACCGCATCTATCTGTTTGTGTTACATCATCAGCAGATTATTTAAATCAAACACTGGCTGCGGCCCTGCAGCAGCAAGGAAACCATGTGACGTTAATTCGTAAAACAGTAACACCCCACAAAACATTAACATTGTATGTTTAAGTATAAATATAATTTATTACCCTAACAAAAATAAACTATCCCACACCTGACCCACCCCTCTCCCTAACCCCAACCAATGTCCAAAACGAAAAAAAGTCCAAAGAATGTCCAGAAACCCCAACGCCCAATTCCCACCCACCAACAAAAGGAATAAAAAAGGGGCAAAGCAACAGTGTCCTATAGTTATATTCGGCGGGCTTTTAGGTGTTTGTCCACCAGAATTTTGACACGCTCCTCTAGTTGCTCCTCTAGCCGTGCCACCCGGAGGAGAATCTTGCGGCGAAATGCCCTGCAGTGGCATCCAGGGTGGGGGACAGCAGTGCTGGCTGCAAGAGAATTGCGGCGGCGGGCGGCTGCCAGACCGCGGCGCCGTACCACTGGAGGTCTGGCCTGGCTGGGGCCCGGGGCATCGGACAAGGCTGCAGCTGCTGCCGCCTCCTCCTCCTCCGCCTGAGCCACCAGCTGCCGGTACTCCTCACAGATGGCCTCCAGTTTCCGGCGCCGGGCCCTGGCTGCCAACTCCTTCCGGGATGGTTTTTCTTGGGAAGGAGTACTATCTATATCAAGAAAGAAAAAGAATGTTGTTGTAACCAGTACTCTTAGCAAAACAGTAACACAAAATTAATTCAACACATAATGGCACAGTAGCACTAGCAAGAAGCACAGTACATAACATTTGTGGTAATAATCTATCTATACTCCCACTTCATCGGCCTGTAACATTTGTGGGAGTTTCAGGCATTATACTAGCACTATGGACTCCAGTACACAGTACACCAGTCTTCTTCTTATCTCTAGTTTAGTGAAATGACATAACCTGGTTGTAGCCGGCATGCCAGCTCGGTCATCTATGCTTGCACCCAAGACAAACATACGAGTCATGACGCAGACTCACGTTAGTTTGATTTACTACTGTCTGCAGGTGGGGAAGCTCGTATTTTTCTATTACGGGTGACACTGGCCATACTCTCTCTGTTACATGAAGGGCAATTGGTCAATTTCACTTTGACAGTGCCCTGGCTACTACAAAAAGGCAGATTATATATCTGATCCAATGATCATTGCTTTTATATGGGACGACGACATAAGGTCAGTAGCGGTCGGTGGTGGGACTCGGGGAGTGCTGCCGGGCGTTGACGTGGGGAGGGGCAGGGTGGGGTGTAGTAAACTATGGATTACGGCCAATTACAGGTAAGTAAACATATAAATAAATAAAACTAATTTTGTTGCGCCCACTGCATCGCATTTGGCGGTGCAGTGCGCACAATGAAATTCGCTTTATTTATTTTTATGTTTACAGTAAAGTTACCTGTATTTGGCCGCGTAATACATTGTGTACTACTACCCCCCACCCTGCCCCTCCCCACATCGGCTTTGCTACTCTGGCGCGGTTTCTTTTACATTCCCTTAAAACTAAAACTGTGCATCCCGTGACAGTCTCCACCTATGCTGTCTATGATGAATACAAACAGGCATCCATCCATTCTAAGTAAATGTCAATCATTCTTCTTAATCTCTCCACAAACCTTACTTTGTTTCACCAACAACAACCCATGCGTCCACTCACTCCGTTGCTTGCCTTGGCTTAGAGTTTCACCCAAACACCGCTGATGATTCTTGCTTTCCACAGTATCCACCCATACTGTGTCGCCCACCCAGGCAGGCATCCATTCTTCTTTCACCTTCCACACATCCTTCAACAACACATGCATCTGATTCCTATCAGCCACCTATCCATGCTTCCAACGTATCCTTCTCTGCCAGTCATCATATTAAATCTCGCCCGTCCTTCCTCCTTCCACCCTTCTTTCCCTTTTTGTTCAACACATCCATCAAGGTCATCTGATCTGACTTTTAGTCTCCTCCATAAAACTTTCACAGCTGAGTTGGAGTCAGATAGAAGAGGCCATTGGTTAATCATGTCACGCTGGTAATGCTATTGCTACTGCATTGCTAATGCTAAGTAAAGGGTGTCTTCTCTTCTTCAACCGTTGTATAATGTTCACTACAACTTCATACCTAATAAGTCTCAACAACAGTACAGCGAGTGAAGTCAACACCCTTCCAGCTAGTGCAATGTCAATAAGTAATGAATATAACTTACCACCGCCCGCCACTGCTGCTGGCTCACCCCCTATAGCTCCTGCAGGTGCCGCATCTCCTGCCCCCTCCGGAATGGTCGAATCTCCGCTGGCCCCGCCGGCACTGGTGGTCGCTACTACGCCTAGATAAAAACATGACACATTTTTAGATGCCTGTACACCTCCCCTATTTATTCGTTTTCACTAGCAAGATTGAAAAAAAAGTTAATACATACATATTATACATCACATTCACTAGTCCAAATCGGGTACTAGAGTCAGTAGACACTAGTAGTGTTATGGTCCCTAGGGTCATTATTTATTATACTATACTCTACTCTTTGCAAAGTTAGCCTGAGCCATACAACCATTTTTCGCTTCATGTCTTTTGCGCATGTTACCTCGCAGCTTGTTGTGCAGTAACAGTAAGATGCCTTTTTGAGCCCACATGAGCACATACAGCTACTGTCTGAGCGTTGCGTACAAGAGGTCGAAAAACAAGCCACTTTGTTATGGAATTCGGTTAGTCCGCATTGCTTAGCCATAAGTAACATGTTACACTTTTTTGGCAGGACTGAGAAATGCTTGCATTATACTATCTAACGCGCACCATTTTTCTCAGGCAGAAGATTCCCTTCTACGAACCAGAGATTTGCAGAGCTTATGAATGATGCATGTAACCAGTAATTCTACGTCCTACGGTGAGGAGTCTCCCAGAATTCGCACAGATCTTTTGTCTTCTATCATCATGCACTTGTTGTAACAATGTTTATTGTTTTAATCTTATGCATTTTGCTGTTGGAGCTGGCTGGAGTACACTGAATTTTATAGAACAACATACAGAGCTTGTTAGTTGAAAATAAACCTTTTGAACTTACACATAGACTCTGTGGTATTTGGTGTGGTGGTGGTGGTGGTGGTGGTGGACTTACACGAGTGAGTGAGCGAAAGGGTGTTATGTTCTGGGTTGTGTAATCATTGGGTATCTTCGGGTGGGGGTTCGGGGACCTAATGAGAACTATAGCTAGTCGTTCAGGGGATTGTGGGTTCACTTCTGACTGAGGTGTGAGGAACGTCCAAGTTCCAAACTCCCATCACCAACATCCTATTTCCTTGTGCATAGTTCTGCATGGGGCTGTGCAGAATCCCCACATCAGTAGTAGTATGTACTATATCCTATCAAAAATAGTCAAATATCTGGTTGGGCATTTTGTTTGTGGTAATCGTCAAAGCCTCAAGATTAAGAAGCCTAGAAGAGGACAACCGAAAGGACTGGACTCAGTGGCTAGAGCTATTGGTCAATATGAGTTTTATTCAAAACCGTACAATAAAGAGTGGCAATGCAAACTGGGCAAGCTTAGCGACAGACTAATAGTAGTAGTACAGACATTCATAGCAGAGGCAGTTAGAACTTAGAGGCAGAGATAACCAGAATTTAGAAACAGATAGTCAAGTCCAGATTAAAGAATCTTTTGTAAAAAATAGAATTAGGGAGTGGAACCAGAATTAATAGTTCTGAAAAAATAAGGTGCAGTAAAAGTTAGGGCAATATCATTGTTAATATTAACCACTGGAGGACTTACTGGGACCAGCAGCAGGGCCCTCGGTAGAGGAGCGGTCCTCTGGTGGTTGTCCCGCCGACTCGGACCCCGTCTTCTTGCCCCTGGGTGCTGCAGATCAGTGATCATGTAAGATATAATAAGGAAAGACACAAACATTAATTATTGCTGTGAAACAAATAAATTATCTAACAAAACGCTCAAAAAACATTTTAGGAAACAAAAATTGCAATAAAATTGACCTATCTAATCCGATCGACTACTGGCTTGCGGGATTCACGGACAGTCTACTTATTTGGGAACACTAATTCAGTGTTCCATTCTGATTGATTCAAATAAAATCCAGAACACTTACTAAGCCTAAGTACCACCTGACCTAGCCCACCTATTCCAGGCGGGCCAATTGTTCATTAAGTCTGCATTTCCATTTTTTTTAGCCCTCAAAAATGCATAGATGAGAAGGAGGACACATGCATAAATTGGTGCATAATGCATACACCAAATTGTTGGTTGGTTGCGTCTGATGTTCTGCAGCTGACTGACACTGCTAAGCTTACCACTCACTAAACAAACTACAAAAGGTTCTACTAAGGACTGGGGTAAGCAGCACTCAGTGACAGAGGATGCGTCACGCAGACCGCTCAAAAATTATCAGCTAATAGTAACTAAACCTAGTATCAATCCATCCACCACTATTTGACAGGAGGACAAAGGAAGGACTAGAGTCTCTCTAGCAATAGCATTACCTAACTGAAGTTCTCTAAAGTAAACTCTTACATAATAATGACAAGCGAGCGCAAAGTTGCAAACAAGTAAGAGTAGCGCCCAGCACCTGTGTCCTACAATCACAGAAGATTTTGAAACGTAATTTACCTGCAATGTAAGCAGCAGTATTCTTGTTATTTGTAAAAAAATGTATACACAAATCACAATACTTATACTACTATATATATTAGCTACTCACCAAGCCCCACGACCTCGACACCTAGCAGATCCAACAGGTCCTGCTCCCGGTCGAGGATGTCTGACCACCGGTGTGCCAGCTGGTTATGGGTGCGCCGGACCCCTGAGCAGCGAAACACTGGCCGGCGCACCTTTGCCCACCGGCGGTGACGCTCCTGGCTCGGGTACCCGGAGCCTGGCCTGCCGCCTGCTGCCAAGGTCAAGGGGAGGTGGCGCTGAACAAAAAAAACAAGGGCGGCCACCTCCGCCTCACTAAAAAGCTGGTGGGCTTGCACCCCTGCGGGGCGCAGTCTGCCGCAAGGCAGGCGGCTCTTGGGCGCACGCGCCTTGCCCTTCGAGCCGTTGCTGCTGCTGCTACCCTTCGCCATGGTTCTGGGGTGGGAGGAGGCGGAAAAGAAAAGTTAGAAGGGAAAAATAAAGTTAGGGGAAGAAGTAGGAGCTTAAAGAAGAAAGTTATATAAAACAGTCGAAAAGTAAAAAAAACACAGTAAAAAGTAGAAAACAATGCAAAATATAGACGTAGGCAGAGAGAGAGATAGATAAGAAATAAAGAAAAATTGAAAAACAGTGTAAAAAACTAAGGATTACAAAGATTGAGGGAGGATAGAAAAGCAGGCCCAGAACCATAGCATAGAGTGTAAAACAAGATGGCCGCGCCCATCGTGACCGCGTGGGTAAGTTCGCGCGATATTTCTCCCTGAGCACGCCAAAAATGACGCGAACACGTACAACGCGTTCCCGAACATGGAATGCGCATCGCGAGCACGCTATACGCGACCCGGAACAGGAAATAAGGGATCGCGAACGGGCGGGACAAGTGAAAAACAAAATGGCCACGCCCATAGGCGACCGCATGGGTAAGTTTGCGCCCCCGAGCACGCAAACAGCGTCCCGAACACGCACAACGCGTTCCCGAAGAAGAAAAACGCATCGCGAACGGGCGCGACAAGCAGCTACGCACGCTCGCGTAGCTACGTGTAGCTCACGTAGTGCTCCGACGTCTTCGCGTAGCTTCGCGTAGCTTCGCGTAGCGCGACTACGCGAACTACGCCCAGGGTTAGTTCACACATCATCAGAATCTTGCACTACCTTGTGGGCTACTTTATGGCATGGCAATCCTTACTCCACACTTTCTCCGATTAGAGATTAATCGTGTGATATGGCTCCCGTAAATAAAGGGGCCTACTTACTGATGTATCTTCTCTCCTGTTTTTTTCCCGGTCTTCACTTATAGACGCAAGGGAGGTATATTTCATAACCTCTCATTAGACTGTTCGCTATTTACACCACTGAAGAGGTCTTTTTGAATGGACTGCCATGTGAATATTGAAATAAGGTGAGGCACACGTGTTTGTGCTTTCTACCTTCATGGCAAGAATTTCTCTTTGGTATAGATGGGAAAACCCTTTCTTGCACGGTAACTTCTATCTTCACGAAGTAGATGTGAAAATACATGGAGGACACACTTGTTTTAAGTTTTTTAAATAAAATAAATTTTCTAACTAGGATGCTATCTGCATGGGTGTTTTATGGGGCACTACACACCAACAGGGTGTCTTTTCCACAGTGCTGTTCTCTATTTTTTAATTGTGTCAACATTCAGTTGACATGTGCACTCGTTCTTTTCTGTGAGTGAGGCACAGACTTTTTTAACAATAAAATAATGTGTATATCAATATCAAATGTTGGGTTGTTACAAATTGTATATATATGTAATTTTGCAGCCTTGAGAAAGTCCGGGAGGACGAAACGCGCATCGGCTGCTGTCTTCTTCTTTGTCCAAGTGGAATAAAAAGAGTGACCAGACACATCAGCAATTGTGGACTATTACTGGGGATTCTTGTCGAATGAAATTGCAGTAACTGGATGTTCTTTTCTTATTAATGACATTGGCTGAGGATAAAAGTAACACTGGATTGGTGTGCTTTGGTGCATTTGCTGAATATTGTGGTCTAGACTGCTTTGTTGTAGTTCCAGCAGATCTATACCTAAGGTAGGTGGGTATTTCAGCACCATGGGAGCACCCTCATAATGTAATGAGCTTTGGAAAATAGAAGTGTGAATTCATGAAATACTGATTTATAGATGTGCAGGTCTATCAGCACATCCACTGTTTGTTTATGTTGATCTGTAAATGTATTAATTATAGGAGATTATCTTTATGGAGATGTAACTTTAGGCACTTTAGCAGAGGCACAAGTGGGCACAAGATCATTTGCATTTGCACTTTCATTTAAGGCCAGGTTGTGTTAGGCATGAATGTGGTGGTGGTGCTATAACCAACTGAGGCAGCTCTCTATACATTATCATTTAGGATTACTGATGTTTCTGTCTATTATTAATATGAAAGGGAGTTGTCCTAGAAAAATATAATAATATACTCCACTCCTGAGAAAAGAAATAATATACTTTACAATAGTGGTCCTCTTACAGAGGTGGGGAGCATGGATAGAAAGTCTCTACGTAATCTCAAATACCCCTCTGTTTCTGCTCTTCTTCTCTTTATTGGGAACAGTGGTGAGCTGTGTTCCTTATTCAAGCGCTGGAATGAACTCTTTGTTGGACACTTTGACATTTTTGATACTCCTCCGGATGTTGTCAATTTTCACTTGAGCAAAACTATGGGGCTATTTATGATAGCGGGCAGTCAGACTGCTGCCCTCTATCATGGCGGTCAGGAGACCGCCCGACAGGGAGATGGAGGTCCGACCAACCAATTATGATTTGACCTTCATGCTGGCAGTTGGAAAAGTGCTCTTTAACACAATGGCTTGTGCTGCGGCCCTGGAAAAGGGCCTCAGCACAAGCCGCAGTGTAAAAGAGCACTTTGTGCAGATCCATGCCCTGTGTGGCATGCACCATGTGGTGCATAGCACACGGTGCATAGATGTGCACGGAGGATCTACATGTGGCCCACAAAGTATGGGGTCCCTTTCTGACAGTCTTTCCATGGCAGTGGAACTGCCATGAAAAGTCTGTCAGAAAGAGACATCGTAATCCTGACGACAGCGCCTGCCTAGGCACTGCCTCTTGTCGGGACTACGAGTCTGACGACCGCTCCATCGGGGTCAGAAGATCCTGTCGGAGGTGGTGGTCTTTCCCTCAACCTCTGTGGTCTGACTGCCTGCATTGTAATGCAGTGGTTGGAATGATGGTCTGTCAGTCGGGCAGACCGCTACTGACGGCCTGTCAGAGGCGGTCTTCCCGGCATCGTAAACAAGCCCTATGTCTGGATGATCCAATTTTGTGTGTTGAGAAAATGTCGGACTGATCATATTTTAATTTTAAATTTATTGACATATCTGAATTCACTGGTATTGGAATAATATTTATCTGACTCTGTCTTTTTGGAACCCATGCTGCTCCCATGACCATGAGAACATGATTGTTTAGTAAGAACATGGGCTCTATGATGTGATTAAATTTGAGAAGGAATTATTCTTCTCAGAGAAGAAGGTGTAATAATCATGTACTATGCAGTAACTGTTCTCCATGATAGGACTTTAAATTGCATTGTTTATTGATTTTACTTGTAAGAATTGCTCAAAAAAATATTTCAAAGTATGTAACAATGTTGGAAGTGTTAAACATGTTGAAGTGATAAATTGCGCTTCTCAACAAATTCAGAATTGAGACTCCACATGCTGTTTAAAAAAAGAAGGACTTTTTTTGGGAAGGATAATCCCCAGAAAACTGCCAAGATGGGGAAAGACATGGGTTACTTGTATTTATTGGTAACATTCTAGTCTTTTTTGAAAATGGTAATAGGACTATTTCCACATTGTCAATTTAAATGCAGTGTTTGGAACAAAGAACTTTGGGGCATATTAGCAAGACCCACGTTAAAATTATCGCCGTTTTAGCGGCAGGAAACTGCCGCTAAAACGGCGATAATGGGCTTGCTAATATGCGTTATAGAATTCCAATAGAAGCCCAGGTTAGATGTGCAGGACATCTAACCTGGGCTTCTATTGGAATTCCATAACGCATTTTAGCAAGCCCATTATCGCCGTTTTAGCGGCAGTTTCCTGCCGCTAAAACGGCGATAATCTTAACGTGGGTCTTGCTAATATGCCCCTTATCCTCCATTTGAAGGCAAATAACCAAAACACATCAGTCATTCTTCTTGCACTGTTTTTGGTGGAAACTGAAAACAAGATATAAAATAATAAAGAGTTTGAGCCTTAATTTGGTCATTGTGTCACCGTTTCCTTGAGCTTGTGAGTGTCAATCAAGCAAAAAGGGAAACAGTGAAAAACGATTATATATATTTTTATATATATATTATCTGCTGGCGGTCGGGTTTATTGTTTATGGGGGGGCCTCTAAGGCCCCCCCAAGCCCCGGGGACCGCCACCCCCCGGGGCTTTACAAAAAAAATGATGGCGGGAGGGCTGTGCGCCCTCCCGCTGCCCCGAGGACCGCCACCCCCTGGGGCTGTTTTTTTTAATTTTAAAAACCTGTGTGGGGGGCTCAAGCCCCCACACGCCCCGGGACCGCCACCTCCCGGGGCACTAAAGATTTAAATATGGGGGTCCGTTACGGACCCCAGAGCCCCGGGGACCACCACCTCCCCGGGGCTTTAAACAAGTTGGGAGGGGGGGCCGCGTGGGACATTGTAGTTTGCTATGACAGGACGGGAGCATCGTGGCTCCCGCCCTGTCATAGCAAACTTGGTTTGCATTTTGAAAGAGAGAGCAGGAAACCTGCTCTCTCTTTCAAAATGCAAACCAATTGCTTTTCCACACGGGGAGCAGCATGTTAGCTGCTCCCCATGTGGAAAGCAATGCCGGCTCCCGCAGGAGGCGGGGAGCCGGCTGGGACTGTGGGGGGATTGGGGACCCCCCACAGTCTCCAACGAGAGGCCAGGCCCCGGGGGATGGGGTCCCCGGGGCCATAGTGGCCCGGGAGGGGGCCACGCAGCCCCCTCCCCAATTAAAAATAAATAAATAAAAAAAGGGCAAGGCCGGCCCCGGGGATGGGGTCCCCGGGGCCTTAAATGGCCTGAGGAGGGGGGCCACGCAGCCCCCTCCAAATTTTTTTTTTTAAATTAAAAAGAGGGCATGCCCCGGGGGATGGGGTCCCCGGGGTCAAAAGGGGCTGAGGGAAGGGGGGCCATGCAGCCCCCCTCCCATAAAAAAAAACGAAAAAAAAACAAAAAACGGCATCGTGCCGGAGGCCCCGCCCCACTCCCTGCAGCAGTGTGCAAACGAGGGGGCTGTGTTGCAGAGAGGTGTACAGAGGCCACGCCCCTTTATACACCTCTCTGCAACACAGCTCTGTGGCGCTTTTTGGAGGTACATGGTGGGCTAGTTCGACTCCAGGGACCCTCAGGATTCAAGGGGACTTAATCCCCCAACTTAAAACGTGCCACGGGGCGCGTTTGCACAGTGGTGAAGGGAGGGGGCGGGGCTTCAGGTGACATGTGTGCAAACAGGCCCCGTGGTGCATTTTAAGATGGGGAATGAAATCCCCTTCAATCCTGAGGGTCCCTGGGGGCCAACTAGCCCACCAGGTACGTCCAGAAAGCGCCACAGAGCTGCGTTGCAGAGAGGTGCAAAAAGGTGCGTGGCCTCTGAACACCTCTCTGCAACGCAGCTCCCTGGCGCATACTGGAGGTACAAGGTGGGCTAGTTGGACCCCAGGGACCCTCATGATTCAAGGGGACTTAATCCCCCAACTTAAACCACACCACGGGGTGCGTTTGCACAGATGTCACCTCAGGCCCCGCCCCCTCCCTTCAACATTGTGCAAATATTCCTCTAAAATCAGCCGAACTACGAATTCCGATTTACTCACCTGTTATCAGGAGAGACCTCAGTGCTGCATCTTTGAGCCCAGTACTGATCCTGAAAAGTAATTTTAACCGTACTTACCAGTAACTTGAATTTCCTTCCATAGGCTAACATTGACTGGATTCACTTGGAAATTCTTCTAAGTGTGGAGTTTTGGAACTTTATAATATTCCTCTAAAATCAGCCGAAATACGAATTCCGATTTACTCACCTGTTATCAGGAGAGACCTCAGTGCTGCATCTTTCAGCCCAGTACTGATCCTGAAAAGTAATTTTAACCGTACTTACCAGTAACTTGAATTTCCTTCCATAGGATATCATTGCCTGCTTTTTGCTGAAAAGGTTTCTAAGTGTCGATTTTTGTAACATACAAATATTCCTCTAAAATCAGCCGAACTACGAATTCCGATTTACTCACCTGTTATCAGGAGAGACCTCAGTGCTGCATCTTTGAGCCCAATACTGATCCTGAAAAGTAATTTTAACCGCACTTACCAGTAATTTGAATTTCCTTCCATAGGCTAACATTGACTGGTTTCACTTGGAAATTCTTCTAAGTGTGGAGTTTTGGAACTTTATAATATTCCTCTAAAATCAGCCGAACTACGAATTCCGATTTACTCACCTGTTATCAGGAGAGAACCCAGTGCTGCATCTTTTAGCCCAGCACTGACCTTGAAAAGTAATTCTAACCGTACTTACCAGTAAATTGAATTTCCTTCCATAGGATATCATTGCCTGCTTTTTGCTGAAAAAGTTTCTAAGTGTCGATTTTTGAAACATACAAATCTTCCTCTAAAATCAGCAGAACTACGAATTCTGATTTACTCACCTGTTATCAGGAGAGACCTCAGTGCTGCATCTTTGAGCCCAGTACTGATCCTGAAAAGTAATTTTAACTGTACTTACCAGTAACTTGAATTTCCTTCCATAGGCTAACATTGACTGGTTTCACTTGGAAATTCTTCTAAGTGTGGAGTTTTGGAACTTTATAATATTCCTCTAAAATCAGCCGAACTACGAATTCCGATTTACTCACCTGTTATCAGGAGAGAACCCAGTGCTGCATCTTTTAGCCCAGCACTGACCCTGAAAAGTCATTCTAACCGTATTTACCAGTAACTTGTATTTCCTTCCATAGGAATCCATTGTCTGGTTTTCAGCAGAAAAGTTTCAAAGTGTCGATTTTCACAAACTACAAATATTCCTTAAAAATCGCCTGTATGACTTAAACGCATTCTTTCAACTGTTTACAGGAGATGCACCAGTGCTGGATCCAAGATCCACCACTGAGTAAGAAAAAGTAACGATAACACTACTTACCTGCTAAGTGAATTTTCTCCCATAGGATAGCATTGGTGATTCTATGTGAAAAAGTTTCTAAGTGTCAACTTTTAAAATACAATAATATTCCTTAAAAATCACTACTGTAACCAAAACGCTTTTACTCAACTGTTTAAAGGAGATGTCCCAGGACTGAATCTAGGATCCAGTCCTGTGGTTAGAAAAGTAATCCATAAAGTAACTAATTGCATTTAACTTGAAATTCACATTGAGCTCAATGTTGCATTGTGTTTGAAATTGTGTTGCCCATTGCAACAACTGTAACTACTGTACTTAAAAGTCTATTGCCTATTTGCAAAGTATTTAAACTAAAGTAATTCATTCTGAGAAAGTATATTTTGTAATGTAATGTATAATGTAATTACAATGTATTTTAAAAAAATAAAATCTCTAAAAATAAATAGTTTAAAAAATGTAGTAAATCAGTATCAAAAAAATAAATATAACAATTAATACATTTAAAAATTGTCCTTTACAAAACCTTTGAAATTCACTGAAAAAAACCATAGGTTTCAGACATGTTATAGTTAGGAATTAGCATTTAAAAACCTTTGAAATTCACTGAAAAAACCATAGGTTTCAGGCACGTTATAGTTAGAAATTAGCATTTAAAAAACCTTACAAATTCACTGAAAAAACCATAGGTTTTAGGGACAGTTATAGTTAGTTGGACATTGCACTCGTACAAAACCCGTGAAATTCCCCCATTATAGTTAGTTCAGGTAACTATAACTTGCGCCCCCGCAATGCACTGCTGATGACGTCACATATTACATCACTCATGACATGTTCAGTGACATCACTGATGACATCACTGATGACATCTCAAATGACATCACTGATGACATCACTGATGACATCATCAATTGGATTATTTCATGCATCTTCTCACACCCTAATATAACTTTTGATACACCAACTGTAAATTACAGACTGCCATTGTCAAAACCATAGACACTCCAACACCAATTACTATAAACACACTCACTGATTCTTAGGTCTACACACACACATCTACTCACTCACCCATACAGTCACTCATACTTATAGTCACTCAGTAAAGGACTATTATATGCACTCATACACCTATATAAACACTCACATACCGCCACTCATCCATAGAGGTACTCACACACCTAGTCAGTCATGCAAAAATTAAGCACACACCAATTTACTCACCTATACAGTTATACACACACCAGCTCACTTACTCATACAAATACTAGCACATTCTTACGCTCTTATACAATCTCTGATACAAGCACACACTCATCCATACAGTCACTATCACAATCACACACTCTCGCTTATAGGTATTTATATACTCCAACACACATATATACTGCCTTTCACATATGTAGTTACTCACACATGTACCACTGGGACATACATTCACTCACTAACACACTCTTACACACACTTACCCACCCATACAGTCTATCACAGATGCACTCTTGTAACCATCCATCCAGTGAATCACCCACTCACACATCTATGCACAGAGTCGCACACACCCCACCCACACAAACACTCAGGCACCCATACAGATACTCAGACAACCAATCAATAACTCATATAGACACTCATGTAGCTATTCACAAACCCATGCTGCCACTTACACAGCAACAGACAGACGGATACAGACATTCACCCAGTTTAGTCACTAACCCATGCATTCAGTAAGATACGTTTAATCACTCACTTATAGAGTTAGTCACGCACCTACTAAATCATCCATTCAGAAACACACAGTCACTGGATGATGTCATTCGTACAAAACCAGAGAAATTCCCCCGTTATAGTTAGTTCAGCTAACTATAACTCGCGCCCCCGCAATGCACTGCTGATGACGTCACATATTACATCACTCATGACATGGTCAGTGACATCACTGATGACATCACTGATGACATCTCAAATGACATCACTGATGACATCACTGATGACATCATCCAGTGAATGTGTGTTTCTGTAAAGTTTAAATATGTTTAATATATATAGGGAAAGGCGTATTGAAGAATGAGTGGGTGTATAAGTGTCTGAATGGATGATTTAGTAGGTGCGTGACTGACTCTATAAGTGAGTGATTAAACGTATCTTACTGAATGCATGGGTTAGTGACTAAACTGTGTGAATGTCTGTATCCGTCTGTTTGTTGGTGTGCAAGCGGCTGCATGGGTTTGGAATAGCTACATGAGTGTCTATATGGGTTATTGATTGGTTGTCTGAGTATCTGTATGGGTGGGGTGTGTGTGACTCTGTGCATAGATGTGTGAGTGGGTGATTCACTGGGTGCATGGTTTCAAGAGTGCATCTGTGATGGACTGTATGGGTGGGTGAGTGTGTGTATGGGTGTGTTAGTGAGTGAATGTATATCTCAGTGGTACATGTGTGAGTAACTACATATGTGAAAGGCAGTATATATGTGTGTTGGAGTATATAAATGGCTATAAGTGAGAGTGTGTGATTGTGAGAGTGGCTGTATGGATGAGTGTGCTTGTATCAGTGATTGTATAAGAGAGTAAGAATGTGCTAGTATTTGTATGAGTAATTGAGCTGGTGTGTGTATAACTGTATAGGTGAGTAAATAGCAGTGTGATTAATTATTTGCATGACTGACTAGGTGTGTGAGTACCTCTATGGATGAGTGGCGGTGTGTGAGTGTCTATATAGGTGTATGAGTGCATATGATAGTCCTGTACTGAGTGACCATAAGTATGAGTTACTGTACGGGTGAGTGAGTGGATGTGTGTGTAAACCTAAGAATCAGTGAGTGGGTATGTAGTTATTGGTGTTGGAGTGTCTATGGTTTTGAGAATGGCAGTCTGTAATTTAGAGTGGGTGTATCAAAGGTTATATTAGGGTGTGAGAAGATGCATCAAATTATCACATGGATGATGTCATCAGTGATGTCATCAGTGATGTCATTTGAGATGCCATCAGTGATGTCATCAGTGATGTCACTGACCATGTCATGAGTGATGTAATATGTGACGTCATCAGCAGTGCATTGCGGGGGCGCGAGTTATAGTTAGCTGAACTAAATATAACGGGGAATTTCTCTGGTTTTGTATGAGTGAAATGTCCAACTAACTATAACTGTCCCTAAAACCTATGGTTTTTTCAGTGAATATATATATATATATATAGATAGATAGATAGATAGATATATGTATATATATATATATATATATATATATATATATATATATATATATATATATATATATATATATATATATATATATGTATATTACCTACTGACGGTCGCCAGTAGGTAGTTACAGTTAGGACCTTGTTTCTATTCAAAAAGCGTTTTTTCTTTTGCCAATATTTTTGGCGCCGTTTGACGAATCTTCACGAAATTTTTCAAACTAATGACCTGCTCAGGTCAGCTCCTGTCTTGAAATTTTGGGGGCGATTCGTGAGGCGGGGGCCAAGAAAAAAGGGGGGTCCAAAAAACCGTTTTCCCCATGTTAATTTCCATAGGAACTTTAGACAAAGCTACAGCCCGAACTGCTGAACCGAATTACACCAAATTTGGCAAAGAGGTAGGTCTTGGTCCAGAAAGAGTGCTTTTTTTAAATGGTGTAAATCCGTTCAGTAGTTGCTGAGAAATGCAAAAAATAAAAATATTGATATCTGAGCACCGAGGAGGATTCGCGAACCCTCCCAAACACGAGCTTCATTTTGATTGGCTGACAACACTCCAAACCAGGAAGTGTTGGCTGCCATCTTGTGACTCAGTACTGAATCACAAGAAAAAGGTTAAAAAAAAGGTTAAAAATGAAGAAAAGGGGGCAGAGTAGAAACACCCTGACCCCCTAGGCCTGCTCAGGGGGTCTCACTAGGACCCCCAGGGCTAAAAAAAAGCATTTATTTTTAAAAAAAATTGACTGGGTGCGCGAATACAACCAAAATTTAAAAAAAAAAAAAAGTGTGGGCTCCCGCGCTTCGTTTTCTATAAGACCCTGGGTGGGCCAGGTCCCTGGGGCAATGCCCAATTAATTAGTGGGGGCCCCTGCAGCCCCAGGGACCGCCACCTCCACGGGGCTTAGATAATGATATGCGGGGGCACGCGGCCCCCCCACAGCCCCGCGGACACCACCTCCCCGGGGATTTTTATTTAAAATGCGTGGGGGGGTGCTCCTGCTCCCCCCAAGCCCCAGGGACCAACACCTCCCCGGGACATTTAATATTTTAGGGCAGGGTGGCCTTGCGGGCCCCCTCAAGCCCCGGGGACCACCACCTCCCCGTGGCTACAATTAAAAACTCTGTGTGGGGGGGCTTGAGCCCCCCCACACTGCCCCGGGGACCACCACCTCCATGGGGCACTTATTATTGAAATACAGGGGTCTGTTGCAGACCCCCGGCCCCGGGGACCCCCACCTCCCTGGTGCTGTGCAAATGTGGCAGTGTGGCCCCCCTCCTGGAGCCCTCGATGGCCCAGGGGACCGCCACCCCCCAGGGCCCACCCCCAGGACATTGCCGTTTGCTATAGCAGGGTGGGAGCACAGCTCCCGCCCTGCCATAGCAAACACTGCTTTGCTTCTTGGAAGCGAGAGCAGGAAAACTGCTCACGCTTCCAAGAAGCAACTGAATTGCTTTTGGACAAGGGGAGCTGCATGTTAGCAGCTCCCCTTGCCCAAAAGCAATGCCAGCTCCCGCAGGAGGCAGGGAGCCGACAGGGACCGTGGGGGCATTTGAGCTCCCCCCACGGTCCCCAACAGTGAGGCCAGGCCCCGGGGGATGGGCTACTCGGCCCCCTCCCTTTTGATGTTATTTAAAAAATAATAATAATAAGGCCGACCCCGGTGGATGGAGTCCCCGGGGCCATAATGGCCTCAGGAGGGGGGCCACACAGCCCCCCAAAAAACGAGGCCATGCCCAGGGGGATGGGGGCACTGGGGACAGAATTGGCCCCACTTCTGGGAAAAATAATTTGTTTAAAAAATAAAAAAGAGGCCAGGCCCCGGGTGTTGGGGCCCATAGTGGCCCAGGGAAGGGAGGCCACGCGGCCCCCTTCCCGTTTAAAAAAAAAATAGAAAACAATGCTCAGGCGCTGGGGGATGGGGCCACACAGCCCTCCTTCTAAAAATATAAAAAAAAGAAAAACCGGTATCTCACCGGAGGCCCCCCTCCCTGCACCACTCTGCAAACGTGCCCCCTGGCGCGTTCTAAGTTGGGGGATGAAGTCCCCTTCATTCCTTAGCCCACCAGGTACCTCCAGTAAGCCCCACACAGAGAGGTGGTCCGAGGCCACGCCCCTTTTTACACCACTCTACAAACGCGCCTCTTGGTGCACTGCTGGTGGGGTGATGAGGTCCTCTTGTGTCCTGAGGACCTCAGGACACAAGTGGACTTCATCCCCTGAGCAGCAGTGCGCCAGGAGGCGTGTTTGCAGAATGGTGCAAAAAGGGGCGTGGCCTCGGACCACCTCTCAGCAATCCAGCTGTGTGGGCTTACTGGAGGTACCTGGTGGGCTAGTTGGCCCCCAGGGACCCTCAGGAATGAAGGGGACTTAATCCCCCAACCAAGAGCGTGCCAGGAGACGCGTTTGCAGAGTGGTGGACAAAGGGGGCGTGGCCTGTGTCCACCTATCATCAATCCCACTATCTGGGGCATACTGGAGGTATCAGGTAGGCTAGTTGGCCCCTAAGGACCCCCAGCAGCGAAGGGGACTTTAATCCCCATCCAAGAGTGCGCTAGGGAGTGCGTTTGCAGAGTGGTGGGGAAAGGGGGCATGGCCTGCTATGAAAACTTAGCAATCCCACTGTGTGGGACTTACTGGAGGTAATGAGAGGGGTAGCTGGCCCCCAAGGTTGTCCTTGGGGGCCAACTACCTCTCCTATTACCTCCACTAAGTCCCACATAGTGGGATTGCTAAGAGGTCTTCGGAGGCCACGCCCCCCTTTCTCCACCACTCTGCAAACGCGCCTCCTGGCACAGTACTGGTTGGGGGATGAAGTCCACTTTACTCCTGAGGGACCTTGGGGGCCAAGAAGCCCTCCTGGTACCTCCTGTAAGTCCTACGCAGCAGAATTCCTGAGTGCTGGTCGGCGGCCCAGCCCCCTTTCTGCACCACTCGGCAAACACGACTACCAGTTAAAGAAGCATTTTTTTTTTTTTAAATGTTTTACATTTATTTACAAGTCATGGCAGATTCATTGTCAAGAAACAAAAAAAGAAAAAAAAACAATAAATAAATAAATAGATAAAAGGCAAACAAAAACAAACTAAGTGCTATACACAAATAAAGTTACATTTGGTGCATCAATGTAGAGAAAAAGGAGAAGCACAGAAAGGAAGAAATAACAAGTTTATGCAGACAACTTCTCCCTGAACAACCCACTATAGACCAGCTTCGCTCAATCCATTCAGAGATGGGAGCCCAGGTTTTTAACCCAAATTCTCGTCTTTTGCGTCCTTTTAGTCTATTCACAGAAGATTCCATGATGTAAGTAGCTAACATCCTTGCCCTCCACATTGAAAATGTATGAGGGTCAGGGCTGATCCACTGCGAGGTAATACACAGTCGCACGATAGCCATCGCAATGAATACAAATCTCAACACAGATCTTGCTCTTATATTTCCTCCCAAATTATACTCAACGCCCAAGATAACAAGTTCTGGTGTTGCTACAAGCGGGATCCCCAAAGTTGTATTAAAAAAAAATTCAAGGTGCTGGAAAAATTGGACTAAGTTAGGGCATGAGTAGAACATGTGGATGGTATCCGCCGCAGCTAAACCACATCTACTACATTTACCTCCCCGTGCACCCCGTATACCACCCCATTTCGCTACCTTCCGGGGAGTGTAGTAAAGGTCGAAAATGGACATATAGTGCTGGGTTCTGAGACTTCCTGTAGTTAAAGTCTGATCTGCTAATTCGATTGAATCTTCCAAATGTATCCCCTCCTTCCCAAATTTCCCCTCCCAATTAGAGTTCTGACTACATAAGTCATCAGGAAAAGCTTCAACCAATATCTGGTAAATTTTCCCAATTCGGGACTTCCTGCTAATTGTTTCAACCAAAGATATTTTACCCAGATTCGCTCTGGTCCCATGTACATTAGTTCCCATAAAACTCCGAATCTGCAGATATTTGAAGAAATCCCTTCTGTCTAACCCAAATTTTTCCTGGAGGGAAATAAATGTATCCATTTGACCTTCATTGTATAGATCCCCCAAGACGCTGACCCCGGCCCTACCCCAACGGAAAGTAATTTGATCTTGAAAAATTGGGGGTAGCACAGCACACGCCGAGAGAGGGGTATATAAATTTATATTAGTAACCTTAAACCTCACACGGATCTTTCTCCAGAGCCCATAAGCGGCCTTGAGGGTTTTAAATTTAGTTTTTTTGTAATAACTAGGTTCGAGAGTTTTAACTAAACATTGATTAGCTTCATGCCCCAGTATAATTTCATAGATAGTTGGTCTTACAGCCAAGGGTATCTCAGTTTTTGTCCCAGTTATCAGGATCTTCATATGTTGCAACAATGATACCCAATGATACATTAAGAAGTTGGGGACCCCCCAGCCCCCTCGCGCTTTAGGGAGAGTCATCCACCTAGCCGCCCTTCTTGCTCTATGGAATCCCCACAGAAACCTAGAACAGCCCCTTTCAATTTTTGCTAAGGATAATGTTGAGAATTCCAAAGGGATGGTCCTAAACAAATATAGCAATTTCGGAAGAACCAGCATTTTTAGAACGTTGTTTCGCCCATACATTGAGAGATGCAGGTGATCTAACCTCTCTAACTTCCGATTGACCATATAGATCATAGGGATAATATTTAAATCCGGTATTTGATCCACCGTCGATGAGATCTTAATCCCCAGATATGTAGCTTCTGAAAGGATAGGAAGGTTAGTTGGAGGCATAGAATTAGAAAGAATAATCTGCGTTTTATTGATATCTAATTTGTACCCTGATAAAATCCCATATTGCTCTGCCTGATCCCTCACTGATGGGAAAGCCACAGAGATATCACTGGTGAGTATCGCAATATCATCTGCATAGGCCAACGTCTTATATTCTATATCGTTGATCTTCACAGGTTTAATGTACTTGTCATTCTCCAGTTTATTAAGAAGTGGATCAATGTAGAGCGCAAATAGCAGGGGGGAGCAAGGGCACCCCTGCCTTGTACCTCTGTTGATGCTGAATACCTTTGATTCCTGCCCTGATATACGAATCTCAGCTTCAGGTGAAATGTAGAGTGACTGTATTGCCTGAATAAATTCAGGGCAAAACCCTTTCCACTGCAAAACAGACCACAAGAATCTCCACGAGACCCTGTCGAACGCTTTCTCTGCGTCCAACAGGGCCACCCCCAGCGGGGATCCCGTAGCCTTAGCCCAATCAAGAAGAGCAATCACGCGTCTTACATGGTTGGTGGTATCCCTCCCGGGGATAAACCCATGCTGGCGAATGGAGACCAAAGGAGTGATAATTTTAGCTAATCTAGAAGCTAATATTTTAGAATACACCTTACTGTCTGAATTAATGAGGGAAATTGGCCTATATGATGCTGGATCTGATTCTGGCTTATTTTTCTTCTTAAAGACTACTATTGTATTCTTCCGCCAAGAATCAGGAATTTGCCCCTTTTGAGCCAACTGGAATAGCAAGACCAAATCTTGTCGGAGCGCTGGGCGAAATGTTCGATAAAATTCTAAAGGAATATTGTCAGGACCGGCCGCTTTGCCGGGTGAGAGAGAAACTAAAGCACTTTCTATTTCTTCCCACATAATTGGAGCAGCAAGAATCTTGTTTTGCTCGACAGTGACCTTCTTCGTTTCAAGGTCTCTGAGAAACTCCAACATTACCTCTGGAGCAAATGCTGCAGCTACCCCGACCTCTTCAGTATATAATTGTTGATAAAAATTCTGAAATACCTCTAGAATTTTGATTGGAGAATCTTGAAACTGGCCCAAATGATCTTTAACCCTGCAGATCCCCCGTTCCACTTCCCTTTCTCTCAAACGCTTTGCCAGAACCCTGCCGGAATTTTCACCAAATTCATATGTTTCATTCTTGAACTGCGTATACTTTATAGCTATTTCTTCCCCAAACTGCTGCTGCATTTTAGATTTCATCACAGCTATGCGCTGCAGACACTCAGCACTGTCTTGGCCCTCTCTTATTCGATTCATCAGCTCAGTTGATCGACCCAACCATTGATCTTTTCCTGTTTGGCCTTCTGGCGGAATATAGAAAAGCTAAGAGTCTCCCCGCGAAGAGCGGCTTTAAATGCATCCCAGACCACAGTTGCAGAGGCGGTGTTCCTGTTGAAATTAAAAAATTCGATTATCCAATTAGACATATATTCACAATATGCCTGTTCGAGGAGTAATTTCCTTTAGAAAGACCACTTCCTCTGCACCCTCTGTATGCCACTTAAGGGTAATTCTGCAACCAAAGGATTGTGGTCCGAAATGAACCTAGGGAAGATATCAATACTAGCTCTCTCCGGAATGTGATGAGACAAAAAGAAAGAGTCCAACCGAACAAATTTATTATGGGGGCTGAGTAATAGGTATAACCTGGGGCACCCAACCTATGCCGAACCCAGAGATCATCTAAACCATGTTCCCTAACTACTCCTTGTAAAGCTTTGAACGTCTTGATTTTTCTTCCTTGATATGGTTTATTCCCAAAAAGATTGAAATTGCTATCCAGATGGATATTAAAATCACCACAAAAGACTAACGGATATTTCCATTGGGCCATTTCAATATTAAGATGATCTAATATTGCTGGGTCGTCCAGATTAGTTCCATACATTGAACAAATTGTCAGTGGGGTATCATTAAGTACCAGCTCCAAAATAGCCCACCGCCCACATTTATCCTCCTTTATTTGATGACAAATACCGATACCTTTTTTAGCTAAGATGGCCACCCCCCTAGTAGTAGTACCTTGACGTGTACAACCCAAAAGCTCTAAACCTAGTCCTTTCAGACACCCCCGCTTGCCCCACGGCATATGAGTCTCTTGTAAGCATAAGATATCTATTTGCATGAATCGTATAACTTGAGCCAATACATCTCTTTTCTTTCTGTCATTCAAGCCACATATGTTCAAGGAGCAAATACGTATTTTATCCCTTCCACCCATCATTCTGGTCATTGATTAATTCTCCCTTCATATTATGGAGATGATTCCACCATCGCAAATAAGCACCCGAAATCCAGCCCAAAAATGCCACTCTTGTTGCAACAAGTAGAAATGCCATGACTATATGTGACGAACCAAAACTGCGATCACACTTAAACACCCTTAACCTCCCATCCCTACCCCCTCCTCCCCTTCCCCCCTCCACCCTGTCCCCCTCCCTTCCCCTCCCCCTACTACCTATCTTCTGAGGCTTAGGGACCAACTGTCCCTGGTGATGGAGAGCTGTATCGACTCCTCCCTCCTCACAACCACCCCCCGTACCGATTCATCTGAGACTCCCTAGAACCCAAAAAAAAAAAAAAAGGGAAAGAGAGAAAGAAGGGTACAGGGCGTCAGAGGGATCCTCAGCATAAAAAAAGAGAAGAAGAAAAAAAAAAAGGATGTTGCTATCCTTCTGTGCTTTAATCGATTGGAGATATTCCTTCGCTAAAACCTCTGATACAAAAAATCGTGTCTGCCCCTGGAAGATTACTTTTAACTTAGCAGGGTTATGCAAAAATACCTGTGCCCCTTTTGTTTGAAATAATGGCATTAGTTGGCATAACTGCCATCTTTTCTCGACTGTAACAGGGCTGAAATCTGGCCTCACAAAGAAATCACATCCTTTCCCCCTTCTTTTTCTGTCTGGCCTAGCCAGATCATACAAAGCCTCGCGGGCCAAGAAGTTATTTAAACATAAGGATAGCCCGTGGTCTTTCACTCACCTTGGCCCGCTTTTTTCTGTTGAAAAGGGAACCGATGGGCTCTTTGTAGTTCTATTTTCCAATCCCACTGTAGCTCCGGGAAGGCTTCCTCGAAGAGTTCAATCAGGAATTGGCGCATATCAGACCCTTCTTTCCCTTCCGGTATCCCTAGAATTCGCAAATTGTTCCTCCTAGATCGATTTTCAAGGTCGGTCAGCTTCCATACAGAATCTTCCTTTAAGGATTTCAAAGATTCAGTGATAGCTCTCTGATTGACCAACTCGTCCTCTAACGTAGAAATCCTTGTTTCTGCCTCACCGATCCTGACCGCAAACTCTGAACAAGTCTTTGCGACCCTACGAATCGAGTTTTGTAGTCTTCGGCATGCCCCCTGATTGCGCAGACTTTCCAGACGAGTCTCCTCACGGTGGGCCATTATTGATTGATAAATGGTGGAAAGCGTAATTTCTTCAGGGCTCCCAGAGTTTGGCCTCATGAATTCTTTTCCTGTGTCTCCTGTCTCTCCATTTGTTGCCTTAGCCCCCTCTAGGTTTGGGGAGTATGAATAGTCCCAGACCATTGTGCCGGCTGCCCCCAGAGAATTGTCAGGAGAAGTATCTATACGATCTCTTTGCTTGCGGACTGTACCTGGAGTGTGAGAGGATTTGTCTTGAGGTTCTTCCTCTTCCCAGCGCAAACTACTAGCGTCGCTATCTTCTCCTGCCCATTCTTTCCCGAGGCTTTCATCCGCTGAGGAATTCGATTGATCTGACGGAGAATAAAACTTTTCCCCTGTATCTCCGTCTTTCACGGCACTTTGCAGTTCCATTCCGCCCTTTTGCAATCCATCAGCTCTTTGGGCAGTGTGGTTCCCATCTGCATGATTCATTACGGCTGCCTCTAGGTCATTATCCTGGGGAACTACAGCTCCCATAAGGCCATTTTGCTGAGATTCTAGCGGTTTATCTGCTAAATCACCCATCATACCTACTATACCCTCAGATAGTTCGTGACTGGCTTTTATTTGAATAAGCTCCTTTGTTTGATCTTTAAACATAGAGGCCTCCTCCAGCTCTTTTTTGGTTAAGTCCAGGCTCCCGCCACTAACAGAACTCACAGCACCCAAAGAAGAGAGATCAGTACCTGGAACAGGCGCGAACCCCTCCATGGCTGCCGGAGTCTTCTCAAATGTATCTGGTGCCGCTACATTGTTACCTCCAGCAGTGCCGTCAATCGACCGATCAGCAGGGATCTTGACCCTTCCCGCCTGAGCTTTAAACAATGCAGGCACTGTCTGACGGCCTTTGCCTGCACCTCCGCCCTTCCCCGAAAGAGAGCGGCAAGAATCATCAGCCGGCATGTCATCCGGCATCGGTTTCCCAACACCTGCCGTAGTACCGGTACCGGCGGGAGGGCCGCGAGTCCTGGCTCCTCGGGTAGACGTTTTGGGCGGCATCTCTACAGCCAGAGAGGGGATCTGTGACACAACCGCTGCAAAATGTAGATGGCGAGTGCTAGCCAATCTCACCGGCAGAGGTAAGTCACAGAACCAGAGCGCAGACAGCCAGATCATTCCAAGGTGCAGCGATTTCTTTTCACCTTATCCCTTCAATTTTGCACGGTGGTCCGACGTATGATGGGTGTTCAAAAGAGAGAAAAGGGGGTCAGTCAGGAGGAGAGAGTATGACCAGCTCACTCGGCCGACGGCGCGGCCGCCATCTCTAAAGAAGCATTTGTAATGTAATAGGTCTCGAATTTGCGAGAGTTAGAGCTATTGTCGTTGTAAATGTCAAAGATTTTTACTAATGTTTTTTGGTGTAGAGTAGGTCTGGGCAGTGAACTCTGCTCCTCTCGCGGAGTTTGCGGAGTTTTCGGAACTTTGCGTTATGCGGAGTTCGCGGAGGTCTGAAAAACTCCGCCCCGCGTAGCGTAGCGTAGTTTTTTTCCTCGCTCGCGTTCGTCAACGGCAAGTTGGCGAGCGCCAGCGAGGAAAATCCACCTCCCGGCGAGATTTTTCCTCATTCGGATCGTCAAAATCAAGATGGCGAACATGGAAAATAAACCTCCTGGCGAGATTTCTCAACGCGGGGGGTCAGGTTTCTCATTGCGAGTGGTCGCGTATGCTCGCGACCGCTCATGTTGAGAAACTGCCCATTTGCGTTGAGAAAGTTGCCGCTCGAGTAAAAATCTACTCGAGCGGCAGAAAGGAAAGCAGCGCCCGCTTGCGCTGTGCATGGTGCCGTTTGCGATGATTGCACAGTGCGGACAAGCATCCGGCACTGAAAATCACCGCGAACGGCATTTTTCTATCGCACTCTGCCGCTTGCGGAGCTCCACGTAGCGCGGCTGAGTTTTTTTTCAACTTCGCGGAGTTTCGTGTAGCGCAACTCCGCTATCTCTGCCCAGGGTTAGTGTAGAGTGGATGTACGTTGTGTGTAGTGGAATTATGTGGTATGTTGTGCAGTGATATTATGTGAATAGAAATTATGTGGTATTTAGTGTAGAGGAAATATGTGGAGTGGGACTATGTGTTTTGGAGAGTAATTATGTGGTATTGTAGTCTGTGTTGTGGAGTGGCAACCTCAGGTTTAGGTTTAGGTTTAGCTTCCTCGTTTCCATAGAAGCTAAACTATAAACTCAATGAGACACAAAAAAAGAAGGAACCACTGAGGAGCACTTCTGGACCTAGTCGGAGGTAAGAGCAGGTCCACTGGAATTATGTGACTGTTCGGCTGCACCAATTTTCACATAGTTAAACATTTTCCGCATTTGCCAAATATTCCATCATCTGCTGCCTAATCTGCAGATTTGAATAAAAAAAGCCTTGTTTCTAGCTCAAACGGCTCAAATGTTCCCAAAAATGCAGTGTCACGTGTTACATCGTGGTGGAAGGCCCTTTGCAAAGCTGAAATGGTCCCGTGTTACTTATTGCTAAATGTGGGTGTTAAATTGGTACTAATGGTGCACAAACCTCTCTTCTTTCTTTGCCTCTCTTGCCTCTTTCTGCATTTCTCTTGCTTCTTTCTGTACCTTTCTTCTCTTACTGCACCTCACTGTCTTCTTTCTGCACTTCACTTGCCTCTTTCTGCACTTCTCTTGCCCCTTTCTGCACATCACTTGCCTCTTTCAGCACATCTGTTGATTTTTTCTGCAGATATCTTGCCTCTTTCTGCACCTCTCTTGCCTCTTTCTGCACCTCTCTTGCCTCTTTCTGCACCTCACTTGCCTCTTTCTATACTTCTCTTGCTTCTTTCTACACCTCTCTTGCCTATGTCTGCTCCTCTCTTGCCTCTGTGCATTTCTCTTGCCTGTTTCTGCACTTCCCTTGCCTCTGTCTGTATCTCTCTTGCCTCTCTCAGCACCTCACTTGCCTCTTTCGGCACCTCACTCTCTTCCTTCTGCACCTCTCTTCCCTCTTTCTGCACTTCTCTTGCCTCTTTCTGCACCTAAAGTGCCTTTCTGCACTTCTCTTGCCTCTTTTTACACTTATCTTGCCTCTTTCTGCACCTCACTCTCTTCCATCTGTACCTCTCTTGCCTCTTTCTGCACATCTCGAGCCTCTTTCTGTACCTCTCTTGCCTCTTTCTGCACCTCAAGTGCCTCTTTCTGCACTTCTCTTGCCTCTTTCTACACTTCTCTTGCCTCTTTCTATACCTCTCTTACCTCTTTCTGCACCTCACTTGCCACTTTCTGCTCTTCTCTTGCCTCTTTCTGAACCTCACTCTCTTCTTTCTGCACCTCTCTTGCCTCTTTCTGTACCTCTCTTGCCTCTTTCTGCACCTTAAGTGCCTTTCTGCACTTCTCTTGACTCTTTCTACACTTATCTTGCCTCTTTCTGCACCTCACTCTCTTCCTTCTGTACCTCTCTTGCCTCTTTCTGCACTTCTCTTGCCTCTTTCTGCACTTCTCGAGCTTCTTTCTGTACCTCTCTTGCCTCTTTCTGCACCTCAAGTGCCTCTTTCTGCACTTCTCTTGCCTCTTTCTACACTTATCTTGCCTCTTTCTATACCTCTCTTACCTCTTTCTGCACCTCACTTGCCACTTTCTGCTCTTTTCTTGCCTCTTTCTGAACCTCACTCTCTTCTTTCTGCACCTCTCTTGCCTCTTTCTGCACTGCTCTTGCTTCTATCTGCACCTCTTTTGCAAATATCTGTATCCCTCTTGCCTCTTTCTGCACCCGTTTCCTCTTTCTGCGTGTTTCCTGCCTGTGTCTGCACATCTCTTCCCTCTTTCTGCACCTCTGTTGCATCTTTCTGCACTTCTCTTGCCTCTTTCTGCACCCCACTTGCCTCTATCAGCACCTCTGTTGCTCATTTCTGCACTTCTCTTGCTCCTTTCTGCACCCCTCTTGCCTCTTTCTGTACCCCTCTTGCCTCTTTGTGCACCTCTCCTTCCTCTTTCTGCACCTCTCTTGCCTTTTTCTGCCGTTCTCTTGCCTCTTTCTGCACCTCTTTTGCTTCTATCTGCACCTCTTTTGCAAATTTCTGTATCCCTCTTGCCTCTTTCTGCACCCCAGTTCCCTCTTTATGCATGTTTCCTGCCTGTTTATGCACCTCTCTTGCCTTTTTCTGCACTTCTCTTGCCACTTTCTGCACCTCTTTTACTTCTTTCTGCACTTCTCTTGCCTCTTTCTGTACCTCTCTTGCCTCTTTCTGCACCTCTGTTGGTTCATTCTGCACTTCTCTTGCTTCTTTCTGCACCTCTGTTGTAAATGTATGCATCCCTCTTGCCTCCTGCAGCACCCCTCTTCCATCTTTCTGCACCTCTCTTACCTCTGTCTGCACACCTGTTCCCTCTTTCTGCACCTCTGTTGCATCTTTCTGCACTTCTCTTGCCTCTTTCTACACCCCACTTGCCTCTATCAGCACCTCTGCTGCTCATTTCTGCACCTCTCTTGCTCCTTTCTGCACCCCTCTTGCCTCTTTCTGTACCCCTCTTGCCTCTTTGTGCACCTCTCCTTCCTCTTTCTGCACCTCTCTTGCCTTTTTCTGCCGTTCTCTTGCCTCTTTCTGCACCTCTTTTGCTTCTATCTGCACCTCTTTTGCAAATTTCTGTATCCCTCTTGCCTCTTTCTGCACCCCAGTTCCCTCTTTATACATGTTTCCTGCCTGTTTCTGCACCTTTCTTGCTTCTTTCTGCACCTCTGTTGCTTCTTTCTGCACTTCTCTTGCCACTTTCTGCACCCCACTTGCCTCTTTCAGCACCTCTGTTGCTTCTTTCTGCACTTCTCTTGCTCCTTTCTGCACCTCTCTTGCCTCTTTCTGTACCCCTCTTGCCTCTTTGTGCACCTCTTCTTCCTTTTTCTGCACCTCTCTTGCCTTTTTCTGCCGTTCTCTTGCCTCTTTCTGCACCTCTTTTACTTCTTTCTGCACTTCTCTTGCCTCTTTCTGTACCTCTCTTGCCTCTTTCTGCACCTCTGTTGGTTCATTCTGCACTTCTCTTGCTTCTTTCTGCACCTCTGTTGTAAATTTATGCATCCCTCTTGCCTCTTGCAGCACCCCTCTTCCATCTTTCTGCACCTCTCTTACCTCTGTCTGCACACCTGTTCCCTCTTTCTGCACCCCTTTTGCCCATTTCTGCAACTCTCTTGCCTCTTTCAGCAGTTCTTTTGCCTCCTTCTACACCTCTGTTGCTTCTTTCTGCACTTATCTTGTCTCTTTCTGCACCCCTCTAGCCTCTTTCTACACCCCTGTTGCTTCTTTCTGCACTTCTCCTGCTTCTTTCTGTACCTCTCTTGCTTCTTTCTGCAGTTCTCTTGCCATTTTCTGGACCTCTCTTGCGTCTTTCTACACTTCTGTTACCTCTTTCTGCACCTCACTGCTTCTTTCTGCACCCCTCTTGCGTCTTTCTGCACCCCTCTCCCCACTTTTTGCACCTCTCTTGCCTCTTTCTGCACCCCTGTTCCCTCTTTCTGCACCTTTCCTTCCTCTTTCTGTACCCCTCTTGCCTCTTTGTGCAACTCTCCTACCTATTTATGCACCCCTCTTGCCTCTTTTTGCACCTCTGTTGGTTCTTTCTGCACTGCTCTTGCTTCTTTCTGCACCTCTTTTGCAAATTTCTGCATCCCTCATGCCTCTTTCTACACCCCTCTCCCCTATTTCTCCACCTCTCTTGCTTCTTTCTGTACTTCTCTTGCTTCTTTCTGCCTTGCTCTTGCTTCTTTCTGCACCTCTCTTGCAAATTTCTGTATCCCTCTTACCTTTCTCCACCCATGTTCCCTCTTTCTGTACTTTTCTTGCCTGTTTCTGCACCTCTCTTGCCTCTTTCTGTACCTCTGTTGCTTTTTTCTGCACTTCTCTTGCCTCTTTCTGCACCCTTCGCGCCTCTTTCAGCACCTCTGTTGCTTCTTTCTGCACTTCTCTTCCTTCTTTCTTCATCCATCCTGCCTCTTTCTGTACCCCTCTTGCCTCTTTGTGCACCTCTCCTACCTATTTGTGCACCCCTCTTGCCTCTTTTTGCACCTCTGTTGGTTCTTTCTGCACTGCTCTTGCTTCTTTCTGCAACTCTTTTGCAAATTTCTGCATCCCTCATGCCTCTTTCTGCACCCCTCTCCCCTATTTCTCCACCTCTCTTGCTTCTTTCTGCACTTTTCTTGCTTCTTTCTGCACTGCTCTTGCTTCTTTCTACTGTATCCCTCTTACCTCTTTCTCCACCCCTTTTCCCTCTTTCTGTACTTTTCTTGCCTGTTTCTGCACCTCTCTTGACTCTTTCGGCACCTCTGTTGCTTCTTTCTGCACTTCTCTTGCTTCTTTCTGCACCCCTCTTGCCTCTTTCTGTACCCCTTTTGCCTCTTTGTGCACCTCTCCTGACTCTTTCTGCACCCCTCTTGCCTGTTTCTGCAGTTCTCTTGCCTCTTTTTGCACCTCTTTTGCTTCTTTCTACAGTTTTCTTCCCCTTTCTGTACCCTTCTTGCCTCTTTATGCACCTTTGGTGGTTCTTTCTGTACTGCTCTTGCTTCTTTTTGCACTGCTGTTGCAAATTTCTGCATCCCTCTTGCCTCTCTGCACTTCTCTTGCCTCTTTCTACACCTCTGTTGCTTCTTTCTGCACCCCTCCTGCCTCTTTCTGTACCTCTTTTGCCTCTTTGTGCACCTCTCCTACCTCTTTCTGCACCCGTCTTGCCTCTTTTTGCACCTCTGTTAGTTCTTTCTGCACTGTTCTTGCTTCTTTCAGCACCTCTTTTGCAAATTTCTGTATCCCTCTTGCCTCTTTCAGCACCTCTGTTTCTTCTTTCTGCACTTCTCTTCCTTCTTTCTGTACCCCTCTTTCCTCTTTCTGTACCCCTCTTGCCTCTTTGTGCACCTCTCTTACCACTTTCTGCACCCCTGTTCCCTCTTTCTGCACATTTCCTGCCTGTTTCTGCACCTCTCGTGTCTCGTTCTGCACCTCACTTGCCTCTTTCTGCACTTCTCTTGCTTCTTTCTACACCCCTCTTGTCTCTTTCTATACCCCTCTTGCCTCTTTGTGCACCTCTCCTACCTCTTTCTGCACCCTTCTTCACTCTTTCTGCACCTCTGTTGGTTCTTTCTGCACTGCTCTTGCTTCTTTCAGCACCTCTTTTGCAAATTTCTGTATCCCTCTTGCCTCTTTCAGCACCTCTGTTTCTTCTTTCTGCACTTCTCTTCCTTCTTTCTGTACCCCTCTTGCCTCTTTCTGTACCCCTCTTGCCTCTTTGTGCACCTCTCTTACCACTTTCTGCACCCCTGTTCCCTCTTTCTGCACATTTCCTGCCTGTTTCTGCACCTCTCTTGTCTCGTTCTGCACCTCTGTTGCTTTTTTCTGCAGATCTCTTGCCTCTTTCTGCACCTCACTTGCCTCTTTCTGCACTTCTCTTGCTTCTTTCTACACCTCTGTTGTCTCTTTCTGCTCTTCTGTTGCTTTTTTCTGCAGATCTCTTGCCTCTTTCTGCACCTCTCTTGCCTCTTTCTGCACCTCTCTTGCCTCTTTCTGCACCTCACTTGCCTCTTTCTGCACTTCGCTTGCTTTTTTCTACACCTCTGTTGCCTCTTTCTGCTCCTCTCTTGCCTCTGAGCATTTCTCTTGCCTGTTTCTGCACTTCCCCTGCCTCTTTCTGTACCTCTCTTGCCTCTTTCTGCACCTCACTTGGCTCTTTCAGCACCTCACTCTCTTCCTTCTGCACCTCTCTTGCCTCTTTCTGAACTTCTTTTGCCTCTTTCTGCACTTCTCGAGCCTCTTTCTGTTCCTCGCTTGCCTCTTTGTGCACCTCAAGTGCCTCTTTCTGCCCTTCTCTTGCCTCTTTCTACACTTATCTTGCCTCTTTCTGCACCTCACTCTCTTCCTTCTGTACCTCTCTTGCCTATTTCTGCACTTCTCTTGCCTCTTTCTGCACTTCTTGAGCCTCTTTCTGTACCTCTCTTGCCTCTTTCTGCACCTCAAGTGTCTCTTTCTGCACTTCTATTGCCTCTTTCTACACTTATCTTGCCTCTTTCTATACCTCTCTTGCCTCTTTCTGCACCTCACTTGCCACTTTCTGCTCATCTCTTGCCTCTTTCTGAACCTCACTCTCTTCTTTCTGCACCTCTCTTGCCTCTCTCCGCACTGCTCTTGATACTTTCTGCACCTCTTTTGCAAATTTCTATATCCCTCTTGCCTCTTTCTGCACCCCTGTGCCCTCTTTCTGCATGTTTCCTGCCTGTTTCTGCACCTCTCTTGCCTCTTTCTGCACCTCTGCTGCTTCTTTCTGCACCTCTATTGGTTCTTTCTGCACTGCTCTTGCTTCTTTCTGCACCTCTTTTGCAAATTTCTGTATCCCTCTTGCCTCTTTCTGCACCCCTGTTCCCTCTTTCTGCACTTTTCCTGCCTGTTTCTGCACCTCTCTTGCCTTGTTCTGCACCTGTTTCTTTTTCCTGCAGATCTCTTGCCTCTTTCTGCACTTCTCTTGCTTCCTTCTGCACCTCTGTTGCTTTTTTCTGCAGATCTCTTGCCTCTTTCTGCACCTCTCTTGCCTCTTTCTGTAGATCTCTTGCCTTTTTCTTCACCTCTCTTGCCTCTTTCTGTACCTCTCTTGCCTCTTTCTGCACCTCACTTGCCTCTTTCTGCACTTCTCTTGCTTCTTTCTTTACCTCTGTTGCCTCTTTCTGCTCCTCTCTTGCCTCTGAGCATTTCTCCTGCCTATTTTTGCACTTCCCTTGCCTCTTTCTGTACCTCTCTTGCCTCTTCCTGCACCTCACTTGCCTCTTTCGGCACCTCACTCTCTTCCTTCTGCACCTCTTTCTGCACTTCTCTTGCCTCTTTCTGCACTTCTCGAGCCTCTTTCTGGACTTCTCGTGCCTCTTTCTGCACCTCAAGGGCCTCTTTCTGCACTTCTCTTGCCTCTTTCTACACTTATCTTGCCTCTTTCTATACCTCTCTTGCCTCTTTCTGCACCTCAACTGCCTCTTTCTGCACTTCTCTTGCCACTTTCTGCTTTTCTATTGCCTCTTTCTGAACCTCACTCTCTTCTTTCTGCACCTCTGTTGCCTCTTTCTGCACTGCTCTTGCTTCTTTCTGCACCTCCTTTGCAAATTTCTGTATCCCTCTTGCCTCTTTCTGCACCCCTGTTCCCTCTTTCTGCAAGTTTTCTGCCTGTTTCTGCACCTCTCTTGCCTCTTTCTGCTCTTCTGTTGCTTCTTTCTGCACTTCTCTTGCCTCTTTCTGCACCCCCCATGCCTCTTTCAGCACCTCTGTTGCTTCTTTCTGCACTTTTCTTGCTTCTTTCTGCACCCCTCTTGCCTCTTTCTGTACCCCTCTTGCCTCTTTGTGCACCTCTCCTTCCTCTTTCTGCACTCTCTTGCCTTTTTCTGCCGTTCTCTTGCCTCTTTCTGCACCTCTATTGGTTCTTTCTGCACTGCTCTTGCTTCTTTCTGCACCTCTTTTGCATATTTCTGTATCCCTCTTGCCTCTTTCTGCACCCCTGTTCCCTCTTACTGCACATTTCCTGCCTGTTTCTACACCTCTTTTGCCTCTTTCAGCACCTCTGTTGCTTCTTTCTGCACTTCTCTTGCCTCTTTCTGCACCCCTGTTGCCTCTTTCAGCACCTCTGTTGCTTCTTTCTGCACTTATCTTGCTTCTTTCTGCACCCTTCTTGCCTCTTTCTATACCTCTCTTGCCTCTTTGTGCACCTCTCCTTCCTCTTTGTGCACCTCTCTTGCCTTTTTCTGCAGTTCTCTTGCCTCTTTCTGTACCTCTTTTGCTTCTTTCTGCACTTCTCTTGCCTCATTCTGCACCTCTCCTTCCTCTTTCTGTACCTTTCTTGCCTTTTTCTGCACCTCACTTGCCTCTTTCTGCACTTCTCTTGCTTCTTTCTACACCTCTCTTGTCTCTTTCTGCTCCTCTCTTGCCTCTTTCTGCACTTCTCTTCCTTCTTTCTACACCTCTCTTGCCTCTTTCTGCTCCTCTCTTGCCTCTGTGCATTTCTCTTGCCTGTTTCTGTACTTCCCTTGCCTCTTTCTGTACCTCTCTTGCCTCTTTCTGCACCTCACTTGCCTCTTTCTGCACCTCACTCTCTTCCTTCTGCACCTCTCTTGCCTCTTTCTGCACTTCTTGAGCCTCTTTCTGCACTTCATGAGCCTCTTTCTGTACCTCTCTTGCCTCCTTCTGCACCTCAAGTGCCTCTTTCTGCACTTCTCTTGCCTCTTTCTACACTTATCTTGCCTCTTTCTATACCTCTCTTGACTCTTTCTGCACCTCACTTGCCACTTTCTGCTCTTCTCTTGCCTCTTTCTGAACCTCACTCTCTTCTTTCTGCACCTCTCTTGCCTCTTTTTGCTCCTCATGCGCTTCTTTCTGGATCTCTCTTGCCTCTTTCTGCCCCTCTATTGCCTCTTTCTGCAACTCTGTTGCTTCTTTCTGCACTTCTCTTGCCTTTTTCTGCACCCTTCTCGTCTCTTTCAGCACCTCTGTTGCTTCTTTCTGCACTTCTCATCCTTCTTTCTGCACCCCACTTGCCTCTTTCTGTACCCCTCTTGCCTCTTTGTGTACCTCTCCTACCTCATTGTGCACTGCTCTTGCTTCTTTCTGCACATCTTTTGCAAAATTTCTGTATACCTCCTGCCTTTTTCTGCGCCCCTTTTCCCTCTTGCTGCAGGTTTCCTGCCTGTTTCTACACCTCTCTTGCCTCTTTCAGCACCTCTGTTTCTTCTTTCTGCACTTCTCCTGCTTCTTTCTACACCCCTCTTGCCTCTTTCTATACTCCTCTTGCATCTTTGTGCATCTTTCCTTCCTCTTTCTGCACCTCTCTTGCCTTTTTCTGCACTTCTCGAGCCTCTTTCTGTTCCTCGCTTGCCTCTTTGTGCACCTCAAGTGCCTCTTTCTGCCCTTCTCTTGCCTCTTTCTACACTTATCTTGCCTCTTTCTGCACCTCACTCTCTTCCTTCTCTACCTCTCTTGCCTATTTCTGCACTTCTCTTGCCTCTTTCTGCACTTCTTGAGCCTCTTTCTGTACCTCTCTTGCCTCTTTCTGCACCTCAAGTGTCTCTTTCTGCACTTCTATTGCCTCTTTCTACACTTATCTTGCCTCTTTCTATACCTCTCTTGCCTCTTTCTGCACCTCACTTGCCACTTTCTGCTCATCTCTTGCCTCTTTCTGAACCTCACTCTCTTCTTTCTGCACCTCTCTTGCCTCTCTCCGCACTGCTCTTGATACTTTCTGCACCTCTTTTGCAAATTTCTATATCCCTCTTGCCTCTTTCTGCACCCCTGTGCCCTCTTTCTGCATGTTTCCTGCCTGTTTCTGCACCTCTCTTGCCTCTTTCTGCACCTCTGCTGCTTCTTTCTGCACCTCTATTGGTTCTTTCTGCACTGCTCTTGCTTCTTTCTGCACCTCTTTTGCAAATTTCTGTATCCCTCTTGCCTCTTTCTGCACCCCTGTTCCCTCTTTCTGCACTTTTCCTGCCTGTTTCTGCACCTCTCTTGCCTTGTTCTGCACCTGTTTCTTTTTCCTGCAGATCTCTTGCCTCTTTCTGCACTTCTCTTGCTTCCTTCTGCACCTCTGTTGCTTTTTTCTGCAGATCTCTTGCCTCTTTCTGCACCTCTCTTGCCTCTTTCTGTAGATCTCTTGCCTTTTCCTTCACCTCTCTTGCCTCTTTCTGTACCTCTCTTGCCTCTTTCTGCACCTCACTTGCCTCTTTCTGCACTTCTCTTGCTTCTTTCTTTACCTCTGTTGCCTCTTTCTGCTCCTCTCTTGCCTCTGAGCATTTCTCCTGCCTATTTTTGCACTTCCCTTGCCTCTTTCTGTACCTCTCTTGCCTCTTCCTGCACCTCACTTGCCTCTTTCGGCACCTCACTCTCTTCCTTCTGCACCTCTCTTGCCTCTTTCTGCACTTCTCTTGCCTCTTTCTGCACTTCTCGAGCCTCTTTCTGGACTTCTCGTGCCTCTTTCTGCACCTCAAGGGCCTCTTTCTGCACTTCTCTTGCCTCTTTCTACACTTATCTTGCCTCTTTCTATACCTCTCTTGCCTCTTTCTGCACCTCAACTGCCTCTTTCTGCACTTCTCTTGCCACTTTCTGCTTTTCTCTTGCCTCTTTCTGAACCTCACTCTCTTCTTTCTGCACCTCTGTTGCCTCTTTCTGCACTGCTCTTGCTTCTTTCTGCACCTCCTTTGCAAATTTCTGTATCCCTCTTGCCTCTTTCTGCACCCCTGTTCCCTCTTTCTGCAAGTTTTCTGCCTGTTTCTGCACCTCTCTTGCCTCTTTCTGCTCCTCTGTTGCTTCTTTCTGCACTTCTCTTGCCTCTTTCTGCACCCCCCATGCCTCTTTCAGCACCTCTGTTGCTTCTTTCTGCACTTTTCTTGCTTCTTTCTGCACCCCTCTTGCCTCTTTCTGTACCCCTCTTGCCTCTTTGTGCACCTCTCCTTCCTCTTTCTGCACTCTCTTGCCTTTTTCTGCCGTTCTCTTGCCTCTTTCTGCACCTCTATTGGTTCTTTCTGCACTGCTCTTGCTTCTTTCTGCACCTCTTTTGCAAATTTCTGTATCCCTCTTGCCTCTTTCTGCACCCCTGTTCCCTCTTACTGCACATTTCCTGCCTGTTTCTACACCTCTTTTGCCTCTTTCAGCACCTCTGTTGCTTCTTTCTGCACTTCTCTTGCCTCTTTCTGCACCCCTGTTGCCTCTTTCAGCACCTCTGTTGCTTCTTTCTGCACTTATCTTGCTTCTTTCTGCACCCTTCTTGCCTCTTTCTATACCCCTCTTGCCTCTTTGTGCACCTCTCCTTCCTCTTTGTGCACCTCTCTTGCCTTTTTCTGCAGTTCTCTTGCCTCTTTCTGTACCTCTTTTGCTTCTTTCTGCACTTCTCTTGCCTCATTCTGCACCTCTCCTTCCTCTTTCTGTACCTTTCTTGCCTTTTTCTGCACCTCACTTGCCTCTTTCTGCACTTCTCTTGCTTCTTTCTACACCTCTCTTGTCTCTTTCTGCTCCTCTCTTGCCTCTTTCTGCACTTCTCTTCCTTCTTTCTACACCTCTCTTGCCTCTTTCTGCTCCTCTCTTGCCTCTGTGCATTTCTCTTGCCTGTTTCTGTACTTCCCTTGCCTCTTTCTATTCCTCTCTTGCCTCTTTCTGCACCTCACTTGCCTCTTTCTGCACCTCACTCTCTTCCTTCTGCACCTCTCTTGCCTCTTTCTGCACTTCTTGAGCCTCTTTCTGCACTTCACGAGCCTCTTTCTGTACCTCTCTTGCCTCCTTCTGCACCTCAAGTGCCTCTTTCTGCACTTCTCTTGCCTCTTTCTACACTTATCTTGCCTCTTTCTATACCTCTCTTGACTCTTTCTGCACCTCACTTGCCACTTTCTGCTCTTCTCTTGCCTCTTTCTGAACCTCACTCTCTTCTTTCTGCACCTCTCTTGCCTCTTTTTGCTCCTCATGCGCTTCTTTCTGGATCTCTCTTGCCTCTTTCTGCCCCTCTATTGCCTCTTTCTGCAACTCTGTTGCTTCTTTCTGCACTTCTCTTGCCTTTTTCTGCACCCTTCTCGTCTCTTTCAGCACCTCTGTTGCTTCTTTCTGCACTTCTCATCCTTCTTTCTGCACCCCACTTGCCTCTTTCTGTACCCCTCTTGCCTCTTTGTGTACCTCTCCTACCTCATTGTGCACTGCTCTTGCTTCTTTCTGCACATCTTTTGCAAAATTTCTGTATACCTCCTGCCTTTTTCTGCACCCCTTTTCCCTCTTGCTGCAGGTTTCCTGCCTGTTTCTACACCTCTCTTGCCTCTTTCAGCACCTCTGTTTCTTCTTTCTGCACTTCTCCTGCTTCTTTCTACACCCCTCTTGCCTCTTTCTATACTCCTCTTGCATCTTTGTGCATCTTTCCTTCCTCTTTCTGCACCTCTCTTGCCTTTTTCTGCAGTTCTCTTGCCTCTTTCTGCACCTCTTTGCTTCTTTCTGCACTGCTCTTGTTTCTTTCTGCACCTCTTTTGCAAATTTCGGTATCCTCTTGCCTCTTCCTACACCCCTGTTCCCTCTTTCTGCACCTTTCCTGCCTGTTTCTGCACCTCTCTTGCTTCTTTCTACACCTCTGTTGCTTCTTTCTGCACTTCTCTTGCCTCTTTCTGCACCCCACTTGCCTCTTTCAGCACCTCCATTGCTTCTTACTGCACTTCTCTTGCTCCTTTCTGTACCCCTCTTGACTCTTTGTGCACCTCTCCTTCCTCTTTCTGCATCTCTCTTACCTTTTTCTGCCGTTCTCTTGCCTCTTTCTGCACCTCTTTTGCTTCTTTCTGCACTTCTCTTGCCTCTTTCTGTATCTCTCTTGCCTATTTCCGCACCTCTGTTGGTTCATTCTGCACTGCTCTTGCTTCTTTCTGCACCTCTGTTGCAAATGTATGCATCTCTCTTGCCTCTTGCAGCACCCTTCTTCCGTCATTCTGCACCTCGCTTGCCTCTGTCTGCATACCTGTTCCCTCTATCAGCAACTCTTTTGCCCGTTTCTGCAACTCCTTGCCTCTTTCAGCAGTTCTTATGCCTCCTTCTGCACCTCTGTTGCTTCTTTCTGCACTTGTCTTGCCTCTTTCTACACCCATCTTGCCTCTTTTTGCACCCCTCCTCCCTCTTTCTGCACCTCTCTTGCTTCTTTCTGCAATTCGTTTACCTCTTTCTACACCTCTCTTGCTTCTTTCTGCACACCTGTTGTCTCTTTCTGCACTCATCTTCCCTCTTTCTGTACCTCTCTTGCTTCTTTCTGTACTTCAGTTGCTTCTTTCTGTACCTCTCTTGCTTCTTTATGCACCCTTCTTCCCTTTTTTGCATCCCTCTTGCCTCTTTCTGCAGTTCTCTTGCCATTTTCTGCACCTCTCTTGCCTCTTTCTGCACCTCACTTGCCTCTTTCTGCACTTCTCTTGCTTCTTTCTACACCTCTGTTGCTTCTTTCAACAATTCTCTTTCCTCATTCTGCACTCATCTTCCCTCTTTCTGAACCTCTCTTGCTTCTTTCTGTACTTCTCTCGATTCTTTCTGTACCTCTCTTGCTTCTTTATGCACCCTTCTTCCCTTTTTTGCATCCCTCTTGCTTCTTTCTGCACCCCTCTTGCCTCTTTCTGCACCCCTCTCCGCTCTTTCTGCACCTCTCTTGCCTCTTTCTGCACCCCTGTTCCCTCTTTCTGTACCTTTCCTGCCTGTTTCTGCACCTCTCTTGCCTCTTTCTGTACCTCTGTTGCTTCTTTCTGCACTTCTCTTGCCTCTTTCTGCACCCTTCGCGCCTCTTTCAGCACTGCTGTTGCTTCTTTCTGCACTTCTCTTCCTTCTTTCTCCGCCCATCTTGCCTCTTTCTGTACCCCTCTTGCCTCTTCATGCACCTCTCCTACCTATTTCTGCACTCCTCTTGCCTCTTTTTGCACCTCTGTTGGTTCTTACTGCACTGCTCTTGCTTCTTTCTGCACCTCTTTTGCAAATTTCTGCATCCCTCATGCCACTTTCTGCACCCCTCTTCCCTATTTCTCCACCTCTCTTGCTTCTTTCTTCACTTCTCTTGCCTCTTTCTGAACCTCACTCTCTTCCTTCTGCACCTCTCTTGCCTCTTTCTGCACTTCTCTTGCCTCTTTCTGCACTTCTTGAGCCTCTTTCTGTACCTCTCTTGCCTCTTTCTGCACTTCAAGTGCCTCTTTCTGCTCTTTTCTTGCCTCTTTCTACACTTATCGTGCCTCTTTCTATACCTCTCTTGCCTCTTTCTGCACCTCACTTGCCACTTTCTGCTCTTCTCTTGCCTTTTTCTGAACCTCACTCTCTTCTTTCTGCACCTCTCTTGCCTCTTTCTGCACCTCTATTGCCTCTTTCTGCAACTCTGTTGCTTCTTTCTGCACTTCTCTTGCCTTTTTCTGCACCCTTCTCGTCTCTTTCAGCACCTCTGTTGCTTCTTTCTGCACTTCTCATCCTTCTTTCTGCACCCCTCTTGTCTCTTTCTGTACCCCTTGTGCCTCTTTGTGCACCTCTCCTACCTCATTGTGCACCCCTCTTGCCTCTTTCTGCACCTCTGTTGTTTCTTCTTTCTGCACTGCTTTTGCTTCTTTCTGCACCTCTTTTGCAAATTTCTGTATCCCTCATGCCTCTTTCTGCACCCTTGTTCCCTCTTCCTGCATGTTTCCTGCCTGTTTATGCACCTCTCTTGCCTCGTTCTGCAACTCTGTTGCTTCTTTCTGTACTTCTCTTGCCTCTTTCTGAACCCCTCTTGCAGCAACTCTGTTGCTTCTTTCTGCACTTCTCTTGCTTCTTTCTACACCCCTCTTGCCTCTTTCTGTACTCCTCTTGCCTCTTTCTGCACCTCTCGCCTTGTTCCGCAGTTCTCTTGCCTCTTTCTGCACCTCTTTTGCTTCTTTCTGCACTGCTATTGTTTCTTTCTGCACCTCTTTTGCAAATTTCGGTATCCCTCTTGCCTCTTTCTGCACCCCTGTTCCCTCTTTCTGCAACTTTCCTGCCTGTTTCTGCACCTCTCTTGCTTCTTTCTGCACCTCTGTTGCTTCTATCTGCACTTCTCTTGCCTCTTTCTGCACCCCACTTGCCTCTTTCAGCACCTACCTCTGTTGCTTCTTTCTGCACTTCTCTTGCTCCTTTCTGCACCCCTCGTGCCTCTTTCTGTACCCCTCTTGCCTCTTTGTGCACCTCTCTTTCCTCTTTCTGCATCTCTCTTGCCTTTTTCTGCCGTTCTCTTGCCTCTTTCTGCACCTCTTTTGCTTCTTTCTGCACTTCTCTTGTCTGTTTCTGTACCTCTCTTGCCTATTTCTGCACCTCTGTTGGTTCATTCTGCACTGCTCTTGCTTCTTTCTGCACCTCTGTTGCAAATGTATGCATCCCTCTTGCAGCACCCCTCTTCCGACATTCTGCACCTCTCTTGCCTCTGTCCGCACACCTGTTCCCTCTTTCTGTACCTCTTTTGCTTCTTTCTGCACCCCTGTTGTCTCTTTCTGCACTCGTCTTCCCTCTTTCTGCACCCATCTTGCCTCTTTTTGCACCCCTCCTCCCTCTTTCTGCACCTCTCTTGCTTCTTTCTGCACTTCTTTTGCCTCTTTCTGCAACTCCCTTGTCTCTTTCAGCAGTTCTTTTGCCTCCTTCTGCACCTCTGTTGCTTCTTTCTGCACTTGTCTTGCCTCTTTCTGCAACTCTCTTGCTTCTTTCTGCAACCCTGTTGTCTCTTTCTGCACTTGTCTTCCCTCTTTCTGCACCTCTCTTACTTCTTTCTGCACTTCTCTTGCTTCTTTCTGTACCTCTCTTGCTTCTTTATGCACCCTTCTTCCCTTTTTTGCATCCCTCTTGACTCTTTCTGCAGTTCTCTTGTCATTTCCTGCACCTCTCTTGCCTATTTCTGCACCTCACTTGCCTCTTTCTGCACTTCTCTTGCTTCTTTCTACACCTCTGTTGCTTCTTTCAACAATTCTCTTGCCTCTTTGTGCACTTCTCTTTCTTGTTTCTGCACCCCCTTTGCGTCTATCTGCAACTCTGTTGCCTCTTTCTGCACCTCACCTGCTTTTTTCTGCACCCCTCTCCCCTCTTTCTGCACCTCTCTTGCCTCTTTCTGCACCCCTGTTCCCTCTTTCTGCACCTTTCCTGCCTGTTTCTGCACCTCTCTTGCCTCTTTCTGTACCTCTGTTGCTTCTTTCTGCACTTCTCTTGCCTTTTTCTGCAACTCTGTTGCTTCTTTCTGCACTTCTCTTGTCTTTTTCTGCACCCTTCTTGTCTCTTTCAGCACCTCTGTTGCTTCTTTCTGCACTTCTCATCCTTCTTTCTGCACCCCTCTTGCCTCTTTCTGTACCCCTCGTGCCTCTTTGTGCACCTCTCCTACCTCATTGTGCACCCCTCTTGTCTCTTTCTGCACCTCTGTTGTTTCTTCTTTCTGCACTGCTCTTGCTTCTTTCGGCACCTCTTTTGCAAATTTCTGTACCCTCCTGCCTCTTTCTGCACCCCTGTTCCCTCTTTCTGCATGTTTCCTGCCTGTTTCTGTACCTCTCTTGCCTCGTTGTGCACCTCTGTTGCTTCTTTCTGCACTTCTCTTGCCTCTTTCTGCACCCCTCTTGCCTCTTTCAGCACCTCTGTTGCTTCTTTATGCACTTCTCTTGCTTCTTTCTACACTCCTCTTTCCTCTTTCTGTACTCCTCTTGCCTCTTTGTGCACCTTTCCTTCCTCTTTCTGCACCTCTCTTGCCTTTTTCTGCAGTTCTCTTGCCTCTTTCTGCACCTCTTTTGCTTCTTTCTGCACTACTCTTGTTTCTTTCTGCACCTCTTTTGCAAATTTCGGGATCCCTCTTGCCTCTTTCTGCACCTTTCCTGGCTGTTTCTGCACCTCTCTTGCTTCTTTCTGCACATCTGTTGCTTCTTTCTGCACTTCTCTTGCCTCTTTCTGCACCCCACTTTCCTCTTTCAGCACCTCTGTTGCTTCTTTCTGCACTTCTCTTGCTCCTTTCTGCACCCCTCTTGCCTCTTTCTGTACTCCTCTTGCCTCTTTGTGCACCTCTCCTTCCTCTTTCTGTACCTCTCTTGCCTTTTCCTGCCGTTCTGTTGCCTCTTTCTGCACCTCTTTTGCTTCTTTCTGCACTTCTCTTGTCTGTTTCTGTACCTCTCTTGCCTATTTCTGCACCTCTGTTGGTTCATTCTGCACTTCTCTTGCTCCTTTCTGCACCCCTCTTGCCTCTTTCTGTACTCCTCTTGCCTCTTTGTGCACCTCTCCTTCCTCTTTCTGTACCTCTCTTGCCTTTTCCTGCCGTTCTGTTGCCTCTTTCTGCACCTCTTTTGCTTCTTTCTGCACTTCTCTTGTCCTTTCCTGCACCTCTCTTGCCTCTTTCTGCACCTCACTTGCCTCTTTCTGCACTGCTCTTGCTTCTTTCCGCACCTCTGTTCAAATTTATGCATCCCTCTTGCCTCTTGCAGCACCCCTCTTGTATCATTCTGCACCTCTCTTGCCTCTGTCTGCACACCTGTTCCCTCTTTCTGCACCTCTTTTGCCTGTTTCTGCAACTCCCTTGCCTCTTTCAGCAGTTCTTTTGGCTCCTTCTGCACCTCTGTTGCTTCTTTCTGCACTTTTCTTGCCTCTTTCTGCACCCATCTTGCCTCTTTTTGCACCCCTCCTCCCTCTTTCTGCACCTCTCTTGCTTCTTTCTGCACCCCTGTTGTCTCTTTCTGCACTCGTCTTCCCTCTTTCTCCACCTCTCTTGCTTCTTTCTGCACTTCTCTTGCTTCTTTCTGTACCTCTCTTGCTTCTTTATGCACACTTCTTCCCTTTTTTGCATCCCTCTTGCCTCTTTCTGCAGTTCTCTTGCCATTTTCTGCACCTCTCTTGCCTCTTTCTGCACCTCACCTGCCTCTTTCTGCACTTCTCTTGCTTCTTTCTACACCTCTTTTGCTTCTTTCAACAATTCTCTTGCCTCTTTGTGCACTTCTCTTGCTTGTTTCTGCACCTCTCTTGCGTCTTTCTGCACCTCTGTTGCCTCTTTAGGCACCTCACTTGCTTCTTTCTGCACCCCTCTTGCCTCTTTCTGCACCCCTCTCCCCTCTTTCTGCACCTCTCTTGCCTCTTTCTGCACCCCTGTTCCCTCTTTCTGCACCTTTCCTGCCTGTTTCTGCACCCCTCTTGCCTCTTTCTGTACCTCTGTTGCTTCTTCCTGCACTTCTCTTGCCTCTTTCTGCACCCTTCGAGCCTCTTTCAGCACCTCTGTTGCTTCTTTCTGCACTTCTCTTCCTTCTTTCTCCACCCATCCTGCCTCTTTCTGTACCCCTCTTGCCTCTTCATGCACCTCTCCTACCTATTTCTGCAACCCTCTTGCCTCTTTTTGCACCTCTGTTGGTTCTTTCTGCACTGCTCTTGCTTCTTTCTGCACCTCTTTTGCAAATTTCTGCATCCCTCATGCCTCTTTCTGCACCCCTCTTCCCTATTTCTCCACCTCTCTTGCTTCTTTCTTCACTTCTCTTGCTTCTTTATGCACTGCTCTTGCTTCTTTCTGCACCTCTTTTGCACATTTCTGTATCCCTCTTACCTCTTTCTGCACCCCTGTTCCCTCTTTCTGTACCTTTCCTGCCTGTTTCTGCATCTCTCTGGCCTCTTTCGGCACCTCTGTTGCTTCTTTCTGTACTTCTCTTACTTCTTTCTGCACCCCTCTTGCCTCCTTCTGTACCCCTTTTGCCTCTTTGTGCACCTCTTCTGACTCTTTCTGCTCCTCTCTTGCCTTTTTCTGCAGATCTCTTGCCTCTTTCTGCACCTCTTTTGCTTCTTTCTGCAGTTTTTTCTTGCCTCTTTCTGTACTTCTCTTGCCTCTTTCTGCACCTCTGTTGGTACTTTCTGCACTGCTCTTGCTTCTTCTTGCATCTCTGTTGCAAATGTCTGCATCCCTCTTCCCTCTTTCTGCACTTCTCTTGCTTCTTTCTACACCTCTGTTGCTTCTTTCAGCAATTCTCTTGCCTCTTTCTGCACTTCTTTTAAATTTTTCTGCACCCCTCCTGCCTCATTCTGTACCTCTCTTGCTTCTTTGTGCACCTCTCCTACCTCTTTCTGCACCCCTCTTGCCTCTTTTTGCACCTCTGTTGGTTCTTTCTGCACTGCTCTTGCTTCTTTCTGCGCCTCACTTGCCTCTTTCTGCACTTCTCAGGCTTATTTCTACACCCCTCTTGTCTCTTTCTATACCCCTCTTGCCTCTTTGTGTAGGTCACCTACCTCTTTCTGCACCCCTCTTGCCTCTTTCTGCACCTCTGTTGGTTATTTCTGCCTTGCTCTTGCTTCTTTCTGCACCTCTTTTGCAAATTTCTGTATCCCTCTTGCCTCTTTCAGCACCTCTGTTGCTTGTTTCTGCACTTTTCTTCCTTCTTTCTGCATCCCTTTTGCCTCTTTCTGTACCCCTCTTTCTTCTTTGTGCACCTCTCCTATCTCTTTCTGCACCCCTCTTGCCTCTTTCTGCACCTCTATTGGTTCTTTCTGCACTGCTCTTGCTTCTTTCTGCACCTATGTTGCAAATTTCTGTATCCCTCTTGCCTCTTTCTGCACCCCTGTTCCCTCTTTCTGCATGTTTCCTGCCTGTTTCTGCACCTCTCTTGCCTTGTTCTGCACCTCTGTTGCTTCTTTCTGCACTTCTCCTGCCTCTTTCTGCACCCCTCTTGCCTCTTTCAGCACCTCTGTTGCTTCTTTCTGCACTTCTCTTGCTTCTTTCTACACCCCTCTTTCCTCTTTCTGTACTCTTGCCTCTTTGTGCACCTTTCCTTCCTCTTTCTGCACCTCTCTTGCCTTTTTCTGCAGTTCTCTTGCCTCTTTCTGCACCTCTTTTGCTTCTTTCTGCACTGCTCTTGCTTCTTTCTGCATCCCTGTTGTCTCTTTCTGCGCTCGTATTCCCTCTTTCTGTACCTCTCTTGCTTCTTTCTTCACTTCTCTTGCTTCTTTCTGCATCTCTCTTGCTTCTTTATGCACCCTTCTTCTCTTTTTTGCATCCCTCTTGCCTCTTTCTGCAGTTCTCTTGCTATTTTCTGCACCTCTCTTGCCTCTTTATGCACCTCACTTGCCTTGTTCTGCACATCTCTTGCTTCTTTCTACACCTCTGTTGCTTCTTTCAGCAATTCTCTTGCCTCTTTCTGCAATTTGCCTGCTTGTTTATGCACCTCTCTTGCGTCTTTCTCCAGCTCTGTTGCCTCTTTCTGCACCTCTCTTGCTTCTTTCTGCACCCCTCTTGCCTCTTTCTGCACCCCTCTCCCTGCTTTCTGCACCTCTCTTGCCTCTTTCTGCACCCCTGTTCCCTCTTTCTGCACCTTTCCTGCTGGTTTGTGCACCTCTCTTGCCTCTTTCTGTACCTCTGTTGCTTCTTTCTGCACTTCTCTTGCCTCTTTCTGCACCATTCGCTCCTCTTTCAGCACCTCTGTTGCTTCTTTCTGCACTTCTCTTTCTTTTTTCTCCTAGCTATCCTGCCTCTTTCTGTACCCCTCTTGCCTCTTTGTGCACCTCTCCTACCTATTTCTGCACCCCTCTTGCCTCTTTTTGCACCTCTGTTGGTTCTTTCTGCACTGCTCTTGCTTCTTTCTGCACCTCTTTTGCAAATTTCTGCATCCCTCATGCCTCTTTCTGCACCCCTCTTCCCTATTTCTCCACCTCCCTTGCTTCTTTCTGCCCTTCTCTTGCTCCTTTCTGCACTGTCCTTCCTTCTTTCTGCACCACTCTTGCAAATTTCTGTATCCCTCTTACTTAATTCTGCACCCCTGTTCCCTCTTTCTGTACCTTTCTTGCCTGTTTCTGCACCTCTCTTGCCTCTTTCGGCACCTCTGTTGCTTCTTTCTGCACTTCTCTTGCTCCTTTCTTCACCCCTCTTGCCTCTTTCTGTACCCCTTTTGCCTCTTTGTGCACCTCTCCTGACTCTATCTGCATCTCTCTTGCCTTTTTCTGCAGTTCTCTTGCCTCTTTCTGCACCTCTTTTGCTTCTTTCTGCACCTCTGTTGGTTCTTTCCGCACTGCTCTTGCTTCTTTTTGCACCTCTGTTGCAAATTTCTGCATCCCTCTTGCCTCTTTCTGCACTTCTCTCGCTTCTTTCTTCACCCCTGTTGCTTCTTTCAGCAATTCTCTTGCCTCTTTCTGCACTTCTCTTCCTTCTTTCTGCACCCCTCCTGCCTCTTTCTGTACCTCTCTTGCCTCTTTGTGCACCTCTCCTACCTCTTTCTGCACCCCTCTTGCCTCTTTCTGCACCTCTGTTGGTTCTTTCTGCACTGTTCTTGCTTCTTTCTGCACCTCACTTGCCTCTTTCTGCACTTCTCTTGCTTCTTTCTACAGCTCTGTTGCTTCTTTCAGCAATTCTCTTGCCTCTTTCTGCACTTCTCTTGCTTGTTTCTGCACCTCTCTTGTGTCTTTCTGCACCTCTGTTGCCTCTTTCTGCACCTAACTTGCTTCTTTCTGCACCCCTCTTGCCTCTTTCTGCACCCCTCTGCCCTCTTTCTGCACCTCTCTTGTCTTTTTCTGCACCCCTGTTCCCTCTTTCTGCACCTGTCCTGCCTGTCTCTGCAGCTCTCTTGCCTCTTTCTGTACCTCTGTTGCTTCTTTCTGCACTTCTCTTGCCTCTTTCTGCACCCTTCGCACCTCTTTCAGAACCTCTGTTGCTTTTTTCTGCACTTCTCTTTCTTCTTTCTGCACCCCTCCTGCCTCTTTCTGTACCCTTCTTGCCTCTTCGTGCATCTCTCCTACCTCTTTCTGCACCCCTCTTGCCTCTTTTTGCACCTCTGTTGGTTCATTCTGCACTGCTCTTGCTTCTTTTTGCACCTCACTTGCCTCTTTCTGCACTTCTCTTGCTTCTTTCTAAACCTCTGTTGCTTATTTCAGCAATTCTCTTGCCTCTTTCTACACTTCTCTTGCTTGTTTCTGCACCTCTCTGCGTCTTCCTGCACCTCTGTTGCCTCTTTCTGCACTTCACTTGCTTCTTTCTTCACCTCTCTTGTCTCTTTCGGCACCTCTGTTGCTTCTTTCTGCACTTCTCTTGCCTCTTTCAGCACCTCTGACTTAGAGGTAGTTTTAATCCCCCTGCCCTATTGTGTACTAGGGCCTTACAGGGGAAGTCATGTCAATCACAGGGGTACCTCAACCCATAGTGTACCCTAGTGTATGTAGGTGTTTTCACTGTATTCTAAGTGTCTTTCAGCATAGCACTGGCTCCGGGCCTGGTTAGGCAGAGTCAGTTACCACCAGTACCAGTCAGCAAAAAGTTGGGGGCACAGGATTACTTTGCAACAAGGCCTCTTTCTGCACCTCTGTTGGTTCTTTCTGCATATCTCTTGCTTCTTTCTGTACCTTTCTTCATCTTTCTGGACTTCTGTTGCCTCTTTCTGCACTTCTCTTGCTTCTTGCTGCGCTTTTCTTCCTCTTTCTGCACATGTCCTACCTCTGTAGGCATAGTTAGAAATTAGCATTTAAAAAACCTTTGAAATTCACTGAAAAAACCATAGGTTTCAGGGACGTTATAGTTAGGAATCAGCATTTAAAAAACCTTTAAAATTCACTGAAAAAACCATAGGTTTCAGGGACGTTATAGTTAGAAATTAGCATTTAAAAAACTTTTGAAATTCACTGAAAAAAACATAGGTTTCAGGGACGTTATAATTAGAAATTAGCATTTAAAAAACCTTAGAAATTCACTGAAAAAACCACAGGTTTCAGGGACGTTATAGTTAGTTGGACATTTCACTCGTACAAAACCAGAGAAATTCAGCCGGTCTAGTTAGTTGACCTAACTATAACACGCGCATCGGCAATGCACTGCTGATGACGTCACATATTACATCATTCATGACATGGTCAGTGACATCACTGATGACATCCCATGCTGATGGGGTGGTTCCGAGGATGAGGACTTCTGTCTTCTCGGCATTGAGCTTAAGGCAGCTGTTGGTCATCCAGACTGCGACCTCCTGCATTCCTTTCTGGAAGTTGAGTCTGGCGGTGGCGGGGTCTTTAGTGAGGGAGAGGATGAGTTGGGTGTCTTCGGCGTAGGAGACGATGTTGAGGCCGTGTTGTCGGACGATGACGACGAGGGGGGCCATGTAGATGTTGAAGAGGGTCGGGCTCAGTGATGATCCCTGTGGGACTCCGCAGGTGATCTCAGTGGGATCGGAGAGGAAGGGCGGCAGTCTGATTCTTTGGCTTCTTCCGGTGAGGAATGATCAGATCCAGACTAGGGCTGTTCCATGTATGCCAGCGTGGTGTAGTCTGGCGATTAGTTTGCGGTGGGAGACGGTGTCGAAGGCTGCTGATAGGTCGAGTAGGATGAGTAGGATGAGGGCTGTGGAGTGGCCTTGGTCTAGGAGGGTGTGGATGTCATCTGTGGCGGTGAGTAGGGCGGTCTCTGTGCTGTGGTTGCTTCAGAATCCGGATTGGGATGGGTCGAGGATGGCATTGTTTTCGATGAATCTTGTCAGTTCCCTGTTGACTGTTTTCTCTGCGACTTTGGCCGTGAAGGGGAGGAGGGAGATGGGCCGGTAGTTCTTGAGGTCGGTGGGGTCAGCTGTCGGCTTCTTGAGCAGGGGCCTGACTTCTGTGTGTTTCCAGTCATCTGGGAAGGTGCCTGTTTCGAGGGTGATGTTGATGGTGCGTTGTAGTTTGGGTGCCATGGTGGTGGTGGCTCTGTGGTAGATGTGAGGGGGGCAGGGGTCGGAGGGGGCCCCTGAGTGGTTGCCTTTCATGGTTGAGGTGGTATCTTCAGCTGTGATCGGCGTCCAGGCCGAGATGGTGGGCTGGCTGGTGCGTCTGGGGGGCGTGCCGGCTGTGGCGTCAGGTGGAAGGTCGACAAAGTTGTCGTAGAGGTTTTTGATCTTGAGGTGGAAGTAGGTTCCAAGCTTGTCCCAGAGGTCTTGGGACGGGGTGAAGTCTGTGGCTTCACTGCGAGGGTTGGTGAATTCCTGGATGACAGTGAAGAGTTCCTTGGAGTTGGTGGAGTTGGTGAGGATTTTGGTGTGGATGAAGGTCCTCTTGGTGGTTCTGATTTGGTTGTGGTAGTCTGTCATGGTGTCCTTGTAGGTGGGGTGGTTTTCGGGTGTCTTGGTATTTCTCCAGTTCTTCTCCAGGTATCTGCAGGTGCATCTGGCTTCTTGGAGATCGGTGGTGAACCAGGCGGCTTTCCTGGGGCACTGTTTGTCGGGGTTGCGTAGCGGGGCTAGCTCGTCTGTGCATTTGGAGATCCAGGGGTTGAGTTCTCTGGCTGTGATGTTGGTGTCGGATGCTGGAGTGTGGCTGTTTTGGGTGAGGGCAGAGTTGAGTTGGTCGTCGGTGACCTTGCTCCAGGTCCTTCGTGGTGGGCGTGGGGCTGGTTTGGGTGTCCTGGGTTTGTCGGCGGTGAAATGTACGCAGTAGTGGTCGGTCCATGGGGGTTGCGTTGTGTGGCTGAAGTGAACACTGTTCCCTGCTGCGAAGATGGGGTCGAGGGTGTGTCCTGCCCTGTGGATCGGTGTGGAGACGAGTTGTTTGAGTCCGATGTTGGCAAGGTTGTCACAAAGTGTGATGGAGTTGGGGTTGCTGGCATTGTCGAGGTGGAAGTTCCGGTCTCCTATGAGTATGTAGTTCATTGAGTTGATGGTGTGGGGTGCAATGAGGTCGGTGATGGCAGAGGCGAATGGAGCCTGGGGGCCGGGGGGTCTGTAGATGAGGGTTCCCCGGAGCGTGGAGTTGGGGCTGGTCTGGATCTGGAAGCACAGGTGTTCGGCGGAGGGGAAGGTTTCACTGGAGGTGGTGAGCCAGAGGGTGTTCTTGTGAGCGATGGTGAGGCCCTCCCTGCTGGTTGGGGCGATCCTTCTTCTGGATCTTGTATCTGTCCGGGATGGCAGTGTTGATGTCGGGGGCGGAGGAGGTGTTGGTCCAGGTCTCCGTGAAGAAGGCGATGTCAGGCAAGAGAGAGTCGAGCAGATTCCAGATCTCCACGGCGTGTTTGTGCACGGAGCGCATGTTGAGGAGGATGCATCTTAGGGTGTCGCCAGTGTTGGTTTCTGCGGTGTTGGGGGTCGTGGTGGTGGTGAAGGTCTGGCGGCAGCGGAGGCAGGAGAATTGTCCGTGGGTCGTGTTCGGCGTGGCCTGTTGGCAGTCTCTGAGTCTTCCAGGGTTGAGTGCGTGGAGGGTGGCTGTGCTGTAGCAGTGGGTGGTGGGAGATCCAGGGTCCCTGGTGCTGGTCACGGTCGGTCGCGGACGGGCACAGACAGGCTTGCCTTTGGTGCGCCTTCAGCGTGCCAGCGGCCGCTATTAAGTAGGGTAGGGGGGCAGTGCGAGAGGCTGGGAGGTGGGAGCGGGGGCTGTACAGGGGGGAGGGGCCGCAGGGGCAGCAGCGGCAGGAAAAAGCAGCGGGGAATAAGATAATTAAATAAAAATAAGGTGCTACTGTGAGAGGAGGAATATGGCAGAGACACTGAAAAATAGAGGCACCTGGCAGGCGGAGGCAGGCGCGGCTCCAATGCGGGCAGGCGTCAGACTGCAGCCTTGAACCCTGACCAGGAGAAGGGCTCAGCACTGCGGCGAGGTGTCGATATAGCAGAGCTGCCGGGGAGAGAGTGGACCCAGGCCAGAGGTCATGGTCCTACTCGACTGACTATATGTTTTTTGCTACAATGTCATTCTTAATACCGGTCAGTATATGTCTATATAAGTGTTAGTTTAAATGGGTGTTTGAGTCATTGTATATGAGTGTATGAGTGGCTGTATGGGTGAGTGAGTGCATTTGTGAGTGTCTGTATGGGTGAGTGACTAGGTGTGTGAATAGCTATATGGGTGGTTGAGTTACTGTGTGAGTGCCTGTATGGGTGACTGAGTGGATGTAAAAGTGGTTGTATAGGTAAGTGGCTGTGTGATGAGTTGTATGGGTTGAGTGACAGGGTGTGAGTGGTTGTATGGGAGACTGAGTGAGTCTGTCAATGGGGGTATGGGTGAGTGAGATGATGTATGAGTGGCTGTATGGGTATGTTACTCCATGAGTGGCTGCATGGGTAAGTGAGTCGGTGTGAATGTCTGAATGTATGAGTTAGTAACTGTGTGAGTTGATTGTGTGAGACTAGTGAGTGACTGTATGAGTGGCTATATTGCTAAATGAGTGGGTGTCTGAGTGGGTGTCTGAGTGGATGTATGAGGTGGTGAGTGACTGTGAGTGCCTTTGTGGGTGAGTAAGTGGGTGTGTGAGTAGCTGTATGGGTGACTGAGTAGGTGTATGAGTGGCTGAATGGGTGTATGAAAGGCTGCATGGGTGAGTGAATGGGTGAGTGGCCACATGAGTGAGTGAGTGGTTGTGTGAGTGAGTGACTGTGTGAGTGGCTGTATGGCTAAGTGAGTGTGTATGTGTCAGTGTGTGTGTTGGTGAGTGAGAGGGTGCATGAGTGGCTATATGGGTCATTGGCTCCATGAGTGTCTGTATGGATGAGGGAATCAGTGTGAGTATCTGTATGGGTGAGTGAATGACTCTGTGAGTGATTGTATGAGCGACTGAGTGACTGGCTGTAAGACTGAGTGAGTGGGTTTGTGAGAGGGTGAATGGGTGGGTAGGTGACTGTGTGAGTGCTTGTATAGGTAAGTGGGTAGTTGTTTGAGTAGCTGTATGGATGAGTGAGTGAGTGAGTGAGTGAGTGGGTGTATGAGTGTCTATAGGTGACTGAGTGGATGCATTAGTAGAGAATGAGTGAGTCAGTGGCTATTTGGGTGAGTGAGTAAGTAGATACATGAACATCTGTATTGGTGAGTGAGTGGGTATCTGAGTGACTATACGAGTGAGTGAAAGGATGCATGAATGGCTGTATGCATGACTGAGCATATGAGTGGCTGTATGTGTGACTGAGTGAGTAAGTGTTTGAGTGGGTCTGTCACTGAATGTGTCAGTAGCTGTATGGGTGAGTGAGTGAGTGGCTGTATGAGTGGTTGCATGAATGAATGAGTGGTTGTGTTAGTAACTGTATAGGTGAATGAGTGCATGCATTAGTACTTGCATGAGTAAGTGAGCAGGTGTCTGTATGAATGAGTGAGTGGGTATGTGGGTACATGTATGCATGAGTGGAAGGGTATGTGAGTGCCTATATCAGTGAGTGAGTGGGTGGATGAGTGGTGTATGGGAGAGTGAGTGGGTACATGAGTGGTGTATGGGTGAGTGGGTACATAAGTGACTGGATGGGTGAGTGAATGGGTGCATTTATGTGTGAGTGAGTGGGTGTGTGAATGGCTGTATGCATAAGTGACTGGATGTGTGATTAGCTGTATGGATAAGTGTTTTTGAGAATGACCTATGTGTCATTAAATGGGTGCATGAGTACCTGTATGGGTTATTGAATGGGTGCATGGCTGCCTGTATAAGTGACTCATTTGGTACGTCTGTGCTTGTATGGATAAGTGAGAGGCTATTTATCTGCCTCTATAGGTGTGTGAGTGGATGTGTGATTTGTAGCATGAGTGAGTGAGTGCCTCTGTGAGTGACTGAATGGCTGAATGAGTATGTGCATTAGAAGCAGTATGTGTGAGTGTGCATGAGTGGCTGTGTGGCTTAGTGAGTGGGTGTGTGAATAGATGTATGGGCAAGTGAGCAGATGCATGAGTGATGAATGGGTAACTGAGTGGATGCATAAGTGGTGAATAGGTGAGTGAGTAATTGTGTGAGTGACAGGGTGGGTAGGCAGACTATGAGTGACTGAGTATATGTTTCAGTGGCTGCATAGGTGAGTGAGTGGGAGTCTGAGTGTTGTATGAACATGTGTGTAGGTGAGTGTGGGTTTGTAAGTGGCTATATGGATGGGTTAGTGGGTGCGTGAGTGGCTGAATGGGTGAGTTAGTTCATGTGTGAGTAGCTGTATGTGTGAGTGATTGAGGATGTAAGTGCCTGTATGGGTGAATGAGTAGGTGAGTGAATGTCTATATGAGTGAGTGAGCGGGTGTGTGTATGGGTGGCTATATGTGCGAGTGAGTGGCTGCATGAGTGGCTGTATGTTTGAGTGAGTGGGTGTGTGTGTCTACATGGGTAAGTGAGTGGTTGTGTGAGTAGGTGTATGGGTAAGGAAGTGGATGTGTAAGTAGCTGTATGCGTAAGTAAGGATCAGTTTCCACAGAAAAGCCAGCAACAGTCAATTGAAAGAGAGTTTTCCAGCATACCATCCTGGCAAAAGAAAGGTGTGGCAAAGTATATCAAGCACTTTTAATGCATGAAGGCTCTGTCCACGAGTATGTCAAAGTAGTGTTTCTGTGGCACTACAAGTATATTGACACTTCTAAAGGTGTGTCAGTACAAACACTGTTGTAAAAGAAAAAGAATAGAAATATGTTTGTATTTGTTTTATAAAATGTCATAAACATAACAATATGCATTGCTTCTGCTGTAACAATATATCACAATACAGTCAAACATTTAATTTTCCCTTCTTTACTGTTCTCAGCTTTCATACTTTTTCGCCATAAACAATGTGCTGCATGAAGCTTCATCAGTGGGGAAAAACAATTGTATGGATTGTAGAAAAAAACTGCACAGTATATCACTATGGATAAGTGACACTATCCATTACACTCACTACAATTCGCTATTCAGTTGTTTTACCTACACTTACTACACTAATGTAAACAAACATATATTAAAACATGTTCCATTATTATTATAACTGGTACACTACTGCGAAAAAATGTCAACTACACTTCATAATTTGAAGATACTTTTCAAAACGTCAGCCCTAATAGACAGCATGATGTCTAAAACACAGTTGATCCATGGAGACGAAATCCAACACAATTTTGTGTTTCCAGAAATTGTACGTACCACTTTGGTTAAAGGAAAACAAAAGGTGACAATTTTGAAGTTTGAAAGGTAGTTTTGGTTTCAATTTAAGGTTGCTGTGATTTCATTGTGCCCATCCAGTTTCCCTCTTTAAGTAGTCAGTGGGGTATTCAGATGGTATATTAAATCTTTTGTTAAAGATAAAGGGACTCTTAAATTTTGGAGAACTTTTTAAAGACGTCACCCCTGATAGGTCGAATGATGTCTAAAATGCTGACAATCCACTTAGAAGAAACACCGTACATTACTTTTTTCCAGAACTACTCCTTAAAACTTTGGTTGAAGAAACAAGAGTTAAGAATTTCTTAGTTTGAAAGGCAGTTATGGTTTGAATTTAAAGTTGCTGTCATTGGCTTTCGTCCATCCAGTTTCACTCTTTAAATAGACAGTGTAGTGTCCAGACGGTACATTAACTTCTTCGTGAAAAATAATAGCTATAGTATTTTAAGTTCTTCCAGAAATTGATATTTGTCTAGCATTGAAGTTTGTAATTTCGGTTTCCAGTTTAGATCCATCTGCTCTGCATCATTGCAATATTCATATAAGGTATTTCCCAGTTCTTTGTAGATGCAACATCGATATAACATCTGATCTACAATTTGGGCAGGGCATATTTTGTTTTGCATTTTTAATCAATCTGTCAAAAGGGCAAGGCACAGTTTTGCACTCTTGTAGTGTTAAGTACAGAAATTGCTCAGAATTTATTTGAGTGGTGAATGTAATTGAGCAATCTTCACATTAATGGTTCCATTTGTAAGTCAGTCCAAATAAGTCATCAATATGTACTTCTTCTTCTAGAACTTCAAGCATGACCATTATAAATTCTTGTACGTCCTGTTAAATGTTGAGAGTAAATATTAGTTATCCACTACAAATATCTAAAAGGTCTTGAATGCCTGAAGCAGAATATAATATAGTTCTTTAACTGAGTAAACAGTGGAGCAATTGATACAGTGCAGAAAACAATCAATTCCATTGAATTTGATTTACAAAATATGCTAAATGAAAAAGTACATTGGGAACAACATTTGCATAGCAGTTGACAGCTGAACTGTTTTTCAACTGGTATCCTACAATATCGCTCTCATTTTCTAGTTTTTTCTTCTTAACGCCTTGTAGCTTGTCCTGGTTTCATTTCTTTTCTTGAATATGAGTCGACTCTTTTGTAACCTTCCATTTTGGACACATTCCCCGTTTCTCATAAATAGGATACTGACCTAAATGAGGACCATATAGACTTCTTAAGTGATTGTACACAGCTTGCATCAGAACTAACTTTCCTATCATCAGATTCAACTAAAAACAAACCGGACACTGTTCTAACTCAGGATAATTCTACATAGCTACATATCTTCTTTAAATGCTGTACTTCCAATAAAAGCTGCATCTACACTTAAACCTTGAGATTTATGGATAGCTACAGCATATGCTAGAGACACTGGAAACTGTTGCAGCAGCACATTTAAGTCCTTTACAAGCAAAAACATACAATACGTCAGCCAATCTGTTTCATCTCATAAATCTGATCAAATTTTATGGCTAAGTACTAAACCTCATCCTTTTTTCGAAAACTAATTGAATCAATAACTTTACCCATAGCACTATTTACTGACCCTTCCTCCACATTTAACATATGCCATAAAATTACTAGGGGTAGACAAAGAATTCCGCTCTGCTGGAGTAGTTTGCAGAGTTTTGCCCTCTTCATGCGGAGCTCCGCAATACTCCGCAAAGTGACACGGAGCAGAGTATTTTCTCTCGAGTGGCTCCCCAAAGTTAAGTTGACGAGCGCTCATGAGAAAAGGTCACGTGCTAGACCTCCTACATGTGAGATTTCTCAATGCGGACGGTCGCGGGCGGTCGCGGCAGGTCACGACCGCTCGCATTGAAAATTTGGCCGCACAAGTAGAATGTCTACTCGAGAGGCAGAAAGAAGCAGCGCCCTCTGGCGCGACATGTAGTGCTCTGACAAACTCCCAGCGCTAAAAATCAGTGCGAGCAGCACAACTTAACAGGCTCCGCCGCTGGCAGAACTCCGCAGAGAGCTGTGGAGTTTTTCTGGCACTTCGCGGAGTTCCGCAGAGAAGAACTCCACGAACCCCTCCCAGACCTAAAAATGACTCAACATTTTTGCACATGCATAAACACTTTTCTAATTCTGCAGTCTTTGATACAGACTTCTCCAAAGAATTCAATGTTGCTTCTAGTTTCTCAGTTAGTAGTATTGTTACTCCCTGGTGTTCCATTTTATCGATAGATGTAATTTGCAAAATATATTCTTTTTCCAGCTTTAGCAATTGTTTGTTGATGTTGGAGCACTCTTGAATTGCAGGCATTAAATAGACCTTGGATTTGTCTTTTTCAATGAAATTGTACATTAGTTGTGCTGCTGTGCTGTCAGATGAAAATAGTTTCTTGGTAAGTCCACTCTCCAAAGCACGTTTCCCTTCTTTTGTCAGAACTCCTAATCTGATGTCCCTTCACAATATCTCCATATACCACATCAGATGCTTGACGCATATTCTTCACTAGTTCCTTATATTTAAATTTTAACCACATATTTACATTCCCAATACTTCCCTAAGAATTTCTTGTTTCATTAAGGAGAGGTGTCTTGATAACAGGCTGCTGTTTCACAGGAGTGAGTTGCAGTAAGTCACACAAGACATTTAAGTGCTTTATTCCAAACAGTATGTCATACTCTGCTTTTAAATTCTGCTGCATTCTTAAGTGTATAAAGGCAAGCATTAAGTTTGAAACCATGATCACCTTATCAATGATTAAAAGCTTCAGTTTCTTCAATACTCCTGACACCTCATGACAAGATTCACCACATTATTTTTGGCATTCCAGTTTATTGTCATGTTCAACAGACAGCATAAGTAGTTGGTGTAAAGTAATTCCTTTAATGTTGTGTGCAGCTAATCCAGTTGGTGCTCTTACTACACATGATACATTTGATTATGTAGTACTCTGTAGATAAGCAGTGTGAACTTTAATTAATAAGCTTTTCCTAATGCCAGCTTGACCACTGATATATAGCAGTATTGGCTTAAATGAAGAACATTCACATTCTTTCTTCTCATGCAGGAATCCAGACTCAATTTTCTCTTTTACTTCGATATAAATTTCTTTCTGTTCATCGTTCAGTTGAGCTACTAAGTGCTCGAAATCAACACTTTCATCTCTTGCTTGTTGCATTGCGGTCTCCACCTCACTCATGGCTCTAGCTGCTTAATTTTGAATAACTGGTTGTCCAAGTGGATCTTGACTCAGTGGCCCAGAATTTTTACTACTTTGTGAACTCTCCATAGCTACCTCAGCAATAATGGTTTCTTCCTGTTCAATCTCATCTTTAAACATTTGCAAGTAGTTTGAAAGCACTGGCACTGAATGCTATCTTTTACAGCATTAAAAGAGTCTTCATAGCATTCGTAGTCTCCAAGTAGTTCTGATTCAGCACGCCAAGGCTTAAACAGTTGCAGAAGAGCCAAATAGAAAAAACTCTCTTCTGTCTGCAGTTTGGTAACTCAGTTTTCTGTGGATAATTAAATTTCCTCTGCTATGTCTCACCAAACAACTGTCACTTCCAACTACTGCATATTTCCCTTCTTCTATGTTCTCCGTTATATTACTTTTATATCTGTAGTGTTGAAGTACTTCACACAGGCACATGTTCTCTAGGTGTCAACTCCATCTGGAATAGTACGTATCCAACATATCTGACTTCACAATATCTCTGCTTTCCAGGTGTCAAACTCTGCTAGATACAGAATTTCTGAGAAAGACTTCAACACTATTTTGTGTGCTTGCAAAGCCTAGAATTACCCAAAAAATGTCCCTGGACTTCAACAACAAACTGGCCAAGCTCAATCAATCCGAGCACTCCCAGGATCCTATACATCTATGGGAAAGCATTTTCAATCTGAAGCTGTACAATTTCTTGGTAAGACTCTTTTCTGCAGAAATCTCCTCCCACATCTCCTTCATCTCTGACTTCGCTGATTTTATAATATATGAAGTGACGTAATGAGCAACGGCAATGGAGTTGTCTGCAACAAACTGCATGTCGATATTCACATTCAACATTTTCAAAATGACTGGATTATAGTCATTAATATACTTCAAGGACTCTGTTCATCTCAGGTTGTATGTGTTTTTCTGTGATTTTCATGTTAGTGTATGCTTTACTGCAAACAAAAAGCTGTTTACTCTTCCTTGTGAAATGACGAATCATGGGAATCCAAAACAACATCTTGTATAAAATGTTCCTTTACCTCTGTATTTTTGATACAGTACTTCCCACATCTATCACTTTGAAAGTACAGAACTTCTTGTCTCAAACTCTTTTCACCACTGTCTTTTGGAATGGCACATGTCACACACTGTTCAAAGAAAGACAAGACCCATCACTGTCTCTTCCAAATTTGGGTTCATCCTTTATCCATAACAGCATGTGAATATGAGGAGCACTATTTGCTTAGTACGCTTTTCTCCAAAAGCAATAAGTTACTTCGCCAAGAGGAGGATTTGTTTTATTGCAGATGAAAGACATCATAGCTTGAAACCTGTGGTTAAAATATCTGCAAACATTAGCGGGATCCAATAAGCAAATTTCTCCAGCTGTCTTCACTGTGATATCTTTAATGATAGAGTTTGCTTCTCTCAAAAATTCAAGCTGGTCATTGCAGGTGTACTCAGCACAGTGGAGTATTGTATACCAAGTAGGTACATCTAGATGTCTCAAAATACATTTCAGTTTTCCATGATGGCTATACCAGTACTCATTGGTGCCACGTTGGAAAGCCATCAAATGAATTAAGCTGTATTTTAAGTTTTCATCCTTTCCATGAACTCTGTCAATGAATTCTTTTGCAGAGAGATTTTGAAAAGTATCTTCTGTCTTAAGGATGTGGTTAACAGCATATAAAAGTCCAGACAAGTCACTTTCAAACAGAAGATTAAATATGTAGGGAATACACTTCCAAAATATTGGATCCTCTAAGCATAATCTGCTTACTGGTATTCAGCTGCTGGTATGTGTACAGGGCGATCATCAAAGCGGCCACCTTCGCCAGTCAGAAACAGTTGTGGAAAACAGTGAGCTTCTAAACTTTTCTCCCAGACACTCATGGAAGCTCCTTTTGTTTCCTTCATTTCAAAGAGATCAATAGCATCACAGATGACTTCTGTATGGAATGCAGGGGGTGGATGCTGTAGTGTTTGTAAATCTCTCCACTTCTTCAATCTGTCCATCTGATGGTACTGTTTCATTCTCTACACATGTTACATCTCAAAAATCAGCATTTTTGTAATAAACATTATTTTGTACCAGAAATAATGTTGCTTTTTTTACTTTACTCATTTCCACTAGCTCTTGCCAGATTTTATTATTCTTTGTAGGGACAGCATTTACTAGAATGGCAACTCTTACATGATCCTCTCTGTGTAAACCAACTGATTCAATATTCTGTTTAAAATATAAAGGTAAGTAGACAACTCTTTCTTTAAGGCCTTTCTGAAGGTCAGTTGGTGCCAGCTTCCCTGTCTTAGGCTCCAAACGAACTATGGCCTGAAATGGGTGTACAGATTGTAGGAGAATAGATTCATAAACATTGAAATCTCATAGTTCTTGTGGAATGGATACTAATTTTAGCTTGTTATGTACTGCTCTACCTGGCATTTTGTTATGCTCTAGCTTATCATAGTAGTACTTACACATAACTTGTTACGTGGACAAGTCAAATCGTTCCTCTACAAATAAATAAACAGCAAAATGTTCCCACTTATCTCTATTCTCCTGTTCCGTTTTTGAGAATACAACTACATTGCGAGTTTGGTTTTTGTAGTGAGTGCGTTGACAACAAATACAAACACAGTTTGGTTTCTCAGAAGAAACTGTGTTAAACTTCCTAATCTCTTCTGTAAAGTTATCAACACTAGCTTTCGTGTTGTGTTCCTCTACACCTCTACATGCCAACTCCTCATTTTCTCTACACTCCTCTTCAGGACCAAAGAAACAAAACTGAACATCTTCACAAACTTTTTCTACCTCTGCTACTGTACCATGCAAAAGAGCTCTATTAATTTCTCCTAAATATAGAGAAGGAATTTTGACATAGTAAAGCCTCCTAACTAACTTTAGCATTGTAGAATAGTGAGCAGCTAATATTCTGAAATGATGAAAGATTCTTTGGCACACTTTCTTCGAGAGACATGTTAGTGAATGTCCTTACAAATTGGTATACTTCCTTACTTTGCATGGATCTAATCCTTACAACATACTCATTTTCTTTTTCAGACTTTTGCATGTAAACATACGATGAAAAGTTCTCAACATGTCAATTGATTCCTGATGAACCCTGCAAATACTGCTACAGTTCCATTTGTACACAGGGGCCTCTCTATGCCTTCCCTGTACATCTTCAACATTCCTAGGTACCATCTCCTCTTTTGACCATCCTTCATCACATAACATCGTCAAGTTGTTTCAACTGCACGCACTAATGTGTTCTCTTGCCAGTAGCTTTCTTCATTAAAGATAGGCTCATTACTGGAAGTATGCCTCAATTCTCCACTGAAAAGTTTGCAGAAGTTATTTCTATTAACAAGTCTTTTCTTTTAGCTTCTTTTCCTCATAGACAACACATTTTTATCCATTGTTCTCATTCTGCTCAGAATCTAAATAAATAGCTTTCTCTTGAGGGCAAAGACCTTATCAAATACAGCCTCAACACGATCATTTTGTTTGACTGCTTCTCTTCTCATTTTTTACTGCTTCATAGTTCTTATGGGATTGTGAATTACCCTACTACGGAACATGCCCACAGGTCGCGGTGCAAGCAGTGGCTCGGTGGTGGCGGCGGTCACCGTAGTCGGTGACATCAGGGTTGGGGTGCAAAGTGTGGCAGTGCCTTCAGCCAGCAGCAGTGTCGGTACCAGCAGCGGTGCCGGTGATGGTGTCGGCTGCCCTCCCCCTCCGTGGCAATTGAAACCCATGGTTCCAGAGGCAGTACACAGAGGTAAGTGAAGTCTTTGCTGTCCCTGAGACTTCGTGAACAGGAGGCAAGCTCCATCTCAAGCCTTTGGAGATACTCAGCAACAAGTGAAGGAAAGTTAAGTTCAGTCCTTTCACTGCCCAAGGCAGAAGCAGCAACTACAGGCCAACCCAACAAAGCAACAAAACAGCAAAGGGGTAGTAACCCTCATGGCAGCTCTTCCAGCTCTTTTCCATGGCAGGTTCCTTGATCCCAGCGATTTCTAAAGTTCTGTGGTCTGGGCCGAAATATTTATACTCAGTTTATCTTTGTTCTTTTGGTCAGATAGTGTCTGTGCTCTACCCAAACCAGTTCTGACCTCTCTTGACCAGCTTCCTGGCAGGAGGTGGAGACAGCATTGTCCAAGGCAGACCAATCCCATTCAGGTGCAAGGAAATCTCCTCCCACTGCTCTAAATGCAGCCCAGGTCAATTCAGCCCAGCCCTGACTCATCCGGGAGAGGCAGGACAAACCTCAACCCCTCAGTGGCTGTTCTGAAAGAGAATGCACATCCCCAGCCACTGTCACTCCAAAGCCAGACAGTCAATCCACAACCCAGCAGAGGCACACAGGATGGCTAAGCAGGAAAATACCTACTTTCTAAAAGTGGTATTTTCAAACACAGAACATAAAGATCATCTTTACTAAAAGATGCATTTCTAATTTCTGAGTTCAGGCATACTAAACTCCATTTTTCTATCTTGTCCCAATGGAAAGATATACTCATAAGATGTTATAAGTAAACTACCATTCTATCCTATGGGACAGATAGCGCTTCAATAGTGAAAAACTAAATACACTGTATTTCACAAACAGGACATGTCACACCTTTCACATACACTGCACCTTGCCCATAGGGGTACCTTGGGCATACCTTAGGGGTGGCTTACATGTAATAAAAGGGAAGGTTAGGGCTTGGCAAGTGGGTGCTCTCGCCAAGTCAACACAGCAGTAAAAACTGCGTGCAGACACTGCAGTGGCAGGTCTGAGAACCCTTTGAAACGTTGCTTGTGTGGGTGGCACAATCAGTGCTGCATGCCTACTAGCAGCATTTGATTTACAGGCAATGACGCTCTTAGTACACTTTACTAGGGACTTACCAGTAAATCAAATATGCCAATTATAGAAACACCAATCCATAATTCAATTTACAATAGGAACACTTGCACTTTAACACTGGACAGCAGTGAGAAAGTGTGCAGAGGCACTAAACCAGCAAAAACAGAGTCATAACCAGGAGGTCAAAAAGCAAAAAGACAGGGGAAACACGCCAAAAGATGCCAGGTCTAACAGTATGCATGAGTGTGTCCCTTGGTGCATCAGTGTATAAATCAGTGTATGCCTGGGTGTCTTAGTTGATGCATGGTTGTCAGCTTCATTGTGTTAGTGTATGCATCAGTGTGTGCCTGGGTATGCTACTGTATGCATTATTGTCTGTCTCAGTGTGTCAGTGTATGCATCAGTATATGCCTACCTATGAGTTACCTTAGGGGCGACTTATATGTAGAAGGAAGCACTGTTTAAGGCTTTGCAAAGCGTTTTAATTGCCAAGTAAGCCCTGCAGAATAACTGCACACACAGTCTCTGCAGCAGCAGGCCTGACACATGTTCAAAGGTCAACTTGTCTAAATGGGAGACTCAGAGCGTAAGTACATATCTGAGTGAGTGTATCACTCCCTCTGTGTATGTGTCACTGGATGTGTAAGTAACTATGCCACTATATGACTGGCTCTCTAAGTAATGCTATGGGCCCCTAAATGTGTATGTGAGTGGGTCTATGGATAGCTTACTGGCTGTGTTAGTGACTACTGGGGTATGCAACTGTATGTGCAACTGTTATTGCTGAATACATAAGTGCTGTATGGGTGTGTGAATTAATGTGTGTGTGAGTGTCTCTATGCTTTTGTAAATATGTAATTGAGTAATGGAATGGGTGGGAGAGTGGATATTTAACTGGTCATATGGGTCTCTATGTGCGCATGTAAGTCACTCAAACTTGAAAGTTGATGAGTTATCTTTTAAGCACATAGCTTACTCCCTAAGGCCCACCCACAGCCTATCTTAGGGGAAACATGCATAGTAGGAGAGGAGTTTAAGGCTTGGAAACATGTTTTGAATTTCAATTTGGCCTACCAGGAAAACTGCATACTCACACTATTCAGTAGCATGCCTGAGACATGTTTAAAGGCTTACTTGTCTGCATAGGTGAGTTGTTAGTGTCATTTCCTCAGTACATATCTGAATGAGTTCCTCAGTCCCTACTTGGGTGTGTCATTTGATATTTAAGGAAGTATGTTGGTATATGACTGGCTCTCTGAGTTACTCTATGGTTCTCAAAATATGTATTTTAAGGGGCTGCATGGAGTGGTTGGTGGCTGTGTTACAGAGCATTGGGGCACGTAACTCTGTAAGCAACTGCCTCCATTCGGCCTACTTACATAAGAGCTATGTGTGTGTGTGAGTGAATATTGAGGTGCCTCTGTGACTGTCTGACTGGGTGTGTAAGTGACTCTATCCTTTTGTAGATAGCTATGTGAGTTCTACTATGACTGTGAGCCTGGATGAATAACTGGACATATCGGTCTGTAAATGCACACGTCAGTCACTGGAACTTGAAAGCATATGTCTTTTGTTTTAAGCACATAGCTCACTCCCTATGGCCTACCTACAGCCTATCTTATTGGTGACGTATATGTAGTTGAAGAAGAGTTTAAGGCATGGAAACGTGCTTTAAATGTCAAGTCTGCCTAGGAGTAAAACTGCTTACACAGGCTCTACAAAAGCAAAAAGAACAAATGGTGAACAGAATGCTGAGCAATTCAAACATTCACCCCCAGTCACAAGGATCTGGGTTTATTCCATCGTTCTTTTTCTCACCACGCCACCTGACTTTGGACCCAGCCATATGCAAATCAGTCTTGACCCTGTGCCTCATGGAAACAGTCTAGCCCGAACTGCCAAACCAGGTCCTCCCTGGACCACAAACAAGCATCCTGGGACCGGTTTCGGGGCATCACCCCTCATCAGCCAGGCTAGCTTGAATCAAGTGGCACAGTGAGCACGGGACCTACCTCTGAGCATACCCTTCCCACTTAAGGTGACAAAAGGAACAAATGATGGACTAAATGCTGAACAATGCAAACATTCACCCCCCAGTCACAAGGATCTGGGTTTAATCCATTGTTCTTTTTCTCACCACACCACCCCAGTTTGGAGCCAGCCATATGCAAATCAATCTTGACCCTGCCCTAATGGGAACATTCCAGCTCGAACTGCCAGGCCAGGTCCTCCTTGGACCGGAAACAAGCATCCTGGGACCGGTTTCAGAGTATCACCCCTCATCAGCCAGGGTAGCTTGAATCCAGTGGCACAGCGAGCAAGATACCCATGTCTGGGCATACCCTTGGCCACTTCGGGCAAACATAGCAAGCACAAGCTGATGGACAGAGTGCTGAAACCTTTCAACCACTCACCCCCAGTCGAGATGTGGGTTTAATCCATCATTCTTTTGCTCACTATGCCACCCCAGTTTGGACCTAGACTTATGAAAATCAGTTTTGACCCTGTTCCTCATGGGACCAGTCCAGTCCGAACTGCCAAGCCAGGTCCTCCCCAAACTGGAAGCAAGCATCCTGGGACCGGTTTCACGGATTCACACCTCATCAGCCAGGCTAGCTTGAATCCAGTGGCACAGAGAGCAAGGGACCCATGTCTGGGCATACCCTTGGCCACTTCGGGCAAACATAGCAAACACAAGATGATGGACAGAGTGCTGAAACTTTTCAACCACTCACCCCCAGTCAAGACATGTGGGTTTAATCTATCATTCTTTTGCTCACTATGCCACCCCAGTTTGGACCCAGCCATATGCAAATCAGTCTTGACCCTGTTCCTCTTGGGAACAGTCCAGCACGAACTGCCAAGCTAGGTCCTCCCTGAACCAGAAACAAGCATCCTGGGACCAGTTTTTTGGAATCACACCTTATCAGCCAGGCTAGCTTGAATAAAGTGGCGCAGTGAGCAAGGGACCCACGTCTGGGCATACCCTTCCCACTTAGGGCGACAAAAGCAAAAGGATTAAATGATGGACGGAATGCTGAACAATGCAAACATTCATCCCATCATAAAGATCTGGGTTTAATCCTTCGTTCTTTTGCTCACCACGCCACCCCAGTTTGGAACAATCCGTATGCAAATCAGTCTTGACCCTGTTCCTCATGGGAACAGTCCAGCCCAAACTGCTGAGCCAGGTCCTCCCTGGACTGGAAACAAGCATCCTGGGACCAGTTTCAGGGCATCACTCCTCATCGTTCAGGCTAGCTTGAATCAAGTGGCGCAGTGAGCATGGGACCCACATCTGGGCATACCCTTCCCACTTAGGGCAGCAAAAGGAACAAATGATGGACGGAATGCTGAACAATGCAAACATTCACCCCCAGTCACAAGGATCAGCAGCTAGCCTGAGACATGTTGAAATGCCTACTTATCTAGATGGAGGACTTGTTCAGGGAATGCATGAAGAAAATTGCTTCCTGGATGTCCCACAATTGCCTACAGCTCAATGGTGATAAATCAGAAATTGTGCTGTTTGGCAAGGCCCATGACTGCTGGACGAATGATTAGTGGCCACCCGAATTAGGCACTCCTCCTCAACCCAAAAAGGTGTTAAAAAACTTAGGCATCCTAATTGACGACAGCCTCACAATGAGAGAGCAGATGAAATCTACATGCGGCACCTGCTCGGGATAATGCGCATGTTGAGAAGAGTATTTTAATGAATGCCTCTCCGCACAAGAAAGACTCTCATGCAGGCTCTTGTGGTTAGCCGCTTAGATTATGGAAATGCCCTATTGGTAACGGCTAATGAGTCTCCCCTGTCAAGACTAAAAGTGGTTCCGAACACTGCAGCCCATCTTGTCCTTAAACTCCCACCTCATACCTCCTCAGAACCTACTCTTAGATCATTGCACTGGCTTCCTATTAGGAAATAAGCTATTTTTAAGCTTCTGTACTTGGGACACAGATCTCTTTCAGGTAAAGAGCAGGCATATCTTCAAAACAAGCTCTCAATTTATCAGACCGCCAGAAATTTGAGGTTCAAGGAACAATTCTTACTCTGCTCATGCCATTTTCGTACAATCCAATATGGCAGACCTTTTCATTGGAACAGGGTCCCATTTCAATTTCGCAACTTTTCAGATTTTATCTGTTTGATAAAGCTAGTTAAAACCTGGCTCTTTTGACTGCATTTCTTCTCTTCCTCTCTCCTCGGGGTCTGCACTTCAATGCTGGGATGCTGCTGCAGGGGTGATTCACTGAACTATATTAAGTTCTCATAACATAACATTATTGTGAGTTCTTCAGTACATATCTGAATGAGTGTCTCAGTCCCTATGTGGAAGTGTCATTGGATATGTAAGTAAGTATATTGGTATATGTCTCGCTCTCTTAGTTACTCTATGGGTCTCTCAATGTGTGTGTAAGGAGCTGCATGGATTGCTTACTGGCTGTGTTAGTGGGATTTGCAGTATTAAGCGGTGTGTGCAACTCCCTCCATTACTACTGGATACACTGCCAATGCCATCTCAGGTTTCAGAAAGGCTGCAGCTATTAACAAATGGCGTCACGAGCAAGGCGAGGATTAATGTCGGTGTTACCAATCAGAATATAGAGAAATTCATACATCAAAGGAAGACTAGAGCAACCAACCTGGTGTCTAGGTTCTTCCTTCCCTAATAAGCCTATGGGGTGATGTCCAAAGTCTTCCCCGCTGGCACTGCAGCCAATCGGCTGCTTTTAGTTCAGTTGACGTGCAGGTTTTGTGTGAGAGGATTTGGCACTACAGAAGCAGGGCAGACTGTGGCGCTAGCTGGGAGTAAGCTGTGGAGTGTGGAGACAAGACAGCTGACCCGTGCTCGCAGCAATATTGAGGAGGTGAATGCCAACTCAGCTGCCCCCGCCAACACTAGTTTCAAAGGTAGGGTGAGGGGCCCGGTATGTGCAGACTTATACATCAATTGTGCCGGCCATGCCAGTCATCTTGTAGTCCGTACCTTGCCTTGCCTTACATCTCCAGTTTGCTTCTTGGAGTGCATGTTCTTCTAGTGAGGATGGAATGGTCCAGTACATTGTTTCTCCTAAAAGTTGAAGAGTGTGGGTGAGTGGGGCGAATAGCATGCTAACTGTATACCCACAGTTACTGCACTAAGCTAGCTTTTGCAGTGGTAGAGCAAGCGGCATTCATTTGCATTTCTTTAGCAAGTGGTACAGGCTGTGGGGGTTGCTGCTTGGCATAATTGTAGACGTAGCTGATCTGGTGTTGCTTAATTATGGCGTTTAAGGTCAAATCGGATGCCAGTCGATGGTTACAAAATCAAAGGCCGTGCACATGCAAGAATGATTCTAAATTAAACGTCAACAGTAATGGATAGCCAAGCCATTACACACACACCAGCAACAAAGCAACATTGTAACTCCTAAATATCTTGTGAATTCCTAAGAACATACTTTTTACATACATTAAACCATGAATGATGTTGCTCTATGCCTGCAACAAAAGCTGAGTTAGGCGAGCTGAGTGTGCAGTGACAACAATGTAATACTTCGCCAGCTCATGGAATCCCGCAGAATTTGGCAGAGTTTTTGGAAACTCCATGGAATTCCACGTAGTGAAACTCTGCGATTTCCACCCTGGCCTACAGGAAAGCTGCATATAAACACTCTACTGTAGCAGGCCTGAGACATGTTTAAAAGGCTTCTTTTCTGATGGATGACTTGTTACTGTTAGTTCTTCATAACATACCTAAGGGAGTTTCTCCATGCCTATGTGGGAGGATCACTGGATATGTAAGTAAATGTGTTGATATATGTCTGCGACTCTTAGTTACTCTATGGGACTCTCAATCTGTATGTAATGAACTGCATGGATTGCTTGCTGGCTGTGATAGTGAGTATTGGGATATTTAACTGTATATGCAACTGCCTCCATTACTGCTGGCTACGTAAGAGCTGTATGTGTGTGTGAGTGAATGTTTAAGTTCCTCTGTCAATGTCTGACTGGGTGTATTAGTGGCTCTATCCTTTTAGACATAGGTATCTGAGTTCCAGTATGGGTACAAGAGTGGGTGTATAACTGGAAATATGGGTCTGCAAGTGTGCATTGAAATCAATCAAACTTGAAACAACATGATTTAGATTTTAAACTCATAGATCCCCCCCTATATCCTAGCTACAGTCTATCTTAGGGTGATTTTCATGTAATAGAAGAGGAGTTTAAGGCTTAGCAACATGTTTTAAATATCAATTCGGCCTACCATGTAAACTGCATATACACGCTCTACAGTAGACGGCCAGAGACATGTTTAAAGGGCTACTTATCTAGATGGAGGACTTGTTCAGGGAATGCATGAAGAAAATTGCTTCCTGGATGTCCCACAATTGCCTACAGCTCAATGGTGATAAATCAGAAATTGTGCTGTTTGGCAAGGCCCATGACTGCTGGACGAATGATTAGTGGCCACCCGAATTAGGCACTCCTCCTCAACCCAAAAAGGTGTTAAAAAACTTAGGCATCCTAATTGACGACAGCCTCACAATGAGAGAGCAGATGAAATCTACATGCGGCACCTGCTCGGGATAATGCGCATGTTGAGAAGAGTATTTTAATGAATGCCTCTCCGCACAAGAAAGACTCTCATGCAGGCTCTTGTGGTTAGCCGCTTAGATTATGGAAATGCCCTATTGGTAACGGCTAATGAGTCTCCCCTGTCAAGACTAAAAGTGGTTCCGAACACTGCAGCCCATCTTGTCCTTAAACTCCCACCTCATACCTCCTCAGAACCTACTCTTAGATCATTGCACTGGCTTCCTATTAGGAAATAAGCTATTTTTAAGCTTCTGTACTTGGGACACAGATCTCTTTCAGGTAAAGAGCAGGCATATCTTCAAAACAAGCTCTCAATTTATCAGACCGCCAGAAATTTGAGGTTCAAGGAACAATTCTTACTCTGCTCATGCCATTTTCGTACAATCCAATATGGCAGACCTTTTCATTGGAACAGGGTCCCATTTCAATTTCGCAACTTTTCAGATTTTATCTGTTTGATAAAGCTAGTTAAAACCTGGCTCTTTTGACTGCATTTCTTCTCTTCCTCTCTCCTCGGGGTCTGCACTTCAATGCTGGGATGCTGCTGCAGGGGTGATTCACTGAACTATATTAAGTTCTCATAACATAACATTATTGTGAGTTCTTCAGTACATATCTGAATGAGTGTCTCAGTCCCTATGTGGAAGTGTCATTGGATATGTAAGTAAGTATATTGGTATATGTCTCGCTCTCTTAGTTACTCTATGGGTCTCTCAATGTGTGTGTAAGGAGCTGCATGGATTGCTTACTGGCTGTGTTAGTGGGATTTGCAGTATTAAGCGGTGTGTGCAACTCCCTCCATTACTACTGGATACACTGCCAATGCCATCTCAGGTTTCAGAAAGGCTGCAGCTATTAACAAATGGCGTCACGAGCAAGGCGAGGATTAATGTCGGTGTTACCAATCAGAATATAGAGAAATTCATACATCAAAGGAAGACTAGAGCAACCAACCTGGTGTCTAGGTTCTTCCTTCCCTAATAAGCCTATGGGGTGATGTCCAAAGTCTTCCCCGCTGGCACTGCAGCCAATCGGCTGCTTTTAGTTCAGTTGACGTGCAGGTTTTGTGTGAGAGGATTTGGCACTACAGAAGCAGGGCAGACTGTGGCACTAGCTGGGAGTAAGCTGTGGAGTGTGGAGACAAGACAGCTGACCCGTGCTCGCAGCAATATTGAGGAGGTGAATGCCAACTCAGCTGCCCCCGCCAACACTAGTTTCAAAGGTAGGGTGAGGGGCCCGGTATGTGCAGACTTATACATCAATTGTGCCGGCCATGCCAGTCATCTTGTAGTCCGTACCTTGCCTTGCCTTACATCTCCAGTTTGCTTCTTGGAGTGCATGTTCTTCTAGTGAGGATGGAATGGTCCAGTACATTGTTTCTCCTAAAAGTTGAAGAGTGTGGGTGAGTGGGGCGAATAGCATGCTAACTGTATACCCACAGTTACTGCACTAAGCTAGCTTTTGCAGTGGTAGAGCAAGCGGCATTCATTTGCATTTCTTTAGCAAGTGGTACAGGCTGTGGGGGTTGCTGCTTGGCATAATTGTAGACGTAGCTGATCTGGTGTTGCTTAATTATGGCGTTTAAGGTCAAATCGGATGCCAGTCGATGGTTACAAAATCAAAGGCCGTGCACATGCAAGAATGATTCTAAATTAAACGTCAACAGTAATGGATAGCCAAGCCATTACACACACACCAGCAACAAAGCAACATTGTAACTCCTAAATATCTTGTGAATTCCTAAGAACATACTTTTTACATACATTAAACCATGAATGATGTTGCTCTATGCCTGCAACAAAAGCTGAGTTAGGCGAGCTGAGTGTGCAGTGACAACAATGTAATACTTCGCCAGCTCATGGAATCCCGCAGAATTTGGCAGAGTTTTTGGAAACTCCATGGAATTCCACGTAGTGAAACTCTGCGATTTCCACCCTGGCCTACAGGAAAGCTGCATATAAACACTCTACTGTAGCAGGCCTGAGACATGTTTAAAAGGCTTCTTTTCTGATGGATGACTTGTTACTGTTAGTTCTTCATAACATACCTAAGGGAGTTTCTCCATGCCTATGTGGGAGGATCACTGGATATGTAAGTAAATGTGTTGATATATGTCTGCGACTCTTAGTTACTCTATGGGACTCTCAATCTGTATGTAATGAACTGCATGGATTGCTTGCTGGCTGTGATAGTGAGTATTGGGATATTTAACTGTATATGCAACTGCCTCCATTACTGCTGGCTACGTAAGAGCTGTATGTGTGTGTGAGTGAATGTTTAAGTTCCTCTGTCAATGTCTGACTGGGTGTATTAGTGGCTCTATCCTTTTAGACATAGGTATCTGAGTTCCAGTATGGGTACAAGAGTGGGTGTATAACTGGAAATATGGGTCTGCAAGTGTGCATTGAAATCAATCAAACTTGAAACAACATGATTTAGATTTTAAACTCATAGATCCCCCTATATCCTAGCTACAGTCTATCTTAGGGTGATTTTCATGTAATAGAAGAGGAGTTTAAGGCTTAGCAACATGTTTTAAATATCAATTCGGCCTACCATGTAAACTGCATATACACGCTCTACAGTAGACGGCCAGAGACATGTTTAAAGGGCTACTTGTCTGGATGGATGACTTGTTACTGTCAGTTCTTCAGTACATATCTGAACGAGAATTTCAGTCCATATGTGGATGTGTGATTGAATATGCAAGTATGTATGTTAGTATATGTCTGACTTTCTTAGTTACTCTATGGGTCTCTCAATGTATATGTAACAAGCTGCATGGATTGCTTGCTGGCGATGTTAGTCAGTATTGGGTTATTTAACTGTGTGTGCAACTTCCTCCATAACTGTTGGATAGTTCTATATGTGTGTGAGTGAATGTTTAAGTGCCTCTGTAACTGTGTGGCTAAGTGTATTAGTTGTTCTATCCTTTTACACATAGGTATGTGAGTTCCAGTATGGCCAGGAGACTGGATCTATAACTGGACATGTGCCTCTGCAAGTGCGCATGTAACTTAATCAAACTTGAAACAAGATGTCTTATCTTTTAAGCTCATTGATCTCTCCCTATGGTGTACCTACAATGCATCTCAGGAGTGACTTATATATAGTAAAAGAGGAGTTTAAGGCATAGCAACATGTTTTCAATGTCAACTCAGCCTAGCATGAAAATTGCCAGTAAAAATGCTCACACAAGCTCTGCAGTAATAGGCTCAAACCATGATTTAAGGACTTCTTGGCTTAATGGGTGTCTAGGTCTGACAGGGCTTGGCTACATATGAATGAGTGTATCACTCCTCCTATGGGTGTGCCACCAGATGCTGAAATTGGTTTGCCAGTATATTACGTACTGTATTAATTGCTCTATTGGTGCCCAAATGGATATGTAAGTATGTGTCTCTATGTAGCCTAAATGTGTATGTAGGTGTCTCTATGTTCTACTTACTGGCTCTGTTAGTGAGTATAGGTGCGTGCATTGTGAATGCAACTGGCTCTCATACTGCTGGGTGGGTGTGTGAGTGGATTTATAAACCCTCTGTCTCTGATTTACTGGGTGTGTGAGTGGCTCTATGTCTTTGTAAATAGCTATGTCTGTTGTAGTATGGATGGCAGACCATGTATCACTGAGCATATGTGTGCACGTGCACATAAAACTTTATAAAACTTCAAAGTGCATGTCTTATCTTTATCTTCTAAGCAAATTACACCCTACCTATTGCATACCTGCTGCCTGCTTTACAGTTGACTTATATGTAGTAGGAGTGAACTTTAAAGCTTGGCAAATGGATTTTAGATGCCAAATTGACTTAGCAGTAAAACTGTGCATACAGGCTTTACATTAGCAGGCCCACAATATGTTTAGAGGGCACCTTCTGTGGATAGGTGACTTCATTGTGTAAGTACTTCAGTACATATGTGACAGACTGCATCAGTTGGCCCGTGGGAGTGTGACTAGATGTCTACCTAACTATTTTGATATTTCACTGACTTACTTAGTAACTCTATAGGTTTAAAAAACTGTATACAAATGGCTGTATAGATAGCTTACTGGCATGTATCTGAGTGGAGGAATATGTAACTGTGTTTGCAACTCACTCTGCTATTGCTACATAAATAACTAGTGTGCAAGTGTGTGAGTGAATTTCTATGCACATCTGTAACTGTATGACTGTGTTTGTGAGTGGCTGTATGGTTTTATAAATAGGTTTGTCAATGAGTATACAGATAGATGAGGGGATGTTTAAAGGGACATGCTGCTCTGTAACTGTATTTATAAGTCATCAAATTACAAGTTTTGCCTTTTAAACACACACCTTCCTCCCCTATTGTTAAATGTAAAAAAAAGAAAACCTCTGGACTTGCCTACATATTCTAAAAGCAATTTCTACGTAGCAGTCTAAAGTAAAGACACAGTTCTGAACTAGCACACTTCACCTATATTTGAAGGTCTACCTCTCTGAGTTGCACAACTAGATGTAGAATGCGTCTAGTATTCATAAATTAGTATATATCTATGTATACATTATTAACATACCTCTGTAATGGCTTAGATGTTCTTCAATTTGTAACGCACTTCTACTTGGAATTTCTAATCAGGAAAAATGATATCTACTGCTCTGTTTGGTAAAGAACCAGTAATGGCAATATTTCCCACTCTTTTTTGGGTGATACTGGCGTACTTAGCAAATCATAACCTTTCTTTCATTTTTTTCTTTTGTTATTCCACTTGGGAATGGACAGTTTTTTTAACCCTTTCTTAGTCTCCTGCTAAGAATCTCAATCTAGTATTGTCTGTGGGGGATTCTTGAATCCGTTGCGACGCTCAGCGCGCCGCCGGGTAACTTTGTGACAGATTTGCGAATCTCTATGAGAGTCTGTTAATGCAATTTATCATTATACTTCTATTATTTTTCACCCCCATTTGACATACTGAATAAGTACTATGTGTAAACTACTCTCCTTTCTAGTTTGAAAGTACAGTGCATTTAGAACCATTCCCCCTACACTGTTTTACCTCAGTTGCCATTGCAACCTCTTTTGCAACACTCTACTGTACCAGTAGGTCATACTTCCACAGCACTTTTAGTCAGCAGCTGTTGGAAATGGCCCTTTTTGCAGGGTTATCCCCAAACTTTTTGCTTCTTCCTCCTCTTTTTCCTGACCTGCTGTTGTTGGTTTTAGGACTCTTGGCACTTTACCACTGCTATTCAGTGCTAAAGTGCATATGCTGTCTGTGAAATTTGTATTATGGATTGGTGTTTCCATGATTGGCATATTTGATTTACTGGTAAGCCCCTAGTAAAGTGCACTGAGTATGCCAGGGCCTGAATATCAAATGCTACTAGTGGGCCTGCAGCACTGATTGTGCCACCCACAGAATTTTCCCTCTAAAGGTAACTCAGACCTGCCACTGCAAAGTCTGAGCGCAGTTTGTAACTGCTATGTCGACTTGGCAAGTGCACCCACTTGCTAGGCCCTAACCTACCCTTTTCTTACATGTGAGTCACCCCTAAGGAAGGCCCAAGGTACCCCTGTGGGCAGGGTGCAGTGTATGTAAAAGGTAGGACATGCCCGATGTGTGTGGCATGTCCTGATAGTGAAATACTGGCAGTTTCGTTTTTCACTATTGAAGGCTATCTGGCCCATAGCAAAGAAAGGGAGTTAATTTATAACATCTTATAAATATAATTTCCCATTGGGACCAGATAGGAAAATAAAGTTTAGTATGCCTGAACTCAGAATCTAAAGATGCATCTTTTAGTAAAGGTGATTTTTACATTCTGTGTTTGAAAATACCACTTTTAGAAAGTAGGAATTTTCGTGCTTAGACATCCTGTGTGCCTCTGCTAGGATATGTATTGACTGTCTGGCTTTGGAGTGACAGGGGCTAGGGATGTGCAGTGGCTCCAGATAGTCTGGATGAGTCAGGGCTGGGCTGAATAGACCTGGGCTGCATTCAGAGTAGGGGGAGGAGTTCTCACTAGCACCTGAATAGGCCTGGTCTGCATTTAGAGTAGTGGGAGGAGATTACCTTGCACATGAATGGGCCTGGTCTGCTGTAGACAATGCTGTCTCCGCCTCCTGCTGGGAAGCTGGGCCAGAGAGGACCAAACTGGTTTGGACTAAGCACAGACACTCTCTGCCTGAGAGGACAAAGGAATTTGGAGTATAAATATTGGGGCCTAGACCCCAGAACGTTAGAACTCTTTTGGACCAAGAAGACTGCCAAGAAGAAGAGCTGGAGAAGCTGTGAGGAGGAACTACCACTTTGCTGAGTGCTTTGGTCAGTTGGCCTGCAGTGGCTGCTTCTGTCTTGGGCAGTGAAAGGACTGGACTGAACTTTCTGCAACTTCTTTATTGAGTTTCTCCAAGGGCTTGGGGTAGAGCTTGTCCCCTGTTCAAGAAGTCTCAGGAACATCAAAGACTTCAAGTTCTTCTGCCATCAGCACTGGTGACTGTGTGTTTTGTGCTGCAACAGAAGAAAAAGCAACCCAACGCCGTCTACGACGCTGCTGCCGACTCCGTGTCCTAAACGCACCGCAGAGGGCACCGCCGCATGCCTCACTGCAACCCTGGTCTCACCGATGCCGCCACCCGACGACGCCACTGAGCTGCTGCTTGCCCCGTGACCACGGCACTTTCACCACCTCGCTTCACGTAGCCACCTTGGTATCCCCGATGACGCCACTCCACGCCGACATCCACACCGCTGCTTGCACCGTGGTTTGAGGGCAACCCTCGTAAGATACACAACCCACCATCCTCATCCCGCACTGCAGCATTGGGCTACTGACACCAGAGCGATCGACTCCAGCTCGTCAGCCGACGACAACGCTTCAGCAACGACGACGCTGCTGCTTGCACCGTGACCTGCCAGTACCGAGATGAGCACTGCATCACTTTGCACCCCAGCCCTGGTCTCACTGATGCCGCTGGACGACCCTCACAGAGCCGCTGCCTGCACCGTGACCTGAGGGCACCACACGCCGCACTGCTGCACTTCGCACCACAGCCCCGACGCCTGCCGATGCTGGCGCTCCTGACTTCAACTGCGAGGAGTTTGATCTGCAACAGGGGTGACTTCAAGGGCCCGACAACTCCTGCACCGAAAGGAATATTATCTTGGATCATGAGCTCAAAGTGAGAGAGATGGAGCTGGACTTGGAAGCCAGGAGGGCTAGGTCCAGCCCAGATGGTTGCTGCAAAAGTATTAGGTCCAGTACTGAGGGTGAGGTAAACACCCACACAGACTTGGTGCCCTGCTTCAAGGAGGGGGTTGACATACACCAGGGGGTTCAGGATTGTGAGGTTACTCCAGTGGTACGCAGTGTACCTGAGGTGGATTGGGGAACTGACACAGGGGATCATATTCCTGGTGGTGGGAGGGGCACTCTACTGACTCTAGATAAGAGGTGCAGGGGGAGGGGTTTCCCCTGGTAGAAGCTCTGGTAAGTGAGTATGGAGACCAGCCAGAAGAGTATGGGTTGAGGGACAGCATCAGTCAGACACTGTCTCACCAGTCTTGTGAGAAGGAAGTGGAGCACTTTTCTGAGGCAATGGATGGTTGGGTGAAGGGTAGTTTGGTTAACACCTGTGAGGGGCTGTGTGATTCAATTGTTAGAGAGCATACTTTAAGTCCCTGTTTTTCAGAGATATGCCAACACCCGGTGGAGTGTGAGTTCTCTGACCCCAGGGAGCTTACACTGGGGGCAAACCTTTTAGTGGATTCCAGAGGGTCTGAAGAAGCATCTGGAGGTGATCCTGAAGGAGGTGGCTCAGGTTTTCCCAGACCAGGTGAGGTAGGGGAGGTTGGTAGTGACCCAGATAGGTCCCAGTATAGTGGGATGGGTGAGGGGTCCCACATCCTGTCTCTGAGGAGAAGGAGTGGGGGTGGGCTGAGTCCCAAGGTGACTGAGACCCCATCCCAGAGTCTGGTTGGTTCCATGAGGGAACACCAGGAGGGGGGCCTAGTCTGTAACGGGAGGCCATCCCCTGAGGGGGAACCTAAGGTGTCAGGCGAGCTGCGGGGGGATGCTGTAACCAGCATCCCACCAGTTTTGGTGTCTGGCAGCACTGCTCCAGTAGGGAGGGTGCATGAGTCCAGAGAGAGGGGGGTGAGGGGGGACGCAGTCCCCAGTGGAAGGACCAGTGGGTCAGGGGTTGCCAGCTCTGAGGTCAGAGAATGCCAGGACTGACCCTAGTGAACCCACTTCTGGCCTGGGGGTCTTCATGCTCTGTCAGGTGGACAGGAGGCTAGAGACCTGCGCCAGGCAGACACTGGCACAACTCATGAGGAGTGTGTTTCCCATCAGAGGGTTGGTGTACTCCCCCAGAAGTCCTGGGTTGCCAGGCACAGGTCCAACCTAAGGATACAGACCCTGGGTTGGGGGACCAGGTTCAGGGTTTCCCCCTGACCTGGAGGAAGGGGCTACTGCTAACAGTGCCCCTACCAGTTTGTCTTCTGGGGTGCCGCTCCAGGTGGGAGGGTGCAGAGCCCCAGGACTGGGTGTGGGAGAGCCCACCCCAGTCCCTTGTCCAGCTGCAGGGTACAGACCCTGGGCTGGTGTACCATTTGCAGGATAGCATCCCTGAACTGGTGGAAGAATTGTGCAGAACACCTGCCACAGGTGCCCCTGAGGGGGACTGCTCCCGGTGGGAGGTTGAGGAGCCCTGGGGAGGGGGACATGGTGTGGGAGAGCCCAACCCTGTCTCCTGGCCAGCCGCAGGGTACAGACCCTGGGCTGGTGGGCCAGTGTCAGGATGCCATACGTGACCTGACAGGAGGGAGAGTGGACAAAGAGTGCCAGGCACCGGGGGCTACCGCCTCCCACTCTCTGATGCCACAGAAGTTAGAGAGCCCTGAGAGGCATAAGGCCTGGGTCTCATCACTGACAACTGTCAGTAGTCACTGTGGCTTGCTGTCCTGATGGGCAGAGTGGCCCCAGGGGGGGACCGAAGTCACACCCCGGGGTGGACTGGGCCACGCCACAGTGTTGGCTAAGTGGGTACTGTCAGCCTTTTGGGACACATCTGTGAGCAAAGTAAGTTTAGGCGCTGCACAGGTGGGGTCCACAGGTGAGGAGAAAGGTTCCCCATGGGTCAGCTAAGTGGGCCCTGAGAGTATGGATAGAGGGATCCAACTAGGTTCAGGAAGGCGTAGAACGGGAATAAACCCCTGCTGTTGTGGGCCAGGTTCCATGTTCTATCGCCGCAAGCAGGGAAGCCCATTGAGGTATGGATTGGTCTACCCTGGCTATAGGTTCGAAGGGGTTGTGTTGGAAATGGCCCTTTTTGCAGGGTTATCCCCAAACTTTTTGCTTCTTCCTCCTATTTTTTCCTGACCTGCTGATGTTGGTTTTAGGACTCTGGGAACTTAACCATTGCTATTCAGTGCTAAAGTGCTCTCTGTGAAATTTGTATTATGGATTGGTGTTTCCATGATTGGCATATTTGATTTACTGGTAAGCCCCTAGTAAAGTGCACTGAGTGTGCCCGGGCCTGTAAAGCAATTGCAACTAGTGGGCCTGCAGCACTGATTGTGCCACCCACAGAAGTAGCCCTGTAAAGGTAACTCAGACCTGCCACTGCAGAGTCTGAGCGCAGTTTGTAACTGCTATGTCGACTTGGCAAGTGCACCCACTTGCCAGGCCCTAACCTTACCTTTTCTTACATGTGAGTCACCCCTAAAGTAAGCCTGAGGTACCCCTGTGGGCAGGGAGCAGTGTATGTGGAAAGGTAGGACATGCCCTGATGTGTGTGGCAAGTCCTGATAGTGAAATACTGCCAATTTTATTTTTCACTATTAAAGAATATCTGGCCCATAGGAAAGCATTGGAGTTAATTTATAAAATCTTATAAATATAACTTCGCATGGGACCAGATAGGAAAATAAAGTTTAGTATGCCTGAACTCAGAATCTAAAGATGCATCTTTTAGTAAAGGTGATTTTTATATTTTGTGTTTGAAAATACCACTTTTAGTAAGTAGGTATTTTCTTGCTTAGACATCCTGTGTGCCTCTGCTAGGATGTGTATTGACTGTCTGGCTTTGGAGTGACAGGGGCTTGGGATATGCAGTGGCTCCAGATAGTCTGGATGAGTCAGGGCTGGGCTGAATAGACCTGGGCTGCATTCAGAGTAGGGGGGGCAGTTCTCACTAGCACCTGAATAGGCCCGGTCTCCCTTTAGAGCAGTGGGAGGAGATTTCCTTGCACCTGAATGGGCCTGGTCTGCTGTAGACAATGCTGTCTCCACCTCTTGCTGGGAAGCTGGGCCAGAGAGGACCATACTGGTTTGGGCTAAGCACAGACACTCTCTGCCTGAGAGGACAAAGGAATTTGGAGTATAAATATTGGGGCCAGGACCCCAGAACTTTAGAACTCTTTTGGACCAAGAAGACTGCCAAGAAGAAGAGCTGGAGAAGCTGAGAGGAGGAACTACCACTTTGCTGAGTGCTTTGCCGTGTTGGCCTGCAGTGGCTGCTTCTGTCTTGGGCAGTGAAAGGACTAGACTGAACTTTCTGCAACTTCTTTATTGAGTTTCTCCAAGGGCTTGAGGTAGAGCTTGCCCCCTGTTCAAGAAGTCTCAGGAACAGCAAAGACTTCAAGTTCTTCTGCCATCAGCACTGAGGACTGTGTGTTTTGTGCTGCAACAGAAAAAAAAGAAACCCAATGCCATCTACTACGCCGCTGCCGACTCCGTGTTCTGAAGGCACAGCAGAGGGCATCGCCACATTCCTCACTGCAAACCTGGTCGCACCGATGAAGCCACCTGACGCCGCCACCAAGTCGCTGCTTGCACCGCGATCTGTGGGCACCGCACTTCGCACCACCTCGATTCACGATGCCGCCTTGGTATCCCCGACAATGCAGCTCCACGCCGACATCGACACCACTGCTTGCACCGTGGTTCAAGGGCACCGCTCATAAGTTACACGACGCACCGTCCTCATCCCTCACCACAGCCTTGGCCTACTGACGCTGGCGCCATCGACTCCAGTTTGTCAGCCGACGACAGCGCTTCAGCAATGACGATGCCACTGCTTGCACCGTGACCTGCCAGCACTGCGATGAGCACCGCATCACTTCGCACCACAGCCCTGGTCTCACTGACTCCGCTGGACAACCGTCACGGAGGCTCTGCCTGTACTGCGACCTGAGGGCACCGCACCGCTGCACTTCACACCATAGCCCCGATGCCTGCTGACGAACGGCGCTCCCGACTTCAACTGCGAGGAGTTTGATCTGCAACGCGTGTGAATTCAAGGGCCCGACGACTCCTGCACCGATCTCCGGAACCAACGCCTGTGGATGCCGGCCCTTCGGGGCTGATCGAGAGGTTGCCGACGCCCTACATTTCTAATGGTACTGTTTTGCGGGTCTTCCCGACAGCGTAGCTGGCCCGCGACGCCGCGGTCAGCCAGAACTGTTTGGATTTTTGTTCACGATGCCGCAATAGTTCCAGACGGAGCTATCGATTTCAAGGAACTGTATTTCAAGTCTATTTTGAGTACTGAAAATTTCTGAGAACTGTACGTTGGATTTTTATCACTTTTGGTCTTGTTTTGGATATATAAAAATATTGGATATTTTTTAAAACTGGTGTGGTGTCCTTTTGTAGTGTCTTCACTGTATTACTGTTGGTTATGTGCAAATGCTTTACACACTGCCTCTAAGATAAGCCTGACAGCTCGTGCCAAGCTACCAAGGGGGTGAGCAGGGGTTATTTTAGGAGTGTAACTCCCTTTTCCTGACTAGAAGGAAGGGTCCCTACTTGGACAAAGCTGCAAACCCTTGCCAACTAGAGACCCCCATTGCTAACAGCAGCATACTAGCTTCAAGTTCAACTGTAGCAGGTGTGGTTGAGTGTTTGAAAATGATAGCATATCCATAACAGCATGACTTCTTTTAAAATTACCCAAATCATAGATCCACTTTCTTTCGTCTTAAATCACTACCTATTTTTAGCTGCCAACATATTTACAGCATCCAATCAAATTTGTCCTTTTTAAAGCAGCACCTGACCTCCATTTTAACTGCCTTTCATTTTGAAAATGGCCTCATTAGGCTCCAGCCTTTTCCTGAGTGCTACTACTCTTGCTTTCAAAATGGTTAGAGTGTGGATTGTGGGTTGTAGCTGTGTGTTTTGGGCCAGAGAGTATGTCTGAATGAGTGGCATTGACAGGGACTTAAGTTTGCCTAATGTGGACATTCCTTGCGTTGGCCAGAGAGTGTTATAGTGGCATCAATTGCTGCCTTTGGTTGGAAGCTTCATGGATTGGCAATATCCAGCTCTCTTAATTGTGTATTGTGTATTGTGTATTGTGGTGGCAATGACCTAGGCACACTTACTGGGTTGGACTGGAAATCCTAATGAAGGATGCCTTCCGACAATTAATGACACTTCTCCCTCACTGTGCTTTGGTGTACTCTAACATTTGCCAAAGACAGAAATGGAAGTGGTCAAACAAATTCTGCCCACAGATAGACAAAGCCAGGAAACATGTTAATACAACTGCTTCTGAATACCTCAGAGACCACAACGTGGGCTCCATCTAAACAACATTATACGCTTTGAAATGGAGTATATATACAGAAGTGACAGAGTACATTTTTCAGAGAAAGGCAGCAGCGTTTTCCTCAACAACTTGAAAGACTGCATCCTGTTCTATGTGTAGTTATCATCTACAGCAGTGATACTCAAAGCATGGCCCGGGGGCCGCTTGCGGCCCTCTTGACCTTTACATACAGCCCCCCTGGTGAACAGCAGCACAAGCTGCTGTTTACGGGCTGAGCAATAATATTCAGAAAAAAGATGTTAAATAAACGGACAAACATTTATTCACCTGCAAATAAGTGCTTGCATGCTTATTTAACATGTTTTACACCTCCTTACACAATCCTTGTCCCACCCAGACACTACCGCCACCCTGCTGGCATCAGTGCGGGCTTTGTTTACACAACAGACTGTACTTTGCGGCCCCTGGGCAAATGTTTGTGAGTACCCATGATCTACACACTATAAAGACAAAGGCTCTTCTCAGAGCTACCTTTTTTTTTTACAAACATTGGTTCATTTTCTGTTAAAATACTTTAAAAAAAAATCTTTTTGGGAATTTGTGAATCCTTCTCGAATCCACAAAGCAAAAACACACATTCAATGCACAGCAGCACATTTTGGGTTCACAAATCTGTCTCAAATCCACAAAGCAAAAATATACATTTAATACAGACCAACGCATTGTGTATTCACAACTATGTGATTTACTCTCTCGATCTCTCAATGACCAGGTGAGTGGATGCATGAATGTCTGAGTGGGTCTGTGAGTGTATACATGAATGTGTGAGTGGATCTGTCATTGGATGCGTCAGTGTCTGATTGGGTCTGTGAGTGGGTGTGTCAGTGTCTGACTGGGTCTGCAAGTGGGTGAATAAGTCTGTGAGTGGGTGCATGAGTGACTGAGTGGGTGTGTGAGTGCACATGTGAGTGGCTGAGTGGGTGTGTGAGTGGGTGAATAAGTCTCTGAGTGAGTGCGTGAGTTTCTCAGTGGGTCTGTGAGTGGGTATGTGAGGGCCAGAATGTGTGTGTGAGTGGGTGCATGAGTGACTGAGTAGGTCCAAGAGTGTATGTGTGAGTGTCTGAGTGGGTGTGTGAGTGGGTGGATGCATCTCTAAATGGGTCTGTGAGTAGACGTGTGAGTGTCTCAGTGGGTCTGTGTGTGGGTATGTGAGGATCTGAGTGGGTGTATGAAGTGGGTGTGTGAATCTACGAGTAGGTCTGTGACTGGATGCGTGAGTGTCTCAGTGGGCCTGTGAATTGATACATGAGGGTCTGACTGAGTGTGTAAGTGGGTGCATGAGTGACTGAGTGGGTCTGTGAGTGGGTGTGTGAGTCTAACAGTGGGTGTGTAAGTGGATTCATAAGTGTCTGATTGTGTCTGTGAGTGTGTGTGTGTGAGTGGCCGAGTGAGTTTGTGAGTGGGTGCATGAGTCTCTGATCAGGTCTGTGAGTGGGTGCATGAGTGGGTTAGTGAGTGGGTACATGAATGTGTGTGGATACCTGTGTGTCTGAGTGGGTCTGTGAGCGGGTATGTGAGGATCTCAGTGAGTGTACGAGTGGGTGCATGAATCTCTGAGTGGGTCTGTGTTTGTGGGTGGGTGAATGTCTCAGTGGGTCTATGACTGGGTACGTGAGGGCTAGAGTGGGTGTGTGAGTGGGTGCATGAGTGACTGAGTGGGTCTGGGAGTATGTGTGTGAGTGTCTGAGTGGGTGTGTGAGTGGGTGTATGCATCTCTGAGTGGGTCTGTGAGTGGGTGCATGAGTGTCTCAGTGAGTCTGTGTGTGAATATATGAGGGGCTATATGAATTCCTAAGTAGGTCTGTGAGTGGGTGCGTGAGTGACTCAGAGTGTCTGTTAGTGGGAGCGTGAGTCTCTCAGTGGGTGTGTGAGTGGATGCATAAGTGTCTGAGTGTGTCTATGAGTACATGTGTGCATGGCCGAGTGGGTTTGTGAGTGGGTGCATGAGTATCTGATTGGGTCTGTGAGTGGGTGCACGAGTGGGTCTGTGAGTGGGTGCACGAGTGGGTCTGTGAGTGGGTACATGAATATCTGAGTGGGTCTGTCAGTGGATGCATAAGTCTCTGAGTGGATTTGTGTGTAGGTGCAAGAGTGTCAGAGTGGGTCTGTGAGTGGTTGGGTAAGTATCTCAGTGAGTGTCTAAGTCTTTTTTAAATTATCTATCAATAAAATTCAAAAATCTGTTGCAAACTTACACAGGGGGCCAGACTGAGTGCAGCAACAAATTGGCGAATATTCACACATGGAATAAAAAAAACATTTCTGGGCATGTTCTTCCCACCAGAGGTCCCTCTCAGACTCCTATATACCTCCCAGGAGATCAGGGTGTCTCTACACTGCCCCTTTCCACTACATTTCATTTGTTTTCGCTGCTGAGGACCGTTTCCTGGTGTGCAAAATGTCAGCTGCAACTTTCTACTCAGGTTGCGGCCAGCCAATCACAGCTGTGCTGATGGCGCATGAATTTGCGAAGCGCTGCGAACGATTTGCATAGGATTTGCGCCTCTAGAAATTCAAATTTGTATTTCCTTTGATATCTCCTAAACTGCTGAGCAGATTTACACCGAATATCAAAAAGTGTGCTTTCTGGACCAAAAGTTACCTTTCTGTCAAATCTGGTGTAATTCCATCCAGCAGTTTGGGCTGTAGTCATGTTCAAAATCCCTATGGGAATTAATAAGGAAAATACACCTTTTTTGACATCCCCACCTTTCTCTCAGCCCCTGCTTCATGGATCATCCCGGAAATTTCCATGCACAACTAGAATCACTGGAACATTTTTTGGGAAACTTTTGTGAAGATTCGTCAAACGGTGCCAAAGTTATAAGCAAGTCACAAAATGCTTTTCCTATGGAAACATGGTCCTACCTATAACTACCTACTGGCAACCGCAGTAGGTTATATATATATATATATATATATCAATCAAATAAATCTTCCCCATCTTGAAGACGCACTCGAAGAGCAGATAAATTTAAAGGAAACTGGCATTTTCATTCAGATGCATTTATTTACCTTACGCGTTTCAAAGCACTCATCTTCTTGATCACAGGTATGATGATACTTCACAGAAAAGGTGAAAAAGGCACTCCCCTCTGCATGTCCATTTAATTAGCGCTCAGTGGGCCTCGCAGGTGAAATCAACTAAGTGTTGCATGCTGGGATCAGTAGTGCACTTTCAAAATTCCTTTACCTTTAGTAGGTTTCTGTGCTGTGTCAAAGTGTTCATTTCATTAAAGAGCCCTCAGGTGGGCCTCCGAGATGAAAATGTTCAGTTTATTTTTCTTTTTTTCTGCTATTCAACTCAGGAAGACTCTGAGTAGTTCCATGTCCTCGTGGCCAGCTCACCTTGACCTTCAGGGGTGGTGCAGTCTTCCCAGCTGGACTGCCGGCTATAAATCAGCAGACAAAGCTTCCCCAGTTTGAAGACGCACTCGAAGAGCAGATGAATTTAAAGGAAACTGGCATTTTCATTCCGATGCATTTATTTGCCTTACTCGTTTCAAACCACTCAGCTTCTTGATCACAGGCATGATGATACTGCACAGAAAAGGCGAAAAAGGCACTCACCTCTGCATGTCCATTTAATTAGCCCACAGTGTGCCTCACAGGTGAAATCAACTAAGTGTTGCATGCTGGGATCAGTAGTGCACTTTCAAAATTCCTTTACCTTTAGTAGGTGTCTGTGCTGTGTCAAAGTGTTCATTTCATTAAAGAGCCCTCCAGTGGGCCTCCAGTGGGCCTCCGAGATGAAAATGTTCAGTTTATTTTTCTTTTTTTCTGCTGTTCCACTCAGGAAGACTCGGAGTAGTTCCATGTCTTCCAAACTGGGGAAGCTTTGTTTGATGATTTATAGCCGGCAGTCCAGCCGGGAAGACTGCACCACCCCTGAAGGTCAAGGTGAGGGGGCCATGAGGACATGGAGCTACTCCGAGTCTTCCTGAGTGGAAGAGCAGAAAAAAAGAAAAATAAACTGAACATTTTCATCTCGGAGGCCCACTGGAGGGCTTTTTAATGAAATGAACACTTTGACACAGCACAGAAGTGGAGTGCCTTTTTCACCTTTTCTGTGCAGCATCATCATGCCTGTGATCAAGAAGCTGAGTGCTTTGAAACGCGTAAGGCAAATAAATGCATCTGAATGAAAATGCCCGTTTCCTTTAAATTCATCTGCTTCTTCGAGTGCATCTTCAAACTGGGGAAGCTTTGTTTGATGATGATGAGATATATATATAGTAGTCCGGAAGTCAAAACTAGTACCGGTTGGCTAACTGGTGGCAAGGGATTTGTGAGATGCACAACATGCAGAGCATGCAAGTTCGGCACCAGCAAAACATCATTTAAAACACCCTTTAAGGACAGACCGGTGCTGATTGATAAACATCTCACTTGCAAAACTGAATTTGCAATCTACGTGCTGGAGTGCTCTTGTGGGCTGCGATATGTGGGCAGTACAAAACTGCCGGCCCACAAGAGAATTCTCCAGCACTTACGTGCCATAACAAATCTAGATATTACTTACCCAGTGGCCCGTCATTTCAGTGAGGTCCATGATAAGAATCTGGACCACTTGAAGTACTATGTGATAGATTGCATCCCAGCACAAAGACGTGGGGGTAATAGGGAGGCCAGTTTGAGAAGACTAGAAACCAAGTATATTCTAGAATTAGACAGTAAGAGCCCTCAAGGATTAAATACGACTGAGGACTTACATACTTGGTTATGAGGTCTACACAATGCTCACACACTTTTAAATCTAGATTCAAACCATTGGGGTTTTATATAATTCTTAGGCCGCTATATCACGAATACTGCATAACACAAGTTCTCTTTTTTACCCTTTTTTTTATTTTATCTTTACTTCTTAGCACTAGACACTTTTGCACACAGGGGCACTTAGCACTTTATGATCAAACAGTACATTCTTGAGGATAAAAACCAAAGGGGGCAATAGTGTCCGGGATATGAGCAGTAGTTGCACAGGAGGTTGTTTTTAAATGGTTTTTATATATATATACAATTTGTTGGGAAAAAATTTTTTTAGAGAGCAATTGTTTACGAGTAATGATCAGTGGTTTTTAACATTCAATTTCAAGGCCGCAATTGGCGTACTCGTGTTTAATTGTTTTTGTAAATATTACCTAATTGTTGTGTATTAGATTTTATCCATTAATGTTGCTATTTAAAATGTATTTATACAGATAAAATTGCGTAATTTGCACATGGTGGTAGATAATATATAACCATAAAACAACCGTTGTGAGCATCTGTCTACCCACAATTGTACTGTAACATCACAAAGTCAGACGAGTAGTCTGTCTTTAATGTCTATTTGAGCACTTGGCACTTTAAATATGGGGAGGAAGTGACGAAAGAAACATGTGATCAAGGCCCTGCGAGGCCGAAACGCGTCATGGCAGCACAGCAATAATAAATATCAAGCACAAGAAAAAGAGGAGTCCGTTTCCATCTTTTTTGGCGTAAAACCAGAGACAAGAAGGAGAAAACGTACGATTTATTCCGAGACGGCTTCCTCGGAGCTAACGGACCCCCTCTCGGTTTGGGCAGAGCGGCAGGAAGCTGATCCGGTCTTGAACCGGAACCAAAAGAAATCTCCAGTAAGAGAGAGCCGCAAGAGCCCCCAGACGAAGGAAACTTCAGACCCATCGTGATAAAGCATTGGAAAATCGGTGTCGGAGGACGCGATCTTCACAAGCCAAGCACAAAGGTACGAAGTTAATAAACTGTCTGGTGAGAGGTGTGCATACGGGGAAACTGCAAAGTGTAGCGGGACTCTCCACATAATAGTAACTAAAGTGCAATGGCTGCTGAGATACTACGCGGTAGGGAGGAGGCGGCAGAGGAAATGTTTATTGAAAGTGATAGTGCGCAATTACATGCACAAGAAAACAGGGGAAGTAACAAGGAAACCCCGTCAAACACTCGTGAGCTGTATAAAAAACTGGAAAAGCTGATGAAGTCCGAACAAGCAAAATGGTGGGAACATAAGTCCCTCTCGAAATACTTTGAAGTGGGCCGTATCCCCAGAGGACTTCGAATCATGCTGGCCCCAAGCTATGAATGCCCAAACCCGGAGATGCTGCGTGAATGGGCCATAAGCAATCTGGAGTCATCTCGCCGGCTGGTGGAGATTCTGGTAAAATACGCTGATATAGACAGGATCGAATTACAAAAAAAGATCGACGTGCTAAACCAACAAATAGAGGAAATGGAAGGGTGCGAGACAACGTCTAAAAACAGGGAGGAAATGAGGCTTCGTATAAAAAAAGAAGAAGACATCATAAAGAGGCGAAAAACATTTAAGTTCAAACGAGATAAAGATGATTACGATCAAGGACAGATCTTCACTTTCGCTCGGAAGTATGAGACAGTGAGAGCCACATACAAGGGTCGGAAAGCCACAAATACTGGAGCAGTAGCTGGCCCTAGTCGAGAAGAGCAACCAACATTATCGGATTTGAGTTCGTCTGTCGACACTGAGTCTGAGGCAGAGTTGCAAATGGCACAACCAAGAGACACATTGGCAAAAAAGAATAAAGTGTCTCTGGAGGAAGAGCTTGGTTTTTACAAGAACAAAGGCGCCAGACTCTGCGCCCGAGAAAAACGCAATCAGCACAAAACAAAGGAGAAATGCAAAACGCAATGAGAGAAGGCGAAGAAGGCGCCAGAATGCGAGGGGACAGGAGACCGATAAACAAAAACTGGCGGCGAAAGTAACAAACTTTACAACAAACGCCAATACCATCATAAACTTGTCACCGATAGTCCTGGACCAAGCGGAAAAACAACTGTTGGCGCTAGGACTTTCATATTGCCCGGAGCACAATTTCGATTATCCCCAAACCAGAGTTGACATTTACAAATATATACGCAAATTGAAATTGCGGAAATTCCACCTTCTTAAACAAAACAAACAAGTGGAAAATGTCTCATTGAATTTAGCGCCTGACAATGTCACCAAACTCACAGCCTCAGATGTAACCTTATTGCAGAATCTACAAGCACTGGAGCAGAATGTGGATAATCAAGATCAGGTGGAGTCGACACAGGCCACCATGGACAGACTACAAATAAACATTATGGCCACAATGGATTCAGGATTCAAGCCAAAATCAACTTTTACACCCATTATGCCCAGGGACAACATCGATATTTTCAATGAAATAATCACAAAAGAAATTAAGACGTTATATGGCAAAATCCAAACAAACAAGAAAAAGTTCAATATACAGCAACACAAATATAAACAATTGGTTGAGAAACTACAGAAAGATGACAAAGTAGTTATACGAAATTCAGACAAAGGGGGCAATATTGTGTTGTGGCCTAAACACCAATACCTAGAGGAAGCCATGAGACAACTGGGGAACAGGAGCTGTTATAAACTGGCAAGTAAACAAACAATGATAACAGCACAGAATGAACTGTTCTCAAAGCTTTTGGCATGGAAAAGTATGGGTATGATTAATCAGGAGGAATACAAATTTCTAAAAAAGACCATCCCATTACACCAGTTATATATTTCATACCAAAAATACACAAAGACAAACACAAACCCCGGGTAGACCAATAATATCGGCTAAACAGAGCCTTCTGGAGAATATTTCGGTGTATATTGATCATTTCTTGCAAAATCTAGTAAAAACGTTACCATCTTATGTACAGGACACGACAGACTTCTTAAGACAAATCCATGAGGTCCAATGGTGTGAGGACTATCTTTTAATAACATTGGATGTATCAGACCTATATACGTCAATTAATCACAGTGATGGTCTAAGGGCACTTGAACATTTTTTGAGTACTAGGCCAATAGAATTGTATATGCATAACAAAATGATTGTTGATTTAACCAAATTTTGCCTAGAAAACAACTATTTTTTATTTCTACAACAGGTGTACCACCGAAACCAGAGGCGTGGCTATGGGGGCAAGCTTTTCCCCTAGCTACGCCTGTTTGCACATGGGATGGTGGGAGGAACGAGTTGTAGCTACCACCCATAGAGATGTATTAGCCAACCATGTTATCAAATGGATACGCTACATTGATGACTTATTCATTATATGGCGGGGTGATAGACAAAGTGCAGAAGAGTTTATTCAGAAATTGAATAACAATAACATAAATTTACATCTGACTCACAACATCAGTAAAAATGCAGTTTGTTTTCTAGATGTGGAGGTATATATAAATGAGGGCAGGTTAAATACAAAATTACACCGAAAACCAACAGCGGGCAATACAATACTACATTCAAGTAGTTTCCATCCAAAACACACGATCAGCAGCATTCCATATGGGGAAATGCTGCGGATACGTAGAATCTGCAACAATGAGCATGATCTAATAGAGGCCCAAGAAGAATGTAAGTTGAGGTTTCTAGCTAGAGGATATACCTGTACCACAATTAATAAAGCTATGTCTCGTACTAGAACAATGAACAGGGAGGACCTGCTTTTTAAACCTTCCAACAGCAAGATAAAACAGATACAAAATGCAGGGCATAATACAGGTAATCCCAGATTGATCATGACTTATAACAAACAAAAGGACAGCCTCGCCAGGATCATCAAAAAGAATTGGCAGTTGGTCCGTAGCGATCCCATACTAGGAGATACAGTATCTCAATCTCCAGTAATCACCTATAGAAAAGCCCCTAGCACGAGTGACTTTCTAGTAAGCAGTAGTCCGGAAGTCAAAACTAGTACCGGTTGGCTAACTGGTGGCAAGGGATTTGTGAGATGCACAACATGCAGAGCATGCAAGTTCGGCACCAGCAAAACATCATTTAAAACACCCTTTAAGGACAGACCGGTGCTGATTGATAAACATCTCACTTGCAAAACTGAATTTGCAATCTACGTGCTGGAGTGCTCTTGTGGGCTGCGATATGTGGGCAGTACAAAACTGCCGGCCCACAAGAGAATTCTCCAGCACTTACGTGCCATAACAAATCTAGATATTACTTACCCAGTGGCCCGTCATTTCAGTGAGGTCCATGATAAGAATCTGGACCACTTGAAGTACTATGTGATAGATTGCATCCCAGCACAAAGACGTGGGGGTAATAGGGAGGCCAGTTTGAGAAGACTAGAAACCAAGTATATTCTAGAATTAGACAGTAAGAGCCCTCAAGGATTAAATACGACTGAGGACTTACATACTTGGTTATGAGGTCTACACAATGCTCACACACTTTTAAATCTAGATTCAAACCATTGGGGTTTTATATAATTCTTAGGCCGCTATATCACGAATACTGCATAACACAAGTTCTCTTTTTTACCCTTTTTTTAATTTTATCTTTACTTCTTAGCACTAGACACTTTTGCACACAGGGGCACTTAGCACTTTATGATCAAACAGTACATTCTTGAGGATAAAAACCAAAGGGGGCAATAGTGTCCGGGATATGAGCAGTAGTTGCACAGGAGGTTGTTTTTAAATGGTTTTTATATATATATACAATTTGTTGGGAAAAATTTTTTTAGAGAGCAATTGTTTACGAGTAATGATCAGTGGTTTTTAACATTCAATTTCAAGGCCGCAATTGGCGTACTCGTATTTAATTGTTTTTGTAAATATTACCTAATTGTTGTGTATTAGATTTTATCCATTAATGTTGCTATTTAAAATGTATTTATACAGATAAAATTGCGTAATTTGCACATGGTGGTAGATAATATATAACCATAAAACAACCGTTGTGAGCATCTGTCTACCCACAATTGTACTGTAACATCACAAAGTCAGACGAGTAGTCTGTCTTTAATGTCTATTTGAGCACTTGGCACTTTAAATATGGGGAGGAAGTGACGAAAGAAACATGTGATCAAGGCCCTGCGAGGCCGAAACGCGTCATGGCAGCACAGCAATAATAAATATCAAGCACAAGAAAAAGAGGAGTCCGTTTCCATCTTTTTTGGCGTAAAACCAGAGACAAGAAGGAGAAAACGTACGTATATATATATATATATATATATATATATATATATATATATATATATTTATATTTATAGCACACACACACATACATAAGTATATATATACATACACACATAAACACACTCAATATTATGTATATGTTTATATACATGGTATTTCAAACACACACTAAGATTATATATGTATATTTCTTTATTTATTAACATGAGACATTTAATCATGTGTTGTGATTAAGAGTGTCTTTCCACACGGCACATATATTGAATAATTTTGTGTTATGGTTCAATCCGGTCGAGTCTGTCTTCTATGGCTATAGGAGCAGCGTATCATGTGATTGGGAGCTTTGTATTTTTAAAGGTAAACATGAGAATGGCGTTTATTGTGTGAGCAAGCCTGCAGAGACAGGCGAAACGCGTTACCATAAAAAACCGAATAAACAGAGATTTTATTCAAAGGATTTGAACCCCTGTGTCGGTGTCCATGTTGTAAGGAGAAGACTGGAGTTAGAGTTTATATGTGATCAAGGCTGTGGTAACGCGGCCGAAACGCGTCATGCTGAAAACTGCAATAAAGCACGTTATTTGTTTGAATTTCCACATCTGTGGTCCGTACCTGTTTGTGTGTTACCAGAAGAGGTAATTCAGGACTTTGTATTCTCATATATATATATATATATTCCAACCAATACCTCTTCATGGAGTACAAAACAGGCTCAGACACAGCAAAGGATGCAGTTATAAACCACTCTATTTTATTCCAGTAAGACAGCCATCGTGACACGTTTCGGCCGAGTCACCGGCCTTTCTCATACATAGTAAGCTCCATGTTGCATTCACTATTTGAAATGTTAAACAATGAACGTGATGCATAGACATGGAAGAACACTCCCGATGCAGCTCTCCTCTCTTTTAATACAAAAAATGTTAAAAATATAAAAATGTCTGAGCATCAATATTACTGTTCGACAACCGTTGCATCATAAAAAAAAAATTAGACTAGTGGCTGCACACTTTGTGTTTTTGACAGAGAAGACCTCCGGTTTAAATACTTAAAACAAGTATCGGATCGTTACAAAAAAGAAACTCCAACATATGAATTCCAACTAGGCAGTACACACACACGATGCTACAGCACAGAAAAAAACAGGTCAAACATCTTGCTTGTTTAACTCTTACTAAACTTGATATAAGGCACCCACATATAGATATACACACACACAGTTTTTTGGGGGAAACCTGCAAACCACCTTTTTTTATTTATATGGGTGTATCTATCTATGTGTGTGCATATATACATATTTTACATTTTGAGGGAAACCTACCCAACCACGCACCCCTTTTTGTTTGATTGAAGGAAATTATATTTATTTCTTTTTAAAAATATTTTCAGAGTCCCTTTTCCCTTTTGCTTTTACCTCCCTTTACATCTACACACTGCAGTACCCTGAAAAAAACTCTTATGCCCCTTTACCATTGCCCATCCCGAACCCTTAAAACCACTTACATTGTTTTAATTCTACCATCCCTGAACCCTAAAAACCACTTATCTCTCCTTACCGCTACCTTCCCTGAACCCTAAAAACCATTTACCCCTTTATGTTTGCTAGCTGTTAAACCCAAAATAAAAACCCCTTAGTCCCCTTTATTTCATCTCTCTCTTGAACCCTGAAAAAACCCATTCCTTAACAGTTAAAATCCCCCTATTTTTAAATGACATAAAAAAATATGCAATAAAAAAAAACGACCTGCATGGTAAGTACCGCATTGTAAATAGGCCAAACAAATTCAGCATGGTACTTACCTGTTTTACAACGTCCCGCATGGTAAAACCTGCGTGGTCAACTCTGGATACCCAAACATATATAATGCGGGTTGATCCTGGCTAATAACCGCCCGGTGTTTTGTGAGTTCTTTTTTTACCGTGACGGGCTTGTGCACTACGATATTTTCAATTTTCACTCTGTTACTTTTAAACTGTGGTGTAATACGGATTAGGACAAGAGTGCATTACTGTTTTTTACACTCAGTATAAATGTCCAAACGTAATTGAAACCGGTACTGTGTGTAAAACGCTCTTTGTTTGAACAAACAATAACATTAAATCATAATAGTTTGTAAAAGATAATAATCTTGTATAACATCGACTTTAGGTGTTACCAATATTATGTTAACAGTAGTTGACATGTTAAAAATAATTTGACTTAAATCTTTGCATGGTTAATTGAGAGACAATCTTTCCTAGTTCGATCACTTTGAGTAAATATCACAAATACAATATTGTATTGTTTTCTATTGTGATTGTGAATAGCAATGGTAGTTTGTTCGAAAGTGGCTTTTAAAAATTAACCAGGAATTTCCATTTCAAATATTGTTTCTTGACACTGTACATTATTTTTCCACTCCTGCAAGCAGCTCAATGCTGAGCTTGAAATTTTAAATATGAAAAACAGTGCTATGGTTTAATGTGGGAGGAATTGTAGGAACGCTAAAGAATGCTAATGAAGATTTTGTCATATTTTTAAACTGATGATTTTCCCAAACATGTTGGTGCCATCAACAACACTGCTGCTAAAATTGAGGAACAAATAGTCTACTCCAGATGTTGCAAGGTTTTTATTGGCAATGTCCAATTTAAGTTCCAATGGCCAGTAAAAACTAGGGGCCTGATTCACAAAAGTAAACTTAGACCAAAAGTCTAAGTTTAGACCTGAAGTCTAAGTTTAGACCTAAAGTCTAACTTTACTACTAGTAAAGTTAGACTTTTGTTCTAAATTTAGACCAAAAGTTTGACTTAAGTCTAACTTTACAACTACTAAAGTTAGCCTTTTGGTCAAAGTTTAGACCAAAAGTCTAACTTACTACTACTAAAGTTAGACTTTTTGTCTAAGTTAGACTTTTGGTCTAAACTTAGACCAAAAGTCTAACTTCAGTAGAAGTAAAGTTAGACTTTAGGTCTAAACTTAGACTTCAGGTCTATACTTAGACTTTTGGTCTAAGTTTACTTTTGTGAATCAGGCCCCATATTTGCAGAATAATGATTGGTAATGTTAATGATTTGCTGTTACATCAATATATGTAAAATTATGTTATATGTCCTTATTTTTGTTCCAACATCCTTTATTCCATATCCATAAAACATCTTTACAGCCTCAGCCAACGGATTTCGTTCGTACACCACAAGTGCAAGGGTTGACAGAGATAGGTGAAACTGGAGAAGTGGGAGGGTAACACAGTTCAGGAGACAGGTTAAGTGTGTAATCAATTCAATTTCAATGGAGAAATTTCCCCATACTTCTTCAAATTGTGTTAATTTATTATTCATTTTGTAAATTAACTTCTCAAAGGATGATGCCTCATGCAAGTCCTCCAACCACATTTTGAGAGTTGGGACCTTGTCAGTCTTCCACAGATGCAAGATACAAATCTTTGCAGCCCCCGTGGCCGTGGACAACCATTGGGACAAGAGGAGGGAAGTATTATGTACTTCTGAAGTATCATGCAATAATGCCTACCAGTGTGCTAATATCTGTGGTGTGTACAGGACGTGAGACATTTGATTCCATACTTGACTCCAATATGTCCATATCAGCAGACATTAGCAGAGAATGTGTACTATATCACTAACACTCTGCAGTACCAGCACCGTGAATGCATGCTGAGTTTCACTTTTTATAATTTCTCCGATGACCTAAGCAAATGGTGAAGATTTTTAAAGTAGCTATATTCCATATGCTGCTTTTGAAGCCATGAATTTAATTCCTTCAATATGGAGTCCCACTCATCAGCTGGGAATAGGATTTGCAATCTATTCACCCACCACTGGGATAGATGAGTTGAGACACAGAGCAAAAGATTGGTATCAAATTTTGTGGCAAAGAACCCTGAGGTTGTCCCTTTGAAATCCTTCCACGTATGCAGGTAGTGGACTATGGGTGATATATCTAGTGGTTTAGGGGTTCTGCTTAATCAATCCAAGAGTGCATGTGTCAGTTGACTATACAGCTATTTCTGATTTATTGGCAGATAGAATTCCTGATAGAGTCTCAAAAGACTTCTACAAGTCGCTGGTGAGCATATGGTCAACTTTGACTGTCTTTGATTATGACCAGCTAATTTCCTCAATACCAATCTTAATTGTGCCATTATGCCACCGCGGTGATCTAGAATGAATTGTCTCATGAACCTTCAGTAACCTGTGGGTCCAGCGCCAGGCATATTGAGAGGAGGCTATGACTGGGTTAGTAGAGACCTCCGATCCCAACTGGGACATATAGTAAATGGCTGGGTTGTCTTTCATGTTAGCACCATTTTGTTCATTATGGACCCTTAAGAGGTAGTCCTGTAAGTCTAATAATAATTATAAAGACATTTCTACAGTGCATACCTACCTCAAAAGGTGTCCCAGCACTCATCCAGAAGCCCACCCGTCTACATACAGCTCTCAATCCCCCCTACATCCTGAACTGAAGAACCATGTTTTAAGTTTTTTCTGAACATTTCAGGGCAGAGAATTCCACAGTTTAGGTGCTAAGAAGCCGAAAGACTTTCCACCCATCCATGTTTTCCTCACTTTGGGCACTATAGCCAGCAGCTCCCCAGCCGATCTCAAATCCCTCTAGGATACGTGTGGTCTCACCAGCGATGGCAGGTACCGTGGCCCGATATTGGTTATGGCTTTATAACAGAAGCATAGCGTTTTAAAGGCCATTCTTTGTCTCACAGGGAGCCAATGAAGCTGCCTAAGCGCGTCCTTCATGGGCGCCCATCTAGTTAGATAAAAAAAATTAGCCTGGCTGCCGCATTTTGCACTCTTTGCAATCTGTTAAGTTTACTTTGTGTCACTCCAAGGTATAACACATTACAGTAGTCCAGCTTTGCCACGATCATGGCCTGAACCACTATCTTCCTGGATTCTGCTGGTAAGATGCACATTATTTTTCTCAAAATTTTCAGAAGTCTGAAGCACTTTCCTGCCACCGCTGAGATTTGGTTGTCAAAGAATAGTTTATCATTCACCCAAATGCCAAGATTATTGACCTTGGGTTTCACTCCGGAACAGGGCCCAACTTCTTGAACCACCAGGCCGATGACCAAATATTTGCCTGGTTACCCAAAGTCAGAACCTCTGTTTTTCCTGCATTAAGCATCAAACAGTTTAGGTCCATCCACTTTGCAACTTCTGCAGGCAGGGGCTGAGAGATACAGCCATCTGGGTAGATTTTTTGTGACAGAGTAATAATAAGCTGAGTGTCATCAGCAGCATATGTCACCACTGGGGGCTCCTCCACTGAGGCAGACTGCTTCAAACTCAAGCTCAATACAAAAAAGAAAATGATAATAATGCTCCGTTATTATCATTTTATTTTTTTAATTGAGTTTTCAGTTGAAGCGGCTGGGTGGGGCTGGGCTGCCCACGTCACAGGGAGGAGTGGTGGCTGCACCTTAAGTGCGCATGTAGGTTTGGCCGTCCCGACTTACATGTGCACTTTGCATGTTCTCCACCCAGGCTGCATTACAGCCTGGGTGGAGAACATGCCCATGCTCCCATTCCCCGTCTGAGTGCCGAACCGCGGCGCTCAGACAAATCACAACGCTGCACTGCAGCATTGTAACTGGCTGGGAGCCTGGGTGCTTGCTTCCTGGTTCCTGTGTGGAAGAAAGGGGGCAGCTGGCGACCGGCGCGACAAGCAGGTAAGTTTCTTGTCTTTTTAATATTTTTTTTCACCCCTCACCAACACCCCACCCCACCACCGTTCCCTACCAGCCGCTACTGTATGTCACAATTGAGAACCCTGAGCTCTCAATTACATCTGGCAATGGGTGCACATACACGTTAAACAGGGTTGGGCTCAAGTAGGAACCCTGTGGCACCCCTTGGTTCAACAGGAGCCTCCTTGAATGATGAGGCTTCTGTGCCACCTGGAAGGTGCATCCTTGCAGAAAGGACTCAACCAATCGCAAGTGTATATATCCTATCCCACAACTCCACAGTCTCCCAAACAAAATGTTGTGACACACTGTATCAAACACAGCGCTAAGATCCAACATCAATAGCGCTGCCGAGTTGCCAGTGTCTTAAATTTGGCGCACCGACTCAGTCACCAACAATAGGGCAGACTCGGTACTATATATGAGACAGAACCAAGATTGAGTTCTATGAAGCACGTCATTGTAAATCCGTATTTGTAAAGCACGAACTACTCACCCTTACGGGTCTCAAGGCGCTGGGGGCCGTCGTGGAAATTAAGTAAGCTATTGCCCAGAGTCACATGGTGCTGAGCTGCGCTGCCGCCGGAGCCGGGGATTGAACCATGAACCGTGAGCCCTGTGCTCCGAAGTCAGCTGCCCTGGCTGCTGCACCACACCTCTCCAATCATTCCTCTCTATAAAAGCTGAGATCTGTTTATTGATGACTTTCTCTGCAATTTTAGAGAAAATTGGAAGGAGCGAAACCGGATGATAATTTTCCTGTTTGCTGGGATCCAACAGTGGCTTTTTTAAAAGAGGAACCACTATTGCATGCTTCCACCTCCTGGGTATCTGGCCAGAATTTAAAGAGGTGTTTATAAGCTCGCTTAGAACGGGGTGAATCACCTCTAAGCCTCGATGCAAGATAAGCGGAGCAGCAGGATCCAGTGGCGAGCCTGATTTTACTGACTCATATACGGCAGTTAATTCTTCCACATCAATTGGTCTGAAACTGTTCAACCTAGAGTTGTCCTCTGACCGCTCAAACCATATGTTCAGACAGTCAACGTCTCTAGCTTCAGACAAAAATGAGTTATAAATTGCGGCAACCTTATCTGAAAAAAGTTTGCCAGCATTTTGCACCCTTCCTCTGTTGGAATTGTGGACACTGAAACAATGCCCAATGAGGAAAGAGACTTCACCACCCTGAACAGCTCACGGGCAGAGTTTTGGGCCTTTATTGATATAAAATTCACAGCAAGCCTCTTTGATACCCGTGATAGATTTTTATTGCTGCCTTATACTGAGGCTGCCTGAACCCCTTTGGGTGCTTTCGCATATGAGACCAGAAACAGGACAGCATAGTGATCGGACCATATCAATGGCACTGGCTGCTTGACCACTATGTCATCTATGTTAGAGAAAACAGGGTCCAGAGTATGCCGAAATTGTGAGAGGTGGACTTCACAAAATGAACCAACTGCAGCCCTTCCAGGTCTGCTGCCACTGCCATGGCTGACATGCAAGATGTATCTGCCAGATGTAAATTCAAGTCTCCAACCACTATAAAATTAGCATATCGGAGTACCAGGGGGGTTAAGACATCTGCTACTGTTGTGAAAAAGTTAGTGGCGGTCCCTGACAATGAACAGTTCCCAGTCAATGCCAGCGAAAAGAGGGCTGCCTCACTACACTAAATGTAGAGCTCGGAGAAGTTGCATTGGATTTCTTGCACACATTTTTTTCCAAAACCTCCCCCTCTCTGTCTTTGTCTGTCCAACCTGCTGATGGCATAGCCTCTCAGAATAGCTTGGAGTAGGTCTGAGGTGGAGTCCTCCTTGAACTGTGAGAAAAACACGTCAGGCTGTTGCTCTCTTAGAAAATCAAACATATCTAATTTGTGATACGCTAGTGACCTGCAGTTCAAAGAGAAAAAATGAGCCCAAGTCTTAGGAGGATTTATAGCCTTGACCCCCATGCTCACCTCCAATACGTCTGTGGGTGAAAACCCACACCTTTCACACCTACCACTTGTCCTGCTAAAGTCTATAGCATGCTGACAGGCCGAAGGCAAAACAATGTGGATCTGCATTAACTCTTGTTTGGAATATCTGATGCGGGCTGCCCTCAACACACCACGGGTCCTGGCCCCTGGCACTGTCTAGGCGCGGCTGGGCACAGATGGGCTTGCCTTAGGAGCACCTTCAGCTTTAACATATAAATGGAATGGGCCAGTTAGTGGGCCAACCAATATATTCCCATGTGAGTTAAGCACAGCCTTCATTTATATGCACTTATATTTAATTTGGAACTCTTCAATCTTGGTTTCTCTAACCTTCCATACAAATCTAAGGATCTCTTTCCTTATATTGAGTAGGGTAGATTTAGGGCAAAGGATTGGCAACATACTAAATAAGTAGAAAAAGCTAGGGGCTAGATTAATTTTAATAACCTGAATTCTACCTCATATGGGAAGTTTTAACCCAGAGCACCTATGGATTCCCCTTTCTTGTTCTTAAACAGAGGAGATATATTATCTTGAATAATTTCTTTAAGGTCTTGGATAATTAGTACCCGTAGGTATTTTAATTTTATGTTCAGTCACTATTAGAAATGTGGTTTCTGGTTGGCTGAGTATACACCGAAGCCAGGCAGAACCCACCACTCTAATCAGGGTAAGCTAGAATACACAAATGAGATAACATATGCTCACCCTCTGGTAGCTTGACGCAGAGCAGGCAGGATTATCTAAAGAGGCAATGTGTAAAGTACTTGTTCAACACCCACCCACAGTAACACAATGAACACACCATAAAAAGAATCCACACAAGTTTATGTAAAAGAGCTTTTGTATTATCAGTAAATCAAGAAAAACAATACAAATCTGATAAGTTCTTTTCAAGTAATACTGGTTCAAAGTATCACATAAAATTCAAGATTTCCAATCATTCAGGTCATTACTATGCTAAAAGCACTTACGATCAACTGGTGACTGATGTGTACCATTTCCTTGCTGTGGCGGGAAAACCAGAGTCAACGGTGCACGTAGGATATGGTTTTGAACAGGTCCCTCAAGACCAGGGGAGTCCAACATAGACAAGCCACCTATGAGGGCACAGGTTGGTGTCTGGGACCTCAGCGATCTGACTCTCCACTACAGTACCTTTCCAGGCTGGAGTCGCAGGAGACAGGCGGGCCATGCAGGACTGTCCTCACTTGCATGAGGCAGTTGCTGTGGTTTTCCTCTGGGTTCACAGCGGCGGCAGTCCGAGAAGGAAGCATTGGGTGCATGGAGGGTCGACGATCCTTGCGCTTCTGGCCATGCCCCTGGTCACCAGGGCAACATGTTATGATGAAGTCATGCTGGAAGGCTCTGTGGCCGCGGCAGGGGTTGAAATCGGCATTAACGGCTGCTGGAAGTTGCAGCGCGAGTTGGACTGACTTGAGCGCTGATTTGGGGCAAGATAACAGTGGCCTCTTCCGCACCCAAGCAGGGCTCTAGCCGATGAATACAGTAATCGCGTGACCCAGTACGCTTTGCTTCTTTTCAGAGCTCAGCCACCGGGCTCCCGGCAGCACTGAAGTCTTTGATGACTCTGAAACTTCAATGAACAGGGGGCAAGCCAACAAGCCTTTGGAGAACACTGAAAGTTAGTCACAAGGCAGAGGTAACAAGGAGCAGGCCAGCACAGCAAGGCAGGTTGTAAAGTGGCAGTGCCTCCTGCAGCACCACAAGCAGCAGGCCAACACATCAGAGCACTTAATAAAGTGGCAGTCCCTCTGCACAGCAGTCCTTCTGGCAATGTGCAGGTGTAGTGCAAGCAATGTCTAGTTACAAGTCCAAAGAGTCTGATTTGATGGGGTCAGAGACCCAGTATTTATACCCAAAAGTGCCTTTGATGTGGGGGATGACTTCAAAATAACGCTCTGAAGTGCACAGGTTCCCTTTCAGCCCAGTCCTGTCTGCCAGCTTTGCTATGGGGGGTAAATCATCCCTTTGTGTAGAGATAGGACACTACTTATTCAAGTGAAGTGTTACCTCCTCTCCTCCCTTCTGCCCAGGGTGACCCATCAGTACACAGATGAATCCAGATGCAGTTGAGTGTCCTGTGTGACTGTCTAGAGGGAATGCGCAAATGTATCTATAACCCAGCCCAGTCCAGACTTGTATTGGAGACAGGCTGTCAGTCTGTCATAGGGACATATGCCACCATATATAACGCTTGTTGTGATGTGCATCCCTGGACAGGCGTTATGCGATCTTGAAGGATGCGCTCTGCATAAACCCACTTTTATAACCCATATGCATCTGTGTGGCATATCTGAGTGCTTTCAATATGTGCATCCGATTGCGTGTGTGCTCTCACCCCATAAAGCTTGTGTATATTGTTTTGTTGACACTATTACATTATGGTCTGAGCCTGATGATTATACAATCAGGAATTGAGTAACCCAGACCAGGCCTGATGATTATACAATCAGGAAATGAGTCACCCAGAACATGTCATGGTATGAGACTGGTGATTATACAATCAGGTAATGAGTCGCCCAGACTGGGCAGGATGATTACGCAATCAGGAAATGAGTCACCCAGAACACATCATAGTATGAGCCTGGTGATTGCAACCAGGAAATGAGTATCCCACTCAGTAGCCATTTGAATTGGACCGGAACTATAAAAGGCACCCGGTTGCTTTGCAATCAGGAATCTGTGCGGACTCTGTCGTATCTTCAGAGCAGCTCCGGTTGCCATTGGACTTCATAATAACGACATCTAGTGGATCCAGAGTCATGAGCCTTGCTTTGCATTATCTGCCTGATAATCACAGCTCACTCTTTCTATGCAAGACTACGAGTGTTTCAATAAATGTATTGAAAACTTTATTTATATCTTTCTCGTGTTTACCATGGGCATGCATAAGTAAACAACGAAAGGGGTAAGATCTGTTTCCACGATTCCCTTGAGGATCAGAGTGTCGTGTTCAAGGTTGCCAAAATCACCTGCCACCCCAGGAATGTTAGGTGCTCGGGCGAGGTGCTGTGAGCTACCTAGGATTTGGCCCAACAGCCTCTGATGGTGTAGATGGACTCAGGCCCTGCATTCTTATGCCCTGTTATCCTAATGCACAGTGTTACCTTTTCTAGTGAGAACATATAACACCTCCTCCCCATGCACAATAATTTCAGCCCCAGGGGAGGGCTCTCCATGGCCTGTAAAGGCTATCAGAGGGGGGCCAATATGCCCTCTCCCAATAATAAAGCAAAGGGGCCCCAGTCACAAATTGTTATAACTATTTTCTTTTTTATGATCCGGCTGCAAATTTTGATCATTTATTTTTTTTGTATTTGGCCCCTAGGGGGGTTCCTCTGGGTCCTTCCCCCATGGAATCTAGGGAGTCAGGATTTCCCTACTCTGCCCCGTTATGTATTATATATGTATATTATTTACATGGTCAGGACAGGGGACTTATGGCTGCCAGCAACATTTTTCTCATGTTGCTGGCAGCCAATCAGAGCACTCACTCTCATGGGAGTCTGACTCCCACAGGAGTGAATTGGTCCAAGGGAAAATAAACTTCTTGAGTCAATCAGAATGCTCTATTTTTAAATTGGTGCTCTCTGAAGAGTCTCCCCAGCCTCTCCTGGACCCAACCTTCCAGATCTACAATTATATTTGATGCATTATGGATGGTTGATAGGCCAAAGGACTGGCTAAACCATAGGGCGGAAAATAAAAACATATCTAACATCTTCCCATTCCTGCCCCTTTATTCCTTGCCCTACCACTTAATTCTGTTCCTAGTGGTTTAGCTGAGCACCTACACATATGTTTCACCATGGTGCAAGAGGGCCTCCGTTGCATGCAGGATTGTTTTTGTGCAGGAAGGGGCACCTTCCTGCACAGAAACAATCCTAAGAGGCGTTTTCCTCTTTCTATGTGTGCCGCAGAATGCAGCACATATAGAAAGAGGAAAAACGAGGAGAAATAAAAATATTTCTCCTCGTTACACCTCACCTCGAGAGATGTAAGGATTTGGCGCTTCCCCAGGTTTACATGATTTTGTAAATCTGGGGCAGCATCAAAATCCATAGGTGTTGCATGAAAACACCCACTGCAACACCCATGGAAAGCCCCCGATCGCGGAGCAAGGCAGCGTAGCGTTTTGCGCTGCGTAGCCTTACTCAAGATTTATGAGACCACTCAAAGTCACGCAGGGCCGCTTTGCCTAGCTTCATAAATCTGATTCAGAGCCCTGCTTCACGCATGTACCACTTTATGTGGAACAAAAGTGTCGCAAGGCTCTCATGAATAACCCCCTTAGTTTCTATTTCCACTTTCCTAAATCTTTATTTTTTTCTTTAAGGTTTTCTTAAATAGTGTGGTGGGCCCAATTAACCGTTGTATTGATGGCTCCTCCACAATGTAAAATATTGTGTTCTTTCCAGTGATCAGAAGTGCGTTCAAATCTTGGTTCCATATAATTCCCACAGCCAGATGGGAGCGTGCCTGCCTGTCCCATCATTTTTAAAAAACCTCAGCTGAGTGCCTCCTGAGAAAAACAAGTAGATTTTACTGTAAGAAAATTCACAGCTCCCCAGCACATACTTCAGTTGTACCCACTGGTATTTGCGATGCCGGCACATACACACCTCTCAGTGAATTCTGACTTACACCTTAAAGAGACATGCAATCTGACTCGGCATTTTCACACGAAGAACGTGGCTTCCTGGCCCAGACAGAGGTTGTTTGAATAACCTGGTTAACTTGTCTTTTCACTGAAATTCCATCCAGTCACTTTCCCAAAACTGGCACTGTTTCTTAATTTCCCTTGTTCTGTCAAGATTAGGCCAATAATTCTGAGTAATTTGCCTCATGTTCTCCAGGGACAAGGCCTGAAAGAAGGCAGTGTTTATTTTTATTTTGATTCTCACAGTACAACATCATTCCAGTGATTTCCTGGGATGTTTCTCGCAGGCCAGAAGGGCATTTTTAGAGGTAGCCCCTGCATGAAAACCTAAAAATGGCATTTTCCCACATAAGCAGTGTATCAGGAAGTTAAAAGTTCAAATGTCAAGTGAAAAAGGAAAAGAGGGCTCAGTCTCCTTTTAGCACGAAGGACCATTTATCTGGTTTATTCAAAATACGAGGAAATGTGAAAAGAAATACGAAACGTCGCATATATAATACATAGTTCCATTCTAAATAGTTTAATTCTGTAATGAGCTCTGTTCCCCAAATAGCTATTAAACCGAGACTATACGCTTGAATATCCTCAGTTTACAATTACATGCATTTATTCTTAGAACAATTACACATTTATTAACAACTTTTGTTTATAGATGAGGATTCCTGAGCTTTTGTAGGCCTTTGTGGTCAGCTGCATAAGTGATCTTTTAAAGATGTGATGAACACAAAATAAGATAACACCTAAAAGGAAAGTTATGATGTGTATTTATTCGTATTCTAGGAAGAAACAATTCTGCCCGTTCACAGTTGGAACTATGCACAGAGGTTTTCGAGTGAGTTCGTGGGCCTCATGATTGGAGTACCAATCACTACAGATTAAGGTCCAAATACACGCAGGGTGAAGTTCTGAATCCATGCTAAACTTGAGTTTGTGATGGGATCAGAATTCAGATTTGCGATGCAACGACGCCCCCTGCATTTTTCCCCAGACAGATTAGGCTAACAAAATCCAGGACGTAGTTCTTGGAATTTATCATTAGGATCGCTTGCACTATTAGACGTCAGGCACCAAATATATTTACGAATTTTCTAATTTCAAGGTAAACAATCTTCCGGAGGAAAAGTCTTTTACAAATCATTGTCAAATGTGTTTATTATACAATCCAGACGTTCATAAAAAATTTAGAAAAATAATACAATATGTATAATCAGCAATTAATTGGAAAATCATTAAAATCCCATTATGTAATGTGACTTGTAGAATGATGTAGCATTATACAGGTGCTGTCATTGGTACAGTATGGGGGATATTCACAAGAACGTGCGATAAACATCGCCAAAATAGGCTAACGCAATTTTCCATATCGCCGTCCATCGCGGGAAAATAACTCTGTGTCAACGTTGTATTCCCAACACGGCGGTAACATGCGATAGTTTCCCGAGAACGCCACAAATATCCGCAAAACAACTACAGCGACGGCGATAAAAAAGGAAACCCGGACGTGAAAAAAGCTGAGATGGGCCCACAAGTAAGGCGGGAACAATCACCATAAAAGCGGAAAAAATGAAATACAAATAAAACACAAACAGCTGCGAAGCACCATGGAGGTAGCCGGAGCAAGCACAGAGGACAACCCGAACCCCACAAGCCCCACGGAGGACCAGCCTGGGACCTCGGGGTCAGGGAAGGGCAAGGAGAAGAAGAAGAGGAAGACGCGGTTCAGTCCGCGGGAAAACAGGATCCTGATTACGGAGGTGACAGAACACCATCAACAACTGTCCGTCACCTCCACTGTGTCATTGGCAACAAAAAATGGAATATGGCAGTCCATCGTGGACAAGAAACATGCAGTCGGAGTGCTGAGGAGGACAATGGAAGAGGTCAAGAGGCGCTGGAATGATGTGAAGCGCAAACCCAAGCTGAAACTCGCCAACAACCGCAAAGCAGCAATGCAGACTGGGGGTGGGCCTCCTGCGCCACAGGAGGAGCTGGATGAGATGGAGGAAATGGTGTCCACAGTCATCAGTGAGGAGACGGTGGCAGGAGTCGGAGGACCAGACACTGCTCAACATGACCTGACACACCAGCAACAGGGTGAGTAACCACCAGGGACTGGGGGGACGGGGGGAGATGGGCACAATGGCACACATGCACAAGTAAGTACAGCACATCTGCGGACAAACCATGCCCAAGAGTCACAACTCCGACCAAGAGCCCAATTTACCCAAGTCTGCAACAGCTCAGCACTGTATAAGCACAGAAGTGAAAGGCACACCGCCTGAAAGGGATAAGGGCCAGCCATATCAGAGCTGAAGGGGCAAATCACACACAATGCAGCACACACACATAACACTCAGAGCACCTCAACATTTACAACAAAGTGGACCAAACTGCAACACTTCCACAACAGAACAGAGGACACAACTGCTGCCACTTGTGTGTAGAAAATGGCCATTCGCATTTGGCATAGCAGGAAACTGAGATGATAATGGACAAATACAACCTCACATCCGTAATGGTGGCGAAATGTCAACTGTCCAGCATTAAATAGGCATCTCCACACAAACAGTCACAATGTACATTGACATGCAGTCTGTTTGTAAACTTGGCCAATGCGTCAACATACATGTGAACACAATGTCAAACTGCATCTCCCCCTCACATTGCAGAGGGAGAATCACCACCTCCTGCAGAGCATACCCTACTCCTCATCACTCATGATGAAGAGGACCTACACACCATCTCATCTTGCAACATATGCGAATGTAAGCACTCAATGTTGCACTTACACCCGTCAGAGTAATGTGCTAATGCAGAGGACTGACATGCACATGGGGAATGTGTGTTGCTAAGATTTTATTTGCACATGCTGGTCACGGGTCATCTTGTACTGTGCCATGATTGCTGTGGACAGTCACAATGTGACGAGCTCATGTGAAGAAATTGTTGATGATTGTGTTCCTTCGGGCTATTCCTGCTGCGGCTGCAGTGGGGTGTGGTCCACCTGCATCATCTTCCTCATCATTGTCCGGTGCTTCTGGGACTTGGATCCATGGGGCATTGGTGCGTACACATAGGTTGTGCAATACACAACATGCAGTGATCATCTTGCACACTATTTCTGGGCTGTACAAGAGTCTTGCACCGGTGATGTCCAGGCACCTGAAACGTGATTTCAACACGCCAAATGTGCGTTCAACAATGCCCCTGGTGCGTTTGTGGGCCACATTGTACTACCTCTGGGCCGGGGTGTTCGGGTCTCAGAGGGGTGTCATCATCCACGGGCAGAGTGCATAACCTTGATCACCTGTGAGAGGTAAGTGAGGTCAGTGTCCACTGGTGGTTCTGCATGCTGTGTTGGCAGACATACAAGTTTCGTGGTGTGTGATTTGTGCAACCTTGGGATTCCTGTTAGCCATGCATTGCTGCTGGCAAATGTGGTAGGAGAATGTGTATTACATAGCCTCACAGCTGCTCCTCCCTCCCACCAAGCCTATATACTTGTGTGTGCTGCGCGGTTGCATCACTTGCACTCCTATGACACACCATTGTCATGCCTGTCTGCGCATGTCCGCAGGACTGTCAGCAAGAATGTAATGTTGGCTGTTGAAGGTGTGCGACCATGTGTGTGTAGGCCTACGGTAAGGATAGGGCGGACACAGATGTGGAGTTCTGGCCTGGCTAAACTCGCGCTGATATTGAGGCTAGGCCTCCAGTTCAGGCTGCGGCAATGTAGATACACACACAACAGTTGGCATGTATGAGCCGAGACCCTGAGCGGTCTTGCGCTCCTTTATTAATCCATTCGGGCGAGGCCGCCCTCCTGGTGCATGCTACATTGCAACATTGTCGATTGCAGGCCCGGTGGCGCAGACACTACTATGGAGACACACGCCATAGTCACTTTTGTGGCCAGGCCGGAACTGGACCACGGCCAGAGCCCAGAACTGAACCACGCCCAGAGCCCCGGGCAATTTCTCTGCACTCCTCACACGCGTGCGCCACCGCCGCGGTGCTGGGATGTCGTGCGCTTCGGAGTACGTCTCCAGACGATCTGCCCAGGCTTACCGGCGGCCTGCCTGGGACTGGGGTGGCCCCGTAACTGTGAAGGGCTCCAGTGGCGTTACCGAGGACATGCTGTTGACTACTGGAGGCGGACTTGTGGGGTAGCCCCTCGGGACAATGACTTGGGGTGCACTGAGTTCGGCCCACCTGAAGAGCTGAGCGGGTGTGCAGCCTGCGATGATGCAGTAGGCCTGGAGGGGCGGACTGGAAAGGATGTGTCTGTTACTTTCTGTCCCGCAGTGTGGTCAGAAGGCAGCAGTAGCCAACTTGCAACTCCGCGGTACGGTGCCGCTGGGTGCGCTGGGGGCCTGTTGCGCAGAATCCAGCGATCGGCTGAGGAGGCTGCCAAGCTCGCGGAGCCCTGCCTTGGAGATTGCACTGGCACGTGGTGGGCCCTCTTGGAGAGACGCCGGTGGCGGCAGGTGAACAGTGAGGCCTGGGTGCGCTGGGGCGGGCATTCACTGCTGGGCGCAGGTTGGGTCTGGGGATCAGCGGGCTGGGGTGCGGCAGGCGCACAGGATCGCACAGGCACCACCGGTCCTGACGACGGCCTTGTGGCAGGGTGAAGGACGCCGCCCTGGCAGACAAGCCACTGCAGGCGATGACGAGATGTGCGCCAGGTGGCGTGGGACGTAGCCACCTCATCGCCGGTGTGACTTTGCCCGTTGTAGGTGGTCAGCCACGTGTGTGTAGGCCTATGGCCAGGATATGGCGGACACAGAGCCACACGCAGTAGTTACTTTGGTGGCCATCCTGGAAGTGAACCACTCCCTGTGCCCCGGCCTTTTAGTCACTCCCCTACGCTGGACTGGCGTGCGCCGGCCCTGCCCACCACGCTTATGCTTACAGGGGGGCCGACATGGCTACTTGTCCAAGGCGTTCCCCACTGCCTCTGATGACATGGTTGCGTCCACTGTCCATGACACTACAGACTCCAGCAGTATGTGTCCACATGGACATGTCTATGCTCTGCATACTCAAGACTGTATGGCACATCACCGCCACACTTGGCATTGTGTACATTGTTATTCATAGGTCCATTGCTTCCTTCGCACAATCGTGGTTCCCACCTCTCCCCACATTCTGCATATGTGTGGCAGAGGGGCTATGCCTTAGTGTATGGTTTGTCAGCATTTCTGGCCCCTCTTACGCCGGTTACTTGTGTTGTCGTGTCTGGCAGGTGTGCATGTTGTTTGGCATGTTGGATGTGATTTTGTTACGTGTCCATTCCCACAGTTGTGCGTTGTGTGATTGTGGAATTGAGGTGTGTGGTGTGTTCCGTTGGTACTTACCAACGAGCAGTCCATTTCCATAGGTGCCATCCTGAAAGCGCTGTTTGATGATGGACTGTCGGAAGATGTATGAGTCATGCACACTGCCTGGGTAGGTGGCGACGACATTGGTGAACAGTCCCCGGTGGTCCACTATTGCCTGCACATTGATGGAATGCGTGTGCTTCCTGTTGCGGTAATTGTGTACAGTGTCGGCAGGGGGCACAAGTAGGACATGTGTGCAGTCGATTGCCCCCAACACGTGCGGGAATGCAGCTATGGCGTAGAAGCCTTGCTTGGTCTCCAGCTGTTCCTGCGCAGAGTGGGGGAAGTGAAGGTGCTGGGGTATGAAGCTGATGATGGCATCCAAGACAGGTGTGAGGAACTTTGATAGGGCTGGCTGTGAGACTCCTCCGACTCTTGCAGTTGTTGGTTGGAAGGTACCAGAGGCCAACAGGTGCAGCACAGCCAGCAGCTTTGTCTGCCGAGGGATGTTGGTTGTCCGCTGTGTTGGTACCATCAGCCTGTGGGCAATGTGGGTCACGATGCGGAGGATGGTTGTCCTTTTGAGCCTGTAGTGGGCAATGACATCCTCTGGCGTTAAGTCTGTGAGGCTGATGCGTTTTCGGAAGGTCCGCTGTCTTGTTCTGCGCTGCCTCGGTGGTGGTCCGGGGGTGGGGGTGGTCCTGGGGGTGGTGGCGGTGGGTGTTGTGGCCCTCTTGGGTCTCCAAGCTGCATGATTAGTAGCTCCATGGCATCTGTTGTTCTTCAGATGTGGCTCTGGCCTGGGCTCCCTCTGTACTGCAGGTTTTCGTCCTACTTAAGACCATTAATGAGCAGGTGTTAAGTCCCTGCTGCTAACGCGCCTTATCGCCTGTTTTTGTCCGGCATCGCAGATCTGGCTGGTCATTGAGAATATCGCGAAGTGGTGTTTTCGTGTGTTTTTGCACGGGTACGCCTACTCTGCATATCATTAGCGTTAGTTGTCGCTCTCATCCGTGGCGATGTTTTTTGCGGCAGCTATCGCTGGGAAACTGGCGATATCGGCAGTTTGAACCAGCTTGGGAATAGGGCGATGAATCTATCGCCACTTTTGCGGTGCTAAAGTGCCGATAAATCAGTAATGAGTCCTTGAGAATATGCCCCTATGCTTGTTGGTTTAAGCATGACTTATTTTCTCAAATTCATATATCAATCCAATACCCCATTGATCGAACAGTTCCTTAATGACCTTATGCAGCTACTTAAAAAAATTCCTCGCCTCTCCCACGTGAGTGCAAATGAAATGTAGATCCTTCAAAGGTGAGAGGAGTCTCGACATTTTTTTACAGGTCTATTTTACGTGTCAGAATTGTCAGAAAACGCTTCTAATATGTATTCAGTGCAAAGGAGACAGAATCCAACTCCTGCGATGAGTAAACACCCGGGAATATAGGAGAAAATAAACTTTACATTCAACGATTTCCTTATAGAGAGCACAGTGAGGTGTAGCCATGCTACTATCATTCCATCTTGCCATAAAGCGTGCCAATACGTTCAATCTGATCCAAAGAATTCTCAAAACCTTTGCCTGATGAAGGCATAATTAAGTGTTAGGGAACCGGCAGTTTGTATATCAAATTTTATAGTGTGAAGGCAAAAGAGGTAATATGTGTTCACTCAGGAAATAATACTTCTGGGTTCATATTGTAGATATGTCGCACTGAATTGGTCTGCGCCACAGCACACCTTTACCTGGGTGGGTAACGCACAAACTGGGTTAAGTGCGGCCAGATCACAATGGATGCTCCACTCAGCGCAGCTGCGACTCTGGCCTCTACTAGGGCAGCGCGTTGGGCTAATAAGGCCAGACCTATGAGTTTACTGCTAGTTGCTGTCTTCTCGGGGTGCGAGTATACCCCTAAGTATACCCCTAATAAACAAGATGCAGACCAGTCCCACTTGTCATTACAGTCAACATTTGGGTGACCTTCATCTAGCACTATCTAAGGTGTATTTAAACATGTTGATAACTGATAACTGTTTGATACACATTTGTTCCCATCATCCTCCCCATTCCTATAGTAAAGAATAAACGTATGATCCTGTGTATAAGAGTATCAGGTCACCCTCTACCCAAATTCACCAGAGTTCACTAGGAATTGTCCCATATGACCAGAATTCTCTTGTAGGCATTTCATAAACTTTAACTAAGGCCCTCATTGCGAGTGACCCATTCTTGTCTGATCCCTATATAAACTATTGTTTGCAAAGGGTTTAGAATTTAAAATGTTGCGGTAATTAGCATGTCCTTCACAATTTTTACCAGTGGAAAATGACCAATAAATAACAGTGCAATGAGATTTAAGTGAGAAAAGCACCAAAACGCATGTTATAAACCATTTTAAAGGACAAAGCTTGAATTAGGTGTTACTTAACACAACTTTTTGATTTTGATGGCTGTATTATTGTGTTTTAAAAGTAGAGATAATTATCTCATCTGTTATGGGCCACAGGTAATGATGCCCTAGGTCTGGAAAGAGTCAGAGTGCTCCAGATTCGTAAGAACTGCCCAACCTTTCTTCTCCTGCCCCTACCCAAACAACCAAAACGTCATCAGTCACTACACTTCTCTAAGCCCACCAGGATCAGAAGTGAATTGCAAGGCAATATTTCAGCTTTGATAGTGTTCTTTTCACACATCACTCCCAATAAAATCTGACTATTCTTGCCAGCCTCTAAAGTTTTGCACGTGTAAACTTAGACATAATAAACAAAACAATTAAGCCACCTTTGAAAAATGACTCTAAGGCCTAATGACCATGTTACTATATTTGGAAAACCATCCTCACTGCCCATTGAAATTGTGCCACCAAATAATATATCTCGGAATGTGAGCCACCAAACTGCCCTCACCTATGGCAAGCCACAGTGTGTTTAATGCCACCACATTTGGCTGAACTCCAGAGTAAACACAGTGGTCCCTAAACAGAAGATTAAACAAACAATTAATATAGACTTAATCAGTACTATATTTGAAGCTGTCCAGCGGGACAGATACTTTAATATTCAATTAGTTTCCAAAAAATGAACGAAAGACATTTGAAGTGGGACACAAGCCTGCATCCAACTCAGCAAAATAGGACGAACAACGTGGAACAGAAAAGGCTCAGGCAGAGTAAGTTGTTTGTACGTAGCACATACTGATGTTACGAACAAAATATAGTGGGACACCATTACACATGGGCGATATTTAGTTGAGAAGTGTATATGGTGTGCATTAAGTCGACGGCGTTTCGATCCTTACAAAACATATTAGGATCATCATCAGGACATTTACATAAGCATGCCTGGGTACATTTGCCTGTAATTTCCAAAGACAAGAGTTTGGGAGAGAAGATAGGAGAAAGGAGAGGGACACAGGATTAGGTTGGGCAGAAATTGAAGAAAAGATATACAATCTTTTACTAGTGTGCAACGGCGAATATAAAGTGACGTTTACGTGGAACAAACGTGAACTATAAAAAATAGAAGTGCCGGGGGAGCGGCGCTTTAAGAGGTAGAAAGCAACCATACAATTGAATGTATATTAATGAAAGGAAAACCAGGGCGCACAGTCGCCTAGGAGACAACCAATCCAAGTGTGACATACGTGCAGCGTGACCCGATGGAGCAACCAAGGGTAGTGAACTGTTAGAGAACTAAGATGGACGTTGGTGATCAGCGTGTGAAAGCGGAGACCATCATTAAAGTTAAGTGATGATTACGAGCGCGCAGTGACCAGGGAGTAGTCATTTAATGTAGAAACATGACCCTTCACCTCTCCGTGAAGGAGACAGAGAACCAGCAAGTGACGGTGAATTACCTAATGTCCAGAAGAGAGCAGCATGGATACGCCACGGGGGCGGGAGCGACCCGGGCTGGGGCAGATTAAGCGTCCGGACCTAGTGCGGTCAGAGCTGCCGGCAGGAAGCACGCCCATGCAGCAGTGTCCTCATTACTAGGTAAGCTCCTTTCCAAGCCCCACTATCAGTCTCCATCTGAGACTCACGCAATGGTCCTAACGTAGACCTTCTCTTCTCTCCCAACAGGCCGATTCAGACCTAACCCTTCTAATTGATATAGTGACTGCGCACGCGGCATCTCTTGCAGCTCTGACCGCACCAGGTCCAGATGCTTAATCTGCCCCAGCCCGGGTCGCTCCCGCCCCCGTGGCGTATCCATGCTGCTATCTTCTGGACATTAGGTAATTCATCGTCACTTGCTGGTTCTCTGTCTCCTTCACGGAGAGGTGAAGGGTCATGTTTCTACATTAAATGACTACTCCCTGGTCACTGCGCGCTCGTAACCATCACTTAACTTTAATGATGGTCTCCGCTTTCACACGCTGATCACCAACGTCCATCTTAGTTCTCTAACAGTTCACTACCCTTGGTTGCTCCATCGGGTAACGCTGCGCGTATGTCACACTTGGATTGGTTGTCTCCTAGGCGACTGTGCGCCCTGGTTTTCCTTTCATTAATATATATTCAATTGTATGGTTGCTTTTTACCTCTTAAAGCGCCGCTCCCCCGGCACTTCTATTTTTTATAGTTCACGTTTGTTCCACGTACGCCACAATTTTTATTCGCCGTTGCACACTAGTAAAAGATTGTATGTCTTTTCTTCAATTTCCGCCCAACCTAATTTCGTGTCCCTCTCCTTTCTCCTATCTTCTCTCCCAAACTCTTGTCTTTGGAAATTACAGGCAAATGTACCCGGGCATGCTTATGTAAATGCCCTGATGATGATCCTAATATGTTTTGTAAGGATCGAAACGCCGTCGACTTAATGCACACCATTTACACTTCTCAACTAAATATCGCTCATGTGTAATGGTGTCCCACTATATTTTGTTTGTAACATCAGTATGTGGTACATACAAACAACTTACTCTGCCTGAGCCTTTTCTGTTACACGTTGTTTGTCCTATTTTGCTGAGTTGGATACAGGCTTGTGTCCCACTTCAAATGTCTTTCGTTAATTTTTGGGAAACTAATTGAATATTAAAGTATCTGTCCGGCTGGACAGCTTCAAATATAGTACTGATTGAGTCTATATTCATTGTTTGTTTAATCTTCTGTTTAGGGACCACTGTGTTTGAAAGTAGTAAACTACCCAAGGTCCCTGACCAATAGTAATTGCGCCCCCTTGTCTTTCAAAGCATGAACTCCAGAGTAAATCATGAAGAATGAAGTCCAGCCCCTTAAATATTTTCCGAGGCAGATGCATGGGTAAAGTGACAAAGTGATTGCCTGCGTAATTTGTGGTATTGTTAAATTGACTGTAGAGTCTCCGGTTGCTGTTGTGCTATGGTGTTCATAGAAGTTCATTCAAAATAATCAGACAGCTGTCAATCAGTCACTTCGTACCTTTCCCTATCAAGCCACTAGTAATATTTAAAGAATAGTTAATTGATCTCCCCTTGAGTGTACACTATCCTACCCTGCTCAGGACAAAGGATACGTACTCTGGTCAAGTTTAAGCATTCAAGCAAGAAATCTAAGTACCTTGTTACTGTCAGCACCGGAGCACCGGATATTATTAAACACTCATTTGTTTCTCCGAGCTTTCCGACCCTTGTTCTAACACACTCCAGAAGCGCTATGATATAGTAGCCATCAGGACAACCTTACACCAAGACTTTGAACCATGTTGTTTTGTTCTTGTTAAAATAATTATGAATTTGATCCCATAGAAATTTCCCTAAGGTTGGGTTCTCCAGTGCAGTGGGTGGCAATCTCCAAGTAGAGATGGTTGAACCAGGAGTTCCCTTCATAAACGCCATTAAGAGAGAGTTTGCCTTTGAAGCTTCCCGCTCTGGAAGGCCATTCCAGCCTGGAGAAGGTGTGAAACAAGCTTTGTTTCTGGCCTGAGAGATCGTAGGCTGTCACTCCATAAGGTCAGAAAAATGTCTGGTGGTGGCAGACTGTCAGAGACCACACCAGTGCTTGGTAGGTTTACATGGAACCCTCTAAATGGTCTCCTGTGTGCATGTATTATTACATTCCACACCAGCATCAGTGAGGATTTATTAAGACAATATGTTTCATACCAAACATCTTAGGGTACAGTCAAGCCATCACGGAGCTAGGAAATTTGTAATGACAAGCTTCTAGCCCATGTTCTCTTTATGGCTTCCCTGTGCACTTACAATATCCAATAATGGCTCAGGTATTGCAGGGTCATATCTGCTTATGCATATATGTCCACACATGAGACATAGTGTACCCTGCCTTAGGGCTGTAAGGACTGCAGTAGGGGTGACTTACCTATATCACATGCAGTGTGTGAGAGCATGGCACAAAAGGCTTTGTGCCATAGCGACTCCTTGTTTTTTTTCTACACCAAGACACACACCCTGCAATGGCAGTTTGCATGGTCTTGGTGAGGGGTCTCTGGGGTGGCACAATTTGTGCTGCAGCCCCAGCGGACCCTCTTCAGTACCCATGCCCTAGGTACCAGAGGTACAATTTTCTAGGTACTTACAAGGGTGGATGAAGTTATGCCAATCGTGGTACCGTTTTGGGAAAGGGATCTGGCACTGGGAACCTGGTAGCAGGCACCAAGTGCACTTAGAGATTCGAAATCACATCAGGCATCATGCAAAAAGTGGGGGCTAACCATGTCAAAAAAGGCACTTATCTACATCATCGTACTCATGTGCAAACCTGCGAAGTGGCCCAGGTCACCATGAGTGACATATTTAGTTGTATTTCTATCTGGCCAACAGAACATTTCATTCTGGGGCTTGTAGTTTTGCATTCACCGGTATAAATAAAGGATGATGTATATGTACTTTTTTATATTGTAAATGATTGTGTTCATCAAAACTTACTTGTAGAATTAAATGCTGCCATTATGATCATTTGACTTGTTTTGTGCTTTTTAACAAAACTTACCTTTCTTTCCTTTCTTCCTGTATGAGTTTGTAAAGCTCTAAAAAAACTAGTACCTTGTTTCCTGGGTTTAACAGTTAAAAAACATATGTCATCTTTCATACAACACATAGCAAGGTTCGTTAGACCTGGTGTCCTTTGGCGTGGACTACCTTTCTAGCTTCTGACATCCTGTTTGGACTTTGTTTTGCTGGTGTAGGACTTTGAGTGCATTGACACTGATATTCAGTGCCAAATAGCTGTGCTTTTCATATATTTACTGTTGAGAAGTGTATACATGATTGGCTGATTTGGGTTAGCTGTAAGTCCCTGGTCGAGGGGTAAAACATATACCTAGGGCATGTAAACAAAATGCTCCCCTGTCGGCCTGCAGCACTGGTTGTGCCACCCACGGAGGTAGCTCTTCAAATGTGCCACAGGTTGGCTATGACGAGGCTTGTGTGTGCAGGTTAGTATTACTCAGTTTGGCATTTTAAACGCTACTTGCCAAGGTTCTGAATGTCTCTCGCTATATCGGAGTACTCCCTGAGGGCAGGGTGCTGTGTCTGGAAGAGGTAGGGCATGTGTGCATGTGCACTACATTTACTGGTAGTGAATGGCACCAGACGGTGTGTTCGGTGCGGTAGGGCCTGCTTCTCGCATTGGATTGACATGAGGGATCTGTGGAAAGACTATTGAGCTGTATTTCCTACGTGCAGAAGAGTAACAGTATAGTGTTTGATATCAATGAGTTAGTAATGGCAAATCCTCTCTGGTGGTGCAAGTGGATTCAGCATTACTACAGTGGAAATGCCACTTTGGGGAAAATGGCCATTTCTGTGTTCTTGGCTCTGTGTGTCGTCTGCCTCTCTCCAATCCCCAGCTGGGTTTTGGTGGGACAGCTACATCTGTGGATTCTTGACACACATAAACTAGGAGCTCAAAGGGAACTGCAGACCTCTGACTCTGAGAGCCCGTGCTGGGATGGTTTCATGGGGGTGGAATTGGGTCCTGCATTCCAAGGGGCAGGGTCTTGGCCCCACGAAAGATTGTGATCAGGTGCCCCTGGGAAGGATTGCAGACAGGACAAACTTTAGAGAGGGCGCGTGCATTTCAAAGGTGGTCTTTTGAACTGATCTCACCTTCAAGGGTATAACAATTGGGGCTCTGCCCTCAGGAGTTAAAGACGCTTTGGGGATTGGAACCATACTATGCTGGTTCGACACTGGGACATCGACAAGAGGAACTATGGGGGCAGTGCAGGAAAGGGCCTCTTTTTGCATGGTTAGCCCCCACTTTTTGCCTGATGTGTTTTCGAACTGCAAGTGAACTGGGTCCCTGCTAACCAGGTTCCCAGTGCCATAGCTCTTTCCCGAAAACTGTACCACGATTGGCACAACTTCAGTTACCCCTATGAGTCCCTAGTAAATGGTACCCCTGGTACCTAGGGCATGGGTACTGAGGAGGGTCCTTTAGGGCCGTAGCACTGATTGTGCCATCCCAGCACCCCCTCACCGAGGGTATGCACTCTGCCACTGCAGGCTGCATGTCTTGGTGCAGGAAAATCTGAAGAGTCGACATGGCACACAGCCCTGTATGCCATGCCTCTCATGCACAGCATAGGAGATAGGTAATCCACCCCTACTGCAGGCCTTCAGCCCTAAGGCAGAGTGCATTATATCCTATGTGTGGGCATATCTGCATGAACAGATAAGCCCCTACAATATCCAGTCTATTCTGTGATGTTGTAAGTGAACAGGGAATCCATAAAGAGTATAAGGTCTGGAAACTCATCAACACGAGTTTCCTTGCTCCATGATGGCTTACTGATTTCTAAGGTGTTTGGTACCAAACATCTTGTCTTAATAAATTCTTACTGATGCCAGTGATAAATGTATTTATAAATTCACGCAGGAGACCCTTTTAGAGGGTCCCCATAAAACCTACCAAGCCCTGCTGTGGTTCCTGACTGGTTTTCATCAGTCTGCCACCACTACACATATTTCTGACCTCATGGGGTGAGAGCCCACGCTCTTGAGAAGACAGAGACAAAGCCTGCTCTGGGCGAAGGTGTTGCACACCTCCTCCAGGACAGGATGGGCTTCCTGGGCGAGAAGCTTCAAAGGCCATTCCACCTTTGAAATTCAACCCAGGAACATCTAGATAGTGGGAGAGGCCATAACCCTCCTTTCCTGCTCCACTTTTGGAGGAAGGAAAGGCGGGAAAGCTAGTGAGACTAGGAGGTGTGCCCACCTTCAGCTTGCACCACCCCTAAGGTGGGGCAGGCAAGGTGGATGCTAATTTTCACTTTCCACCATCTTGAAGATGGGGAAAATAGCCTATCATGGTCAGGGATATGCCCACCCCCATGTAGGGCAGGCATATAGAGGGGGCAGTCACCCTACAGGTAAGCATCCCATTGGCTACTACAGGGCTCCCCCTCAATTCCCCCCCTAAATGTAGTATTTAGGTGGCTCCCTGAGACCTTGACTTCATATTACACTGACCTAAAGAAGACAAAGGAGTAAGAAATGCTGCTGATCCAGGAACTGAGCCCTTCTGCAGAAGAAACAGGCACCAAACATTGCCAACTGTGAAAAGACTCAACAACTGTGGTCTGCCGTCCCTACCTGAAACCTGTGCAGCCTCAAAGAACCCCTGAACCCCTGAGCCCCTGAACCCCTGAGCCAATTGTCTGGGACCTCCCTTTGGACTAGTGGTACTAGTCGCATATCGCCGGTAAAGACCACCACGAGGTGAAGACCTGCACGGACCGTGTAGCGCGATTTACTTCGTCAACCAAAAGTTGCAGCAACCAAGGCTTGTTGGTCACCAGTCCAGTAACCAGCCCCTTAAACACATCCAACAGCCAGAGGGATCCTCACAGTACCTGCAACTGATGCTGGAAACAGCCCCGCTCCTGTGAGCCTGTGCCTGCTTTCTGGTGGGGTTGACTGTGTGAAAGCAGCAAATTGGGCCAAACCGCCCAACAGCGAAGGACTGCCCTCACCACATCTGTAGCTGAACGCCGTCGGTGAAGAACAAATTCTGCATCCCAAGACCTCCAGCACCCCCAGTCCAGGTAACCCAGAACTGCCTGCTGTGCCCGAGCCCTGGGACTTCCAAAACTTTGATTCCCCTGGAGTAGACGGCTGTAACCCAAAACTCTGTGTAGGAGTGTTGCTTCCATCAACCACGATGGTAAATGTCTCCCCTATCTAACCTTATGTTTTTCTTCACCTTGACTACGACAGTCACTGCCTGATGGTAGTAACTGCTGTTGCTTATAACCCATAAGCATTTGTGTCTTGAACTACATTTGGTTCAAAATCAACATGCAAAGCATTTATTAACTGTTAAACGAAGTTCTTGGTTTCTAAAAATATATATAAAGATACAACTTAATTTTTTTACAAATTGGTCTCGGATTTATTCCTGAGTGTGTGACTCATTTATTGCCACTGTGTGTGGCAAAAAATGCTTAGCACTACCTTCTGATGAGCCTAACTGCTCACCCACAATACCACAAAAAAAGCATTAGAATTATCTGCTTTTACCTCTGCACACCTATTGAGGATCCACTGGGCTCTCTGCACAGACTACTTCATTTTCATACACTATATAGAAATCCAGCTTCCTACAGGCAGGAGGGACTGCAACTGGATTATCCGCAGACTTGTTGTGGCCTGGGGCTTGTCGTGCTGTAGGAAGGTGATTATCACTTGGTGGATTTTGCCTGGATGTTGCTGGCCTGCAGCTAATTGCCAACTGTTGTTGCCCATGTCCCTAAGCACTCTCCAAGGGCCAGTTGGCTGGCCTCCTGCCCATTAGATCCCATGGACAGAAAGGATCTCTCCATTTTCACTAGATTGTAAGGACTGCGCAGGGTGCAGAGGAAATGGGTGGAAGTGATCATTGATTGGGACAAGGACTGTTCCAACGTGTACAGTAATCACACTGTGCCGAGGAGTGTGCTCGTAACGAGCAGTGGCAAACTGGGGGTGCCATAGCGTGAGGAGTTTGAGGACTCCAGGGGAAGTTTGCTGAGTTCGAGGGACCCAAACTTACAACTGGAAACCTGTGCTAGCTCATACTCTGTAGCTTGTGGTGTCTGAGGGATGTTGGGGGAAGTTTGCCGAGTGTGTGGGACTCAAGCTGGCAGCTTGGACTGTCTCTGACCTCCAGATTGGGAGCACGACAGCGCCAAACATTGTGGCCTCAGTCCCAGGTTGCCGGCTCCCTCTCCCTGGACCCACGCCACAAGGTACTCTATTGTTGAGAATACCATGACTGGACCTGAGGGGTCTCATTGTGCCTTGTGTGCCCCCATGGCTGACTGCCTGGAGCAACTGCAGCTTGCATATCTGCCAGAGGGGAAACCATTCTCTAAATTTGAAGCCCACCAGCTTCTGGTGCTACAGTCTTTTGCCTATGGGGGGGTAGTGATCCTGCACTCCTGAAGGTGCCGCTGGGTGCCTGAGGACCTAATCTGGATGGACAAGTACACATAACTCTTTCCTTCTGCTTTAGGTGGTCACATCAATCTAATCAAAGTGTTGATGGGGGTGCAATGTGTATTGTTGGCTGGGGTAGTTTGAGTGGCTGAGGGGCTAGGTCATGAGGCGTAGTCAGAACCTGTAATTTCTTGACCACTACAAGTGTATGGGGTATGCAATATTGGGAATGTTGTGTTTTATGCTAATGTGTTAGTGGGAAAGTGGAATACCTCTGAACAGCCTGCATATATGTTTCTGTCACTCTTGATGTGGGAGTGATTGTTTGGATCGTGATTAACTCTGGAATTACGCACATGGGTTTATGTTGCTTAAGAGGCTGAGTGGATACATATAATGTTCATGCTGTTCTGTTGCTAATGGAAGAGTTTGACAAATGCATATAACTGGAAAGTATATATCCAATGTGTATGTCATTTTGATTTCAATGTGTGTGTAATTCAAAGACCAGTATTTTATACATATGGTGTGGAGTCTCTTTGTAGAACACACAGTTTGTTGCAAGGGTGGGGGTTGTGCCAATACTTTACACTTTGGCTCTGAGGATAAGCCTGACTGCTCTGTGCCAAGCTACCCAAGGGTGGGCACAGGTTATCAGCCAAGTGTATCATACTCATCCTATAAAGGACAGTGGATTCTGCCTGGCTTCGATGCATACCAGCCAGTCAGAAACCACTGGGTCTAACAAGGTTCTTATATTTTTATGATAATGAAGTGCTCCATTATTGTTGTGCCATACACGTCTCAGTTACGAAGCTATTCGGTCCTAAAACTTGCTTATTTAAAGGCCTCAATCTAAGAACAGCAGCAACTATTAATACAAAAAAGTAAGTCTTTGTCTCAAAATGTTCTTGCTGCTACACCACTTGGTCCAAATGTTAGGAGATGAAAGGGAGACTCAATCACACCTCTGCTGGTAAAAAGCACATTTAAAAATACAATGACAAGTGATAATTATACAAATCTTCTAAATCCAAATGTAATTAGGAAATAATTCACAATGAGAACAAGTTTTGTCAGACCCTTATTTCATGAACTAATGACAACTTCTATTTGAATGCAAACGGCCTCATTATATAAGGGTTGGGAATCTTCCACCTGACCTGAAGTGCACCCGTGGTTTTCTGGGATCTACCTTGCCCTTACAGTACATGTGCAGTGACTTCTGCTCAAGCCAGATTTATGCCTCAAAACTCAACGCCCACAGGACCAAAAGAAATCATATCCATAGAGGTGCTCCCCACTTACATCTCAGTGAGAAACAGCTGATTGATATTCATGCATCTCAAATTCTGGAAACTTCCCCCCTTTCCCTAACTGAGCCTTTAACTCTCCACCTTTGGGTCGTATCAGCAGAATCCACCTCCTATGGCTAACATAGGTAAGTCGGGATTATAGCAGACGTTAGATTTTGGCGAAAACGGATGTTTTCGCCAAAATCTAACGTCTGCTATAATCCTGTGGGCTGCCTTGTAAATATCGCGATGTGCACATCGGCGATATTTACAACGTAGCCCATCTGGGGTACGCCCAGTAACGCCCACTTTGCATCTCATTAGAGATGCAAGGATGGGCGGTGGGGGAAAGGGCTATAGTGCAGGGATTCACGCGATAGCGTGACCTTGCTGATTAGGCGATAGAATTATCGCCGCTTTCCGTCCGAAAACGGACGCTAAAGCGGCGATAATTGACTATCGCCTGGTTGTTAATATGCCCCTATGTTTCTTAACAGATAGCACCTTCATGCTACTCTGTGTGATGTCCTCTAGCTGTTATTCAGGCCACAACCCTTCAAAACGGAGGCCTTTGAAACAGAAGCCATGTTTCTGCATATTGCTGGGTGCACTGGCAGTACGCCAAATGCCTTTCAAAGCCAAGCCCCTCTGAGCCTGTCCACTCCCAGACCTTGCCAGTCCCTGGTCCAGTGCATTGCGGGCAATCGGCCTCTCCACAAGAGCTGCATGCCCTATGCTTGCATGGTTAGTGTTTTTCTGCTCCCATAGCTTATTGTGTGTAGGCCTAGAATTAGTCTCATCTACAATAACTACTTCGACGTCACACCCAGATACAAGGGCACAGAGATGAGCAGTTCACCCTATCACCCTAAAACCATTCGCTCAACAGCTACGTAATAGGCACTCCTTACCAAAGCATAGTTCGGAAATCTTTGATTTCATCTCTACTTATATTTCTAAAGCTCTTATTCCAATATTGCTCTCAGATTCCTCAATGATAGCTGTAGTCAACGCTATCCCAGGCGGCTATGCCACTGTGCTCTAAGAACTTTTTTTTAAAAACAATTGTTTATTAGTTTTCAAGAAATCCACGCTTCTTCCACATAAGGGAGAGCGGGTGCTAGTATAAGGAAATAATCAATGTGGGTGAGTGTGCCTTGGACGCAGGAGGTGAAGGTATAATCTCTCTGCGCTACCAACCTATTTGGATTGTCTTTCCATGCAGAGACATTTTAAGGTTTGGGCAAAGTGGTCTCTGGCCCAGGGCGTCCGCCTTTCAGAGCCCCCTGATAGAGCCAGCTCTGTTCTGCAGAGAGTTTTGCCATGATGACCTTGAATGATGATACCGTTTTCTTTTAATTTATTTTTTAATGTGGGTGATGTGGGACAGTCTATTGCAGATATTTTGCAGAGAAATGTTGTGTTTACCTTTCATCTATTATCCATAAAAAAGTTTATTTTAGATGCAAACCGGACCTTACATATGAGAAATGGGAGGGTGTCACAGAGATTATTTGCAGTAATATTAGTGAGCTGCTACTGTGTTACATTATTGAAAACACACATCACTATCCATGAATATTAAATGTGAACACATTTAGAATTTGGACGAGTGTGCCTGTGCACTTTCAGTGACCTGGCGAAAGAGGGCATGAAGGAGCTGAAGTTGGATCATAATTTAAAACTGCTCCAAACATGGGCCCCCAAAATACGTTTGGCCCAGGGCCCCCAAAGTCCTTAAGATGTCCCTGTTACTATGTTGCCTTTCCTGAAGATTGCTCCACACAGCATTCTGCTCCAGTCTGCATCTCCCTCTTGAATTCAGGCTCTTCCCGTGACATAACAAGAAAGACAAGTCAAGAGGCTTGGCTTATATAAGATATGTACAGATTAGAACACAGCATATGGAAAACCAACTGCATACTGACAATGACATCTCTAGAGACACGAGTTAATACAGGCACACACACAGAAATATAGAAATATGGGCAACCATGCGCACAGATATACAGACACCCATCCAACAGAACTGCAAACCTAAAGGCATCCATGCACAGAGCCAAACATGCAGTGTCTGTAGTCACCAATACCACCCATGCAGACAGACTAACATATACAGGCACCCATGCACACCTGTTAACAGTATGATCAATGTGTTTCTGTGTGGCTGCGTGCTGTATGCCTCTGTTAGCAATCCCTATACAAAGTCAATTCTTTCTGGAGCTGGAAGTGGTGTTTTCAAACCTTTACTAATCGTTGTTTTGAAAGTATGGGCTACTGGTGAAGGGAAGTGTTGGTTTACAGTTAGAGGTCCCTCTGCCCATCTATGGATTTAGATCTCACAAACACATAGAGCTAAATTCCCTTCTCTGTTAAAATCTAACAGATGTCATGAATGGGAAGTGCAGTCTTTGCTGTCTGAGAGAGGTGGTTATTTTGTTTGCTGTTAATCAACAAACATATACTCATGCACACAAGAGAACAGACACACAGGCTCCCATGTGCATAGACAAAAACGAATACATACTCTTGTGCTACAGAGGCCTTTGATATCACCATGTGCTCATCTACTAATGGACATCAAGAATGTGCAAATGAGCCTATGCTCACTGCTGCAAATGGCACCATGCCCACTAATGCACACAGGCAAATATCCCACTGTGTACCACTCTGCACCCATTGTGTAGATCACTCTGTCCTCCCATATGCACAACATTCAATGCTCCCGATGTACACCGACCTGTACTTCACTAAACTGAAGCAATTTATCTTACACTTACATCCTGCCAAACAACACACAGTCCGTCACTGCATATCTTCTTTAAACCTTGTGTTGCACGCCATTCTATGCTACCCTGATGCACATAACCTTTGCATCTTGAAGCCCATCAATTGTACTCTTGGATGGAAATGTTCCATGTCATTGTGTGAGTAACTGAACAGTTCTGATCTTTGTTGTATTTCTGGCACTTGTTGCAGAACCGTTTTAAGGCATGGGCATAGTGGGAAATTGCCCAAGACACTTGACATTCAACTGCCCCGCTGGTAAAAGTGATCACGATAGCTAGGACTGCCATAAAAATATTGTGCATAAAAATCTGATTCCTTTTTTTGTTAGTTTGGCATGCACACTTTGCAGAATATTAAGAGTGCATACCACCTGCCCAACCTTAACCCCCATACTCTCATGCATTTTATGTCAATTAAATTAAAGAATAAACTTTGCCTCTTTCCATCGTCTTCTCACCTCTTCTATCTCATCACTTTCTATTTACCTCTCTACCAATCTCTACCACTGTATGTACGTGTCACAGTTCTCACACTATTTGAACTAAGCCTGGGCGGTGAACTCCGCTCCGCTCGTGGAGTTTGCAGAGTTTTCTGCACTCCGCGTTACGCGGAGCTCGCGGAGTTCCGAAAAACTCCACTCCAAGTAGTGTAGCGGAGTTGTTTTCCTCACTCGCGTTCGTCATGTTGGCGAGCGCGAGCGAGGAAAATCCACCTCCCGGCAAGATTTTTCCTCGTTTGCGATCATCGACATCAAGTTGGCGAGCGCGAGCGTGGAAAATAATGCCGGCGAGATTTCTCAATGCGGGGGGTTAGGTTTCTCATTGCGAGTGGTCGCGTATGCTCGCGACCGCTCGCGTTGAGAAACTGCCCGTTCGCGTTGACAAAGCTGCAGCTCGAGTAAAAATCTACTCGAGCGGCAGAAAGGAAAGCAGCGCCCGCTTGCGCTGTGCAAGGTGCCGTTCGCGATGATTTGCACAGTGCGGACAAGCATCCGGCACTGAAAATCACCGCGAACAGCATTTTTCTATCGCACTTGCGGAGCTCCGCATAGCGCAGTGGAGTTTTTTTTCCACTTCGCAGAGTTTTGCGTAGCGCAACTCCGCGAACTCCGCCCAGGGTTAATTTGAACTCTCCACATCACCTAGATTTACCCATCCTCATTAATACACCTCTGTCCCTCCTACGTCTGTCTACCTCTCTCTCATGACCTCACCTCTGTCTCTCTACCAATCTCTATCCCTACTGCTAGATCTCTACCTCCTTACCCCTCTATCTTATAAAACTGCCATCTCGACTAGCTCTCTGTAGGTACTGTTCTGTTTCCATCTCACATCCTGTGTCTCTGCTCCATTTATTGAGGTCTCATTCAACCACAACATTCTCTTTACCTAGCCTCTGTCACTCTATATATGAAATTATATTTGACCTCACTTTTAACCCACTTACTTTCTCACCTCTCTAACTGCACCTCATTTCTGTCTCACATCTCTCACCATCTCATCTATCTCTATATAAATGCCTACTGTCTTTCACTACCAAACCTCACCATTTGTTTGATACCTACCTTCACCTCTTCTCTTTTTTCCTAGTCCAGTTCCCTCTCTACTTAACTCTTTCTCGATACCTTTCCTTCTCTATCTTTTTTTTATCTATTAGCATCTCCTCTATGCCTGATCTCTGTCGGCATTGTCTCTCTTTTTCAATTCACACTTCCTACCTCACCTCACTCTCTCTACAGTGCTCTTTGCACATTTCTCTAACACACATCTCTGTCTCTTTCTTCATCACACAACACTCTCTGGGGCATATTTACAAGCCCCTATTGCCACCTCAACGTCACTTTTCAGGATGTTGTTATGGCGAGAGGGGCTTCGCCTTATTTACAAGGCAGCGTTAAGCCACTTAACGTGATTTGACACTGCCTTGTAAATAAGGCACCCTTTCACGTGAAAGGGGAGTACAATGAGTGTTGCTGTGGGCGTTCCACCACAACACCCATTGATTTTGACGCTACCCCATATTTACAAGGGCAGCGTAAATATGGGGCAGCGCCAAATTTAGACCAGGGAAAACCTGGTCTTATCCTGGCGAAATGAGGAGAAATGTTTATTTTCTCCTCGTTTTTGCTGTTTCCATGTGTGTTGCGTTGTGCAGCACACATGGAAACAGCGAAACGCCAATGATTGTTTAGGTGCAGGAAGGTGTTCCTTCCTGCACATAAACAATCATTTAAAAAAATGACGTTTTGCAACTTTTATGTGTGCTGCATTGAACAGCACACATAGAAGTTACAAAACAGCATTTAAAGATTGTTTATGTGTAGGAAGGGGCTAAATTAATTGCCAGCGCAGGGGGAAATACAGGGCTGCACCATATTATTGTAAATATGGTGCAGCCTGCGTTTCTGAAGAGACGGAGCGTGTTGTTAGCCTTCTTGGCTTAACGACACGCTTCGTCACTTAACTTGTAAATATGCCCCTCTATTTCTCACCCTCTGTGGGTCTCCCTCTCGCTATCGCTGTATAAACCTTACCTCACTTCTGTGCCTCATCTATGTTTCCCTACTTTCCCTTAACACCTCATCTCACTTTCTACCCTTCACACCTTTCCTTTCCTCTGTTCTCTCTCACACTGCTCTCTTTACCCCACCTGTCTCTCCATATACCTCTAAACATTTTGCCCCTCTCTATATGCTCACTGCTCTCTTTACCTTGAATCTCTTTATACATCTCTCACTACCTAATCTATTATCTACCTTTATCTCTCTCTGTCTTTATGTGTAACTCATTTTACCATTTTCATTCAGTCAATCTCTGTCACCCCTTGATGTCAGCCTCATCTTTGCCTCGCTCCAATATTCCCTTTCCCTAGCTATATCGTCTACCTCACTGTAAAACCATGCGTATCGCTCCACTTTCTTATTCTGTACATTCTGTACCCACCTCTTTTTACCTGTATTTATCTTGCTGGCTACCCAGCATTTCTCTATTTACCTTAAATTTCTGTCTACCTCACCTATGTCTTTATGTCATGCTTTTAAGTCTTCTTCTCCCTCTACTTTGCTCCTCTTGCTGCACCATTCTTCCAACTCTATATTTTCCCTCTCCCCCACCCCCCTTTCATTTCTCCTACTCACCAGAGTCAGAAGCCGCTGTCTAGCTAAAAGAGTAACACAGAAAAAAGAGGACTGGAAGGGAAGAGATTGAAGGATACAGTTATCAGATTTCATTCAATGGAACAGGGAAAATACTCAGAGCAGTGCTCTGATATAATCTGTTGCAGCGAGTATGCCAACTGAGAAGGCGGATTTAATTGTGATTATGTATATCTAGCACATACCTTTGTGCATGTCTTATTTTAACAGTGTTCACTTATCCCCTAAATATCGTTCACATCAACCTTTAATGTGTGTTTCCTACAATGAAGGGAAGAGGTTGTCGGTTTGACAGTGAATTGTGAGACAAAAAATCCAAATCCGAACGCAAAAAGAAATGCCTTTATCAATGCTTGTGAAAGCTGTGCTTTGGTAGTATTTAGATGATGTGCTCCTAGCACCTTTCCTGGAAGTTAACATATCATTCAGTGTGTTTTGGTATCATCATGCTTTGAGTTAGTTGAAATGGGTAAAAAAGTGTAATCTTGCCCCTCACTCCCAGGGCTTGGAAGAAAACAGAACAGCCAGGTCCTTGCAGGATCAGAGTATGTCCTTATATATATATATATATATATATATATATATATATATATATATATATATATATATATATATATATATATATATACATACATACATACATATATACATATATATATATATATTTATTATCTACTGGCGGTCGCCAGTAGATAGTTATAGTTACAACCTATTATCCATAGGAAATCCGCGACATTCTATTTGAAATAACTCTCTTGCCGGTTGACGTATTTTTGCAAAATTTTCAAACTTTGTGGCCCGCTCCGGTCCGCTCCTACCCTGAAAGTCTCGGGGATTCGTCAAGCGGGGGCCGAGAAAAAGGGGGTCCCAAAACGCGTTTTCCCATGCATTTTTCCATAGGAAACTTTAGACACGGCTACAGCCCGAACTGCTGAACGGAATTACACCAAATTTGGCAAACAGGTAGTTCTTGGTTCAGAAAGAACCCTTTTTGTTAAATGGTGTAAATCCGTTCAGTAGTTGCTGAGAAAATGAAAAGTAAAAAGTTAGTGATATCTATGGCCGAGTAGGGTCCGCGTACCCTCAGCGCACCCTGCGCGCACCGTCCCGATCACGAGCTGCATGTTAATTGGCTGTCAACATTCCGATTCAGGAAATGTTGGCAGCCATTTTGTCCCTCGGTAGAACCGAGGGACAGAAACAAGTGCGCAAAGCGCACAAAGGGGGCAGGGTAGAAACACCCTGACCCCTAGGTTTGCTCAGGGGTCCCACAAGGACCCCCTGGGCAAAAAATAACAATTTTTTTAAAATCGGCAGGATGCGCTCAGGGTGCGCGAATCCTGCCGAAAAAAAATCGAGCGCGGGCTCCCGCGCTTTGATGTTAATTGGCCCCCAGGTGGGCCAAGTCCCGGGGGCATGGTGGGGGGATAATTTAATGTGTGGGGGCCTCAAAGGGCCCCCAAGCCCCGGGGACCGCCACCCCCCGGGCTTTTTTAAAAATGGTGCGAGAGGGCTCTGAGCCCTCCCGCAGCCCCGGGGACCACCACCTCCCCGGGGCTTTTTTTTAATACATTATAAAACCTGTGTGGGGTGGGGCTCCAGCCCCCCCACACGCCCCGGGGACCGCCACCTCCCCGGGGCACTAAACATTTTAATATGGTGGTCCGTTACGGACCCCCAGAGCCCCGGGGACCACCACCTCCCCGGGGCTGTGTACTGAAAGGAGGGGGGTCGCGCGCCCCCCTCCTGGAGCCCTTGATGGCCCTGGGGACCACCACCCCCAGGGCCGGCTCCTGCAGTGTCCCGGGGTGCCTACCCCCAAGACACTGTAGTTTGCTATGGCAGGACGGGAGCCTCGCGGCCCCGTCCCTGCCATAGCAACTGCTTTGGATATTGGAAGAGAGAGCAGGGAAACCTGCTCTCTCTTCCAATATCCAAAGCAGATTGCTTTCCACATGGGGAGCTGCATCTTAGCAGCTCCCCATGTGGAACAGCAATGCCGGCTCCCAAGGGACGTGGGAGCCGGCGGGACTGTGGGGGATTGGGGACCACCCCCACAGTCCCCAACGGAGAGGGCCAGCCCCGGGGATGGGGTCCCCGGGCAAGTAGTGGCTCGGGAGGGGGCCACGCGGCCCCCTCCCCAAAAAAGAGAAAAAAATGTTAAAAAAAATGGAAAGGCCGGCCCCGGGGGATGGGGTCCCCGGGGCCTTAAAATGGCCAGAGGAGGGGGGCCACGCTGCCCCCCTCAAAATAATAAAAATAGAGGCCATGCCCCGGAGGTATATGGTGGGCTAGTTGGGCTCCGGGGACCCAAAGGATTCAAGGGGACTTAATCCCCCAACTTAAAACGCGCCACGGGGCGCGTTTGCACAGTGGTGAAGGGAGGGGGCGGGGCTTCAGGTGACATGTGTGCAAACAGGCCCCGTGGCGCGTTTTAAGATGGGGAATTAAATCCCCTTCAATCCTGAGTGTCCCTGGGGGCCAACTAGCCCAACAGGTACATCCAGAAAGCGCCACAGAGCTGCGTTGCAGAGAGGTGTAAAAAGGGGTGTGGCCTCTCTACACGTCTCTGCAACGCAGCCCCCTGGCGCATATTGGAGGTTCCTGGTGAGCTAGTTGGCCCCTAGGGACCCTCAGGATTCAAGGGGACTTAATCCCCCAACTTAAAACGCGCCACGGGGCGCGTTTGCACAGATTTCACCTCAGGCCCCGCCCCTCCCTTCACCATTGTGCAAATATTCTTCTAAAATCATCCGAAATACGAATTCCGATTTACTCACCTGTTATAAGGAGAGACCTCAGTGCTGCATCTTTCAGCCCAGTACTGGTCCTGAAAAGTAATTTTAACCGTACTTACCAGTAACTTGAATTTCCTTCCATAGGATATCATTGCCTTCTTTTGCTGAAAAAGTTTCTAAGTGTTGATTTTTGAAACATACAAATATTCCTCTAAAATCAGCCGAAATACGAATTCCGATTTACTCACCTGTTATCAGGAGAGACCTCAGTGCTGCATCTTTCAGCCCAGTACTGGTCCTGAAAAGTAATTTTAACCGTACTTACCGGTAACTTGAATTTCCTTCATAGGCTAACATTGACTGGTTTCACTTGGAAATTCTTCTAAGTGTGGAGTTTTGGAACTTTAAATATTCCTCTAAAATCAGCCGAAATACTAATTCCGATTTACTCACCTGTTATCAGGAGAGACCTCAGTGCTGCATCTTTCAGCCCAGTACTGATCCTCAAAAGTAATTTTAACCGTACTTACCAGTAACTTGAATTTCCTTCCATAGGATATCATTGCCTGCTTTTTGCCGAAAAAGTTTCTAAGTGTTGATTTTGGAACTTTAAAATATTCCTCTAAAATCAGCCGAAATCCGAATTCTGATTTACTCACCTGTTATCAGGAGAGACCTCAGTGCTGCATCTTTCAGCCCAGTACTGATCCTCAAAATTAATTTTAACCGTACTTACCGGTAACTTGAATTTCCTTCATAGGCTAACATTGACTGGTTTCACTTGGAAATTCTTCTAAGTGTGGAGTTCTGGAACTTTATAATATTCCTCTAAAATCAACCAAAGTACGAATTCCAATTTACTCACCTGTTATCAGGAGAGAACCCAGTGCTGCATCTTTTAGCCCAGCACTGACCCTGAAAAGTAATTTTAACCGTACTTACCAGTAACTTAGATTTTCTTCCATAGGAATCCATTGTCTGGTTTTCAGCAGAAAAGTTTCAAAGTGTCGATTTTCACAAACTACAAATATTCCTTAAAAATCGCCTGTATGACTTAAACGCATTCTTTCAACTGTTTACAGGAGATGCACCAGTGCTGGAACCAGGATCCAACACTGAGTAACAAAAGTAACTATAACAGTTTTTACCTCCTAAGTGAATTTCCTTCCATAGGATAACATTGGTCATTCTATGAGAAAAGGTTTCTAAGTGTCAACTTTTAAAATACAATAATATTCCTTAAAAATCACGAGTGTAACCAAAACGCTTTTACTCAACTGTTTACAGGAGATGTGCCAGGACTGAATCTAGGATCCAGTCCTGTGGTTAGAAAAGTAATCCATAAAGTAACTAATTGCATTTAACTAGAAATTCACATTGAGCTGAATGTTGCATTGTGTTTGAAAATGTGTTGCCCATTGCAACAACTGTAACTACTGTACTTAAAAGTCTATTGCCTATGTGCAAAGTATTTAAACTAAAGTAATTCATTCTGAGAAAGTATTTTTTGTAATGTAATGTATAATGTAATTACAATGTAATTTAAAAATAAAATATGTTATATAAAATTGTTTCTAAAAATGTAGTAAATCAGTATTAAAAATTTTATATAATAATTAATACATTTAAAAATTGTCATTTACAAAACCTTTGAAATTCACTGAAAAAACCGTAGGTTTCAGACATGTTATAGTTACAAATTAGCATTTAAAAAACCTTTGAAATTCACTGAAAAAACCATAGGTTTCAGGGACGTTATAGTTACAAATTAGCATTTAAAAACCTTTGAAATTCACTGAAAAATCCATAGGTTTTAGGGACAGTTATAGTTAGTTGGACATTGCACTCGTACAAAACCCGTGAAATTCCCCGTTATAGTTAGTCCAGCTAACTATAACTCGCGCCCCCGCAATGCACTGCTGATGACGTCACATATTACATCACTCATGACATGGTCAGTGACATCACTGATGACATCACTGATGACATCTCAAATGACATCACTGATGACATCACTGATGACATCATCCGTGTGATAATTTCATGCATCTTCTCACACCCTAATATAACCTTTGATACACCCACTCTAAATTAAAGAATGCCATTCGCAAAACCATAGACACTCCAACACCAATAACTACATACCCACACACTGATTCTTAGGTCTACGCACACATCCACTCACTCACCCGTACAGTCACTCATACTTACGGTCACTCAGTACAGGACTATCATATGCACTCATACTCCTATATAGACACTCAAACACCGCCACTCATCCATAGAGGTACTCACACACCTAGTCAGTCATGCAAATAATTAAACACACTACCATTTACTCACCTATACAGTTATACACACACCAGCTCACTTACTCATACAATACTAGCACATTCTTACGCTCTTATACAATCACTGATACAAGCACACACTCATCCATACAGCCACTATCACAATCAGTCACTCTCGCTTATAGCTATTTATGTACTCCAACACACATATATACTGCCTTTCACATATGTAGTTACTCACACATGTACCACTGGGACATACATTCACTCACTAACACACTCTTACACACACTTACCCACCCATACAGTCTATCACAGATGCACTCTTGAAACCATCCACCCAGTGAATCACCCACTCACACATCTATGCACAGAGTCGCACACACCTCTCCCACACAAACACTCAGGCACCCATACAGATACTCACACAAGCATTCAATAACTCAAATAGACACTCATGTAGCTATTCACAAACACATGCAGCCACTTACACAGCAACAGACAGACGGATACAGACATTCACCCAGTTTAGTCACTAACCCATGCATTCAGTAAGATACGTTAAATCACTCACTTATACAGTCAGTCACGCACCTACTAAATCATCCATACAGACACTTACACACCCACTCATTCTTCAATACGTCTTTTCATATATATATCACTGAAAAAACCATAGGTTTCAGGGACGTTATAGTTACAAATTAGCATTGAAAAAACCATAGGTTTTAGGGACAGTTATAGTTAGTTGGACATTGCACTCGTACAAAACCCGTGAAATTCCCCCGTTATAGTTAGTCCAGCTAACTATAACTCGCGCCCCCGCAATGCACTGCTGATGACGTCACATATTACATCACTCATGACATGGTCAGTGACATCACTGATGACATCACTGATGACATCACTGATGACATCTCAAATGACATCACTGATGACATCACTGATGACATCATCCAGTGACTGTGTGTTTCTCTAAAGTTTAAATATTTTTAATATATATATGAAAAGACGTATTGAAGAATGAGTGGGTGTGTAAGTGTCTGTATGGATGATTTAGTAGGTGCGTGACTGACTGTATAAGTGAGTGATTTAACGTATCTTACTGAATGCATGGGTTAGTGACTAAACTGGGTGAATGTCTGTATCCGTCTGTCTGTTGCTGTGTAAGTGGCTGCATGTGTTTGTGAATAGCTACATGAGTGTCTATTTGAGTTATTGAATGCTTGTGTGAGTATCTGTATGGGTGCCTGAGTGTTTGTGTGGGAGGAGTGTGTGCGACTCTGTGCATAGATGTGTGAGTGGGTGATTCACTGGGTGGATGGTTTCAAGAGTGCATCTGTGATAGACTGTATGGGTGGGTAAGTGTGTGTAAGAGTGTGTTAGTGAGTGAATGTATGTCCCAGTGGTACATGTGTGAGTAACTACATATGTGAAAGGCAGTATATATGTGTGTTGGAGTATATAAATAGCTATAAGTGAGAGTGACTGATAGTGATAGTGGCTGTATGGATGAGTGTGTGCTTGTATCAGTGATTGTATAAGAGCGTAAGAATGTGCTAGTATTTGTATGAGTAAGTGAGCTGGTGTGTGTATAACTGTATAGGTGAGTAAATGGTAGTGTGTTTAATTATTTGCATGACTGACTAGGTGTGTGAGTACCTCTATGGATGAGTGGCGGTGTTTGAGTGTCTATATAGGAGTATGAGTGCATATGATAGTCCTGTACTGAGTGACCGTAAGTATGAGTGACTGTACGGGTGAGTGAGTGGATGTGTGCGTAGACCTAAGAATCAGTGTGTGGGTATGTAGTTATTGGTGTTGGAGTGTCTATGGTTTTGCGAATGGCATTCTTTAATTTAGAGTGGGTGTATCAAAGGTTATATTAGGGTGTGAGAAGATGCATGAAATTATCACACGGATGATGTCATCAGTGATGTCATCAGTGATGTAATTTGAGATGTCATCAGTGATGTCATCATTGATGTCACTGACCATGTCATGAGTGATGTAATATGTGACGTCATCAGCAGTGCATTGCGGGGGCGCGAGTTATAGTTAGCTGGACTAACTATAACGGGGGAATTTCATGGGTTTTGTACGAGTGCAATGTCCAACTAACTATAACTGTCCCTAAAACCTATGGTTTTTTCAGTGAATTTCAAAGGTTTTTTAAATGCTAATTTGTAACTATAACGTCCCTGAAACCTATGGTTTTTTCAGTGAATTTCAAAGGTTTTTTAAATGCTAATTTGTAACTATAACATGTCTGAAACCTACGGTTTTTTCAGTGGCACATCTCCTGTAAACAGTTGAGTAAAAGCGTTTTGGTTACACTCGTGATTTTTAAGGAATATTATTGTATTTTAAAAGTTGACACTTAGAAACTTTTTCTCATAGAATGACCAATGTTATACTATGGAAGGAAATTCACTTAGGAGGTAAAAACTGTTATAGTTACTTTTTGTTACTCAGTGTTGGATCCTGGTTCCAGCACTGGTGCATCTCCTGTAAACAGTTGAAAGAATGCGTTTAAGTCATACAGGCGATTTTTAAGGAATATTTGTAGTTTGTGAAAATCGACACTTTGAAACTTTTCTGCTGAAAACCAGACAATGGATTCCTATGGAAGAAAATATAAGTTACTGGTAAGTACGGTTAAAATTACTTTTCAGGGTCAGTGCTGGGCTAAAAGATGCAGCACTGGGTTCTCTCCTGATAACAGGTGAGTAAATTGGAATTCCTTCTTTGGTTGATTTTAGAGGAATATTATAAAGTTCCAAAACTCCACACTTAGAAGAATTTCCAAGTGAAACCAGTCAATGTTAGCCTATGAAGGAAATTCAAGTTACCGGTAAGTATGGTTAAAATTAATTTTGAGGATCAGTACTGGGCTGAAAGATGCAGCACTGAGGTCTCTCCTGATAACAGGTGAGTAAATCAGAATTCGGATTTCGGCTGATTTTAGAGGTATATTTTAAAGTTCCAAAAATCAACACTTAGAAACTTTTTCAGCAAAAAGCAGGCAATGATATCCTATGGAAGGAAATTCAAGTTACTGGTAAGTACGGTTAAAATTACTTTTGAGGATCAGTACTGGGCTGAAAGATGCAGCACTGAGGTCTCTCCTGATAACAGGTGAGTAAATCGGAATTCGTATTTCGGCTGATTTTAGAGGAATATTTTAAAGTTCCAAAACTCCACACTTAGAAGAATTTCCAAGTGAAACCAGTCAATGTTAGCCTATGAAGGAAATTCAAGTTACCGGTAAGTACGGTTAAAATTACTTTTCAGGACCAGTACTGGGCTGAAAGATGCAGCACTGAGGTCTCTCCTGATAACAGGTGAGTAAATCGGAATTCGTATTTCGGCTGATTTTAGAGGAATATTTTAAAGTTCCAAAACTCCACACTTAGAAGAATTTCCAAGTGAAACCAGTCAATGTTAGCCTATGGAAGGAAATTCAAGTTACTGGTAAGTACGGTTAAAATTACTTTTCAGGACCAGTACTGGGCTAAAAGATACAGCACTGAGGTCTCTCCTTATAACAGGTGAGTAAATCGGAATTCGTATTTCGGCTGATTTTAGAGGAATATTTGTATGTTTCAAAAATCAACACTTAGAAACTTTTCAGCAAAAAGAAGGCAATGATATCCTATGGAAGGAAATTCAAGTTACTGGTAAGTACGGTTAAAATTACTTTTCAGGACCAGTACTGGGCTGAAAGATGCAGCACTGAGGTCTCTCCTTATAACAGGTGAGTAAATCGGAATCCGTATTTCGGATGATTTTAGAAGAATATTTGCACAATGGTGAAGGGAGGGGGCGGGGCCTGAGGTGACATCTGTGCAAACGCGCCCCGTGGCGCGTTTTAAGTTGGGGGATTAAGTCCCCTTGAATCCTGAGGGTCCCTAGGGGCCAACTAGCCCACCAGGAACCTCCAATATGCGCCAGGGGGCTGCGTTGCAGAGACGTGTAGAGAGGCCACACCCCTTTTTACACCTCTCTGCAACACAACTCTGTTGTGCTTACTGAAGGTACCTGGTGGGCTAGTTGGCCCCCAGGATTCAAAGGGAATTAATTCCCCAACTTAAAACGCACCACAGGGCGTGTTTGTGCACATGTCACCTGAGGCCCCGCCCCCTCCCTTCACCACTGTGCAAACGCGTCCCGTGGCGCGTTTTAAGTTGGGGGATTAGGTCACCTTGAATCCTGAGAGTCCCTGGGGCCCAACTAGCCCACCAGGTACTTCCAGTAAGCACCACAGGCCTGCGTTGCAACGCCTGTAACAAATTGTGCAGTTGTGTTTAGGTAGTGAAGAGGGTCGTGCTGGGGGTAGTGTTTTAGGGTTTAGGGTAGTGCAGTGGTGTTTGTGTAGTGTAGGGGGTCATGCTGGGGGTAGATTTAGGGTTTAGGGTAGTGCAGTGGTGTTTGGGTAGTGTAGGGAGTCGTGCTGGGGGGTGTTTTAGGGTTTAGGGTAGTACAGTGGTGTTTGGGTAGTGTAGGGGGTCGTGCTGGGGTTAGTGTTTTAGGGTTTTAGGGTTTAGGGTAGTGCAGTGGTGTTTGGGTAGTGTAGGGGATACTGCTGGGGGTAGTGTTTTAGGGTTTAGCGTAGTGCAATGGTGTTTGGGTAGTGTAGGGGGTACTGCTGGGGGTAGTTTTTTAGGGTTTAGGGTAGTGCAGTGGTGTTTGTGTAGTGTAGGAGGTCGTGTTTTAGGGTTTAGGGTAGTGCAGTGGTCTTTGGGTAGTGTAGGGGGTTGTGCGGGGGTAGTGTTTTAGGGATTAGGGTAGTGTAGGGGGTCATGCGGGGGTAGTGTTTTAGGGTTTAGGGCAGTGCAGTGGTGTTCGGGTAGTGTAGGGGGTCGTGCTGGGGGAGTGTTTTACGGTTTAGGGTAGTGCAGTGGTGTTCGGGTAGTGCAGGGGGTCATGCTGGGGGTAGTGTTCTAGGGTTTAGGGCAGTGCAGTGGTGTTCGGGCAGTGTAGGGGGTCGTGCTGGGGGTGGTGTTTTAGGGTTTAGGGCAGTGCAGTGGTGTTCGGGCAGTGTAGGGGGTCGTGCTGGGGGTGGTGTTTCAGGGTTTAGGGCAGTGGTGTTCGGGCAGTGTAGGGGGTCATGCTGGGGGTAGTGTTCTAGGGTTTAGGGCAGTGCAGTGGTTTTCGGGCAGTGTAGGGGGTCGTGCTGGGGGTGGTGTTTTAGGGTTTAGGGCAGTGCAGTGGTGTTCGGGCAGTGTAGGGGCGGTGCAGGGGGTGGTGTTTCAGGGTTTAGGGCAGTGCAGTGGTGTTCGGGCAGTGTAGGGGGTGGTGCAGGGGGTGGTGTTTCAGGGTTGAGGGCAGTGCAGTGGTGTTCGGGCAGTGTAGGGGGTCGTTGCAGGGGGTGGTGTTTCAGGGTTTAGGGCAGTGCAGTGGTGTTCGGGCAGTGTAGGGGGCGGTGCAGGGGGTGGTGTTTCAGGGTTTAGGGCAGTACAGTGGTGTTCGGGCATTGTAGGGGGTGGTGCTGGGGCTGGTGTTTCAGGAGTTAGGGCAGTGCAGTAGTGTTCGGGAAGTGTAGGGGGTCATGCTGGGGCTGGGGCTGGTGTTTCAGGGTTTAGGGCAGTGCAGTGGTGTTCGGGCAGTGTAGGAGGTCATGCTGGTGTTTCAGGGTTTAGGGCAGTGCAGTGGTGTTCGGGCAGTGTAGGGGGTCTTGCTGGGGCTGGTGTTTCAGGGTTTAGGGCAGTGCAGTGGTGTTCGGGCAGAGTAGGGGGTCGTGCTGGGGCTAGTGTTTCAGGGTTTAGGGCAGAGCAATGGTGCTCAGGCAGTGTAGGGGGTTGTGCTGGGGGTGATGTTTCAGGGTTAAGGGCAGTGCAGTGGTGTTAGGGCAGTGTAGGGGGTCGTGCTGGGGGTGGTGTTTCAGGGTTTAGGGCAGTGCAGTGGTGTTCCGGCAGTGTAGGGGGTCGTGCAGGGGGTGGTGTTTCAGGGTTTAGTGCAGTGGTGTTCAGGCAGTGTAGGGGGTCGTGCTGGGGTGGTGTTTCAGGGTTTAGGGCAGTGCAGTGGTGTTCGGGCAGTGTACGGGGTTGTGCTGGGGCCGGTGTTTCAGGGTTTAGGGCAGTGCAGTGGTGTTCGGGCAGTGTAGGGGGTCGTGCTGGGGGTGGTGTTTCAGGGTTTAGGGCAGTGCAGTGGTGTTCGGGCAGTGTAGGGGGTCGTGCTGGGGCTGGTGTTTCAGGGTTTAGGGCAGTGCAGTGGTGTTCGGGCAGTGTAGGGGTCGTGCTGGGGCTGGTGTTTCAGGGTTTTGGGCAGAGCAGTGGTGTTCGGGCAGTGTAGGGGGTCGTGCTGGGGGTGGTGTTTCAGGGTTTAGGGCAGTGCAGTGGTGTTCGGGCAGTGTAGGGGGTCGTGCAGGGGGTGATGTTTCAGGGTTTAGGGCAGTGCAGTGGTGTTCTGGCAGTGTAGGGGATCATGCTGGGGTGGGGTTTCAGGGTTTAGGGCAGTACAGTGGTGTTCGGGCAGTGTAGGGGGTCGTGCAGGGGGTGGTGTTTCAGGGTTTAGGGCAGTGCAGTGGTGTTCGGGCAGTGTAGGGGGTCGTGCTGGGGCTGGTGTTTCAGGGTTTAGGGCAGTGCAGTGGTGTTCGGGCAGTGTAGGGGGTCTTGCTGGGGGTGGGGTTTCAGGGTTTAGGGCAGTGGTGTTCGGGCGGTGTAGGGGTCTTGCTGGGGGTGATGTTTCAGGGTTTAGGGCAGTGCAGTGGTGTTCGGGCAGTGTAGGGAGTCTTGCTGGGGGTAGTGTTTCAGGGTTTAGGGCAGTGCAGTGGTGTTCGTGCAGTATAGGGGGTCGTGCTGGGGATGGTGTTTCTGGGTTTAGGGCAGTGCAGTAGTGTTCGAGCAGTGTAGGGGGTTGTGCAGGGGGTGGTGTTTCAGGGTTTAGGGCAGTGCAGTGGTGTTAGGGCAGTATAAGGGGTCGCGCTAGGGGTGGTGTTTCAGGGTTTAGGGCAGTGCAGTGTTGTTCGGGCAGTGTAGGTGGTCATGCACGGGGTGGTGTTTCAGGGTTTAGGGCAGTGCAGTGGTGTTTGGGCAGTGTAGGGTGTTGTGCTGGGGCTGGTGTTTCAGGGTTCAGGGCAGTGCAGTGGTGTTCGGGCAGTGTAGGGGGTCGTGCTGGGGCTGGTGTTTCAGGGTTTAGGGCAGTGCAGTGGTGCTCGGGCAGTGTAGGGGGTCGTGCTGGGGCTGGTGTTTCAGGGTTCAGGGCAGTGCAGTGGTGTTCGGGCAGTGTAGGGGTCGTGCTGGGGCTGGTGTTTCAGGGTTTAGGGCAGTGCAGTGGTGCTCGGGCTGTGTAGGGGTCGTGCTGGGGGTGATGTTTCAGGGTTTAGGGTAGTGCAGTGGTGTTCGGGCAGTGTAGGGGGTCGTGCAGGGGTTGGTGTTTCAAGGTTTAGGGCAGTGCAGTGGTGTTCGGGCAGTGTAGGGGGGTCGTGCTGGGGCTGGTGTTTCAGGGTTTTGGGCAGAGCAGTGGTGTTCGGGCAGTGTAGGGCGTCATGCTGGGGGTAGTGTTTCAGGGTTTAGGGCAGTGCAGTGGTGTTCGGGCAGTGTAGGGGGACGTGCTGGGGGTGGTGTTTCAGGGTTTAGGTCAGTGGTGTTCGGGCAGTGTAGGGGGTCTTGCTGGGGGTAGTGTTTCAAGGTTTAGGGCAGTGCAGTGGTGTTTGGGTAGTGTAGGGGGTCGTGCTGGGGGTAGTGTTTTAGGATTTAGGTTAGTGCAGTGGTGTTTGGGTAGTGTAGGGGGTCGGGCTGGGGGTAGTGTTTTAGGGTTTAGGGTAGTGCAGTGGTGTTTGTGTAGTGTAGGGGGTCGTGCTGGGGGTAGTGTTTTAGGGTTTAGGGTAGTGCAGTGGTGCTTGTGTAGTGTAGGGGGTCGTGCTGGGGGTAGTGTTTTAGGGTTTAGGGTAGTGCAGTGGTGTTTGTGTAGTGTAGGGGGTCATGTTTTAAGATGCAATGCTCCAATACCTGACCAGTCTGCACTACATAAAACTGCAAAAACTAAAAATAAAAAGTGTTTTGCACACTTTTGTCATTGGGCTATATGTGGGCTACATCTGGGTAATATTTGTGCTACATTTGGGCTCTTTTTTTCACTGGTGGCCATCTTGGAAGACTTCTTTGTTATGAAGTTTCTTAATTTCTTCATTTACTGCAGTCTCCTCAGTAGGAAATGCTTTCAGTTTTTTACTTTGATTCCATCAAGAAGGCATTCAGATGTGTCTCACATCTGCCATAAATTCTGAATGTTAGCACTCTAGTTGCTCATTAGATCACTGGAGTAAAGCTACTGCTCACCAGGGAGTTAACTGGTAGTCTGCTGCTGGTATTGAAAGTGATTGTTTCAGTCTGCATGTCAGAATTTTCTAATGAAATAGAAGAGGATTTGAGATCTCACTTAAAACATGCCCTAATTTTTCTTTCTGCAGCACTAACCATAATTTCTATTTAAGAACCCCTCATTTTGTTCCTTTTTAAATTAAATGTTTTAAGTGTTACCGGTTTATTCCAACAAGATGGCTTCAGGTGTGCCATACTTTTGTCATAAGTAAGACTGTTAGCACTCTAGTTGTTCTTTAGAACACTCTGGGAAGCTGCAGTAGAACACAAAGGCATCAACTGACAGGCTGCTCCTGTTGAAATATAACAGGAAGATATTTGAGATCACACTTGAAATATGTCCTAATTTTTCTTTCTACAGCACTAACCATAATTTCTATGACAAAATGAACCCCATCATTTTGTTCCTTTTTAAATTAAATGTTTTAAGTGTTACCAGTTTATTCCAATCAAGATGGCTTCAGGTGTGCCATACTTTTGTCATAAGTAAGGCTGTTAGCACTATAGTTGTTCTTTAGAACACTCTGGGAAGCTGCAGTAGAACACAAAGGAATCAACTGACAGTCTCTGCCCTTGTTGGATGTACATGTTTTACTGAGAATGTCAGACTTCATTCTCACATGAGTGAGAAAGATAATGTGAATTTACAGAAAATATGCTCTCATTTTAGCTTCTGGAGCACCTTCCAAACCTCCATGGGACAAGCATGAGAAAATAGTGTTCTCTCAAACATGATTCATGATATCCCAGCAGAAGGTTTTTCACAGGGTAAAATCACCTTAGAATACACCACAATTCCTAAAATTAGTATGGTACCATCAACAAATAAATTCTAATGTAACTAAAGCCTGTTATCACCCTTTATAATTCCCCTTTTGGTGACCTCAAAATCTTCTATTCACTACAATGCATTTCAATGAGGTACTATCATTTATATTGGTCCCAAGATGGCTGCCAGCAATTCCAGGATGAAGTGCTGACAGCCAATCAGATCTCACGATGACATGTGTGGTTAGGCTCCGCCCAGATATATATGTGACTTTACTTTTGATTTTCTCAGGAACTACTGAACGGATTTACACCATTTAAGCAAAAGGCATGACACTGAACCAAGGGCTACCTCTTTGCCAAATTTGGTGTAATTCCGTTCAGCAGTTCGGGCTGTAGCTGCGACTAAAGGTTCCTATAGAAAAATGAATGGGGAAAACGCGTTTTGGGACCCCCCTTTTTTCTCAGCCCCCGCTTGTCGTATCACCCCGAGACTTTCAGGATAGGAGCGGACCGGAGCGCCCCAACAAGTTGGAAACTTTCGCGAAGATTCGTCAACCGGCGCCAACGTTATTTCAAATAGAATGTGGCGGATTTCCTATGGATAATAGGTTTTAACTATAACTATCTACTGGCGACCGCCAGTAGATAATATACATACATACATACATATATATATATATATATATATATATATAATCACAAAAAACTTTTGTCGATCCACAAAAAGCCAGCTCGAGCCCAAATCCATAAAGCATGAAGTTATTTATTTAAACATGTAACAAGCAAAACGCCTGACGCGTTTCGGTGCAGCCGCACCTTGGTCACGGGTCAAAGGACTGTTTGTCAAATCAAAATACATATAGTGCACAATCGACTAAATTAATGTAGGACTACTTATCCCAATGTTACGTTACTCATGGAAAAGTGGCATCCATTTTGAAATGGTCTTTTACAATGCAGCTATAGCCCAAACAACCACTTATTTTCATATGACTGAGAGATAATGTGATAAATATATTGAATGCTTGGACTATTATTGTTTATAGAATGCATGGCGAACATCATTCAAATATCAAAAGAAGAATATCACATGATGTCAAATAATGCCCCAGTGGGCCAATAACGAAAAGACGGAAAATTGCATCCTTTCATTCGTTAGAAAATTCGCCATGATTATTCTCATACAATTCTGCCCCAGTACACCCGAAGGGATTGAACAAGGATGAGGAGATGTGGGTCCATTTGGGTTAACATGTTTTACTATAATGTTAAGCGAACCAGGTCTGTTCCATTATATGGATAGTGATTAGTAAATTGTAAGCTATGTTTGTGTTTTTAATTCACATTTTTTCAAGTATTGATTGCACCATTTTTAATCCTTTGTAGGAGACGGAATTATCAGCTTATCGGGTTGAAGAAATGCATCAGAGCTTTTCGATACCACATTGAAATATTAAATGTCGACTGAAAAGATGTGTGTGTGGGACAGTATAAGATATGTGACATTGGCTTAATGAGGCAGTAATCTGCCAAAGTCGCAACAAAATATATGAACAATTATGGATAAGGCCCACTGGGGCAGAATTGTATGAGAATAATCATGGCGAATTTTCTAACGATTGAAAGGTTGAAATTTTCCGTCTTTTCGTTATTGGCCCACTGGGGCATTATTTGACATCATTTGATATTCTTGTTTTGATATTTGAATGATGTTCGCCATGCATTCTATAGACATTAATTGTCCAAGCATTCAATATATTTATCACATTATCTCTCAGTCAAATGAAAATAAGTGGTTGTTTGGGCTGTCGCTGCATTGTAAAAGACCATTTAAAAATGGATGCCACTTTTCCATGAGTAACGTGACATTGGGATAAGTAGTCCTACATTAATTTCGTTGATTGTGCACTATATGTATTTTGGATTTGACAAACAGTCCTTTGACCCATGACCAAGGTGCGGCTGCACCGAAACGCTTCGGGCGTTTTGCTTGTTACATGTTTAAATAAATAACTTCATGCTTTATGGATTTGGGCTCGAGCTGGCTTTTTGTGGATCGACAAAAGTTTTTTTGGATTGCATTAGAGGTTCGCGACCTCACTCGAGCCCGCCGCCGCAAAGCGGCAGAGAGACCCGCGACTTCAGTGGTTGGATTGCTTTTTGGGAAAAATCTCTCTGCCCGCACCTGAGTTCAAGGCACCGGAAAACGGACGAGTGGAGAACTCTTGGCACCTCCCATAGAATCGGCGGATCCGTGGCGGTCGGAGGACAGTTGTGCATCAGCAGATGACGGGGAGGAGAGGAGAGCCAATTCCAGTCTGGTAAAAGGTATTCCAGTAACCTGGTAGCAGGCGGAACCAGCGCGGCCACGTTGCGGAGCTGCAGCTGAGGATCAAGCGTGATCGGTTTGAATGTGCCAAACCGGGGATTGAATTACACCTTTTCCCGCGAATTCTGGAAAACATGATTTCGGCAAGCAGGGAGGCTTCGAGGAGGGAAGCGGCAGAACTGCTGTTTGTCCCGCTAAATAACCAATCACGGATACAGACAGATCTGGCAACATTATAGCCAAGGACTCTTTCAATAAAAGGGAACTTTGCGATAAACTTTGGAAAAGCGCCAAAATGGAGCAGGTTAAGTGGTGGGAAGCCATTGCTCTTCAAAAATATGTGGATTGCGGACGAGTACCTCGTTGTTTGCGCATTTTCATAACACCTACATTCAGTGATCCTGATCCTTATTTAATCGAGGAATGGGTTTCAAATAACCACCAATGTTCGACTGTTATGCTGAAATTACTAATCAAATATGCATTGAAGGATACAGCTAAGTTAGCTGAAGAAATTGATAAACTCACCACTCAACTCAAAACAATGTACTCTGACAGCGAATTCGATGCAGAAATGAAGAAACTGAGGCTAGAAATTAAGGCTAGAAAAAGCAGAGGAAGAAATTAAATTAAAAAAACAAAGAAAATTTCATCGAGATCAACTTGACTATGAACTTGGCCAAAGTTTTACCTTCGGCCGGAAATTCGACCATCTGAGGGAACTCAATCAAACGAAGGGGGAACCCCTGAACAATCACCAATTGTGAATGTAAGTAATTTGCCGGATGATGCTATGGTGGAGAAAGTGAATCCTGATACCAACACAAGGTCAGAAGAAGGAGCAAGATCCACCTTAGATCCACAAGAAAATGAGGGAGTAAAATCCAAAATTTTAAAGGAGTTCTCATTGATGGCCCAAGGTCGACAGGGTACAGCAAGCCCAGGACCGCAAGACTCACCAAATCGAGGTCGAGGTCGAGGTGCCAGAGGAGGAAACAGAAGAGGCGCAAAGAAGCAAGGAGTACTAGATGCCCTCGTGGGAATGACAACAAGGGGCAAGACGGCTACAAAATGAAGGACACCCTCACAGTGGTAAATCTATCTAACATTCAGTTAACTCTTGACCAAATAGATGTTTTATCATTAGGATTGACATTTTGCCCTACCAGCAAGTTCAATTATACAGAAGGGAGAATTGACTTGTTTCACTTTATTAGAAAATTAAAGTTGAAAAAATGGTTTGAAACGAAAAGTAAAAATGTTATACCATCGATCGCCAGCAGCCATACAAATTTATCTATTGGCGATATGGACCTTTTAAAAACTATGAAAGCATTGGAAAGTGACGATGAATGCATTGATACTTTTTCAGAGTTTTTAGCTGAGGAAATGCTAGATGTTGATTGTACCAGTGGTAGTCATTTTAAGCCAAAATCGAGATTTCTGCCCCAGATACACAACGAGGCCATTGAGGTATTTGAGAAAGGAGTGATCTCAGAATTCAAGAAATTAGAAAAATGTGTAAGGAACACACGCGGCAATCTCACCCGTAAACAATATACAGCAGTTAAAGAACTGCAAGAGAAGAGAACTATAGTCATAAAAAAATCTGACAAGGGTGGGAATGTCGTTATTTGGCCGAGGCAGATGTATCTAGATGAAGGCATGCAGCAATTGGGGGATGTTGAAAACTACCAAGTGAGTAACAGAATGGGTTACGAAAAGAGTAATGAGGTTTTTAAATCCCAATTGTTACAATGGAAAAATGAGAAACTGCTATCAGATGACGAGTATAAATACCTTAATTGTGAACACCCAAAGCTGCCGGTATTGTACTTACTGCCAAAGATACATAAGGATAACCAAATTCCACCAGGGCGTCCCATTGTGTCCTCAATAGGAAGTACATACGAAAATACATCGAAATACATTGATTATTTTCTACGCCCATATGTACAGGCACTTCCGTCTTATATACAAGACACCAGGGACTTTTTGAATGTGATTGAAAAAGTGAATTGGGCAAATGCATGATACTCATGACGCTTGACGTCAATAGCCTATACACATGTATACCACACACCTTGGGAATGGAGGCCAATCGTCACTTTTTGAAACAACGAGATCTATCTTATCTCAAGCATACAGAAATGTTGCTCACTATGATGAATACATGCTTATCCAATAACTACTTTCTGTTTGACCATGTCATCTATTGCCAAACCCGGGGGACTGTGATGGGAACCTGCTTTGCCCCCACCTATGCAGGTCTTTACCTCGGCTGGTGGGAGGAGCAGGTGGCCAGTAACATCACAGCCTTTACCCAGAACGTGGTCCTCTGGGTGAGGTATATAGATGATGTGTTCTGCATTTGGAAGGGAACAGAAGAAGATGCAGCGCAGTTTGTAGTGGCATTAAATAACAATAAATGCAATCTAAAGTTTACCAGTACAGTACATCAGGAAAGCATTGAATTCCTGGATGTAGAAATTAGTGTACGAGGTGACAAATTGATAAGAAGACTGTTCAGAAAATCGACCGCTGGAAACAGTCTGCTTCATGCCAAAAGCTGTCATCCAAAGAACTTGATTAACAGCATACCTTATGGTGAGCTCTTAAGAGTGAAAAGAAACTGTAGCTCTGAACAGACCTTCCAACTTTAGCTGCTAAACATGAAAGGTAGATTTTTGGAAAGAGGTTACTCAATGAAAACTGTTAATCAAGCATGTAGTAAAGTAATGACCATCAATAGAGCAGAAACATTACAAGCAAAGATTACAGACGCAAGTGGAGAAGAACCCTTAAGATTTTTAACCTCGTACAACAATCAATCATGGGAGATCAGGAAGTGTCTGAGTAAATATTGGCACGTGCTAAATACTGATGCAACACTGAGAAAATGTGTAGGTGGCCAACCTAAAATAACGTACAGGAAATGCACTGCATTGAAAGATATATTGTGCAGTAATACACTACAAGATGACAAGGACCTTAGTCCTATACAAGGCTTTTTCCATGCAATTCATGTAAAGCCTGCAGAAACAGTACCAAGCGTAAAGATATTAAATTGTCCAAAGATCAGAAACCCTTTGTCATAACTAAACATCTCACTTGTAAATCTGATCACTGTGTTTATGCACTAAGCTGTCCCTGTTCACTAATATACATAGGAAGTACTATCCATCAAGTTAAGAAACGTATTTTGGAGCATGTCAGGGCAATTGTCAATGAGGACAGACAATACCCTGTTGCCAGACATTTTAAAGAGTTCCACAATAAAAACATGAATCTCTTACGTTTCTGCGCCCTAGACAGAATTCCTAAATCAGAGAGAGGCGGGAACAGAGTGAGGGAACTTAGATGTCTGGAATCCAAAATAATTATTAAATATGGTACAGTACACCCGAAGGGATTGAACAAGGATGAGGAGATGTGGGTCCATTTGGGTTAATATGTTTTACTATAATGTTAAGTGAACCAGGTCTGTTCCATTCTATGGATAGTGATTAGTAAATCGTAAGCTATGTTTGTGTTTTTAATTCACATTTTTTCAGGTATTGATTGCACCATTTTTAATCCTTTGTAGGAGACGGAATTATCAGCTTGTCGGGTTGAAGAAATGCATCAGAGCTTTTCGATACCACATTGAAATATTAAATGTCGACTGAAAAGATGTGTGTGGGACAGTATAAGATATGTGACATTGGCTTAATGAGGCAGTAATCTGCCAAAGTTGCAACAAAATATATGAACAATTATGGATAAGGCTCACTGGGGCAGAATTGTATGAGAATAATCATGGCGAATTTTCTAACGATTGAAAGGATGAAATTTTCCATCTTTTCGTTATTGGCCCACTGGGGCATTATTTGACATCATGTGATATTCTTGTTTTGATATTTGAATGATGTTCGCCATGCATTCTATAAACATTAATTGTCCAAGCATTCAATATATTTATCAACTTATCTCTCAGTCATATGAAAATAAGTGGTTGTTTGGGCTATAGCTGCATTGTAAAAGACCGTTTCAAAATGGATGCCACTTTTCCATGAGTAATGTGACATTGGGATAAGTAGTCCTACATTAATTTCGTTGATTGTGCACTATATGTATTTTGATTTGACAAACAGTCCTTTGACCCGTGACCAAGCTGCGGCTGCACCGAAACGCGTCGGGCGTTTTGCTTGTTACATGTTTAAATAAATAACTTCATGCTTTATGGATTTGGGCTCGAGCTGGCTTTTTGTGGATCGACAAAAGTTTATTGGGTTTGCATTAGAGGTTTGCGACCTCACTCGAACCCGCTGCCGCAAGGCGGCAGAGAGACCCGTGACTTCAGTGGTTGGATATATATATATATATATTCACTGAAAAAAACATAGGTTTCAGGCACGTTATAGTTAGAAATTAGCATTTAAAAAACCTTAGAAATTCACTGAAAAAACCATTGGTTTTAGGGACAGTTATAGTTAGTTGGACATTTCACTCGTACAAAACCATAGAAATTCCCCCATTATAGTTAGTTCAGCTAACTATAACTCGTGCCCCCGCAATGCACTGCTGATGATGTCACATATTACATCACTCATGACATGGTCAGTGACTGACCGTGGTGGTCAGGGTGTTTCTACCCTGCCCCCTTTTCTTGTTTTGCACCTTAGTTTTTCCGAGGCACAAGATGGCTGCCAACACTTCCTGGTTTGGAGTGTTGACAGCCAATTAGCATGAAGCTCGTGATCGGGAGGGTGCGCGGATCCACCGCGGCCATAGATATCGAAACTTTTATTTTTTGAATTTCTCAGGAACTACTGAACGGATTTACACCATTTTCAAAAATGGCGCTTTCTGAACCAAGCACTACCTTTTTGCCAAATTTGGTGTAATTCCGTTCAGCAGTTCGAGCTGTAGCCGTGTCTAAAGTTTCCTATGGGAATTAACATGGAGAAAACACGTTTTGGGACCCCCCTTTTTTCTCGGCCCCCGCTTGCCGAATCACCCCGAAACTTTCAAGAGAGGAGCTGACCGGAGCGCCCCACTAGTTTTGAAAATTTTGCGATGATTCATCAGGTATATCAGGAGCACATAGGAGGTATGTTTGGGAGACAGTACCTTTTTAGTGGACTTTTAAATCTGCAAGAGGGTCAGTGAGCTAAAATTACGGATACAATGTTGTGAAAACATATAAATAATCAGTCTACATTGGGTGCTCATTTCAGTACAGGCTTTGCGTCTGTCAGTGTGTGTGTGTGTGCTTGTAAACTTAGAGTTCTTATTTACTGATAAGGTACATTTCTTTCAGGCTTATAATTTTGGTCATTTGAACATCTTGGCAATGATTTGTGGAGCTGAACGAAAACTGGAAGTAATTGGTCATGGTTGGATTTTTGGAGGATTATTGGTGGACACCTGTTTAGCATAAGCATATCTACTAGGTTCCACAGTGATGACACCTATATGTATCAGTTGAAACCATTTATGTTTATTAAGTTCAATTATTTTATTGTGTTAACATTAAAATCCAGCTATAGTGCACTGATACGTATGGCCAGACAAGCTTTAAAATGTACTACTCCTACTCTCCAGAGAGGCTAACTGGCATAACCCTTGCCATTGCTTAGTGAAACAACAGCAACCCTGCCTACAAAGTTATCTTAAATAAATCCTTATATTGTATACTATTGAACCATGTGCCATCTGCTATCATTTTGACCAAAAAAGTAATGGCAATGTCCCCAAATCTACTGTAAAGCCATTTTTGAATATATTCCATTTAGATCAATGTGATTGCTCTAATATGTTTTATGCGATATGCACACAAACTATCACAATGATCCCTTGTGAGGGACCCTCAATCCTCCTGTAAAATTGACTTTAAGTTTTATTACGTTTTGTGTATGGTTGTTAGCTAATGTGTTTAAGTTGTATGACTGTGCACAAATGTTTTCAGCAATCTTTCGGAATATCCCCAGCCCACTGTTAAAGCCTCTTCACATTATCTTCTGTTTTGGCTATCATGTTTTAAAATTTACAATGTGTCACCCATTTCCTCCAAACACCCTTGGAGATCATACTGAAGCCAATTATACAAAATACAGATAAACTGCCTGTTTTCAAAAATCCTCAAAATTAAAGACTTTTTCAAACTGATTCTGTAGATAGAAACTATTAATTCCTATCCAGTCCACCACTTGTCATTATGTGGGGCCAGGCCCCCCAAAAACCTTACTTCTGGCTACGGGCCTGTCCAGTCCCATCCAATTACCACTTAAGTTTTGCCAAATGATGACAGCAGTCTAGTTAACCTAGAAAAGAAGGTGGATTTGTCACCCATCGGGCGTTCACCGAACTGCAATTAAGTATGTGTCCATAATCTGAAGCTTTACAAAGACATAACCTGCCCCAGATGGGCGACCCATTTCCCCCCGGACCTTCGGGCCCCCACTCCACCACCAATAATAAATAACACTTCCAGTCCTTGTGGTGGTGTAGAAGTGGACATAGTTTATTACCATTTAGTCATATTCCACATGATCGGTCATAAATCATCACAACACTACTCAATCATATGCACACAATCACGAAATGGCATCAGCCATATGCAATTTGTCCATCTGCAATTATTGTTCCCCAGTCTTAAGCTGGTGGGTCACCATCATACTTAACCACAAAAACCTGGAAGTGATCCAGGGTAGGGAACTAGAGGCACGGGGTATTAGGAGTAGGCAGCCTCCACATAGAACTGATTAACACAAAAGCCTCTCCTAATTATTGAGAATTGCTATTAAGTCTTTTACGTGAGTGTAGACATCTCACAAAAAGTAAAAGACTGGTCTCACACACCACCTGGTGTCATGCTTCATCATTGACCAGTCCTCGCCCTCTAAAAACTTGGTTTGATAGAGGGCGGGCATACACCTGAAGACAGGGATGCACTTCTAAGACTAAGTGGGGGTCCTTAACAAAAATAGTGAAATTTAAAAAGCCATTACGGATGTCAAACCTCCTTTTAATATGACTGACATCTGTATGGTGTTTAAAAGAAATGATCGGTGTGTTGGGGATATCATAGTCCCCCCACCGTATAACTAACGGTCAACATGTTTCTGCCTAGTGGCCCAAACGGGTCCGCGGCATTCATCAGGACCTATCATACACCAACGGGCTCCTACCTTACCATTCAATATAGGTGAGGTATCCACTAAGTGGGGTGATCAAGATCACACACCACAGAGTTGCGGCTAATTTGTTCCAGCCTGTGTGAATAAGAAAACAATAAATATTCGACAAAATAGCAACATAGTCACACCTTTAGTAAAGGTCATTCAAAACGCCACGTACACATGCAGAACAAGTGAGTGGCTATAAGTGCAACAAACTGTGTCAGTCATCTGTGCACTTAAGAGTAAAGGGGAGGCTTGATCCCCAAAGCTTACCCTATTCCCTGGGACCTACTTGCCCCATAGGTAGAGTGAGGAAGGAAGACTCCTTAGGTCACGCGCCCTATAATGAGGAGAAAAAGGAGAAAAAGGGGAACATCCAAAATGATCAAAGTGAATCCAGAATAATCCACTGTAGAGAAAACTCGAAAAAAAGTGATCCAAGGTCGCTTATAATGGAAGGAAAAGCACAGTGTGCGTGAAAACATATACTGCATACACCCATCCAAACCATTCATACTCTTACTGTTAATGAAAGGATCTCCAGCTGCTGCACCTACGACTGCATGCCTCACCTCCTCGCTGGTAAATGAGGAGAGTCAGGGCGCGCTATATATAGTGATGGCGCATGGGCGTGAATATACTAATTGGTGAATAATTTGGGTTAATTAGCTTACGTCCGGTGTCTCCGAAACCCAATGGTTATTGCTGCCTGACCTGTAAATTGCCTGACGTCCGGTGTCTCCGAAATGCCATGAAAATTGCTGCCTGACCTGCCTGGTAACCAACTCAGAGAGCGTGTATGGCCCCTAGAGGGGTATCCAAGGGCGGGCACAAGGGAGCGGCCGTATTGTCAGTGATGAATGACGCCGTCCGGCCCAGTCTGGAAATGCTTTAGTATACGCATGCGCAGATGGAGAATCTCTGTTCCTAGATAGATGAATACAGCCCCGCCCAACGTGGACGGGAAAGATGTAGGACCGCCCCACGTAGTCGCGACCTACTCAAGTATGTGCATGTATTCAGACGCTGCAAATACTTATGCTAGTAGCGCGCATGCAAAATAGATGATTCTAGACTCCAGGTTCTCTAACAATGTGAGTCTCATGGGCCTATACAATATAGGTGAGGGTGACACTTAGAATCTCGGCCATGCCTTATCTTACTTCAGCATGATGTAAAGGCCAGAATGTGGCAGGTACTTATGGGGATAAAAATGTGGGTGTTATTTCAGTGTTATTTGGCGCGACCTACTCGATTGTGTGCATGTATTCAGATACTGCAAATACTTGAGGTCAAGAATATTAGTTACTCTATAGTAGCGCGATGTACAAGTAACGCGCATGCGCAGTGGGTGATTCTAGACTCCAGGTTCTCTAGCAGTGCGAGTCTCATGGGCCCATCATGTATAGGTGGAGATGACACTTTGAATATAGGCCATGCTTTATATTACTACAGCATAATGTGAAGGTCGAAACGTAACAATTGCCCTTACAGAGAACTATTTCGAGTTTGAGGAAACCATCTACCATCAAGTTACCGGAACATCAATGGGCAGTACCTTTGCTCCCAGTTTAGCATGTCTTTATGTCCATCACTTTGAAGAGAATTACATCTTTAATGCCGATAACCCTTTCACTCAACAAATCAAGACGTGGAAACGCTTCATCGACGATATTTTCGTCGTGTGGCAGGGAAATGAAGACACAGCCAACAGCTTTATAGACTGGGTAAATACGAAAGACCGTCATCTTAGGTTCACGCATTCCATCAGCAGGACGAATGTTGTCTTTCTCGATCTAGACATTAGCTTAACAGAAGAGGGCATCAGTACTAAAGTGCATAAAAAACCTACGGATAAGAACAGTCTTCTATTATATGAGAGTTATCATCCCAAAGCATTAAGGGACAATCTACCAGTAGGTCAATTCTTGCGAGTTCGCAGGAACTGTTCAGAAACAGAGAATTTCATGACCCAGGCGGATGAACTTGAAAAGAGACTTCTCGATCGACACTACCCCAGAAAAATGATTAAAAAAGCCAGAAAAAGGGCTAGGAATCATAACCGGGAGGCCCTTCTTGAGGATACAAACAAAGAAAAAACAGACCGCCTTGTATGTGTTACAACATATACACCCGTGTCTAATACAGTACAGAAGATCATTAAAAAGAACTGGCATATCCTGAATGGTGCCAATCACCATTGGGAGCCTCCTTTGTTTGCCTTTAAAAGAAGTAAAAATATCCGGGATGCATTAGTACATGCCAAAGATCCCCCGCGAACAGAAGAGAATCAGATTACTTTATGGAACACCCAGAGACCAACAGGTCACTATGCATGTGGAGGCTGTGTTGCATGCCACTGACCATAACCACCAAAGAAGTCGATATAGGAACTGGGAACGCATGGAAATTGAACAGCTTCAGCAATTGTAATACGGAAAACGTGGTTTATCTTCTTATATGCCCCTGCAGTCTCATGTACGTGGGCATGACAACCAGGAAGATAAAAATCCGAATCAATGAACACCGTAGCACAATAAGGTGCAAGAAAAGTAACACCAAACTCACAAGGCACTTCCTGGAACTCAACCATAAGGACAATGACCTTAAATGGGTGGTTCTAGAGGTTATGAAGAAACACAGAATGGACCTGACCAGACCACTCCACATTAGAGAGCAACGGTGGGTGTACAGATTACGGACTTGGGATAAAGGATTGAACGATGAAATCCCTTGGCTTCAAATGGCGTTATAACTGATGCATACTCATCATAAATTCCTGGGTCGACACTGAGTATTATACAAAATACGCATATCTGCACCCAAGTCATGATTCTCCATATCATCACAACATTCAGTATCTACCTTTGGGGGTACCACCAAAATAACAACCGCATTTTATCCCCATGAGCATTTGTTACGTTTCGACCTTCACATTATGCTGTAGTAATATAAAGCATGGCCTAGATTCAAAGTGTCATCTCCACCTATACACGATGGGCCCATGAGACTCGCACTGCTAGAGAACCTGGAGTCTAGAATCACCCACTGCGCATGTGCGTTACTTGTACATCGCGCTACTATAGAATAACTAATATTCTTGACCTCAAGTATTTGCAGTATCTGAATACATGCACACAATCGAGTAGGTCGCGCCAAATAACACTGAAATAACAACCACATTTTTATCCCCATAAGTACCTGCCACATTCTGGCCTTTACATTCTAAGTGTCACCCTCACCTATATTGTATAGGCCCATGAGACTCACATTGTTAGAGAACCTGGAGTCTAGAATCATCTATTTTGCATGCGCGCTACTAGCATAAGTATTTGCAGCGTCTGAATACATGCACATACTTGAGTAGGTCGCGACTACGTGGGGCGGTCCTACATCTTTCCCGTCCACGTTGGGCGGGGCTGTATTCATCTATCTAGGAACAGAGATTCTCCATCTGCGCATGCGTATACTAAAGCATTTCCAGACTGGGCCGGACGGCGTCATTCATCACTGACAATACGGCCGCTCCCTTGTGCCCGCCCTTGGATACCCCTCTAGGGGCCATACACGCTCTCTGAGTTGGTTACCAGGCAGGTCAGGCAGCAATTTTCATGGCATTTCGGAGACACCGGACGTCAGGCAATTTACAGGTCAGGCAGCAATAACCATTGGGTTTCGGAGACACCGGACGTAAGCTAATTAACCCTAATTATTCACCAATTAGTATATTCACGCCCATGCGCCATCACAATATATAGCGCGCCCTGACTCTCCTCATTTACCAGCGAGGAGGTGAGGCATGCAGTCGTAGGTGCAGCAGCGGGAGATCCTTTCATTAACAGTAAGAGTATGAATGGTTTGGATGGGTGTATGCAGTATATGTTTTCACGCACACTGTGCTTTTCCTTCCATTATAAGCGACCTTGGATCACTTTTTTCGAGTTTTCTCTACAGTGGATTATTCTGGATTCACTTTGATCATTTTGGATGTTCCCCTTTTTCTCCTTTTTCTCCTCATTATAGGGCGCGTGACCTAAGGGGTCTTCCTCCCTCACTCTACCTATGGGGCAAGTAGGTCCCAGGGAATAGGGTAAGCTTTGGGGATCAAGCCTCCCCTTTACTCTTAAGTGCACAGATGACTGACACGGTTTGTTGCACTTATAGCCACTCACTTGTTCTGCATGTGTACGTGGCGTTTTGAATGACCTTTACTAAAGGTGTGACTATGTTGCTATTTTGTCGAATATTTATTGTTTTCTTATTCACACAGGCTGGAACAAATTAGCCGCAACTCTGTGGTGTGTGATCTTGATCACCCCACTTAGTGGATACCTCACCTATATTGAATGGTAAGGTAGGAGCCCGTTGGTGTATGATAGGTCCTGATGAATGCCGCGGACCCGTTTGGGCCACTAGGCAGAAACATGTTGACCGTTAGTTATACGGTGGGGGGACTATGATATCCCCAACACACCGATCATTTCTTTTAAACACCTTACAAATGTCAGTCATATTAAAAGGAGGTTTGACATCCGTAATGGCTTTTTAAGTTTCACTATTTTTGTTAAGGGCCCCCACTTAGTCTTAGAAGTGCCTCCCTGTCTTCAGGTGTATGCCCGCCCCTATCAAACCAAGTTTTTAGAGGGCGAGGACTGGTCAATGATGAAGCATGACACCAGGTGGTGTGTGAGACCAGTCTTTTACTTTTTGTGAGATGTCTACACTCACGTAAAAGACTTAATAGCAATTCTCAATAATTAGGAGAGGCTTTTTGTGTTAATCGGGTCACCATCATACTCATCTTTGACAGCACTCACCAGCTCAGTTGCAGTCCGTGCAGTGGAAGCCAAGGCCCCCTGGGGTTAAGCGTTGCTGCTTCTAGGCTTGCCTTGCTACCGATGTGTTACATGTGTGGCCCTCTCTGCCCATGCCTGGGCTGCAAGTGCCTTGTCCGCTCTGTGACTATCCCCTTCTTGACTCTTCTACTGTCCCACGGTGTCCCCCTTAGGCAGCTTTTCCCATCCAAATGCCTACCGGCCACCCTACTATGTTATTGATGCTGGCTATTGGTGCTGCCTCCGCCACACTGTAGGTGGTTTGACGACCGCTGACAGCTCCCCCCTTTCTTCAAGAAGCATTTATTTCTATGCATGAGTACACGGGCACCGATGATGTTTGGGAGCGAGACATCCAGAACAACCCGAGACGATTAATACTTTGATCTCACTGTTTATAGTACAAACTCAACGGAAGGTATTTGTGCACCAGCTACAGTACTAAAGACCCATTCATGTTTTATTGCAGGCCCAGGAGATCAAATGACATGCCCAGAATCACCGGCAGTTGATTTGGTGCTGAGACTCAAACCTGCTTGCCCAGTTCAAAAGTCGCCACATGCACACCTCTTATGTATGGTTTGCTCCCCCTTCGTCACGAGACCCCTAATTTCTGCAAGATTTCATGAGCCCCAGGCAAAGCCCTGGAGCCACATGCCCATACGAACCCGAGGGGTGGACCCAGTCATTTGAGTAGTAGCCTGGTACCTGAGGTTGATGAGCCTGTGTCTAACCCGCTCCTAGCCATGGCCTTGCCACGTGTACTGGTTGCAATCGAGAGGTTACTTCCGGGAGATCAGGCACCCCTTAACTTTTCAAGGTAGGTAGACCACCCTAGACTGGCATTTCTGCTAGACGTCCGTCGCCGCTTGTGGCTTTCCCCCTTACTGGGCCTTCCCCTCCCTGTGGTCCTTCCTCTCCTGCAGCCCTCAGAAGGAATTGCCCAACCACCATCCCATGCCACGCTGCCCGCAGGTGGTTACTTATTTATAAGTTTAACCACTGCTACCAGGCCTGGCTTACATTGACTCACTGCAGAGCCGGATTTGCTAGCTCCAGCAGTTGGTGCTGTTCCTGTGTGACTTCACAGACTGAAACCTAGCATGCCATTTGCCATCCCTTCTGCTATCTTCCGTCCTTTTGCTAATTGCCTGCCCAACGGACACTACACTCCCGGTCATACCCTTAAGCTCATCTGCCCATGCATGCGGCCATGGGGAAGCTACCCCCGGGGTTCCCCAAGCTTGGTAATCTCAATATAGCATTGTGCCGCCAAAGATGGTGCGTTTGTATATTGCATTTGGAAAAAGGCCAATACCAGAGGCCATGAGGTTCCTAGGTAGTGACGTGTGAATAGATTACAATTCTGTACCCATGCATCTCCGTAGCCTGTTGACTTCTGGGCATTGAGCCATCCCCCTATTATCTTTTATCTTTCGCTGATTTGTCTGATTATTGGACCCTAATCTCCAACAGAGGGAGCCTACTGAAATCGGAGACCTCCATGCAGCACTGTACACCCCAGAGATGGTGACTTTGGTGTAACTGAACTTGAAAAAAACAGCCCCTATCAGACGCCTTGACTTTCATATGGCGTGACTTGTGAACGGAGTAGATTGTTGCCCTTACCCGCATCAGGACCACACCCTGCCAGGGCATGATAGAGTACAGCAGTGGTCTGATATGGGCAGTTCAGATGGAATTCTGAAGCAAAAAATGGGGATTATGCCTCGCAATGATCCCCTGCTGTGGCCACTCAATTATTCGCCACCCCGCAATTGTTAAACCTATCTGGTCATTGGCTTCATTTCTAATATTAGTGCAGTACCTAAATACTGCCCTCGTTAACTAGCGAATGACCAGTTGACCTTGTAGACAAAAACTTGCTGCTGTGCGTTGAAACTGGTTCTGCAGAAGATATGCTACCTGGCAGGTATGGTACAACCCTCATTATGTGGCATAGCTTGGCCGCTGGATCGCCAAGCCTCCCTATCCTTAGTCATGGTATGTTCTCTCATTTCTTCCGCTGTACCCCCTGGGAAGATGGGATCTTCGGTATGAGGCTACTGTCGGCTGACTAGCTTGTCTCCATTCCGATGAAGTAGAATGTGTAATTTTGCACACAGTTAGCCTCACCAGAGCTGTCTTTGAGCCTATACCAGAGACTTTAGATAATGCTATGCCGAGGAAATTATCTAGTTTTATGCCTTCCCAGGCATCATAATCTATTAAACCCTTTAATAATCCAGGGACCTTGAGTGAGTCTGTGATTTCCATGAACCCCTTCTCCTGTGTGTCCTCTTTTAAATAGAGGATTCTCTTAAGGTAGTAATGATAAACGGAGACAGATCTGGTTGATATTGTCATCTCCATTTTATATCATTTCACTTTTATGACCATCAAATCTGCTATGCATCTTACTATATTTGATCCGTAGCAACGTTTACGCTTCTTGCCTGATGTGCCAGGCCACCAATCCCCGTTATTTACTGAAACTTCCTATTCGCCGGATAGACATGTGCAGCCCTCAAGCTGGCACTGTCACCAAATTGTGGATGACACCTGCTGCCAAATTGGCACCACTCCATGCCATATGACTTAATGTGCACCACACACAACTCAGCTATGCTACCTTTTAGAACCCGATATACATCATGCTGCGTATTTCCAAAAGGACACTTTGGTTCCCTCAGGTATGGAACCTGCAGCGTTGGTGCACGGATACCCCACTGTAACAACCTAAGCTCACCATCACAAGCGGCCAGGATCAACCTGTTACAAACAGTCAAACTGCTGTGCAGAAGAGTACCTTGCGGATTCAGGTCACTGTTAGTTGCACTCCACATTGTTGGGTCAGGTATCAATTTCAACCTCTCATGTACCACAATTCAACTTTTTGCAGTTCCCGTAGTAGCCACACAGCAAACCTGCCCCGGTAGACCTAGTCTCAATTGTTCAGGAGTAAGAATCATGTGGCCGCCACGTACACCATAAAAGTGCCCTGCTTTCTCGGTCCCAGTTGACAGTAATATTGGAGGTGTTTACAAGTGTATTTGAAATCCCCTCATACTGCAAATGCTATGTAGCACTCTGAGGTGAACAGCATGTCTTCTCCCTCTTCTTCACGCAAAACCCTTCCACGCATTACTGATGTATTTGTACAGATTTCCCTTATAAGTACCGCTTGACTAACAGTAACAGCGCCTCTGCCTGAGCACCAAAGTGATGGCCCCCCCCATTGGCAAATCTGAAAGCTAAGCTGGTCTCTCTTCATCCTGAAAAATGCCTAAGGTTTTGTCAAATTCACATACTTGGCAGCATTGGCGGGATCCAAACCCTCATCCTGGGGGAAGCTTGCGCCACCAGAGGCCCAATACATCAATCATGTGATGTTAAGCCACTGCTGAGGCACCATTATTGCTCCGTGTCCAAGACTGAACCGCTGAGGTGTAGCTCCTTGTTAAGATCTGTTGTAGAGGTGCTCTGTAAGCTATAGGGTGCTGCCTGTACCTGTGGTGTCATTCAACTCTATCCAAACCAGCCAGCCCCCAACATGCAACAACCGTCCCATCCCAGGAACTTCCAGACGACAGCCTCGAGTGAATTAGTACTCGCCCTGCTAAATTTAGAGCTGGGTCTGTTAGTTGCCAACAGCACTGCTCTTTAGTCCAAAACCCATTGATCTATGCTCGTCGGCCAGATCGTGAGAGCTCAATTGCAGCTACTCTTGTCAGGACTCCGGATTTTATGTCCCCATAATTGCACTGCGATGTGCCACCTAGTTGTATAACTTCACCCAATTCACCATCTTTCGCCCAGCATGAGGAAGGCCGCCCCAGTGAGTGCAAATGTGTGGGTCATGACTCCTGTACCGAGCCTGTATTGCCGGGCCATTCACATTTTGTGCAAGGAAGCTCCTTTAAAATGCTTGGTAATGGGCCACCTTAACTTACTTTGACACCACTGGCGGGATCGAACCCTTATCCTGGGGGAGCCTTTGACACCATAGGTACAAGCCCTTAGCACTGAGCTGTGCTCATTGGTCTTGAAGCTTCTTTAACATCACTCACAGGGCGATGAACAGCGACCACTTTAAATGGGGAGCTGAAATGACTGATTACTTTGCAAGCTCCGCTAGCGGCCTTGTGTCAATCCATAGTGCTGAATTGAAAACTTGCCAGCTACCACAGAGGAAACTGTATTCCGGACTTAATGAGGTTTTATGTCCTCACCTTAAGACATGCAAATTTTGGGAAGAGAAGAGCATGCCCAGCACCTTAAATCTAAGGGACTTTGCTGTACGGTATTTACTTTTCCCACTAGATAACCAGCAGCGGAGCCGCTGTAACTAATATGGTCTCGCTGACAAAGGCTAAACAGGGATAATGCACAATTAGCTCAAGAGGATTTAGAGTGCGTTACCTGAGCACCTCTATATTAGGCACAAAGAGATTAATTGATTTGCACACTATCACAGGATGTTGAGGCAATGCAGGGAGTTGAACCTGGTTCCCCATTTTAAAGTCTGCAGCTCTAGCCACATATCCTCCCAAAAGTTTGGCCCACAAAGGTATCTGAACCTGGAGCCTCAGATGGAGTCTGAAACTCTATATAATATTACCCGCACCTGCATACTACACTCAGGACAGCGTGGAAGTAACTAGGGTGACCAACCGTCCGTAAATTTCACGGACAGTCCGTAATTTCGGCCGTCTGTCCGTTGTCCGTGAAGGTTTCTTTAACGGACGCCATTTGTCCGTAATTTTAACAGCTGTTTGGTGACAGCCAATCATGTGCCTTTATAATGCCAACCGTTTGCTGTGGAGAGCAAACAAAGCGATTTAGGATTGGCTTGAAAGCCATCAGCCAATCCTAGAGCTCGCTGGTACACTGCAGGAGTGCTCTCATTGGCCCTGAGCACGTTTTGAGCCTTTCCTTTTTTTTTTTTTTTTTTACATTTTTCGGGACCCTTACTCGACCCCTGATTTCTAGATTCAGTAAAACGCGTTCTAAAGGGCAGGCCTCAAGGGGCCATTGGCTGGATTGGAGGCTGGGGAACTGTTAATGTCAGAATCCGAGCCTAATGCATTTTTGGAGGTTTCCTGCAGTTCTGGCTATTCTTCAGGAGATCCTCATCGCACGACGCATTAAATAGATTAAATGACAGATAAAATATGGTCTCTGTGCGGTGGTGTAACACGAGAGCACTGGGCCCCAGTGCAAGCAATGATAATGTCACCCCCAGCCCTGCCAAGTACCACCCGGCCTTTCTGAGACACAGTTGTGAATATTGTAAGTATTTAAACTTGTGACCTGCCAGTTATACATAGTTCAGAGGGATGAGGGTTAAAAAGAAATCTTCAGCCAGAGCATTAATCCACTGAGCTGTTGTATAGCCACGCAAGTTTAAGTGTTTATTTCATGCCGTGCAATATGTGTGCACGACATGCAATATAGCGAAACACCTACAGGAGGTTATTTCGGGGATTTTTGTAGGTGCAATGACATTTAGCAATGGTATATTTAAGTGTTATTATGATAGATTTTCTGTAATACTTTTCTGATACGGGGCCCACCGTATTCTGAACTGGGAAGAATAAAAGACCATATGCTTCTTACCATATGCAGATGCATGTATAAGCCACGTTAACCCACTGCACTACCTTTCTGACATTGGAAGCGGGGACCTGGCTATTAAACTGACTCTGAGTCAGCTCTGCAAGCCATTCAGAGGCTCTGGTGTATTGTGCCATATTTCTTCCTGCGCAGACAAATCGATTTTAGGGCGACTATAGCTGCACTTGCATCTTGAAAACGTATTTTGAGCACTGGTAAAAAAGATGAGTTTGATCTCATTTACAAACATTATTCACTTTTTGTTAGATGTGTGCACTTTGGGAAGAATTTTCGTGGCTCCTGCTCACAGCGCTTTCAGCTGCCTTGGTATTCAAGTCGGGCCGGTGGCTCAGAGGACTAAGGTGCGCTCTAGATGAACCTTTGGTCATAGATTCCTCTCGCAGCAGTGCGCAGCCTTTTATCTTCATGAGGTTGATCAAAACGCAGCAATGGATGCACACATAGAATCTGCTATCAGTGCCGAAGGTTCACTTGAACATCTGTGCTGTGCAATAACATGATGTTGTGGCTTGTTACTGTACAAATAGATACAATAACAATGTTTTTATTGAGGACTGTATCCTGTTACCGAATGAGAAGGGCCTTGAGGTGGGTGAAAGACGGAAGGGAATGGTTTTGGGAGGTGGGAAGTCAAAACAAACTCCATCCCAGGTGCAACTTGGAATTTCCTTTTTTCCCTCTTCCTGTCCTGATTTTGGGCCTGTAGATATTTGCTTTGGAAGCGCTCTATCAAAACAAATCTATCCAATCTTGAATTTTGAGTGCACCCAATGGACAGCGGCAAACTCTACTGCAGGGGCAAACTACTGGGAAAGGTATGAGCACGATAAAACAGCCCAAGGGGTTCTTGCGCTAGCTGCAGATGTGTGTTCAGGGTATGTGTTCAGAGTGACCAGCGTGTCTGCTGTAAAGGTCTGTGCATTTTTTGGGAGAGGTGATCTATTTGTAGACTGCAAATTATAGTTTCAAGCACTGAATCTCAGGGATTTGTGTGCCTCTGCTTTAATGTGTATACATCTTGCAGGGAACAAAGGGGTGTGAGCCTTGGTGAAAGAGCACAGACACTTAGTGAGCCTGCTGGAAAAACCTATGTGTAAACTACAAGTTACAGGTTTGATTCCTTGCTATTAGCAGAGTGGCTTCATGTGCTATCCGTGAAGATCTGTGTATTCATCCCTCAGGACAAGAGTTTGAACCTGAGAAAGATAGCAGGGTGGTTGGGGTGCCTGTTGTAATCATCTGTGTACAGAGAAAGGGGGTCCGCTCTGACTGCTTCTGTAGCAAATGCAGCTTCTGTCCCCAATGCAGCTGGCGCTGGTGCTTTGCTGCAGTTTTAAGATTTTAGCGTTTCTGGTTGCTCAAATGGGTGTATTTCTGATATTTATATGTTTCTCTCATCTGCTTGATTTTGCTTGTGAGAAAGTGTCACTCATAGTCCTTGAATGTCACTCATAATTACACTAATATTCTGAAAATGTCACACACAAACAATTTGAAACCTTGGCAGCTATGCACCCCGCTGTCTGTTTGCACAGTAAAAGGCAACAGTAATTGGTGTGCAATGGACCCGGTGTCGATGCTCCTTCTCCACCGTTGATAGCTACTGCCCTGTATCATTGTCATCTTAATGATTTTCGGGGCCCTGTGCATGACATGTTTAGGGGCCCCCTGTTCGGAACATTTGTGAATTTTATTAACCATTGTCTGAAAACTGAAGCTTACATAATGCACAAAAATATTAAACTATGTTAAAGTTTTAGAAACTGAATCATGCAGAAACAGCTGATATATGTCTTCCCTTGAGGCCCAACAAGCCTTAAAACTACACAGGAGAGGGGGGTACGTTGAGATAAATAGACATAAATAATATAGAAATAGATCATATTCCTAGGGGAGGGAGGGTGCTTTATAGCTTGGGGTCCTTGGAAGTTGCACACTTTGCCCTTGCCTTAAAACGTCTCTGCTCTGTATTTGTTTGCAAATGGCAAACTTATTTTAAACAATGAGGTGTAGCTTTCGTGTAACTGTGTACCACAAAAACAGGACAAAAACGTTATAGGTGGTTGCTGCAAAGGCTCTGGAAGAACTGTCGAACTCTAAACTATGTGCATTAGTGGCGCCCAGGGCGACAATCTTTGTTGGTGCCCCTTCCATGACCTTCTTTATGTATTCCCTGACTACCACCCACCATGGTGCCCCTCATCTCTCCTTAGCCCCTCTCTCACATGTATTTAATTTATAGCTCATATAGCTACTCATGTATATACACTGTACAACGAATGGCCAACAGAAGGTCGAGCCGCGCTTAGGCTCCAGGGCTTGGGATCCCTTTTTAGTATATTTCCCTGCTTTAGCAGGTCTTCGGAAGCACTACTATGGCGGTTGCGTTGCTACTACCCCACCGCATACATAGAGAAGTCTGCTGTGCTTTGCCCCAGGACTCCTTATGGCTCTCCACCTCGACTTTCACCGGTCAAGAACGAGGTAAGCATCTGAGGTGGACCTCGGCGTGTACTGAAGGCGGCCAGCAGCCTGTGCCTGGTTGCAACTTTAGGAGTCCCTCAGTCCATTGTGACCGATTAAGGGGTCGTGTTTATTGCCCGCAAGTTACTGAACTCAACCTGCCTGCTCAATTTCTGCGTTCATCGATATCCGGTGAAGAAGCTCGCCATTTTAGATTGAGGGTGAGGGGTATGTCCGTCCCATGGCCTATCCTAGAACTTGCCTTAGGAACTACAACAAGGGTGAAATTCTTGATGGGCCTCTTCTGTATGCAACTCTGCAGATAAAGACTCAGCTCATAATTAATATGAAAAGGTGGGCGAGTGAGTGAGTGAGTGAAGGGATGGATGGATGGATGGCTGGATGGATGGATTAGTGAAAGGGTGAATGCATGAATGAAAGGGTGAATGGATGGATAATGAGCGAAAGGATGGATGAGTGAAAGGGTGGATGATGGGTGAGTGAATGGGTGGATAGATGAGTGAAAGGATGGATGAGTGATAGGGTCAATGGATGGATTCATGAGTGGATGAGTAGAAGGATGGGTGGATGGAAGGAAGGATGGCTAAGTGAAAGGGTCAATGGAGAGAGAAAGGGAGGATGGATGACTGAAAAGGTGAATGGGTGGGAGGATGTGACTGGGTGGATGGATGAATGAGTGAAAGGATGGCTGGATGGGTGAAAGGGTAAATGGCTGGATGGATGAGTGGATGGATGGGTGGAAAACTGGATGGATGAGTGTACGGATGGATAGGGTGAAAGGGTGGATGGATGAGTGGATGGATGGGTGGAAGACTGGATGGATGAGTGTACGGATGGATAGGGTGAAAGGGTGGATGGATGAGTGGATGGATGGGTGGAAGACTGGATGGATGAGTGTACGGATGGATAGGGTGAAAGGGTGGATGGATGAGTGAAAGTGTGGATGGAGGGATGGATGGAAGGAAGCATACATGATGGATAGGTTTGCAAATGGATGAATATGTTTGGATATAGATGGGATTACTTATATACTATAGTGCGACCTCCTCTGATGTCTGTAAAACGTACCTTTTGTCCCGAAGTTTTGTCCTGAATTTTGACCTCCTGTCCTGAATTTTTGTCCTGAATTTTGACCCTTTGTCCTGAATTTTTACACTCATTGTCCTGAATTTGCACCCATGCCAGTTGGTCACCCTAGAAGTAACAGGACACAATGCTCCCACCCCACCCGTTTCATGGTAACAGGAGTCTGTACTCAGACCCACGCTCACCTTATCAGACTGATGCGACTACCCGAAGCCTTTGCTGCCACTCGCTGTGCTGCCATCATGTTCCTGGGCACCTCTGGGTTACTATTTAAGACAAATACGGTCATCCTCACTAAAGGCAGCCAGCCAGATCCGCGTGTCCAGCTCCTGGGTAGGCTATTTCCCATGACCACCACTGTAATGGCTGCAGGTGCTTCTGGGTGGCCTGATCTGATCATGTTATCCTCGTTGCAACCAAGCGCCCACCGCCTGCTACTTGGCACAGCCGTCCAGGCTGCAGGTGCCAATATGGTGGGACATGTGCTCCTTCCGCAATTCCTCGTTCATGTTCTTTGCTTGTCGCTGCTCCTGAGCACCACCGTTCTGGCTTCAGGTGCCGGTATCAAGAGAGAAGAGTGATGCTTCTGCGATTCTTCTTTGTTGAAATTCTTTGGTTGTCACCATTCACGCTTCAGTATGCCTGTACGTCTGGCCCTGTCGTCCTCATTGCAAATTGAGGTCCCAAGCAACCGCCGCCTGCTTGCTGCCATGCCATCTGCCCATGGCTCGCTGACCTCATTCAGGTACCGCTGCCTGGTAGTTAATGTCCTGTGGAGGTGATGCATTGTTTATTGTGGCTTTTCTGTTATCTGTATCTGTTATTGTGCCCCCATTTTCTGTCTTATTTGTTTTACGGTGTGATACTCTGCCCGTTCCCTTCCCACCGCTGCTGCCCCCGCAGCCCCTGCAGCTCCTCCCCCCTGCCAGTTCCCGCTCCCACCTCCCAGCTGCACTTCCTTCCCCCCTTCCTTATTTAATGGGGGCTGCTGTGAGGGAGTGCGAGTAAGACCTCTGACCTCCTGGTCAAAGACCTGCTCTCTCCCCAAGCAGCTCCGCTGTTGTGCCACTGCCGCTGCCATGAGAAGTGCCCTGTGCAGGTAGGTGTTCGAGGGAATGTATGTCAATACTTCGCATACCATTACTTCGCATGATTTTAGTGCGATGTTTTTACTTAGCATAAACCATTACTTCGCATGTTTTTACTGAGCATAAACCATTACTTCGCAAGTTTTAACTGCGCATTCATTTATAACGCAAATGGTTATAAATCTACTATGGTTTATGCTAATTAAAAACATAGCACTAAAATCATGCTTACACTTCACTACCTTACACTTCCTTACACTACTTAAACATCACTACACTACCCGAAACCCTAATACACTACCCCCTACACGACCTTCCCCCTTCCCCCTGCCTGGACCCTACACTCTAACACTACACTTCACCACCCCCCCGACACTACCCTAAACCCTTTAACACTACACTACACTACACAAACACCACACCACTACCCTAAACCCTAAAACACTACTCCCTGCACGACCCTCACCCTTCCCCCAGTCCGCTCCCTACACTATAACACTACCCTGCACGACACTCCAACACTACCCTAAACCCTAAAACACTACCCTACACTACACAAACACCACAACACTACCCTAAACCCTAAAACACTACCCCTGCACAACCCTCCCCGACCCCCAGTCCTGTTCCTACACCCAAACACTACCCTGCACTACACCCCGACACTACCCTAAACCCTAATACATTAACCTACACTACACTAACATCACAACACTACCCTAAACCCTAAAACACTACCCCCAGCACGACCCTGCCCCTACCCCCAGTCCCTTCCCTACACTGAAACACTACCCAGCACGACCCCCCGACACTACCCTAAACCACTACCCTACACTACACATACACCACATCACTACCCTAAACCCTAAAACACTAGCCCCAGCACAACCCTACACTACTCAAACACAACCCTACAACCTAAAACACTACCCCTGCACGACACAAAAAAACTACACTTACCTCTCTCTCCTCCGTGGTTCCTCTCTTCTCCGGCTTCCAGCGGCTTCCAGCGACGTCAGATCTGCACGTCGTTGTTTGGAAACGGAAGCTCCTTCCAAACAACGATGTGGATAGCGCATACCATTACAACGCATGTGTTGTAACAACGCTTGCGATGTAACAACTTGCGTACTAATGGTACGCATTGTAACATCGCAAGCGTAATAACGCTTGCGAAGTAATGGTATGCGCGCTAGCAGCCGTGCACTAAAGGCTGTTTACCGTTCAAGGCCCTCCTCCACCCACAGGCTCCTGCCTGCGCCTCATCCCTCGTGGTCCAGTGGGAGAGCCTTGCTCTTCTGCTGGTCCGCTGCTGACTGTCTTGTGTCTGTGCCCGTGTTCTGTCTTTTCCGTTACTGTGTCTTTTCTGTTATTGTGTCTTCTCTGTAATTGTGTCTTTTCTCTTATTGTGGCTTTTCTGTTATCTGTTTCTGATATTGTGCCCATTTTCTGTCTTATTTGTTTTGTGGCGTGATTCATTGCCTGTTCCCTTCCTGCCGCTGCTGCCTCAGCGGCCCCTCCCCCCTGCCGGTTCCCGCTCCCGCCTCCCAGCTGCGCTTCCCTCCCCCTTCCTTATTTAAGCAGGCTCGCCGAAGGTGCACCAAAGGCAAGCCCATCTGCACCCGTCCGCGACCCGACCTCGACCAGCACCAGGGACCCTGGTTCTCCAACCTCCAATGGCTACGACTCTGCTGCCCTCCTCGCACTCAACCATGGATGGAACAACAACTGCCAGCTGTCTTCGCCGAACACCACCCACAGCAAGTTCTCCTGCCGACACTGCTGACAATCCTTCACCATCCTCCGTACCCCCACGACCACCGCACCCATGCCGGACTCCAGCACCACAAAACCCTGAAGTGCATCCTCCTCAACCTGCGCTCCCTGCATAGACATGCCATAGAGATCTGGGACCTCCTCGACACCCTTTCGCCAGACGTCGCCTTCTTCACAGAAACCTGGCCCAACGCCTCCTCCGCCCCCGACATCGCCAGCGCCATTCCCAACGGATACAAGATCCAGAGGAAGGACCGCCCCAACCGCCCAGGAAGAGGACTCGCCATCGCACACAAGAGCTCCCTCCGACTCTCCACCTCCAGCATGAGCGACTCCCCCTCCAACACCGAACACCTTCACTTTCAGACCCAGACCAGCCCCAGAACAACGCTTCGCGGCACCCTCGCCTACAGACCCCCCGGGCCTTGCACCTCATTCACCAACACCATTGTCGACCTCATCGCACCCCACACCATCACCTCCATGGACTACATACTCATCGGGGACCTGAACTTCCACCTCAACAACCTCAGCGACCCCAACTCCACCTCCCTCTTGGACAACCTCACCAACATCGGATTGAAGCAGCTCGTCACCACCCCCACCCACAAGACAGGACACACCCTTGACCCCATCTTCACAGGAGGGAACAACTTCCGCTTCAGCCATACCACGCAGCCCATCTGGACGGTCGACCACTGCGTACACTTCTCTTTCAACAGTACTACCACTAACGAACCCACTCCGTGCCCACCGCGAAGGAATTGGAGCAAGGTCACAGAGGAACACCTCAACTCCACCCTCATCCAGGACCCCCTGCCTCGACCGACGCCAACTCTGCAGCCAAGGAACTACACTGCTGGATCACCAACTGTGCAGACAAGCTCGCACCCCTCCGCAACCCTGACAGACAATGCCCCTTGAAAACCACCTGGTTCACCACCAACCTCCAAGAGGCCAGACGCTCCTGCAGACGTCTCGAAAAACGATGGAGGAACAGCAAAACCAGTGAAGACCAGACCACCTACAAGAACGCCATGATAGAATACCACCAACTCATCAGATCCACCAAAAGGACTCAATCCGGAACAAAATCCTCACCAACTTCAGCAACTCGAAGGGACTCTTCAGCATCATCCAGCAATTCACCAAACCCCCCAGCAAAGCCACGGACGTCACACCCTCCCAGGACCTCTGAAACAAGCTTGACTCCTACATCCACTTGAAAATCAAAGCCCTCTACGACAACTTCAGCGAACAGATGCCAGAAACCAACTCCTTCCAGCGGCGACAGCCAGCCCACCATCACCACCTGGACCCCGATCACCACTGAAGACACCACCATGACCATGAAGTGCACTCACTCAGGAGCCCCCATCGACCCCTGCCTGCCACACATCTTCCGCAGAGCCGCCGCCGCCATAGCGCCCGAGCTACGATGCACCATCAACGCCACCTTCGAATCCAGCACTTTCCCCGATGACTGGAAATGCGCAGAAGTCAAGCCCCTCCTCAAGAAACCCTCTGCAGACCCAATGGACCTGAAAAACTACTGACCCATCTCTCTCCTTCCCTTCGCAGCCAAGGTCACTGAGAAGATCGTCAATGCCCAGCTGACCAACTTCATCGAAGAGAACGCCATCCTCGACTCTTCCCAATCCGGATTCCGCAGTAACCACAGTACCGAGACCGCCCTCCACGCCACCACAGACGACATCCGCACGCTCCTTGACCAAGGCCACACCACGGCCCTCATCCTGCTTGACCTCTCAGCAGCCTTCGACACCATCTCCCACCTCACTCTCGCAGCCAGACTCCACGACGCTGGCATACAGGGAACCACTCTCCGCTGGATCCGCTCCTTCCTCGCTGGCAGAACCCAAAGGATCAGAATCCTGCCTTTCCTCTCCAAACCTACCAAGATCAACTGCCCCAAGGATCATCGCTCAGCCCCACGCTCTTCAACATATACATGGCCCCCCTCACCGCCAGACAGCATGGACTCAGAATAGTATCCTATGCCGATGACACTCAGCTCATCCTCTCCCTCACGAAGGACCCTGAAACCACCAGACTCAGCTTCCAGGAGGGAATGAAAGACAGTCCTTGTCCTTGGACCCACCCCCTCAGCTTGGGACAACACCTGTTGGCCCACCATCCTCGGCAAACCCCGCACCCACACTGACCATGCCCGGAACCTCAGCATCATACTCGTCTCCTCCCTCACCATGACTCGCCAGGTCAACGCCGTCGCCTCCGCCTTCTTCAACACCCTCCGCATCCTCCACAAGACCTTCAAGTGGATCCCCCCCGAAGCCAGAAAGACCGTCACCCACACACTCATAACAAGCAGACTGGACTACGGAAACGCCCTCTATGCTGGAATCAACAAATCCCTGCTACGCAAACTCCAGACCATCCAGATCACCGCGGCCAGACTCGTCCTCGGCATCCCACGACATGAGCACATCACCCAACACCTGCGAGACCTCCACTGGCTCCCTGTCGAGAAAAGAGTAACCTTCAAGCTACTCACCCACGCCTACAAATCCCTCTACAACACCGGACCCAAATACCTCAATGAAAGAGTCTCCTTCCATGTACCCAAAAAAAACCTCCGCTCCGCTGACCTCGCCCTAGCAGAAACCTTGCGCATCTGCAGAACCAGAGCGGGTGTAAGAGCGTTCTCCTACATCATGGCCAAGGCCTGGAACGAGCTCCCAGTGAACATCAGACTCTCCCCTATTCAGCACACCTTCAGGAAGAGCCTTAAGACCTGGCTTTTCGGCTGACCCGGAGCTGCACCCCCCCCCCCAGTGCCTTGAGACCCTCTCGGGTGAGTAGCGCACGTACAAAATTCCCTGATTGATTGATTGATTAGCTCGGCATCTCCGGTGGCAGTGACAATGCTCGTGGTCAGCAGATGCCCGTTGCCCCTGCTGGCCTTCTCTTTTGGCCTTGCGGGGGGACATGCACTCTCTTCCACATTGGTCAGTTCAAACCACTCTGACCAATGCCCCGAGTGGCCTTTTCTGGAGGCGCGGCTGTGCACCAGCCTGTGTGTTCCTGGTATCCTTTGGGGCACGCTAGCCACAGTCCTCTTACGGTCCGGTTATGACTTCCTGGCCCGCTCCTCATCTGCCCACTTCATCTATCTATTTGTTATGAAATCTATATGCAAGGTGCTTATGAATGAGCATCACCACTCCCTTAGTTTATGATTCAGTAGTGTAATCTGTGATGTGGGATGCAGAACATCTGACAGGCGTAGAATACACAGCCCACCCAAACCCTTCTCAGTTTTTCACACTCATGTGGAGTCAGGTGAGTTTCTTGAATAAATGGAATGTTTGGTTTACCATGACCAAGGTAAGATAGTACCTTTTTCCTTTTTATGAAGGGTGTGACGCCGTTTATATTAATGGAGAACAGCGTGAGAGCAATGGGAGGAGGTGAGAATGGCCTTACAAAGCATATGAGAGACAAGTAGCCCTGAAGGAGTGCCTCCCATTGAGTGTCTAGCATAGAATGAGGTGAAGCTCACCTAACCAAGTGTATCAAACTTCACAGCAAAGAAAGTGCAGTCAGAAGCAAAGTAAGATAACTACAACCCCTGCAACACTAAACTAACCACTATAGCATCAAGACCAGCAGTGGCAGCCTTGCCAAGGGCTTACCAGCCCTCAGCCAGTTTGATGCCTGACATTCAAACATTGAACTGCAAATCATATAAGAACTGTTCAAAAGCAGGGTCCCAAGCGAGCTCCACATACCCCTGTGAGACATGCTCACCCCCTTGTGAAAAACAAGCAGTAATAACCATACAATGAACTTTCACACAATCCCATCTTCCACTCCCCTACAGCAGCAGTCACTCCTGTTGCAGGAAACATGAAGGCAGTTCAAGTAGATACAGCAAGGGTCCAGCCAAAGTCTCATTTATTTCATAGAGCCCGTCAGAGGATAATCCAACTCCGTGCAGGTTCCCAGCTGGATAAGTCTTACCTCCTGTCCTCATATTGGCATTTGAGAATTTCTAAGGCCCAACACTCCAATTCTGCCTACATGGGAAAGAGGCATCCATAGCACCCTCAGGGAGAAACACCCACCCTGATGCTCCATCTTTGCCATGAGTAGTAACATGCTGAGAGGGAAATTTGGTCAAAAGTGGGTTAATCATTCATGTCTTGCTGTGGGGATCCTTCTAAACACAGGAAGAGTCACAAGTCAGGGTTTAATAGATGAACATGATTTATCCCTGCAACTCCGGGGTTCTTGATGTGTTGCTTTAGGGTCCTTGCCCCATTTCCATGTCACTTCCTCCAAACAGCAGTGTTCCACCGAAGCTTCTCTTACCCCCTCTGTCCTCCCTGAGGTCAGTGGGGAATGTTCCCAAAGTCATAATATCCATTCTTTCCTCATCCCAGCTTTCCAGGGTGTTGAGTAGCCTCTCCAACTCCTCTGGGTCATCATATTCACATGTCTGGCCATCTATTGTTGTCAACATTTTTGCCAGTTCCAACAGTCCATATTTCACCTCTTTCTAACTGGGGTGTGGTCTAAGCGAAAGAAATGTTTCCTTGTCTGATTCGTTTCATACAAGAAATCAGGTGTGATGAGCTGTTTTCATACATATATGGCCTATTAAAAATAATTACATTTATATGTAGTGCATTACTGTGGTTAAATGCAATATTTGCACTGTGTTGTATACACCTCCGTTGACTGTATTTTGGTTGAACAATATTTAAATATAAAGAATGTGTAAATAATACATTCAAAGTGTATTATTTACACATTCTTATATATTTAAAAAATTGCCAGCTACAAAATGACATTTGTGAAGTAAAAATGACCAAAAGGAAATGTTAGATTAAAATATGTTGTGAAACATTACATTTGTGTTAATAATCATAAATAATTTATGTGGAAAATGTTAACAATTGTTCACAATTCTTCCAATTCAGACATTTGAACCCTGTGAGAGTGAGGAGACGACAGCCTCACGTGTACCACCCATTTCCAGACCTTGCCACCATGGAAGAAAGGGATATTATCAAAAAGTTCACATTGAATAGGCAAATTACACAGAATTTATGTCATCAGCTGGAGCCAAGTCTTCTGCCTCACAACAGAAATCCAAAATCTATTATGCCAAACTCATGGCAGTACTTCATTTTGTGGTCACATGATCATTCCAATACACTGTGGCAGTATTTGGTGGAATGTTACAACCAACTTTCAGTGGTGTGCTACAAGAAGTTTTTTTGTCAACGATAAGACACATCAACAGCTTCATTCAGTTTCCACAACATGAGGATTTTGTGAATGTGAAGGGCGATTTCTATGGTTTGGGTCATCTACCACATGTGGTTGGAGCAATTGATGGCACACAAATTGCCTTAGTACCACCACACACAGGGGAACACGTCTACCGAAATCAGAAGCACATTTAAATCAATGTGTAAGTTGTCTCCTTAATTGATTTGTATATCACAAGTGTCTGTGTGTATTTCCCTGGATCAGCCCATGATTCCTTTGTACTACGGAACAGCAGCATACCCCTGCAAATGTCACAACTTGGACGTGAAAGGGCCTGGCTTCTTGATAAGTACAATCTGACATAATTCTGTTTGGGTAATTTCAAGATGAATCATCTGAAATGGTGTTACATAGCTTGGCTCTTCTATTATGTTCCATTTAGAAGACTTAGCTTATCTTAAGTGACCATGGTTGGTGGCACCTCTGAGGAATCCAGCAATGCCAGGGGACGTTGGCTTCAATGAGGCCTATGGAAGAGCACGGAGGACAGTAGAGCGGGCTTTCAGGCTCCTAAAGGACAGATTTTGCTGTCTGGAAAAGATTGTTGGAGCCCTCCTCTACTCACCCGATAAGGTGAGCCAAATCACCATGGCCTGATGCATGCTGCACAACACAGCCCTGTGATGGAACAACCCTTACATTGCAGAGGATGGAGACCATGAAGAGCCAACTGGTGAGGATCCTGATATGCCAAATGAAGATGATAGTGGTGAGGAGGAAGGAGTTGACTTACTTCAGGATGCCATTGACAGCTTATTCACAAGTGTAAATATCTATTTATATATTATCACATTAACTGTTAAACCAACTCTTGATGTAATGAGGAAAGAAGTATGTGCTGGACATTTTTAGGAAGGACAAGTTCAGGGAAATCCAGGCTACAGGTCTTTGTTGAGCAAAGTTTTGACACATTGAATTTTGTGTTCGTTTTCATTGTTTATCTCTGATTGTGTTTTTGAAAATGTTTTCTCAAAAAGATGACTTTGTAATAAGTTTATTGTTTCATTATTCATCTTTTTGTTTTAATCTGTTTTAAGTATCTCCACCATGTCATCTTCATTGGGCATTTAAATGTTGTGAAATTTGCAGTTAAAGGGTGCTGTTTCAAAGTGCAAAGGGACCATGGGTTGTTCCTGTGGAAGACACACACAGACTTTGTATGTACATATCTTGTACTGAGACAACAGTTATGTGCCCGGGTTAGGCCCAAGTAATGGAGCTACACATTTTTCTTGCATTGTCCTAATTTTGCACAATAACATTTCTGCTGTGACCTTTTGGACATATTTGCGTGCACGACAATGTTGGATTAGTTTCTCTGAAACTACTTTGTTTACACAGCTAGCATTGCATGACATTATCACGATGCCTCAAACACCAAGTACAAGGGCTCTTGACGCACTATGTACAAATGTTGTTCTATCTTCACTCATGGGGCGACAGGGTTATCTACATATCCATAACATCACTAATCTATATGCACATCACAAGGATGTTTTCTATTATAAATAATGTGCATCCCAAAAGATTAGCAGAGGAGGCACTTCAGCCGACACCGAGGGTCCCTGCATGCTGAGACTTCACCACGCGGTTATCTGACATCTCCATGAGGGGATGTCTGGTTCATGACCGAGACGGGCTCCTACATTCTCTTCTGCCAGGTAATGGGGTTGAATCGTCCCTTGGAGGATTCTTGGCTTCGCACCTACACACACTGTAGGTACATGCACAGTAGGGTTAGCATAGTATGAGTACGCATGATTACTGCCTTGTTTATCTGCCTGCACATATACACTGTTTTAGCACTATGGTAGAACTATATCTACTAATTAATCTTTTGGTGCTTGTAATCACTTTCATCTGCTTCTGTCTACTGAATATTGCTGCACATGTATTCCATACAAGAATAACGTTGGTTCAATAAATATATTGAAAACGTCCCGTTGTGTATTCTCTGAGCTCAAGTAAGCACGAGCAACTGAGCGAAAGGTTCTGATTTGTTTCCATGATCCCTGAGGAGTCAGGGCTGTCATGTTCAGTGGTTGCCAGAAACCATTTGCTCCCTGGTAAGGTTAGGAGGACGTTTGGTGGCACTGCAAGCTAGCTGGACATGTCCTGCATGGGTGGCCGGAATCGGTCTAGGCACCTCACCCAAAGTTAATGTTGTCCAACAAACGTGCAGGTCCTATGGATTAGTGGGAACTGCATGACACAACTTGCACAGTGACTGCATGTGACTTGTTTTCTGTTGAATGGTGGCACCAAACCAATATGCGCTGCTTGATTTGCTCTAACCACATGTGGTAGTCAACCAAAAGCATAGTCATATCCCTTCACATTGGCCAAATGCACATTTTGTGTTAACTGTAAGAACATGTTGCTGTGTATTATCACTATATAAAGAATTTCTTGTAGCATACCACTTAAAGTTGGTTGTGACATTCCCCCAGAAAAGTGGATTGGACTGATCCTGCGGCCAAAAAATTGAGTACTGCCATGATTTAGGACTATTGTTGTTATTGTTGTGGAATTCCTATTGTGAGGCAGATGATCTGGCTCCAGCTGATGACATAATCTAATAATATTTTGCCTATTGAATCTGATGCTTTTGATTAACTCCCCTTCTTCCAGGGTGGCAAGGTGTGGAACTGCAAATGCAAAAATGGCACTGAGTATTTGTGTTATGTATGGTTTGTTATGTTTAATAAAGATTTGCAAAAACACTCTGTTTCAAATGTTATGAAATACTAATTGATGAGTTTTTGGCATTTGCATTTTGTTGACATGGTAGAAATTAGTAAGAAACATTACCTACTTGCAAATCAGTTATGAATAAATAAGCCTTTGGCTGTATACATTTTGAAATGTTGATGGAAGGAAACACAATTGAACAAATGCAGAAAATAACTACGACGACAGTCTTTGACATTGTATTTTGTCTTGGCTTTTATTAAACAAAAGCAAATAAAGTAAAAGTGGATGCAAACCAAAAAACAAACAAAATAAGAAAAAGTCAGTAATTGTGAAAAAAATCATAATTGCTGAGCCAAAATTGTTTGAAGTCCAATGTTCAAAATGAAACTGGCCTCAGAAAGGTAAATGTGACCAATGTGACTAGAAAATAGTCCACAGAATGAATGGTAGTCACACACTGGAAGAAATTAGGTTCGGCGTTTCTTGGTGGTGGGGGGGGGGTTTGCGATTCTCTCCTGGTGGTCTGCATGAACGTGTGCTCCTACAGGGGGCTGGTGGATCTACAGTTGCAGGGACTGAGGTGGGTCCAGGTGTTGCCTCTTATGGCAGGGTCTCCCTTTCTATGGCTGAGGCAGATGTAGTGCGGCCAGATGTAGTTGGACCACAAAATGGGGCACCCCAGTCAGGGAGCCCAAATTGCAGTTCAGATTCTCAATCTGAACATTGTGCTCCCTCTGCAACAGCGTCATGTCCTGGAGCTCTGTAGGCACCTGGCCCATCATGTCTTGGGACTGATGGTGAGCTCTGAAAACTTGTTTGATGGTGGCCTGGGTTACAATGACCCCAATGGCCTCACTATGCTGGCCCACAGGTTTCCTCCCATTACCCGTACCCTCACTAACCTGTGGCCTTGAACCAGTGTGTCCCATCCCACTAGGTTCTCGCTGAACTGCAGGTGGTGGTGGTGGTGTTTTCTCACCATCAGCCAGGACTGCGGGCACAAGATGGGTGTTATGTTCCTTTGGACTTAGTAAGTGGAGGTATCCATCTGCTGAGGTTTTGTAACAGCTGTGGTGGGAAGTGAAGCTGTGAGCCGAGGGAGATTCACTGCAGCTGTCTGCCCAGGCAGACCAAATGGGCCAGTCAACTCCTCTTCATCTGGACTTTCAGGATTGGAGTTCTCACTGGAGGCTTGATCCTGGTCCGGGGTGGAGGTATCCTGAGACACAGATGTTTGGACAAGTGCTGTGGCTGTTGGATCTATGATGAATGTAATAAAAAAAATATTTTGTGAAAGTTTGGATTACACATCCAATGAGTTTTAAGCAAATATAAAATAGCAACCTAAAAGTAGGCTTGGGCATAGTTTGCGGAGTCTCTTTACGCAGAACTCCATGAAGTAGTCACGAAATCTGCTGTGTTACGCGGAGTTCTGCGAGCAGGAGGAGTTGCCCGGCGTGCCCGTTCGCGTTGCGTTTCTATGTCAAACACAACGTGGAGTGCGTTGTCACGTTGGAAAATGCGCATGAATTTCATCATGCAGTTTGCATGGGTAAGGCCATCTTGCTTTATTCTATTCATGGTGCTGGGCCTATTTTTGAATCTTCTGTCAATATTTTTAATCCTCCGCCTCCTAATTAATCTAACCCTAATTTTTATTTCTTATATTAGTGTGTATTTTTGTGTCTTGATATTTCTCATTTTTTCCATTTTTCTGTGTTTTTTGTGACTTCTTTTTACTTTTTTATTTTTTCTTTACTTTCTTCGAATTTCATTTCCTTCCTTCATTTGTTTGTTCATTTGTTCCTTCCTTCCCCTGCCTTTCTCCCTCCCCAAGCACCATGTCAGAGCAGGGTAAGCAGGGGTGCAGTGGCCCCAGGCCCCTTAAATGCAAGCAGGCGCCTACCCTGCGGATGGCGGTGCCGTCAAGGTGTGTGGCACGAGCTGTGAGGTGGAGCTGGCAGTACTAGTTTTTTTTATGCATCACCACCTCCCCTCCATGCTGCAGCAGGCAGCAGCCCTGGCAGTAGGTAACCCCTGGAAGAGCATTGGCTGCACTTGGGGAGGGTGCGCTAGGGAAGGTGCACTAGTGTGTGCAGTGCACCAGCCAGTTTCAGCGCACCACCCAGCAGCTGAAGCACCACTAGGCAGATATCCTGACCAAAGGGCAGGACTTGCTCGGCATTGAGATTCCGGGGCTCAGTGAGTATTAATTATTTGTTGTGTTTGTGTTCTACAGTGCAAAAAAAATGTCTTCGCTCAGAGGTAAGTTACGTTTAGTTTACGTTAAGAATATTATTATTATGTGATCCAGTTTCAACTAGGCAGGTGTTCGGTGCTAACTAATCGTACTCATCGGCTCTCACTTTGGCTGATTAATCAAGAAGCCATTGCAAACTCTTGTGTCCTCCTGTCACCATAGTAAATCAGTGATATCAGTGAGTTAGCATTCTCTGTGACTTTCTTTATGTAGCGCATACAGTCCCAAGCTATTTCACTGTGATGTGTAGTATGCATCTATGCACTGCAAAAAGTGAGGCTGAGGTGGTCCTTGAAGGAGGATGAGAAATGAGAATAGAATCAAAGATCATTCATTGCAATGCATTAGTTCCAAATGTAGTTTTTGTTAAGGAAATTGGGAATAGGTATTTTAGGATTTGTATGAACATTGCAGGGACAATCAATAGACTCGAAACTAGTAATATGGGCGATCTGTTTTAGATAAGAACAATGTGCCTGCTTTTGCCTCTCATAATCATTTTGTCGAGATTAACTATACCACTAATCTATTTTTATTTACCTTCTTCATTTCTTACACCAGCATCAAAGAGCAAGAAGAGGGACAGTGTAGAGGTGGGTCCGGGAAGAGCTGGGGAGGAGACGCCAACCACCAGTGCCCCTGCTGAGGGCTCTTCTCAGCCTAGTAAGTCATATTATTTATTAATATTATTTCCCTAATGTTGGGTTTTATGATTATCATGGGCTTAGGGGAGAATCTTGGGGTACTGGAATGTTGGTGCTGGGTTCCAGGATGGGAGTTGCTGCCTGGAACCTGGTGTTGCTGCTAAGAATTAAAGTTGCTCTGACACCCTTACCTTCCTTCTTCCTCTCACATGTCGACGAGGATGGGATACGAACACACATGCAAAGCACAATGGTTTGGCTCTTCTACCTCTTCCCACTATGCTACTTTTAAATTTTGCCTTGTTTTCTATACTGTCTCATTTTTTTCCAACTCCCTTACCCAATTTTTGTTTCTTTCCTCTTATCCCTGCATTATAATATTTTTTCCTTATTTCATGTTTTTGCTTTGGGTAGCTGACTTTTTCCGGTCTGTACTAGTCTCTAGTCACTTATCTTCTGCTTTGTTGAAAACATTTCCTTCTCCCCATACCTATTGAGGTACTGTAAGCCTAAGCACATATTCCTGGTACTCTACTGTCTACTGTGAAGAATGCAGGTCCAAGTAAGCTAGTGTGATAAATAAAATTCACCACATGTTTGTTGAGAAGGCTTTATTTTTCTTGCTCATGCTCTAACAAGAGAGTGGCCATGGTCATCGACCACCCCCCCCCATGTTGTGCTGTGCAAATAATTCATCTATAGAGTATACCAGAGGTTTCCATGGCAGTGCAGCTGCGGCAAGGCTGGATAGTATGATGTCCCATTGCATTTATCAACCAACACCATATGTCTTTTATTGACCATTATGCCATCCCTTCATTGTGCTTCAGTCAGAGTCATCATGATCATTATAGGCTATAGTTCTGCCATCCTATTATGAAAATCTTTTAGTTGGCTTCACTACCTGGCTTTTCTAACATTGTCAACCAACAATGTTAGACGATATTGCAGTGCTAACCCAACTGTAGTGATCTATTGTGTTTGTTTTTTTATTTAAAAAATTAAGAGGAGGCTTATCTGGCATCTATAAAATATATATTGTGTTTTTCTAGCCACATAGACCACCAATGATGCTGGCTCAAGTGACACTGAAAGAAGAGAGTCAGTTGGAGGGGAAGATGTGGTGGCAGGGATGGGCGGTGATAAGTCACATTGCTTGCTTATTGACAATTACTATTTTACTCACTAGTTGTAAGGGCGTTGTCGTGAATCGTGATCATGAACCCCCCACTTTACCAGCTGCAGTGGTGGTTGAGTTATGGCCTCTTCTATCCGCAACTCAGCAAAAGCTCACATAATGAAAGCTAAAAATGATGGCTTGAGGGAAACGGGAAAGAACGGAAGGTTAAAAAAAGAATGGGCGAATTGGTATATGAGTGAAAGGACATGTGGGTGGGTAAAAGGGTGCGCGAGTGGGTGAAGGGATGGATGGGTGAAAGGATGGTTGAAAGAAAGGGTGGATACTGAATGGATGAATAATAGATTGGAAATTTTGGTAAAAGACCAAATGAGAGAAAGTAAAGCTGAAAACATGGTGGCTATGGGTGAACATAGAGGAATGAAAGGATGAAGGAATATTTGGATTGCTTGGATGAATAACCTAGGGAGCTCTTCTGGAGAGGTGCATACTGCTCACCTATTTTGCTGACTTTGTTTTATGGTTATCAAAGCTATCATTCAAAGTGGGGGGTATTTTTAAAATTTTTGTACTACTTCCTTGACTCATTTTATTAGTTAAGCGAGGCAGATATGTATCCTGCCCATCATCATTCATCACCCCCCTCTTTGCCCATGGCATTTCGCCACCCATGACCAAAGTGTAGTGTGGTTCAATTTGTGACTGCAGTGTTGGCTGTGCAATATGTCTCTGCTTCAGTTCATGTGGCAAACACAAAGTTTTCAATGCATTGCAAACCGAACACACAAGGTGTGTTTCTTTTCACCCACTCAGTTACCTCTTAGCACTTCATTCTTTCTTAAGTTATTCCGTCCCAGCCTACCAAAAAAATTGAAAAATCCATTCTTGGCATGCGCCACATTTTATGGCCTTGTGAAGTGATTCCAAAATATATTTCATGGTTTCCCATAACAGATTTATTTTATGCTTGTTCAGATTTTTCCCTTTCGACTTTCGTCAACTACAGTGACTGAATAAACCAAAGTTTACTATTCACATGACAAATTGATGATCAGTGACACCCGTCTATTTGATATCAAAAGCTCTACCTAACAGCCTAATCCCTCTACTTTACCCTGCAGTAGAGTAAGTCAAGTTTCCTTTTCTTACTGCCCAGCGCATTAATTTGTTGGAAAGGTTTGTGGTGGTGGGTGAGGCCTGTGAATGAAGTGGGACTAAGTGTCTGATTTGATTTCAAGTTTGGCATATGGGATACTCTGTGATGAATGTGCCAAATTCAACCTATGTAGCCTGTTCCTTTCCCTGTAGTACAGTGCATTGTTCTCCCCAACATCTTCTTACAGCAGACAGGGTAATATCTGAATTTTATATATGAGGTGAGTGACGTAGTACCTTCTTTATAATTCATCTGCCTCTTTGGAGTCAGGGTAAAAAGTGAAAGGCATTTGGAGAAGAGCAGGGACACTGGAATTAAAGATAGATAATTGTCAACTACAGCTGCCTCAGCTGCAGGCATTAGCAAAATACCCAATGCGCTGGCTAGCATGCCTCCATTAATTTAGCACAACACAACTTGCACTCCATAATGCATATTGCCTTACTCATTAATGAGAGGTAATTTATTTTTATTTTTCAACTCAAAGCGTCTGTTTAGTTACTAGAAAAGTCTTCAAAAGAAGATCAAATCAAGGGTTTATTAAGCCTGTGTGATTTTGCCTTAATACGTTTCTGCCACACAGTCAGTGCTGTTTATAAAAGGCATGTGTGGGTAAAATATAAAATTGCCCTTGTAACTCTCCTAATCATATTCACATCAAATTCCAATGGCCCAAGGAGACAAGCAATGTACTGCTACTGTGCCATTCACTAATTTTAAACAATTGTTTGCACAGAGCACTATTTACAATTTGTCTTTTTTCTTTTTCTTGATAGAGCTACTCTTGCTGGTCCACCCATACCACCCACCAGGCAGGAGATAGCGGCCCATCTGCTGCGGCAAAGGCTGGACCATATCCTACAAGAATATCTGCAGCTGGTGATCCTGGCGCATGAAGAGACAGAAATAAATGCCTCTGAACCGGGCCCCAGTGCAGCCAGCAATCACCCACAGGCTCCACCCTACCGGCCATTCCATCGCCAGCACCGCCGCCAGCTGTCTGGGGCCCTGACGAGAACTGTTGCCGCCCCCTCCAACTCTGACAGGACATTGCTGCAGCGCATCTTGCAGAGGCTGGACAGTATGGAGAGCCGGCTCAGCAGGATAGAGCAGAGCCTGGACCAGCTCTGGGCCCAAATGGACAATGCCCTCCTTTAGCCCTTTTTAAATTTTTTGTTTTGGTGGGAGGGACTTGTTGTGGATGGAGAGGGTGGGAAGGGAGTTGGGACCAGGTTTTTTTTTATTTGTTGGACATTTTATATGGACATTGGTTATGGAATGGGTAGGGTCAAATTTTTGGGGATGGGGTCAGCCTGTTGTGGGTAGAGAGGGTAGGGTTTTTCATTAAAAAAAGAAAAATTATTTTTCATCCTAATTTATGCCTGAAGTACTTTATTTGTGTTTTACTTTTACTTTGCACTGCCGCCTTTTTACGCAGCATGTTCATTTTAATGTGCTTATAAAAGTGTATACTGGTTAGTTATAGTTAGTTATATACCTCTGTATCTATCTTGACCATTAGGAGGATTCTGCCATGGCATATATTGCCTACAACAACCTAGATAAACGATTACTTATCTGCAGTAGCAGTTAGTTTCTTACTTACTAACTTAACTAGTTCAATTCACTCCATAGTTATTCTACCTGAATATAGATGAAGCAATAACACGAAAGGCATCACAACATCACAAGCGAGGTCCAGGTGATCTCAAACTGTAGGAATAATCGGAAGGATTATCCATCTCAGGCAACTAAATGATACTGGTCCTGGCAGTACTGATCTGATAACCCCCCACCTGGGGGCTGCACTCAGAAATGCACCTCCTCTCCCCCTCTTGACGTCTAATTGCCCGTCACCTGCCTTACCCACTGGCCGATCTGTCAGCTCCAACAATACGAGGATTGTGCATCACACCCCCCACACTATTAACCTTGACTACCCTGTTCCAGGGGCAGGCCCTCCTTCCTCAACAGCGCTGGACCCTGCTACTGACCCCAGTCCTTTTCCTTCTCCACGTAACCCTTTCTCACCTTCCTCTGCCTCCTGCGCTTTTCCTATTGCCGGTTTTGAAACCAATTTGCCTGCTACGAAGCCCTCCCTTGGTGCGGCGCAGCTCCCTCCTGCATCGTATCTGACTCCAACTCATGCGGATAATCTACCCTTGGCTGGCGACAAAACCACGCTCAAGCAGAACTCCATCTCCCCTTGTAACTGTGGTAAGGGACCTACTGTCCCTTCCAATTCCCTCCACACGTCAAAATCCTATCCCTCGTCTATTACTAGGGTGGCTGAGGAGTGCTCTAACGGGCTTTACCTTGAGGAGAAGTTCGCTGACCTCAAGCAAGATCTCCGGGCTGTCAAAGAGATCATGCAGTCCCTACTACAATTCTCCATGAAGATGGAGAAGGTATGGAATATACTCCCTCCACTGGGGAATGTGCAACGCAATCCTCCTGGAGTCTTCGGGGATGGGGACCAACAATCCTTTACCCGATTCCCACCTAGTTCCGGCTGGAATTCGAGGCCTTTTCCTAACCATCAATCCAGACCTCGTAGGTTTCAGCCTCAGCTGTCGGATGAGGACACCTTCGCTCTTGTACTCTCATACAATGGCACTCCGCTATTAACATCCCCGCTATTTCCCCGGACCCTGACAGGGAACCCAGGGTCAACTTCAGATCGGTTAATAAGGAAAACCTACTCCAAATTACTACCACTCATCAGGAAGAGATTAACACCTCCCCCTACATTAATTCGATGCTGATCAACTGCAGATCAGCCACAAAACATGCTGCGGACATCTCTGCACTCATCCTAGCGCAAGACTTGGACTTACTGATTCTCACCGAAACCTGGCTCAACGAGGCCTCCTCCCCTATTCTTGACATCTTAGTCCCGCCTGATTATACCATTATACAATGTGATCGTCTGGGGAAAATCGGGGGGGGGCATTGCTTGCATTCATTGCTCCAGCTTAACTATAAAATAATCTCAGAATGTTCTGCTATCTTCCTGTGAACTACTAGTAGCAGAAATTTAGAATAAGGGCAAGGTTGTCTGTGTGCTTCACACGATTTACCATCCACCGAGTGACAATTTGCTCTTCATAGAGCAAATCATGGAGGTTATCAGCTCGTGTTTGGATCAACTATACCATATCTTCCTCGGAGACTTCAACCTCCATTGGAATGACACCAATGATCTTTTAGTCAACTCCTTTAAGTCTTTCCTTTCGGATCTCAACTTATCTCAGGTTTGTAAGGGACCTACCCACAACAAAGGCGCAACCCTCGACCTCATTATTGCTAGAGACAATATCATCCAACTGGATGACATCCTACCTTGTGACTGGTCGGATCATCATCAAATTGCCTTCCACATACTGGAAAAGACCACTCGCGGAAAGGGACAACCTCTTAAAATTAAACAATTGTCTCGCAACATGAGAGACATCAACATTAATGATCTTACTTCCATCACTATAAATAGACTTCAGCCTCCCCCTGACATGACCAACCTTGATGCTCTTTCTGAGCACTACATTAGCACTATGGCTAATATCTTTGACACCATTGCGCCGAAACAACTTAAAAGGATCCCTCTCAAACCATCCAAACCTTGGTTTAATGGTACCCTAAATGACAAACGCCGTAAACTTAGGCTTTCAGAGAGGCTCTCGAGAAATGAGCCTTCCACTACTAGCCTCTATCAGCTTAGGAAAAAGAGAAGCGCCTACAACAAAAAAATCTGCATTGCTAAAACGGACCATTTCATGGAGCAGCTGGACGGTGCTAAAAATAGACCCAAGATGCTATTTGAAATCATCAAACAACAATCAAACCACACTTCCAACCCCAACCTGGGTTCCTTGACTCCGCTTCCTAGCGGGTAGGACTTCACAGTGCACTTCTCTGAAAAAACTAAGAAAATTGAACAGGAGATGCAACCTAACACTCCCTGGGTGCCACCTCTAATCTACACCACATCATCAGGTGAGCTCGGGGTTACCTCGGCACTCTCCCTACCTTTGGGTTGTTCTCCCAAAAATGATGCCTCTTGGAATTCCTTTATCCTGCCAGATTGCACAGAACTACTACACGCTATGACAACTCTAAAACCAGCCAACCACTTCAATGATCCTCTGCCGGCTAAATTTTTTAAAGACCTCAACTCGGCCATTCTACCGCTTTGGTCGAGGATCATTCATTAATCTCTCCTGCAGGGGAGCATCCCTGATTGTCTCAAAATTGGGCAAGTAACTCCCATCCCTAAGAAGCCCAAATCGGATTTATCTGATCCTAACAATTTCCGACCGATCACCAACATCAAGATACTAGCCAAACTCCTCGAGAAATGCATCCACAAGCAGCTCTGCAACCATAAGGAGAAATTTCAACTACTTGACCTTATCAAACCGGTTTCAGAGCAGGGCATAGTACTGAAACTGCTCTAACTCACATTGTGGATGACGCCTTGAAATCCCTAGATCAAAATGTCCCCTGTCTTCTGATCATTCTGGACCTGTCTTCTGCATTCGATACCATCAAACATGAAAACTTGATTAATCTTCTGCAACTTAGGATGGGTCTCTCAGGACGGTCCTAAAGTGGTTTGCCTCTTTCTTACATAACCGCACTCAAAGGATTAAACTCAACCAGTCCCTCGCATCCAGTACCCCGGTCAGAATTGGAGTTCCGCAAGGATCCGCACTCTCGCCCACGCTCTTCAACCTTTATATGGAACCTCTCACTGTCATTCTGAACAATTCTCACATTCATTACCACATGTACGCGGACGACACGCAACTGTACCTGAAGATCTCCTCTCTGGAGGACATTAAAATCTTAAATGAGGCTCTCTCGCAAACTCAACAATGGTTAGCCCAGAACCATCTTTTGTTGAATACCCTCAAAACTGAATTCCTGCTGATTGCCCCACACAACCACTCTGCACCGACCCGCGAATGGCTAAAAAAACTCACAGCCCTTAACTGCACCCCTCACGTGGTTGATTCCGCTAAATCATTGGGCATTACCTTGGACAAAGACCTTAATATGCAAACTCACATCAGTACCACTATTAGGGGTGCCAACTTTCATCTTAACACACTTAAGAAAATCAAGCCTTTCCTTCCGCCAGAAGACTTACAGCCTGCAGTACAATCCCTGGTGATATCACGACTTGAATATGGCCTGGTGACCCTTGCAGGGCTTCCTAAAGCGAGCTTGGCCCCTCTCAGAGCCACGCTCAATGCATCGGCCAGGCTCATCACAGGCTCCAAAAAACACGATCGCATCACACCTGACCTTTTGCAGCTCAACTGGTTGTCTATTGAAGGCAGGATCCGTTTCAAAATAGCTTGCCTCATGCATAAAGCCCTGCATTTCAACACTCCGGCCTATCTGGCGAACAAGCTTGTTCTTTCTGGCTCCGGTCGGAACTTAAGAAGTACGTCCACACTACTCTTGAAACCTCCTAAATTCAAAAAGAAAAGTACGTACAAACGTGATTTCTCCGGCCTTGCGCCTAGAATCTGGAACGCTCTTCCTACGGAGATGAGAGCCAATCCTTCCACTGCCTATTTCAAGAAACAGGCCAAATGGCTTTTCCTGAGTGGACATTAACTGCATCATCCTGTACTCTTCCTCTAGTCCCCTTGTTGACAGATTTGACATTTATCCCAACGTATCTTTCGTTATTTATTTTTGATTGGATGATAAACTGTTATTTTACTCTAGGGCCCTTCCGGAACTATAATAGAAGAATACTTCTTGGGCCGATTACAGATTTGTCATTTACTCTACTATGCTGTGACGAGCCACTCAATGATTGTTTTACTGAATGTTACAGGAAATATATTGCACTGTATGAGAAACTGAACTAACAGGGCCCTCTACCCGGTACCTGATCTTGATTGTTTACTCCTTGTTGTTTTACAATGTTCACCTCAACTGTTCTGAGTTCATGCATGCTTCTGCCTCTGTGTACAGCGCTCTGATACCCGCAAGGGTCATGTTCGCGCTTTATAAAACTTTTCAAATAAATAAATAAATAAAAACACTAAGTTAGTGGGTTACAAATTATAGCAGAGCTTTACAAAGAATTGAGACCAGACTACTACATGACACAACAAAGAATACCAAATAGTGATAAAATAACAGAAAATAGCAATAGTAACTTCTTCTGAGCAGTGGGGAGCTAATATTTATTTACAACTAAAGTTATAAAATCCTCGAGTCATGAAAGGTGGACTCAAAGTCTCGAGTGGACAAGCGGATAAGGTTAAGAGTTTATGCAAAACAAGGCCTGAATGATGATGACTGATGTTCTTCTATATTTAAAATATGGATCACTTTAATGCACGGGTGGGCAAATGGGGCCAGCGTGGGCTACTGCTTAGATAATAGAAGATCCTGCAGTGAGTTGGTGTCTCTTTCACCACATCCGTCCGTCCCACCAAGTGTGTGATCCACTTATGGTGTAAGTTAAGTCACACCTCAATAAATCACACAGACCATGGGAAGAGAGCTAGGGGTTTAATGAATGGACGGGAAAGGGGATTTGAGGAAAGGTGTGACAAAGATAAACACTACACAAGGACAGTATTCATCTGGGCAATGATCAGCACTTAATTGTCGTCAATCTATTGTGGAAGGAAATGGAGGAATGAGTGTGACACAGTACAGTTAAATGCATTGCAAACAGTCCTTCTGCCCCAGAGACCCAAGTTATCAGATATCTAAATGTTCTGTCTACTAGGTTTGAAAAAATAAAATTAAGGAGGAGTGAACCCACCCACTTCTAAAAAAAGATGATTGCTTTAAGCAAAATGATACTGTATTGCCAGATTGTGTGGTGTATCTGCATTCTCCTCAGGAAAGTCAGTCACTCTTGGGTGCCTATCTGAACCGGTCCGGTAGGTAAGCAGGAGTGCTGAGCTCAGCTTTCACATTTCGTTCGTGCAGGAGACAAGAAGGCCTGTGGATTATAAAGCAGAAACTGTATTGTAGAGTCAAGGAGAAGGACAGAAGGAAGGTAAGCTTTGTGAGGTGTGTACCAAGAAGACTCAGAACAAAAAACAAGAGCACTCGGAATTTCAATTCTGCTACCAGTGTAACACACGCACTCAGCAGCATTTCCCAAATCAGCGCATCTCTCTCCATTCCACGTAGCTAAGTACTAGGCCTCAGACTCATGGTTTTCCTTTGAATTCTATAACTTCTTTATTCTAGCTGTTGATGAGGTAGTCCTGTCCTAAGTATTTCCATCCTTCCCCTGACTCCGAGTAATTCCATCCTAGTCCCGACCCAAGCAAGAGAGATGTGTAGTGCACTGCTTTAGAAGAACAAGTACAGAAACAGAATTGCTGTATATTGTATATGTTTCTGTTTGTTAACTAAAGTGGCTGGTTTGGTCTCTGAAGAACCAGAAAAAAAGGAGTGGACCCGGTAAGTAAATATTGCTAAGTTTGAAAGGGCCAATCACCTTCTGGAAAAATGATCACCCATTATTCAGACCCCAAACATTACAAATCATCTAAATCAATTTTACGCATTACAATTGAACACCATTCCTCACTGTATGCCACCACATGAATCATCAATCATCACTGACAGTCACTCAATAATATATCATTCATTGGTGCAATGGTTACCTGTTCCAATCCAAGCATGGTGGTAGGTACACATTTGTATCTCCTCTTTGATGCAAGCAACAAGTTGGAATTTGGCAGTCTTGCAAATCTAATGATCTTCTGGGGCAGCTCTTCTAGGTGATGAAAAAAGAAGGCTAGGTGTGGACTTACAGGTTAATTTCCACTAAGTGAGTTTGTAAAGGCCAATCACCTTCAGAAAAAATGATCACCCATTATTCAGGCCCAAACATTGCAAATCATCCAACTCAAGTTTAGAAATTACAGTTGAACACCCTGCCTCACTGTCTACCATCATATGAATCATCAATCATCATTCACAATCACACACTCATTGTTGCAATAGTTGTAGTTACCTCTTCCAATCCAAGCTCGGGTAGGTTAGGTAGTGGGTACACAATTGTATCTTTGAGGCAGGCAACACATTGGAATTTGGTATTGGTACTCTTGCAAATCAATGATCTTCTGCGGCAGCTCAGCTGAGTGATGCATAAAAGGATAGGCATGCGAGGGTGGCAGGCATTTTCAACAATAGCATGATGGAATTGTAGGAGCTTCTTCACTGTTCGATGGTTCAACTGCAATCCGGCCATATATGTGACTGAAAAATGGTGGGGCAACATAAATCTGACACAAACATAATGTTCCACTAACTACTGTTTTTTCTTTTGTCTTTAGAAAGAAAGAAGTTCAATGAGAAATATTTAAAAACATCTAATGTGGCACTGCCATACTCAGTACAGGAAGTAGAGTCTGTTCTCAAACTCAGGTGTTCACCCAGAAGTTGGTCAGCTAACATACTTCATTCTGACCAATCCTCCTCCTCCTTCTGTGCTGTTTCAGGAATGGTGTAATTGTGTGGTATGAAATGTTGGTTAATTTTGATCATGGTCAATTTCTTCATGTTTTGAGGTATGAGACTGGTCCTTCTCACTGTAACAACTGCCCCAGCTGCACTGAACACACGCTTAGCAGACACACTGGTACAGGACAAGTCAAATACTTTATTACCAGTTTGCTAAGCTCTGGCCAATGGCACATCTTCCCATACCAATACATCAATGGGTTTTGATCCACATAGAACTCTTTTACTCCAGGAACATCCTGTGGATGGTCATTGGTGCTGCCACTTGCTCAACCTCTTTTGCTATCACCTCTGCACTGGAGTTCAGCCCTGCCGATTGAAACCAATACAATGCAGAGGTTGGGTCCAGTCCTTCGGTTTCTGTTGTTGATAGTGTTCTGGTTGATTGTGTTGTTGGCTGCTGTGAGACAAGACTGCCCTTTTTGGAAATTGAAGGTTGCTCCCCAGAACTGCGGAGTGGGACTCTAAGTTCCAGCCGTTCTTCTTCCAGGTCTCTGGCTTGCTCAGCAATCCACCTTTTGTGTGGTGAAACATCTCCTTCAGAAAAAGGAATGAAAGTGGTCACAATTATTTTTGTACTGTGGATCAAGTAGTGTGGCACAGATGTACTGTTTGGACGAGATGATGTCATTTTGCAGCCTTCCATTAGAAGCCAAGTGAAAGAGTAAGCTCTCAACCAAGGCATGCACTTCTATGTTTTCATTTACATCTGCCAGAGCGAGCCTTTCAGACACTTTCTTAACCTGGTCCTGTAGGAGATAGATGCAACAACGGTCTAGCTTGGCCCATCGTGCAGTCCTCCTTGCTAACTTCCTGTGTGAAAACCTCAAAAGGGAGTAGCATCTGTCTCAGGCATTTGAATATGCCCCAATTGTCCGCATCCATGGTCATAGCTTTCCAAATTGTACCCCATCCTCTTTGAATGACATAGTCATTGATCTGTTTGTACTGCTCAAAAAGATGTTACAACATGTAATAGGTCAAGTTCTAACGTGTTGGCACCTCCTGTATCAGGACTTTAACTGGTCCTCTATTAGCAAACTGAATAATCGGCAACTGCTTCTGGGCATTAAAAGAATAGCTGAAATGAGTGCAGATTCTTCTGCAGGTGGTCAATATGTTGTTGACTATGTCATCTTTTTTGAGAAAGTCATGCACCACCAGGTTGATGCAATGGGCCAAACACAAGACCCTGAAATAGCCACCATCTGCCATGGCCTTAACTATGTTACTGCCATTGTCTATGGCAACAAATCTAATACTGAGACCTCTGGGTCACAGCCATTCAGACACCTTGCTGTTAAATTTGTCCAAGATGTTTGCAGCTGTATGTAATTTCTCCATGGCGAACATGTCCATTGTTGCATGCCAACAAGCACTTTTAAAGCTTTCTTCCGGGCCAAGATCTGTAGATATCTTTTACTTTACCCTCGCAAAAGAGATCCAGTGTGCAGTGATGCACATGTAATCAGTTGCCTGACAACCTGTCCACATGTCTGTCATCAGGTGGATAGTGTAAACAACACTTTGCTGAAAAGCTTGTCCAACCAATTGCATCACATCGTGCTAAAGTGCTAGAACAGCAACTCTGGCAAAATAGTTCCGGCTTGGAAACTTCCATTTCAGGCAGATGGATGCCACAATTTCTTAAAATCCCAGTCCTTCCACAAAAGAAAAAGGGAGGAGGTCCAGCGCTAAATGTTTTTCCAGCTTCCCATTGTACAAACGTGCTATTGTGTGGTTGTAATAAAATAAAAAAACAATAATTGCTGTTTGTATGGGAGGATGAAAAAAAACCTACTGTGAGGCAAAGAAGGGCAAAATAAAAAATAAAAAAAACACATTCAATAGATGAGCACTGTTCATCATATTTTTAACTTACATAGTACAATGATCCTCAAGCATATTATTAAACTGATATCACATCTATCCATGTTAGCTTATGGCAAAGGCCCACTGACTGGATGCACAAAATGGCTGCCAGCCAGTGCCACATGGTCAAACAACAACAGCAAGCAAAGAGGCATGGGGAACAAAGAACACATGCAAGCCTGTGGCAAAGGCAAACTGGCAGGGTGCACAAAATGGCTGTCAGCCAGTGCCACATGGGCAAGCAACAATGGCAAGCAAGGAGGCATGGAGAACAAAGATCATATGCCAGCCTATGGCAAGGGCACACTGGCTGGATGCACAAAATGACTGACAACCACATGACCAAACAACAACAGTAATTGTAACAAACAACAACAGCAAGCAAGGAGGCATGGGGAAAAAAGTGAACACATTCAAGCCTATGGACACCGACTCCATAAAATAGCTCCCAGCCACATGGCATGGAGAACAAAGACAAATCAGTGGTGGCCTATGGAAAACACACACACACACTAGACAGACAAAGGAGGCATGGTAACACTGAAGAAACACTACCATTAATTCAGCAATTTCAAAAATGAAAAATAACTGAGCTTTAAAAATTTAACAACAACGCACATCCTCCCAAGGCATCAAATATTACCCTATTATACACTTTTAGTATACAAAAAAGTGAAATACAAAAAACCCACTTCATGTTTAATTTCATCCAATGCCATCCCATCCCTAAATGATGTTTTAAAACAACATATACCACAGAAACAGTTGTTTCATGCACCCATGACTAGCACTGGCCTGGGCCTACTGGATGGGTTCTTGGTAGACTAGGTCGCCTAGTAAAATAACTATTGCAAATTTAACAAACATAGAGAAAATGTACTGAACTGAAGAACTTTGTTTCTTTACAAAAGAGGAAAAATAAAATGAAAACAAATAACTAGGCCTCTACTGAAAATGCAGGTCACCCACCACAATAACTTTGAAAATGCAAATAAAAGTACAAATAAATACTGGTGCATGCCATCTATAAAACAAAAAACACCCTTTTACAAGAGGTTTTAAATTTACTTGGGAAACTCTCAAATACAAAGTTCTTAAATCCAATGGTATATATGTAGCAGTCAAGGAGAGTGATCCTTTCAGCTCCAAATCCAAATGAAATGCGACCAGGAGATGGACAAAGCACTCGGAGGAGCTTGTTGGACATGAGCAGGAAGTTGAAGTCTCTGGGGTACTTCCTTCCTGTTGGAAAAAATAAAGAAAAAATTAAAAGTCTTCTTGCACAGAAAATCATCTCCAACGGTCCGTTGGAGAAGAAAATCCACTTTAACTGCTGCTTGAGCACAAAAGCTACTTGAGTGGTACGTTCGCAACCTCGAGCGGCACCAAATTTGATGCTGTCATGGCCGGAAGCCGTGCAAGTGGACACGAAGTCTCATGTGTGCAAGCTAGCGGGCCGATAATATTGTGGCACTTGCGTGCGATCACCAGAACAAATCTTGAGCGTGTGAACAGCAAAAAAACCTCTGCTTCTCACCCATAAAGCAGAAACAAGGTACTCTGTACTCTGCCGCGGAGTGCCCAAATTCTGCAAAGTCCATGAGCTGACTGGAGATTACCACCCAGGTCTACCTAAAAGGGAAAAGGAATTAAATATCATGATTGGACCCTTCAGTGGAAATTTAATTAATTACGTAAACAGTTCATGTTTCATACAAAACTACTTCAAATAACCAAGTAAGAAGATGTCCTTGTAATAAAAAGATAAATTAGTAAGTATACATGAAATGTGCAAACATTCAACACAACCCAGTAGAGAGGAGAAATGTGAAATTAACCATTCCAAGACCTAGCAGACTAAAAAACAGACATTTACACAACTTAAAGAGATGGTTAGCATTAGTCATCATATTAACAGTGCAGAGTTCAGTTTTCATATTTGCCACTTTTATTCAGCATACAATTTTATAAGCCTTACATTTTTAAGGTCAACACACGTTGATTTGTGAAACTAATGACATCAATTCAATTACATGACAAGAAAAGGACAACATACAAAATTCAACACAAACAATTTTCAAGAGAGCATTAAATAGAGATTGATCACCGATGACACTTTACCATAGGTACAAATATGATAGAAAAGGAAGAATTCGCAAAATTAAATGACAATATTACTATCACAAAACTGAAACAAGACATCATGGTAGTTGTAGTTATTTTAATGAAACACTCACAACACTTGCAAAATTGTGACTAGAACATATCTTGGGAAGATCTGCAGTAGAAAGATAACAGACATCTACTATGTGAAACACATATAAGTTATATGTTATTTGGATTACAAACACTTACAAGCACCATAACATCATGTGAAATATATTGACTATTGAAACCTGTTATCTTAGATACAACTCAATACAATCAAGCAAACAAGCCAAACACAATGTTAACTATATATTTAGGTTTCTATGTAACATAAATTGTGCTGAACACATTATCAACAGTTAACTTCAAAGCAAACAGGGCATTTAGGTTTAGTGACACATTGAAAGGTATAACTTACAAGTCTCCCAAGTCTTCAGGATGTAGAACCTGCAAGACCTTCTCCTGCATGATTTGCAAGGGGGCCTGAGAGAACAACCTCCAGTCCTCTAGGCCTCCAGGTGACGCTTGGAGGCCAGGTAATGCTCTTACCCTCGCAGGTCATTCTACCTCCTCCTAATTTTCTCCTGTGTGAGCAGGTTGTTTGCTACAGCATTCACTTTGTCGATTATTCTGGACCACATTTCCCATTTCTGAGATAGGGATGTATTTTGAAACTTGGGCTCCAAACGATTGTGGCTCTACTCTTATGATTTCATACACCATTAATGACAATTCTCCCTCATGAAACATGGATTTTTATACACTGGCATTATGACAAAGAGACAAGAAACAGGGAAAAGCAACAAAATAACCTGACTTCGGTAATCAAATTTTGCCTTTCAAATGTCATGGTGCAGTGGAATGGCAAAGGATCATAGTCTGAAATGGTGTGTGTTTTATAGTGTGGTATGCCGGTGCAAATAACTAGCCAAAACACATAAGGTGTGTGATGCAAGCATCCAGCCAAAGCCACAGGGACATTCCAATGTTGACCGCATTCAGCAATGGATTCACTTTGACGGCAATCTGCAGCTAGAACACTATCAGCACCACTCTCAAATCTAAATCGGCTCGGCGCAATTCCACCATCCTGACATCGACGGAGTACTTTTCGCCAGCAATGGAGTCCACTGCACTGGCAGCGATGAGCCATGCATGTGATGGTAAACACTCTGTCGACGTGGATAGAGAGTCAGACAGCATACATCTAAGTAGGGCAGGTGGACCGCCGGCAGCTTGAAGGAGTACTTGGTAACCACCAGAGCGGGATGGCAGTAGTATCCCATGTTCTAAATCAGGCCCTTCATGGTTAAGTCATATTTTATTTCACTGTTTTGAAAATTGCACTTTTAGATTTTCAGCCAGCACCCAGTTATCATCTGACCACTGATGGGTCCCCTGTGGTGAAATGTACATTGCTCCCTGACAGTGGACAAAGGGCTCTGGGTACTAGGAGGGGGCATCCACCCTTGACAGGATTGCCTGGGTGCTGTGCTCAGCCCCTTCCTGAGATTCAATGGATGCCTACCCTGTTACTGGCAGATGAAGCTCACACCTAGGCTTGCTTCTCTATTGTCTCTCTAGTCAGTCTGGCTCCAAACCCAGGAGGAAGGGAGGAACTGATCAGAACTTGTTTAAGTGGTAGACAAAGGATTGCCCTCCACCCACAGGCTGGCCCTGGGCATAAATGTGGACTTCACAGACCTCTCCTCAGAATACTCTTGTACATGAAAAGAATCAGATGGACTGTCCTGCTGTGTGAAGAACCTGAAGGAAGTCTGGATCTGCTTGCCTGGACTTCATGATCCCAGAAGTTACTCCCAGAGTCACTTGTCTGTCCTCCGGGTTGACTTACAGGGACACAACAGGCTTTCAAGGGGCATCTCTCCATGCAACTGCCCAGTTGGCAAGCTCCAACTGGACCTCCCATGAACCCTGCTGCTGGCCCCTGTTGAAGGGAGTCCTTACTCCCGAGTGGTGCTCCCTCAGGCCCTCCTGTCCTCAAACTGCAAGACGTGGGACTTAGAAACATTTTTACCAACTTTCTGCCTGGAGAACCAAAGCCAAAGCCTTTGACTCATTGGTTTGGCCTGAGGAAGGAGATCCGACTTCCAGAAAGGTTTTAAGTCCAAATGTAGAGGGCTTCTTCAGGTTTGGCGGTGAGCAACATGGTATCAATGTCAGACTTTGCCCCTTGACCTTTCCCACATTTGTCAATGATGGCCCGGGGACCCCACTCTTCAGCAGCCTGCCTTATTAAGCCCTGCTTGGGATCCAAAATGCTGCTTGCCCTGCCAAAGACTCACTTACAACCAGTTTTTCTACATAACATTTTCTAAGTCAGAACGACCGCCCAGGGACCCCACTCTTCAGCAGCCTGCCTTATTAAGCCCTGCTTGGGATCCAACTTGCTGCTCGCCCTGTCGAAGACTCACTCACAGCTATTTTTCTACATACAATTTTCTAAATCAGAACGTGAAAATTTTACCAGGACAAACCTAGTCCTTGTATCCTAAAGGCAATCCATGGTGGTCGGCCTTAACCTTCGACCCCGTCTAGTGGACAGATACCTGCAGTGGGCACTTTGTGCTTTTTGACACTATTTTTAATTCTAATTTTAAAAATTCATATCTCTGGTTCTACTTATTGGATTTTTTGCTGTTTTGGTGTCATTTTATTTATTAAAATATTCTCTATTTTTCTAAATTATTTTGGTATTATGTTTTCACTTTATTACAGTTTGACTCATGAATAAATACCATACACATTGCCTCTAAAGATAAGTCTGACTGCTCTGAGCCATAGTTACTAGACGGTTGAGCAGAGGGTTATTAAGTGACATTTGTGGTTCACCCTGACAAGCACTGTGATTTTTATTTGAGGTGGTGTTTCACCATTCTCAATTAATACTCTAATTTCTTACACTCACAATTAATAGAGCACTGTAATTACAAATGTAAATCATCTCTCAGATGATAGTATGCTTACCACTATGATGGAGTATCACTAATTCATTTGATTATGTGTTATTGTTTGATTACATTTAAATTTTTAAGTATTATTCATTATTAGTATAACTATTGTAAGGTCATAAGCATTGCATTTTTTCTGCGAATTATGATGTTCATAGCTGGTGTGCGAGCCTCAGGCTGGGGCCTGCTCCCTATCCTCTGTGAGAGCAATGGCCACAGGACCTGGACTGCAGCTAGGCAATATTCCCTCCCCATCATGAGTGGCCAACCCTGTGTGTGGCCATTCACCAAGTGCAGCAGCAGTAGTGTCATGATTTCATGCCTTCAGGTCTACACCTGTTTAGCTTGGCTGTTGCAGTATTAAACCTGCAGTGCAACCTCTTACAATATCCCTTTTTAAGAGGTAAAAACCTTGTCTTTAACCCTTAGTAAGTCATCCCTATGCAAGCCTTGTAGCCTACAAGAAAGGTTATGTGGTATTTAAAAGTGGGACAGGTAGAAAACATTAATATTAACTATAATATTACCAGGTCCCTACAGTGAGAAGGCCCGAAAACTATTTTCAATGTGGCAGGCCTAGCTGTTCAATGTAGAAAACCAGAGTGCAGATCAAAATACTAATGCTGCAAACTGGGGAAAAGGATCAGCTATAAAAATAATTAATCCACTAATTTAAATAGTTATTAAAAATCCAATACAATGGTGAAGTCGGATTTTTAATACATTTTAAGGAAAAGTAACTTTTAGAAAGTTACTGTTTATTTATTTTATTTATTTATTTATTTAAGAGTTTTATATAGCGCTAGCCAGACCCGGAGCGCTTTACAACATATATCGTGATGGAATCAGTTATACAATAATACAATAAACAGCATTGTCTTGTGTGTTGTGTCTTGTTTATCTGCCTGAACAGTCAGAATGCTAATTAGCTTGAGCATCTGCCGGCTCTCAGCCTGTGCTCAGCCATGAATAGGTGAGACGTAGGGGTGTGAGTATTATGCTGTAGCATAATTATAACAATTTAGAGCAAAATTACACAAAATGATGTGTAATTATGCGAAATGCAGTTACATATCATTAGGTGAAATGCTCCATTTGGGTAAAAATTCAATTAGAAAATTAAATTTTGAGTTGATTTCCGGTTGTCAGGTTCAAAACACTGCTGCTTGCAGTCAGGTTTGTAATTTTGCACTGAAAATTACCTGAGCGGTCCGCTCAAGTAAAAAACCTACCTGAAATATTTGCTGACTGCTATGTTAAAGTAACTGCCGCTCATGATCATAATACTGATGCTCACATTCAGATTTGTTTTTTCATGCTCAAAATTAACCTTTTCGCTCATTTAAAACATCTTCATGAAATGCCGCTTGCGTTCAAAATTTACCCTAATGGTACATTTTGCATTTAAATTTCTTCATCAAATCACACAACATGGCATAATAGATTAATCTCTGTAGTTCCTTGTAAATATTATTAAGCAAATTTACCAAATGATACCACTTAAGCGGGCGGAATTAAACTTTTGTCCAGGCCTAATGTGAAATGCCTTTCAAGAGCAAACAATAGGCTGACCTCAAAGGACAGGGATGACTCCTCTGTGCTCAGTAGAATATGCAGGGTGGGGCTGTGGGCCTTCTTTCGACACCACAGTGTCAAATCCTTCTTGACAGGTCTGTTGAGACACATCACCCTTTGGCACACATGAAAAAGAGTTAACAAGATCCCAAGACAATTCGAGTATGTCCCCTGTCTGATTGTTGAAGGATCCTGCTTTTGTCCTCTCATTCATCTATCTGTGGGTTTGCTGTTGTACTACCTGCTTCAAACTGGAGTCCCACACACAGAGCCAGCCCTAAGAACCCAGGCTTAGTGTGGCCGACGACCTTCGCCACCTAGAAAATGCCCTTACACTATGCATTTAGGGCCTGTTTGCAGTAAGTCAGAGACTGCTGTAAAGGTGGGGAGGGTTAACCCTGTAAACCTTTGCACAATTAGTTAGGGAGGAGCCAAGAGTCACCTCACCCACTAGCAAGTGCCAGGCATAAATGTGGCACCCCAAGGCACCCTCTTCAGAATACTTTCTGAAACTTTGGAAGAACAGAAGAGGACTGAACCTACTGTATATGACTTGAGAGGTGCCCTGAAGGACTAGACTTGCTTCCCCTTGTACCTATTACAAAGAAGTGGACTCAAAGGATGAGTTGGCTTAACTCCTGTTTGGCTAAAGTGGTATAACAAACTTCACGAGACCTTTTCACTGGAGTACCACTGAACCTGAGCTGAACATTGCTGGAGGTTTCTGCTGGAGAGAGTCTTGGCCCCTAAGTGCTGCCCTGTGGTCTGTTACTGGGAGCCTTAAAAGTGAACTAGAGGACCTGCTCTAGAAACTCTGAAAAGTTAGGACAGAAGGTAAAATCTTTGACCGGGATGACCCTGGTTGGTGTATTGAACCCTTGTTCCATAATGGTCGGCCTAAAATCGTGCCTAGGTCTCGGTCTACAGGCAGATGAAGCTGTGCAATCGTGATTTGGCAGGGGAGGGTATGTGCATCAGCGGATAGAAGTAATTTGCAGGTAAAATTGTTGTGCACACACACAAATTGGTAGATAATGCTTTGTGTGTCAGAGCTGAATGAACAACTACCAACTACTCTCTAGTTGTAACTATCCACTGACGCACGCTGCCTGATCTGTTTATTTCACGTCGTGCGCTGATGTGCACAGCATTGTCTGCCAATCATTGGTAATACTCCGATGCGTGCAGCATTATCTGCGACTCATTGGTCTTGCGGGCCATAACAATCGAAGAAAGCAATTCCGTGGCTTCGACTTCCTGTATTATGCCATTGGTAATCAACTTGTCTAACTCAGCCTTCATGCTTTCTTTTACCATGAGCGGCACACCCCAAACTTTAGCTACCTTTGGTACAGCACCAGGCTTGATTTTGATGTGATGCATATAATTTTTGAGGCACCCCAACTTGCTATCAAACACCTCAGGAAATTCCTTGACCCAAGCTTTCCAACCATCACCTACTTGCCTGACAATTGACCACCACTGGCACTTAAAGCTTTGAAAATTGATATTTCTAATTCCCCTTATTGGATTTTTGTCATTTTTGGGTCATTTTGTTTATTACATTTTACTCTAGTTTTCTATTTGGTTTGGGATGTTTATTGTTTGACATTTTGACTTTAGTACTGTTTTAGTACTTAATACTTTGTACATTGCCCTAAGTTAAGCATGTCTGTTCTGTGCCATAGATACCAGGGGGTGAGCATAGGTTAATGTAGTGACTTGGAGAGTTCACCCACACAAAATTTAGATTTTTCCTTGAAATGGGCAGTAGACCACCCCAAATAATAATTTTATTTCTTACAATATATATTACCCATAATGAGAATGAACTTTTTATTTGGCATTACTTCCTATGAGGTATTATAGCCTGCCTCAATTATTTTATATGTAAATGTGTTGAAGTACCTGTGGTTAGCCATATATAGTGCTTGACATACATCAGGGCTCAGCTGGCGTACCTGTTTTGTCACTATTAGTGCTGTAGTAAAATTATAAGTGCATTTTGTAAATAGCAATTGTCTTACTCTTATGTGGGCTGTGTTTTGTAACAGAATATCCCTCCCTCATGCTCCTCCTGAAATTCCCCACCCCCCTTGTCCTTCCTAGATTTACTACTAAATCCTATACCTATGTTTGCGGAGATCTATGTCACCATGGCAGAGATCGCTGTACAGAAAATAACAGGAGAGGCTGGGGTGGTGATCTCCAGCCATAAGTTAATGAATTTTATTTGGCAGTAAGTGACGAAGTACTACTGGAGCACTAATTTACATACTCTGAAATGCAGTTTTTTTTGTCAGCTCCTTAGCGTTCTAGCCTTTCCGTAGTAAAGGAATATTGGGGCAAATTTACAAGGAAAAGGCGGAGAGCAGAGCAGCGGCAAATTGTCCAAAATGCTTGGATGCGCCTTATCACAACAATACGGCGCACCCCCGTATTTTCTCTAGCGCTGGTGCGAAAAATAGCTGCCTAGCACCAATACAGACACACTTGCACCATTGTGCAAGGGTGCTTGCGTTGCAGGGAATTATTGTTTATGTGCAAGAAGGTGTACCTTCCTGCACATAAACAATCAATAATGGCAATTTGTTACTTCTATGTGTGTTGCATTCTGAAGCACACATAGAAGTAGCAAATCACCATTATTTACTGCTTGCTTATGTGCAGGAAGGAACACCTTCCGGTATCATAAACAATCAATAATGGTGTTTTACTCTTTATATGTGTGCTGCAGAAATCAGCACACATAGGAAAAAGCAAAAACAAGAAAAATAAAAGTATTTCTCGACATTGCGCCATTCTAATGCCTGCTATTGCATCCTTATAAATCTGGGTCAGCGTCAAAAAGCAATGGGTGTTGAGGTGGCATGCCCACAGCAACACCCATTGCATGCCACTGTCAAGCACATACCTGAATGAAAGGGTATCATATTTACAAAGTGGCAATAAGCCACAAAAAGTGGCTTAACACCACTTTGTAATTATGGTGCAGGGCATCGCGCCATCCGAACGTTGGTAAAAGTGATGCCCCGGTGGCACAATCACCTTGTAAGTTAGCCCCAAAGTCTGCAATTGTGCAAGACAATTGAACTTTCCCAGCCAGTTCAAAATTGCCTTATTGAAAGCAAATTAAACCTAATTAAAAAATGTTTGCATTTCAAATTCAGGAAAAGAGGTGGATTAATATAATGTTGTACTCTTTTCCTTTCATATGTATTCAGTACCATCCATGAATGCTTTTTAACTAAGAAAGTGCTAAAATCCTCCAATAACGATAGCTCCCTAGGCATATTGTGTGGAGGCTCATCACACTCCTTCCACATGAGCTGCTGAGGAAGGACAGAGTCCTTGGAGCATTGCTGTGTGCTCTCCCTTGTCCCAATACCCGTGTCTGGGGGGGGGGAGGCACAGTGAGCACATAGTACAAAAGTTCCAGCCCAATCTGGTCAAGGGTAGGAAAAGGAATCAGGAGCCGGATCACCCGCTGTCAAAGAGAACAGTGTTGGGCAGGCTGGGAGCTGGCAAGGACTGCAAGGTTCTGGGGACTATGTTATGACCTCCAACGTGAGCATTGCAGGTGCCCTGCTTGAGGCTAGGGCACCCAGGAAGAAAAAAGAAAGATCACACCAAAAGTTATGCTTGATTTTAAAGTAAATGAAAAATCATTTTCCAGTGGATGGTAAACGAAATTAAATAGGACCCAGCAGGAGGAACGCACCATAGGACAATGTAGATTATAAACAAATTCCATATTTGATGACAGTATTGTTACACCTTACTTTAAGGCACTCTTTAAGCTGTGGCATTTGACTTGTAGCTTTGAAGTGTATTGAGTTTTGTAATCTGTGATTGCTTTGTACCCAAGCTACAGACTGAAGAAAGACTCACAAACTGCATTTTGTTGACTATTAAAAACTTTGGCATGAACATTGTTTGCAGTAAATGACTGCATATGTTATTTAATTTTCATTGACATCTGATACCTTTCGCAAATGGTTCCATACTGATAGCATTGATGATGACTTCAGAATTTGCTTTACTTATGGTGATGTCACCCTGGCAAAGCTAACGGCCTGAAGTTTGATCAACGCACCCCTCATGTTATAGCTAGTCTGCATTGTGTTTTTGGGGTTTAGGGCTTGCTGGTGTGCAGGCTGGTAAAGGGGCCTAGAGTACATTTAACTAGATGATGAATAGGAAGATTTCTGTGGACTGGTTACCAGAAGCGGAGCGCACCCTGCAGCGTTTCTAAAATCAGCTAGCATCATTTCAAATGAGGCTCCAGTCCTGAAGAAACCAAAACTACAATCACATAGAAAATATATTGATTTTCTGTAATGTACATTTTTTGTGCGAAAAATGATGCTCTTGGCGAGTGTTGGAAATGGCCCATTTTGCAGGGTTACCCCAAATTGTTGCCTGCTTACCTCCACTTTTTTTGCTGTATCTTATTGTTGGCCCTTTATCACTGCTGACCAGTGCTAAAGTGCATGTGCTTCTCCTCTAAAATATAGTGACATTGGTATATACCTGATTGGCCTATTTAGTTTACTTATACGTCCCTTGTAATGTGGTATACTATATACCCAGGGCCTGTAATTTAAATGCTGCTAGTGGACCTGCAGCACTGGTTGCGCCACCCAAACAAGTAGCCTTTCAAATCTGTCTCAGGCCTGGCATTGCAGGGCCTGTGTATGCAGTTTACCGACACTTCGACTTGGCATCTAAAACTACTTGCCAAGCCCTAAACTCCCATTTATTACACATAGGTCAACTCTAAGATAGACATGAGGTAGCCCTATGGGCAGGGTGTTGTATAAGTAAAAGATAGGGAATATACGTTTAAGTTTTACATGTCCTGGTAGTGATAAACAGCTACATTAATTTTCCACTACTATGAGGCCTACTCCTCTTATAGGCTAGCATTGGGAATTCCTTAAAACACTTTTAAGCTGTCATTTCTGATCAGAACTGAACAGCTAAATCATGTTTCATATCTTTGGAATGGTAATGATAAATCCTCTTTAGTGGTACAGGTGATTCTGACAGTACTATTTGAAAAATGCACTTTTAGAAAGTGGACATTTCTCTGCTCTAAAGTTTGCTCTGTGTGTCTGCAGCCTGTCTCCAATACATGTCTGGGCTGGGTGACAGCTACATGTTGCGCATTCCCTCTAGACAGTCATAAACACAGGAAGGTGAGGCTCATCTGCATTCTGAGCACTCATCTTTATTCATCTGCATTTTGATGGGTCTTCTTGGGCAGGGAGGAATGGGATAGGCTGATACTTACGCTTCAATAGGTAGTGTCCTGGCCACACACAAAGCACTGATTCACGCCGCACAAATAGCTGCAGGAAGGGCTGGGTTGAAAGGGATCCTTGTGTACTTCAGAGAATTGCTTTGAACTCACCCCCTATATCAAAGGGACTTTTGGGTTTAAGCACTGGGGTCTGACCCTACCAAATCAGTACACTACTGGACCTGGGAAGAACTTTGCTGGAGTAAGGACTGCAGAGCTGTAAGGATTGCCACTTCTCCTGGACTGACTGTTCTGAGGAACTGCTTCTCTGCTTTACTGAGCAGTCCTACTGCCTTTTGTTCTCTGCCCTGCTGAGGACAAGGACTGGACCCATCCCACTTGAACCCAGAGTGACTCTAAGGGCGTGCTGGCTTGGCTCCTGTTTTCTTAAGTCCCAGGGATACAATAGACCTCCTGCAGTCCTGCTGGTGCTGTTGGACTCTGCTGTCTGTGAGTCCTACTATTGCCTGAAGAGCACCCTCCAGTCCTGTGCCTCAGACGAGGGTTCTGCAGCTGTTTTGCTACAAAACCAATGCATCATCACTACTGTGCCCGTCGAAACCGATGCATCGCCCTTCGATGCCGATGCAGAGGCTGTTCGATGACAACAGTTCCACAGCCTGTGCAGCCCTACGACACTCTGCGCGGCTCGATGACAACACAGTGCCTACATCTCTACAGAGCTCAACGATGATGCAGGAACCAACTATGTGAATCGGAACCAACGCATTGTGCTCTCAACTTTGACGTTTGCTCCATCCAAAGTACTTTTTCAGTGAGACCTGCGTGAGCCTCGTAGCTGGCCTGCCCCCCATCACGGTCAGTCAGAACTTTGGATTTCTATGGGTCTCTCGCGACCCCAAGTAACCTTTTGAATGCTAATGACTTGTAAGCACTATTTTTGCACTTATTTTTAAAAAATTCATATCTCAAATTCTACTGATTGGATTTTTGTCGCTTTGGTCTTGTTTTACTCAGATAAATATTCTCAATTGTTTAAAACTTGTGTAGTGTCTTTTTGTGGTGTTTTCATTGTGTTACTGTGTGTGCAGCACAAAACTTTATACATTGCCTCTTAAGTTAGGTCTGCCTGCTCTGTGCTAAGCTACCATAGCGTGAGCACAGGTAAATTTAAGGTGTGTATCTAGTTAACCCTGACTAGGATTGTGGTCCCTACTTGGACAGGGTGCAAACCTCTGCCAACTAGAGACCCAATTTCTAACAAATTAAATGTAGAGTTTTTGTTTTTAACAAAGCGAATCCAGCTGTTCACTGTGTTGTGGTTAATAATACAGAAATTAATAACTTTTCATATCATCAGTCTAATGTTAGCCTTAATGAATGGCCTGTCTGGAACAGTGTAATTCTGAATTTGGAAATGCACCTATTGGGATATTAGGTTTTCAGCAATGTACACACGTGAATGAGACATTTGTGAAACATTCTCATTGTCTTTGTTGAAAACTGACAAATATATATTAGGGAAGGCAGAAGTTCTAAGCGAGCATGTTCATTCTTAGGTTTCACCTAAAGACTCCTTTAGCTGTCTGTTATCCGAAGACCTGTTGTGTACAATACCAATAAATGCACAGGGCTGTGGATCAACTAATTTCTTATCATTTGTTGGCTTTCTTATCAATCATATTTCCTTAACTTGTATTTTATGTTTTTATTCCTCTCATGGAGTATAGTTTCTCTGCCATCTTTTTGATTGGATGACCTGTATCCTTCCACTGCTTAGATTCATGGAACAGCTTCTTTTTTTTTTTGCTTTCAGAACTCCAAGGGAGAGCAATGGTTTCCTTGATCTCTCCTTCTTTTCCCTGTGTGCTGATTCCCATTTCACATCTCCACTTCTACACTCTCCATTTTGCTCTCCCACCTCCCTTCCTGGTCCCCTCGTGCTCCCTGCCACATTCTGTCTTTTTTCTTTATTTATTTAACTTTTTAGGAGGAGAACCTGGCAGTTCTAACTTACTACTGAGCTGCTAATCTCTCTAAACAGGAATCTGTTATTTTGGAATGGTAAATTAAAAATAAACAAACAGCAACTGTGTCATGATATTTGTGCATGCGTGTGCATCATCACAATGGGCCTGGTGCTTGACTTTTCTTTTTGCAGAGGCTATTCAACATCAGCAAAAGCATTGCTTTTCTTTTTTTCCAATAATATTCAGCATCATACGTCATTGGCAAAGGCAAAAAGCTGGCTAATGGCTTTCAAAGGCCAGACCTTTTATCTTTGCCTGTGCTTGTGATTAAAGGTAGAATGCCTATGAAGCACAAACTAGCCCAACTCACATAGAATTTCAAAATTTGCTCCTAAAGGGTTATACCTAAGCTTTGACCAAATGTTTGACTTTGTTGCAATTCACAAATAATTCAAGCAGTGTTCCTAGGTAACTATGGCAGTCACAACCTCCAGGGAGTATGCGTATGCATAGGATTTTTACATTTGGAACTGCAACAACTGTACATTACTAAATGGGAAAATCAAGTGCAAGAATGCATTTTATTACTTTATTCTCCCCCATGGGAAAAAATCCACTTTGTATAGACCCCCACCATGTTCACACCATTCTATTTTATACAGCTCTTAACAGGAGTAAATATCTGACAGATTTTGCAGCGGAGAACTGCCTGCCAGCGTTTTATGAGTTGATTTTATCTTATGTTATGCCTATTTCTATAGTGCACTAATCATCCTTGAGGGTACCCAGGTGCCTCGCAGGTAGGTAGGCAGTGGACTTCCAAGGTGGGATTAGTCGATGAGCCAGGTTTTCAGCTTCTTGCGGAACTCAAGAAGAGATGAGGAGGTTCTGATGTGCTGTGGCAGGACGTTCCAGGTTTGGGGGATCTGACAGAAGGCAAGACCTATGGTTCTGTATTTGTGTATGTGAGGTGCATGTGTTAAAAATAGTTCAGCTGTTTGGAGGTGTCTAGAAGGGTTATTAAGGTAGGCAGAGCCCATGTTGTGTAATGTTTTGTGTGTTTGTGGGACTAATTTGAATTGAGTGTGCTTGTGTATGGGGAGGCAGTGAAGTTCTTTGAAGTGTGGAGAGATGTGGGTGCGGAGGGACAAGTTGGGGAAGAGTCTTGCTGCAGCATTTTGGACAGTTTGGAGCCTGTTCAGGAGCTGTCTGGGGATTCCCGTGTAGACTTTGTTGCAATAGTCGAGTCTGCTGGTTACCAGGGTCTGTGTGCCTATTTTTGTGGTTGTCATATGAAGATATTTTTATAGCATCCTCAGCATGTAGAAGCAGGTGGAGGTCACCATTTTTACCTGGGCTGACATGTCAAGCTTGTCATCAAGAATGATTCCTAGGTTTCTTGCGTGAGCGATAGGGACTAGTGTGGGGTTGAGGTCTGCTTGCCGCCAGGTGAAGTCCCAGGCAGAGGTCTTTCTTCTAAAGATCACCACTTCAGTCTTGTCCATGCTGGGCTTCAGGCAATTGGATCTCATCGAGGTGGCCACTGTGGTCATGCCTTTGATGAACTTGGTTTTTGTTGTGAGGGTCTTGCCTGTTAGAGACTGTATCAGTTGACTGTCATCAGCGTAGGAAAGAATGTTGATGCAGTGTGATCTGATGAGGTCTGCCAATGGGGTCATGTAGAAGTTAAACAAGGATGGACTGACAAATGATCCTTGTGGGAACTCCTCAGATGAGGTACTTGGCTTCTGACATGTAGGATGGCATGTTAACTCTTTGCGTTCCTCCTATAAGGAAGGAGGAGATACAGTTGAGGGTGGATACTTGGATGCCTATTTCATGTAGTCTTCTGACAGGAGTGGAGTGGGAGACCATGTCAAATGCTGTGGAGAGTTTGAGTAGGATGAGGGTTGCTGTTTCCCCTCAGTTGAGGATCATCCTGATGTTATATATTGCTGTGATGAGGACAGTTTTAGTGCCTGGTTGGACCTGAAGCCTAATTGAGTGGTGTCTCAGAGTTGGTGTGTGTCGAGGTGGTGGGTGAGTTGCTTGTTGATAATCTTCCCATTACTTTGGCTGGGTAGGGAAGAGTGGAGTTTGGGCGGTAGTTAGCTAGCTGGACACAGTTTTGAATTTTTCTTTAGTGGTGTGTTTACGGCAGCATATTTCCAGGGAAATTTGCAGTGATGATGGAGAAGTTCAGGATGCAGGTGATGAGGCCCCTATGTTGAAGATGTGGTGGGAACTGGGGGTTTGTCTGGTTGTCTCAGAGTCAACGGCTCCCATGATGTTGTCTTTCTCTTCTCTAGTGACTGTTTTCCAAGTTTTCAGGGTGTTACCAAGGTTTTCAGTGAGTAGGCTGGCAGCGAGATTGGTGGGGTCTGGTTGTGGGTCGAATCTGATGGTTTTGATTTTGTTGCTGAAGAATTCTGATAGTTTGTTGCATAAATCTTGTGAGGGGGTGATGATGTTCGTGGTGGAAGCTGGAGCAGCAAAATCTTTGCTGATCGCTAAGATCTCTTTGCAGCTATTGATTCTGTTTTCTATGTGCTCTGCTAGGACCTTCTTCGTGGTTTCTCTGATTTGCTGTTGATAGCATCTCAGTGCCGCGTTGAAGGTCCTTGTCTATTTCTTTGTGGTTTGTTGTCCACCTTCTCTCCAGCTGTTTGCAGTGTTATTTGTTTTTTCAGAGTTTATTGGTGTAGCAGCTCGCTTGCTTCCGGGTTCTCTTTTGGTTGTTGTGTTTGCGGGATCCCAGGGAGTCAGTGCACTCTGTGATGCATTTGTTGAGTTGTTTGACATTGCAGTTTAACTTGCCCGTGGGGTTGTGCTGGTTTATGCACAGGGTGTGGGACCAGTTTGATTCCATGATGCTGTTCCAGCTGCGTCTGGCCAGGCCGGTGGTGGGGGATTTTGTATGGAGAGGGATGTTGATTTGGAAGTGGACAATGGCATGTTCGGTTCAGTTGAGGGGGTGGTTCGGGTGATTTTGATTTTGTCAAAGGTGGCGAAGATTGGGTAGAGGGTGTGTTCGGTGGAGTGTGCTGGCCTGGTGATGTGTTGAGTTAGTCTCAGGTTTCCAAGGCTTCTGGGGAGTGCGATGGTGCTGGCGTTGTTTTGCTTTCCCAGATAAAAATAGGTCTCCTAGCAGGATGTAAGCTTTTGCATCGATAGTGAAAGGAACAACAAATTCAATTGTGTTGTTGCTGAAACCAGGTCTTGTTCCAGGCACGGGGTATACAAGGGTTCCAATCCGGGTTAAGGTTCTCAAGATTCTGAGTTTGAAGTGTAGATACCACATGTATGGGATTGTGATCTCTGTGGCAGTGGTGCAGCTAATGGTTTCTTTGAAGATTATTGCGATTCCTCCTGCTGCTTTGTGTTAGTGATCTTGCCAGGACAGCTTTGGCGATGTTGGGAGCTGACTCAGCAGTTAGTCAAGTTTCCATGAGGAAGAGGATATCATGGACACCATTGTCGAGAATGTACCAGATTTCCATGCAAAGGTTTCTGAGTGAGCGAGTGCTGAGGACCATGCATGATAGTTTGTTGTGGGATATGTGTTTGCTAGTTGGAGTGGGCATTGTGTTATGCGTAGGTTGGGTGTGTGTGGGCAGTGCTGGTGTTGAGGGTGTGTTCTTGCAGATGAAGTAACCGTGGGTACAAGCGAATACTACTTCTGTGTTGTACACTGTGGTGCTGCAGCAGTGGGGGGACAGGCGTCCCGGGTTGCATGCCCGAAGGGAAGCTGCAGAGTAGCCTTAGGAGGACAGTTGGTTCAGGGTTCATGGCGATGGCGATGGCGCGGTCTAAGTGCAGACAGGAGCAGACGGGCTTGCTTTTCGCATGCCTTTGATGTGCAGGCAGTGCCCGCTGCATGCGTCCCCACTGCGGCCGCCATTAAGTAGGTCCTAGGAGGAGGAGGAGTGCAGGGAGTGGTGGGCAAGGCTTAGCCAGAGCATGGAAAGGAGCAAGAGACACAGGAAGGCTAGGTAAGGAGGAGGAGGGAATGGGGGCACAGGAGGTGGGAGGCAGGTACCATTAAAATGGCAATGCCAAAAAAGGCAAAAGAGCAAAAGGACAAATGAGTGAAAATGCAAAAATGAGCAGAACGTCAAAGATGAGCAAAGAGTGAGAGGCAAAATCGAAAAGAGGGAGTGGCAGAAGCAGGAAGAGTGAGATTCCAAAGAACAAAGAGTGAGAGGCAAAAGAGCAAAGAGTGAAGGAAATGAGATAAAAGAGTGAGAGAAACAAGGCACAAGTGAGAGAGAAATAAAAAGAGGCAGATCAAAGGAAGAGGTGAGAAAAGCAGGAGGCAGCACTCGAAGGTGCAGCTGAGGCAGGTGCCTTGAGGTGCAGTAGCCGGGTCTGCAAGGACCTAGACCAGTCTGAGAAGTGGTCCAGGTAAATTGGGAGGACAGGGCATAGGCACCTGTTTTTGCAGAGGTATCCATATTGGAAGACCCACAACTTGATTCTGTGCCAATTCATAGAAATTATTTAGAAATGTACTGTACTTTTTCTAGTGTTTGCATTTTTGACCATCATGGACAGAGTAGAACAACTCTCCTGTGAATCTGCAGCTGCAGGTTGCCAAGAGTAATGGTGCGATTGTTTTATGACTTCTGTGTTATTCACCTGCATTACCATTTGCAAAAATGTAAATGAATAAATGTATTAGATATACATTTACACATGTATAAAATGTAACACAATTCTTTTAATAATTTTTCTTCAATGTAAAAGTATGTTTTCGTTTGGAAAATCTCCTTTAAATTCATACTCCCAAATTTTGGGCCATGCTCATTCTCCTTTTGTATCTCAAATGTGCATTCATTCCTGTCTAACAGGAGCAAATTTAGGTGACAATTCAGTTAGGGAATCTGTTTGTAAATGTTGGGGAATACCCACAAACTGTTTGTGAGTGTTCATCCAATTACACCACACTTTAAATATATATTTCACCTAGGAGTAAAGTCACGTTAGACTGGAAGTTCCCATTTTGTGAATAAGAAAGTCAGATTTGCACTCTTAAATGCTGCCTTTGCGCATATAAATAAAACTTAGATGCATATTTATGAAAATAGTGGCACAGGGCAGCGCAGCAAGTCACCTTGCTGCGCTGCCCTTTGTCACTGGGAAAGGACAGGAAAGCCCCATATTTAAGCAATACTGTTCATTCCTATCCTTTCCCCCTTCCCTGGTGCCATTTCGGCAGCCTAATACCAACGCAGGCACCCTTGTTTATGTGGGACACCTTCCTACACAAATACAATCCATACAGGAAGAATGTAGCGCACATAGAAAGAGGAAAAAACAAGGAGAAATAAAGATATTTCTCCTCATTATGCATCACCTGGGGAAGCGTACCTTTTTTTGCGCAGTTGTCAGGTTTACCAGGTTTGATAAATCTGGGCATGCATCAAAAACCATGGGATTTGCCTGGGAACACCCACCTCAATGCCCATGGAACACCTCACTTGCGCAGATTAAGGCAACGCAGCGATTTGCGCTGCATTGCCTTACTCCAAATTTTCGAAGCCATTCGAAACTACGCATAGTGGCTGTGCGTGGCTTCATAAATCTGGTTTAGAGGTTTGCATCACGCATGTACCACGTTGCGGTTGCAAACGTGACGCAAGTATCTAGGTAAACGAACTCCTGAGCAAACCATTACTCTATCGGGTGGAATCAGAGCAAATGATTTATTTAAGTTCATTAAATGGTTATCAATGACACATTTGAAAAAAACAGTTTTGTAGCCGCTGTTTAATTCTAAAACAAGCTCTGCAGCAAGCCGTCTGTTATCATTAATCCACAAACCACCCATTAACTTTGCAACCAGTTCAAGAGTGCTAACATGTCCTGTATCTTTCAACGGCTGCCCTGGTGATGAATGTGCTGAGCCAGCCTGGGAGACTGTGGTGGATGTGCCTTAGATTTAGTGCTGAATCAGCCCTGGGAGAAAGGGCTGGGCCAAGAGATCACAGCTGTCACTCGGCTGTGGGAAACAGTTCAGAGATTGTCTGATCTGGTCATTCCCATGAACTTGAGGTTTACAGTGGGAACTTTTGGAAGGTGACACGATCATTTTAGGAGATCTGTAACATAAAGAAAGAAAGTCTGCTAGCAATCAATCCGCAGGTTACTGTGCTTCCAAAGGTGATTTGTTTCCATAAAGATGCACTTATTATTTAACCTGCACAATTACACACTGATAATGTTTATATCGATCACTTGTGTAAGGCTATGCTGCTGTACGCCCTTCTAGTAAACACAGAGAGTTCATTTATGTGAATATGTAAAAACCACAAGCGAATTCAGGTTAAACATAGTCTGCTTCTATTGTTTCTAGTTTTTCAAAGCGTTTTATTTCAAGTGTTATTTAGTCATTGTGACTAAACGCGTGACTCTCATTGCTTACAAATATAAAAAACAAATCCTGCCCGCTTCTGGTTTACTTAATGCAAGACAAGCAGACGTTTAAAAATCAAGAGATCAGGGGGCGCTAGAGGGCGCACGGCAAGATGGCCGCACTCTAGTGAGGCTCTGCCCGGCTGCGCCACAATCCGACCAAAATCCGCCTACCAAACTTTCAATCCGGTGGCATAGAGGAGTGTGCCTGACGAGGGAAGTGTACCCGCCTCGACTGACGACCTTGGGGCTGCCCGAGACAAGGGGAACGGCGTAATTTCTGCGGTGGCAGCTGCGGCTGTGCGATCCCAAGATGGCGGCGCCCGGGGGGCTCTGAGGTCCGCCGTCTGTGTCGGAGACTTGCGCCTTGCTGGCGCATGAGGAGGACGGCGTTGTATCCGGCGGACAGCTGTGCCGATTATCGTTGCTGCGGTGGACCCCGGGAGGCAGTGTGCGGAGACGCGAGGGCGACGATTGCGGGCACCTGCAGAAGCGGCGACGGAGAAGGGCCCCGGTATCCCTGGCGCCGGAGGTGGTGAGTGGGGCATGGCCTAGTACAGGCCTGAGGCTGCGGTGGCGGGTGCAGGTCTAAAAGCGGGCTGCGTCCTACGGGCCGCTATAAGGTGCTGGGGTGGGCTGGTGGCCCTGGCCGGGCCTGCGTACGGAGTTGGCCCCCTGAGTGCTGAGAGTGGGGGGACTGCTGGGCCCCAGCCCCTCCATCGGTGGGACTAGCGGGGATCCTCCTGCCATCGCTGCCGGTGTGGGAGTGTACGGGCCGTCCCGCGCTGCCCACTGAGAGGAACTGTTAAAGTAATCGCAATCACTGTTAAAGTACTGGGAGACCTGCGGGGGCCACATGAACATATTTGCCCTTGGACCGGAGTTGCCTGACTCCTGGTTGCCTTCCCCCGGGATGGAGAACAGGATTTGGCTGAAACGAGCATTCACCTGGCGCTAGATGCGCCGCGACGCACCGGCTGGTCACATCGGCTGAGGCGGTGTGGGTCGGTCGGGGGCCCGGCAGCAGTCTCAACAGCTGAGTGATTTGCACTACATTGATCGCCCATGCCCACATAGTCACGGTGCTATTGACCGGCGAGGGGACAGTCGGTGCTGAGGCATTGGATGCTGCGCGGCCTGCCTAGGAGAGACGCGTCTGAGAACAGCTGCTGCGGGGCCTGGGACGGGGCGCCTTCCCCTATGGCCGGGGATATATGCTGGGAGCTGTTCTGCGGTGCGATGCAGGAGTAGCGGCGCCTCTGCTGGTTATGATCTTTCAGGCCTAGCTACACTCGAATTGCGGTCCCTGCTGCTCTATGTCCGTGGGCCGGCCCATGATCGCGTGTCTGCTGCGCGGGTGACCTCCCCTGTGTTCCCCATCCGCCCATCCACCCGTTCTTCTTGGTGTGGGCCTCCGCTCCTCGGCCGCGGCCTGGTGGCCACCTGGGGAGCTGGACGGAGGTGGGGGTACCCACGGACCTTTGCTCGGCCCCTGCTAAGGACGTTGTATGTGCCAGGCTCCAAGATAATCCCGGTGAACAGGTACATCTAAGAATTGGGCGACATGGGCAAGACGGACAAAACTCAACCCCGCCTCACGTTCGAGGCGCACAAATCCGCCAAGGTATCGCAGAAGGCCGCCTCGGATTCTGAAGTGGACTCATCGGAGGGGGCCCCCTCGAGCCTTGAAGCCACGCTCTTGGCGATGCAGCGAAGCCTCCAATCTATCGAGGGCACAATGGCAGCGGTTAATCATCGTCTGGACCATATGTCATCACAATTGGAAAAACAGAGCGCCCGCATGGGGGAAGTGGAGCAGCGGGTCTCCGCAGCAGAGGACGGCCTGAGTGAAGTCGCCGGGAAAGCTCTGAATATGGAAAAGGTCCTGTCTGTCATCCAGGCCAAGAACGAGGATTTGGAGGCCCGCTCTAGGCGTAATAATATTCGCCTTATTGGTCTGCCGGAGTCTACCAATGTTGGCAGAATGGAGACATTTATAGAAAAATTGATTATAGATCTTTTTGGCACAGAGCAGCTATCTCCCATGTTCATCGTGGAGCGGGCGCATCGCTCACTGGCCACTCGCCCGGCTCCTGGGGCTCCCCCGCGGCCCATCATTGCGAGAGTATTGAACTATAGGGACCGTGATGCAATACTACGTCTGGCACGAGAGAAAGGCACCATTGAACACCAGGGCAACCGACTCTCCTTCTTCCCAGATTTTACGGTGGCAGTTCAGGCGGTGAGAAGGGAGTTTGCCGATGTTAAAAAATTTCTCAGGTCTGAGGAGGTCCCATACGCCATGCTCTACCCGGCCCGCCTGAGGATTGGCCCTGACGGAGACTCTCACATTTTCAACAACCCTAAGGCGGCCCTTGAGCATGCCAAATGCCTTAAGCGAAGACGACATGATGCCAGCATGCAGTCGGACACAGAGGAACATTAGGTTCCTGGGGTGAACTTACAGAAATACCTGGCTGCTTGGTTTGCCCCTCAGTTGAGTGGGTTCTACATGTTGCTCATGTCGAGTTCTTATTCTACCTATGCCTTGTAGTATTCCCACACCCATGGAGCTGCTGACGAGGTCCAATGTGTTACACACGCTGTTATATTGGGTATGGGCTCTTGAGTATTGTTGTTTGTAGGCACAGTTCCAGCTCCCGCTCAGCCACCTCCTGCTAGATGGGAGGGTAGTTGCACTCTAGCGCCCTACATGGGTATACCCCAACTAAGGTTTCCACCTTTGTTTGATGGGATGGGAAGGGGGGGTTGGTCGGGATGGCTTTAGCAAGTTGGGGATGCTGAAGTGGGAGGGGGACAGGGGGATGCGAAAGGGGGATACCCTCTGGCACTGTATGTCTCGTATTTTCTTGCATTTCATCTTTCTTTTCATTGTAATAGTACGTATATGGCTCTAATGTATCCAATTGTTCTGTCATCTCGCCGATTACTGACCGGATGAGTGGAAATCTACGACTCTTGACTTGGAATGTCCGGGGCCTTAACTCCCCTATAAAGATCAGGGCAGTGTTCGCTTACCTAGACAGAATGAACATCCACATTGCCTTCCTACAGGAGACTCACCTCACGAAATTATCTGATAAGAATGTGTGGGCAAGGTGGGCTGGGCTCCGGGTGGCCTCCTCCTACTCTAGTTATGCCCGGGGTGTGCTGACCTTGATAAAGAAAGGGATACATTTTCAGGTCCTCCGCTCTGAGATAGACGACCTGGGGCGAGTGGCACTGGTGCATGGTCTGCTGGGTGGGACGAGTGTTCTGTTTGTGAATGTGTACGGGCCAAATGTTGACGACCCGGCATTCTTCGCTGATATCTGGCGCCGCATCTCTGGGTTCCCTGATGCGGAAATCATATGGGGGGGGGGATTTTAATGTGTGTTTGGATATGGATGCTGACCGAATGGGCAGTGAGGGGACACGACCTAAACTAGCTGCGGAGACATTACGTGGCATGATGGATGCCGGATGCCTGAAGGATGTCTGGCGTCTGCAGCACCCTGGTAAGCGGGAGAGTATGTTCGTGTCGGCGGTACACGGGACATGGTCCCGCTTGGACTTCTGGCAGGTCACAGAAGCTGTATGCCCCTGGGCGACAGGAGTGCGTCATCTAGCCCGGACGTTGTCAGATCACTCCCCGGTGCTGCTGGATATACGCGTCCCTGCAAAACACACAAGATGATGGACGGAATGCTGCACATTGGCAAACATTCACCCCCAGTCACAGATCTGGGTTTAATCCATCGTTATTTTGCTTCACCACGCCACCCCAGTTCAGACATAGCCGTATGCAAATCAGTCTTGACCCTGTGCCTCATGGGAACAGTCCAGACCGAACTGCCAAGCCACGTCTTCCTGGACCGGAATCAAGCATCCTAGGACCGGTTTCTGGCTATCAACCTTCATCAGCCAGGATAGCTTGACTCCAGTGGCGCAGTGAGCACGGGACCCACGTCTGGGCATACCCTTCCCACATAGGGCGAAATGCAAAACACACAAGATGATGGACGGAATGCTGCACATTGGCAAACATTCACCCCCAGTCACAGATCTGGGTTTAATCCATCGTTATTTTGCTTCACCACGCCACCCCAGTTCAGACATAGCCGTATGCAAATCAGTCTTGACCCTGTGCCTCATGGGAACAGTCCAGACCGAACTGCCAAGCCACGTCTTCCCTGGACCGGAATCAAGCATCCTAGGACCGGTTTCTGGCTATCAACCTTCATCAGCCAGGATAGCTTGACTCCAGTGGCGCAGTGAGCACGGGACCCACGTCTGGGCATACCCTTCCCACATAGGGCGAAATGCAAAACACACAAGATGATGGACGGAATGCTGCACATTGGCAAACATTCACCCCCAGTCACAGATCTGGGTTTAATCCATCGTTATTTTGCTTCACCACGCCACCCCAGTTCAGACATAGCCGTATGCAAATCAGTCTTGACCCTGTGCCTCATGGGAACAGTCCAGACCGAACTGCCAAGCCACGTCTTCCCTGGACCGGAATCAAGCATCCTAGGACCGGTTTCTGGCTATCAACCTTCATCAGCCAGGATAGCTTGACTCCAGTGGCGCAGTGAGCACGGGACCCACGTCTGGGCATACCCTTCCCACATAGGGCGAAATGCAAAACACACAAGATGATGGACGGAATGCTGCACATTGGCAAACATTCACCCCCAGTCACAGATCTGGGTTTAATCCATCGTTATTTTGCTTCACCACGCCACCCCAGTTCAGACATAGCCGTATGCAAATCAGTCTTGACCCTGTGCCTCATGGGAACAGTCCAGACCGAACTGCCAAGCCACGTCTTCCCTGGACCGGAATCAAGCATCCTAGGACCGGTTTCTGGCTATCAACCTTCATCAGCCAGGATAGCTTGACTCCAGTGGCGCAGTGAGCACGGGACCCACGTCTGGGCATACCCTTCCCACATAGGGCGAAATGCAAAACACACAAGATGATGGACGGAATGCTGCACATTGGCAAACATTCACCCCCAGTCACAGATCTGGGTTTAATCCATCGTTATTTTGCTTCACCACGCCACCCCAGTTCAGACATAGCCGTATGCAAATCAGTCTTGACCCTGTGCCTCATGGGAACAGTCCAGACCGAACTGCCAAGCCACGTCTTCCTGGACCGGAATCAAGCATCCTAGGACCGGTTTCTGGCTATCAACCTTCATCAGCCAGGATAGCTTGACTCCAGTGGCGCAGTGAGCACGGGACCCACGTCTGGGCATACCCTTCCCACATAGGGCGAAATGCAAAACACACAAGATGATGGACGGAATGCTGCACATTGGCAAACATTCACCCCCAGTCACAGATCTGGGTTTAATCCATCGTTATTTTGCTTCACCACGCCACCCCAGTTCAGACATAGCCGTATGCAAATCAGTCTTGACCCTGTGCCTCATGGGAACAGTCCAGACCGAACTGCCAAGCCACGTCTTCCCTGGACCGGAATCAAGCATCCTAGGACCGGTTTCTGGCTATCAACCTTCATCAGCCAGGATAGCTTGACTCCAGTGGCGCAGTGAGCACGGGACCCACGTCTGGGCATACCCTTCCCACATAGGGCTGAAATGCAAAACACACAAGATGATGGACGGAATGCTGCACATTGGCAAACATTCACCCCCAGTCACAGATCTGGGTTTAATCCATCATTATTTTGCTTCACCACGCCACCCCAGTTCAGACATAGCCGTATGCAAATCAGTCTTGACCCTGTGCCTCATGGGAACAGTCCAGACCGAACTGCCAAGCCACGTCTTCCCTGGACCGGAATCAAGCATCCTAGGACCGGTTTCTGGCTATCAACCTTCATCAGCCAGGATAGCTTGACTCCAGTGGCGCAGTGAGCACGGGACCCACGTCTGGGCATACCCTTCCCACATAGGGCGAAATGCAAAACACACAAGATGATGGACGGAATGCTGCACATTGGCAAACATTCACCCCCAGTCACAGATCTGGGTTTAATCCATCGTTATTTTGCTTCACCACGCCACCCCAGTTCAGACATAGCCGTATGCAAATCAGTCTTGACCCAGCATGCGAGAGGCCGCCTTTTCAGTGGCGACTGCAGCCATCCTCCCTGATGGACCCGGTCTTTAAGGCCACGGTGGGGGAGGCTATTCGTAATTTCTTTCGGGAAAATGCTGGCTCCGTTGATAGCGCTGGGACCATGTGGGAGGCATTCAAGGTTACTATCAGAGGGGTCTGCATGGGGGCACAGGCTGGAGTACTGTGGGATTTGCGACGCAGGATTCACAAACTCGCGGGAGATATCTCTGCCTTGGAAAGAGCCTACGAGGCGGACCCGCTGCCCGAAACCTTGTCCAAGATTCGTGCATTAGTCACGGAACACAACGAAACCAGTGACCAGGAGATGAGACATAGATCTAGACGTAGCATGGCCAGATATTACGGTGAGGGGGGTCGGCCCAGTCGCTCGCTCGGAAGCTGGATGCGCCGCGAAGCCAGCAGTATATTACTGAGATGCTTGATGAGACAGGCGCGGCCCGCTTTGGCACGGCGGCTATCAGTGAGACCATACTTGACTATTACACAACCCTTTATAGCAATAAAGACATGGCGCAGACAGACGATATCCACTCGTACCTAGATGATGTAGCGTTGGGCTGGTTGGCCCCTGGCCATCGGGAATATCTCACTCAGCCGTTCGATGAGGAGGATGTGAAGACTTCTATTATGTCCCTCCCTACTGGCAAAGCGGCGGGCCTGGACGGTCTTCCGAGCGAATTTTACAAGGCATTCGTTGAAGATCTGGCCCCTAGACTCCTTGAAGTATATGCGGAGGCATACGACACCGGCCGTCTTCCACCTTCGCTGCGGGAGGCTCTCCTAGTTATGCTTTTGAAACCTGATAAGGAGCCCAATTGCTGCGACTCTTACAGGCCATTCTCAATGCTTAACATTGATACCAAGATATTAGCCAAAATGATCGCTCTTCGTCTTCAGCCGCTGGTCCCCTTACTGGTGCTTTCGGACCAGTCTGGATTTGTGCCTGCGAGGTCTACTGTGCTCAACCTGCACACTATCTTTGCTACTTTACACTATTTTGATGCCGATTTCCAGGCTGTGGCGGTGCTGCTCGACGCTACCAAAGCGTTCGACTCCCTCTCTTGGGAGTACATGTTTACCGTCCTCACCAGGATGGGTGTCCCCCCGTTCTTTTTACAGTGGATCAGGGTTCTGTACTCCGCTCCTGCGGCTAGGGTTCGGGTAAATGGCTGGGTATCCTCTGTATTTCCCATAGGCAGAGGCACGAGGCAGGGATGCCCCCTGTCGCCAATGCTATTTGCCTTGGCATTGGAGCCTCTGGCCTGCAAGCTGCGCCAGCTCCATGCCTCTGCGGTGTTGCTCTTCAGACTACGGCCACTGGTTGTCTCGCTGTACGCGGATGACATGTTGCTATATGTCCGTGAACCTGCGACCTACCTCCCGGCATTGCTGCGAGAATACGTCCGGTTTGAAGGTTTCTCTGGCTTAGGGATAAACTGGGCCAAGTCGACGGTCTTCCCCTTGACGGCAAGTACCTGCGAGTTCGAAATGGACTTCCCTCTGGCCTGGACCCAGGAACCGGTAAAATATCTCGGGATTTGGTTACACAGGGATCCGGCCTGAATTACGGACGTACTACTTCTCAACTTACCGAAAGGGCGGAGAGATGGGCTCGTCTGCCGCACTCACTAGCAGACCGCAGAGCAGTCATCAAAATGGTCATATTGCCTAAATTATTATATTTATTCGTGAATATTCCTATCCGTCTGAACGTTTCTGTTTTTAAGTCACTACAGACGGCCCTACTGTCGTTTGTCTGGGGGGGCAAAAAACCTCGTTGTAGCTGGGACACCCTAGTACAACCCTTTGATCACGGCGGCTTTGAGGCTCCTGATATGCGCCTCTACTATTTGTGCGCTCAGGCGCAGTTTGGGCATTATTGGTTCTTTCCGCAACGTCTTCTACCTCACACTGCGATTGAGGCGGATGCGATCCTTCCAATTCCATTGGTGGCTGCGGCTCTCTCGGGGGGGGGGCTGGAGGTCCCCGGACGGAAATCAACCCGGTCCAGTGCACTGCCTGGGCCTGGCGGACGCTGGAGAGTCGTGCGATGCTACCTTACCTTTATGCCCCCAAGTTGCCGATAGCAGCGCATCCCGGTATATCTGCACTGCAGGAGCGCTTGGCGCGGACCACGTTACAGGCAGTCGGGATCACCCGAATGGGGGACTTCTATAAACAGGGCCAGTTTCGTTCGCTACAGGACGTGCAGGCAAGCCGGCCTCATGATGCTCTGCTGGGTTTTACGTATGTGCGGGTTCGTCAGGCCATTCTACAGGATGTCTACCCTGGCTTCCCCGCGGAGCCTCGGACACTGCGGGCACTGCAGGCAGTGCTCGCGGGCGAGGCTCGTCAGGGACTGATCACTAAACTCTACAATACATCTCTACATGAGCGGGAGGCAGAGGCACATCCCTCGTACGTCAAATGGAACGCTGCCCTGGGAGGGGTGCTGTCGGCGGACCAGTGGTACAATTGCTGCAGACTGACTGGGCGACTGACGGCTAACTGCAACCTTCGTATTATACATTTTACATTTTTACACCAACTTTACTATACCCCCGTACAATTGCGGAGATTTGGACTGCGAGATGATGCTTGCTGTGTGCAATGTGGGCAGGCAGACGCTGATTTCCTACATCTTTCATGGCTCTGTCCGGGGATAGCTGCCTTTTGGGCTAAAGTGGTGAATGTGCTCACGGATGTCGTATCGGAGTGGGTGAAGTGTATGCCGGAGTTATGTTTGTTGGGCAGTGTGACGTCCTTGAAACCGTGCAATAGGAGACTGGTTGCAGTGGCTACACTAATGGCTAAGCGAGCCATGGCACAATGCTGGGGCGCAAAGGGGCTGCCCACGGTTTGTAAGTGGCTCAGGGATCTATCCTACTGTAGGGAGCAATTGGAAATCTATGCGGAAGAACTGCCCGAATCGTCCCGCCCTAAGGACTTTTGGGCCCCGCTTACTCTATCTCATGAACCATCCTGACCTTTAAGCTGGTATGCCCTCTATGTCTCGTTACTGGGGGTGCCTGCATCACTCTCCCTTGGACTCCTGTCTTATCCTTGTGGATGTGCCGAGTAAAAGCCAAATTGTTCCTGATTTACTTGCCATATTATCGAAGTGCCAGAGGGGGAGGGAGGAGGGGGGGTTCTGTTCTGTTTCTATGCTAAGACTGGTTGTTATTTATTTGTCTCTTATTTACCAAGGCAACGCGGGAGGTAATATCATGCTGATAACTATCTGTCTTTTACTTCCTCCTTGACGCGGCCGGCCCTCAGTGGTTGAGGCGGCTTGCTGTGTATCTTTCTTCTGCTCCCACTGCTGTACACAATCACGCCTTCCACTGCCGGCCCCTGTGGGGATGTAGGCAATATGCTGCATTCTGCAATACTTCCTTTGTTTTTGCCTTTAATAAAGGTTTTCAAAACTCAAAAAAAAAAATCAAGAGATCTGTCTCCTTTCTCGGAAGTTACCGCTGCGAGGCACACTAGGCCTCGTCCCTCCAACAGAGAGGGAATGGGCGGTTCAAGACTTCGGCACTATATATACTGCAGTTCTCACAACACCCAGGCTTGGATAGTCACATTCAAAAGTGTCACGAAGTCTCTAGCTGATTTCAACCATTAGCCTTATAAAGGTAATGAGAAAGATGGAAAACAATGGGGTATATTCACAAGAAGATGTGCTAAACATCTCCAAAAAATGTTAACGCAACTTCACACATCGCAGTCTATTGCGGGAAAATAACCCTGTGTTAACGTGGAATACACAACACGGCGGTACCATGCAATAGTCTCCCGAAAACGCGGACAATGTCCGCGATACAACAACCGCGACGGTGATAAAAACCCAAACCCCAACGCAAAAAAACATGGGCCAAACCGCGATGAGGAAATCAGCGATAAGCAGCGCCAGGCCTCCAATACACACACGGCAGGCGGGAAAATCACTATAAAAGTAGAAAAAACACACAAACACAAAATAACCAACACCGAAGCACCATGGAGGCATCCGGAGCAGGCACAGAGGACGAGCGGAACCCCACAAGCACCCCTGACAACCAGCCTGGGACCTCGGGGACAGGGAAGGGCAAGGACAAGATGAAGAGGAAGAGGCGGTTCGGTCCGCAGGAGAATAGGATCCTGGTCATGGAGGTGATGGAACACCATCAAGAACTGTTCGCCACCGCCAATGTGTCATTGGGCACCAAAAATGGAATATGGCGGTCCATCGTGGACAAGGTGAATGCTGTCGGAGAGCACAAGAGGTCAATGGACGAGGTCAAGAGGCGATGGATTGACATCAAGCGCAAAACCAAGGAGAAACTCGCAGGCAACCAGAAGGCAGCAATGCAGACTGGAGGTGGGAGCCCAGCGCCACAGCTGGACCTGGACGACATGGAGGAGCTGGTGTCGACAGTCATCAGTGTGGAGACCGTGGCAGGAGTCGGGGGAGCGGACACTGCTCAACATGACACAACACAACAGCAACAGGGTGAGTAACCACCAGGTACTGGGGGGTCGGGGGGAGTTGGCCACAATGGCACACATGCACAATCAAGCAGAGCACAGTGCACACCCACAATGACTCTGGATCATGGCCCTGATCTACAGACTGTCACAATGTACATTGCCATGCTGTCTGAATGTGAACATGTACCATGCGGTTACATACATGTGGACACATTGTAATACAGCATCTCCCCTTCACATTGCAGAGGCACCGTCAACACCTCCTGCAGAGCAGTCCCAGCCACTCTTCACTGATGACGAGGAGGACACCCCCAGCATCGACACCCAAGCCCTCCAAGACATCATTGACATCATCCACAACTCACCTCCAGGATCAGGGCAGCCCAGCTGCATCAAGGAGACCCCACCCACTCCACAAACCACCCAGCAGGAGGCCCCCACAACCCCGGCTGTCTCCCAAGACCCCCACGAACAACACATGGCCTTCCAACGCCGTGTGTTGGAGGGCCAGAGGGAGATGACTGAGCAGGTGTGGGTGGGGTTCAACATCATGGCTTCCAAACTTGACGCCATCCATGGGTGTCTAAGTCCCATCAGGGACCACCTCCAGTCCCTAACGGACACCCACAGGCCGCTCCATGGTCTCCAACGAGCCCTGGCTGACATCGCTGGATTCATGACTCGGAGACAAGAACACCTGTCCGCTCAGAGTGGCTCCAGCGATCTCAGGCATGAGCTGGCACATATGCGGAGGCTCATGGAGGACATGGTGCGGATGGAGGCAGAAAGGATGGCAGCCACCGCTGCACATCAGCAAAATGTAGATGGATCTACCATGCCCTGCATATCCTCATCATGGCATTGCTGCCACAAGGCGTGGCGCAGATGAATGCTGCTGCTCCTACACCATCCACATCTCCGCCCCCTGGTGTGTCAGTGCCTCACAGTGCGGCAGGCATTTCCACTCCGGCACCTGATGTGTCACTGCCACACAGTGCGGCCGACAATCCACCTCCGGCCCCTGATGTGTCAGTGGCACACAGTGCCACAGCCGGAACTGCACCACCCACAGGTGGGGCAGAGCACACATCCGAGGGCGAGGACGTGGATGGGATTGAGATCAGAAGAAGGCACTAGCATTCATTTCCGCCACCTGGCCTGTTGCTGCTTGGTGCCGCACATGGCCCCATGACCTTCCACTGACCCCCGATACACTCTGCTGCACTCACCTTGGCCTGCGACATGGACTGCCATATCCTGTTTGGTGACAAATGACACGGCGACCAGACTGCGGACTGTACTCTTCCTCTTCCACTGTACTTGTCATTCCCCGATGGACTCTGGCTGGCCCTCCATGGGCCTATATTGTGAAGTGGGGTTGGCATGGCCCTGTACTGCTCCAGATGCAAAACTCCACTGAATGTGCATTAAACATTCAGAAACGCACTGCTGTGTCATGTCTTTCATCATTCATGTATGAATGTGTGGATGAATGTAGGGACAGTGATACCCCTAATGTCAATGGTGCTCATCTAGTGGGATTCCAGTCACAGTGTGCTACATTGCCGATTGCGTTCTGGGTGCCGTAGACACTACAACAGGGACACACGCATTAGTCACTTCCTTGTCCGGACATGGACTGAACCACGCCCAGAGCCCCAGAGTCATTGTTGCAAGCCCTGCGCTGGTCCGGCGTACGCCAGGCCAGACCACTTCGCTTACGCTCTGAGGGGGGGGCCACATAGCTACATGTCGCAGGTTTACACACTAGTGGTCTGCAGGTCACTGGTTTAGTTGTCAGCATGTCACGGCCACTCCCTGAGGGCAGGTTTGCACACACACCACACCCATCTGGCACAGGCGTCACAGGCCATGTGACCCTGTCAATATAAGGGGCCGACAACGTCACATTCCCCACTGCCGGTGGTGACTGGATGACGGACGTTCCACGATTCTCAATCATAAAGGGCCCATGAGTTGTTGCGCACAGGGTTAGTCGCACCCGAAGCCATGCAGCTGTCATGGGCCTACCACCACGTGGCGCTGACTGGGGTTGCACAGGGTTAGTGGCACCCGAAGCCTTGCGGCCGTCACAGGCCTACCACCACATGGCGCTGACTGGGGTTGCACAAGGTTAGTGGCACCCAAAGCCTTGCGGCCGTCACAGGCCTACCACCACATGGCACTGACTGGGGTTGCACAGGGTTAGTGGCACCCGAAGCCTTGCGGCCGTCACGGGCCTACCACCACGTGGCGCTAACTGGAGTTGCACAGGGTTAGTGGCACCGAAATTGCTGAGCGGGTGTGCAGCCTGCGATGATGACGTGTGCACTGATGTGGTCTCTGCCATTGATGCCTCAGGACTCTGCGTCATGTGTGGGACCTGCTGGGCCGCGGTGCGGGTCCGCATGATGTGGAGCATGCCATGGTGGCGGGACCGGGGCCTGGAGCTTGCACGGGCACGTGGTGTGCCCACTGGTGGACACACCGTTGGCGGCAGGTGAGCAGTGGGCCTGGGTGCGCAAGGGCGGACAGCCAGCGCTGGCCGGCGGGAGGGGGTAGGGTGCAGCTGCATGTGTGCGCAGGGACGGACAGGCATTGTTGCCGTGTGCAGTGAGATGGACTCTGCCATGATTGACTCTGGCCTTGATTACAGATTGCAGACCTGGTGGCTTGCAGTGTATACCGGCATGTGGTTGGAGACACACCGGTGGCAGCAGGTGAGCAGTGGTGCCTGGGTGCGCGGGGCGGCAGTGTCCCTCCCTCTCTCTCTCTCCCTTCCTTTCCTTCTCTCTCTCTCTCCCTTCCTTTCCTTCTCTCTCTCTCTCCCTTCCTTTCCTTCTCTCTCTCTCTCTCTCTCTCTCCTTCCCTTCCTTCTCTCTCTCTCTCTCTCTCTCCTTCCTTTCCTCTCTCTCTCTCTCTCCCTTCCTTTCCTTCTCTCTCTCTCTCCCTTCCTTTCCTTCTCTCTCTCTCTCCTTTCCTTCTCTCTCTCCCTTCCTTTCCTTCTCTCTCTCTCGCTCCCTTCCTTTCCTTCTCTCTCTCTCTCCCTTTCTTTCTTTCTCTCTCTCTTTCTCTCTCTGCCTTTCTTTCATTCTCTGTTTCTCTGTGTCTCGCTCCTTTGATGTGCACATGACACACGTTCTGATTTTGTGCTTTATTTTCCAGGCTGTGACATCAAGATTGTCCCGGACGGACCCGACAGGAGTCTTCCGCATTGGTGTTTTGTGTTGTATTTCAATAATGTTTTTGGTTGTTACTTCAATGATGAGTGACTGTTTCTCGTTCTTCTGACCACACATGTGTGTTTCTTTTTGTCATTGTGCGACATCATGCGCTTTTTGTGGCTCTTGTGTCGTGCAAATGTATGTGTTTGTCCAGGGGGGAGTCCGGGGGGGGGCCTGGGAGTGGTGGCGGTGGGTATTGTTGCCCTCTTGGGTCTCCGAGCTGCATGATCATTGGCTCCATGGCATCTGTGTGTCTTCCGATGTTGCTCTGGGCTGGGCTCCCTTTCGTGCTGCAGGTAGTCATCCTGCTTAACACCAGCCGAAGGCAGGTGTTAAATCCCTGCTGCTACCGCGGCTTATCGCCTGTTTTTCGTTCGCATCGCAGATCTGGCAGTTCGTTGTGAAAGTGGTGTAGTGGTGTTTTCGTGTGTTTTTGCACGGGAACGCCTACTCTGCATCTCATTAGGGTTAGTTGGTGGTGTCACCCGTGGGGGTAAAATTTGCGGCAGTTATCGCGGGAATACTGGCGATGTCTGCAGTTTGCACACGCTTGTGAATGGGGCGTTAAATCTATTTCCACTTTTGATGCGTTAAGGTGGCGATAACTCGGCAATAAGTCCTTGTGAATATGCCCCAATGACTTTTCCTATTCACTCCATATGACTCTCCTTTGCTACCCTATTCATCTCGCCTTACGTGTTCCCATGTTTGCTTCCTCTTTTCTTCCTTCACTCTCTACACCAGCAGTTCTTAACCTTTTGTTTTCTGTGAACCCGCACTGAATCATTACTGGGACCCAGGGACCCCACAAAGTAATCATTGGAAGCCGGGGACACCCGGCCTCTTCAATTTCTAAGATTTGAACCTGAAAACAATACAAAAAGTAGAGAAACCAGTATAACAGACAAATATTTGCAATTAAAGACGAAGCAATATGCTAAACCCTGGCATATGACTTTGTCTTTTCTTCTCCTAATGCATGCTCTCTTTTGCGGTTCAAGTGAGGCTACTTATCGTCTATACCAGTGGTCTTCAGACATTTTAATGCTGCGCCCCCCACCCCCGTGGAAAAAAAAATCATCAGGCCCCCCTCAGAATTTTTCACGATTATTCTATTAAATTGTATCTATTAAAAGTATCCAAAGTGTGTGGCTGGGGGTTTTGAAGATTATTTGGAGTCTCGTTCCTTTTGACACAAACTTCCAGCTAGGATATAAATGACAAAATATGTTAGTGATGGCCCATTACAGAGCTTAATACTTCTTTTAGCCAGAGCCTGGAGAACCCCCTGGGATCATCCGAGGCCCCTCTAGGGGGGCCCGCTCCCCAGTTTGAAGACCCCTGGTCTATACTATGTTCTGTTTGTTGTACTTGTGCTGCTCTAACACATCAAACTAAAACTAGCAACTACATTTCTAGCATCCAATTTCAAATTTCAACACATTTACAGATCATTTTAACATTTCCAATTTCAGTTTTGCTTCTTTAGTTATATATACTTTATTAAACTTAATTTTATAAATATTCCCAGACCCCCTGAGTAGGCGTTGCAGACCCCCAGGGGGCCATGGACCACAGGTTATTATGAACCACTGCTCTGCACCACTCACAAGCTTTGCCACACTTCCTGCCAGGTTAAATCCTCTGGCCTCTCCTCATTATCCCTTGTTCCTTTCTCCATTCCTTTCCTTCTCTTCAACATTGTCATATTTTCGTTTCTTTCTCCCAAATCCTCTTTCCACACTTTCCATTGTGTCTTTGTAAGAACGTGGGTAATTAGTTGGAGAGGATGTGAGCCCTATCGTAAGTACCAAATTTCTATAAGGTCAAACACACAGTTTCATTAATTTAAACTTGGGCTCAATCCTTTGTAGCTATGGTACAGAGTAGACAGGCTCCACTTAGGAAAATGCTTCAAGTATTCAGCAATACTAAAACAGTAAAAACACAGCACATTAAAAATGCTGCAACCAATTTCTAAAAATTACATAAAATTTAATGCGAAAAATGACACTAAAACAGCTAAAATACAATTAGGGGAACAATAGATATGATTTTTAAAAATGTAAGGCAAAAAGTTCAAAGAAAATATAAAGCACTAATCAGAAACAACTCTTTGTCATTGACATGGACCTAGCTGTAATTTCATGCCGGCCTCGAAGGAGCAGAGGTCGTATACACCAAGTAAGTTGTCTCTGTCAACATTTTTACCTCCTGACTTAGTCTATTTTATGGAAGTTATAATTCTTCAAACTGGTGAAGGTTAAAGACTGTATCTGACAAAATCCTTGAGATTCCGGGAAGGCACTAGGCAAGGTCCCACTGAAGCCACTTATGTTGGTGGAAAAATTCAACTTTCATGGCTTCCTAAGCACTTTCATCAGGCAAATAGTTTTATGCCTTGCTAATTCAAGATTTCTACTTTTAGACTCAATCTCTTTTATGAAGTTCAAAATTGTCCAGCAGGGCAAGCTTGAAGCTGTATCTCATGAAGTTCTTCTGAAATCTGAGATCTTTGCTGTTAGGTCCGGGTGAAGCTCCACAGATCTGGTAGATCCAAAAATCTTCCAAATCCCAACTTTTCAGATTTTCTAGGGCTGAAACTCTTAGCAAGTTCTAAGGCTCACAGGACCTCGGGGACAGCACTTAGGGACCCCAGCAACTTCAGCAAATGCCACAGGGTTACAGGGGCAGCAAAAGCTGCAAGAGGCCTTTTCTTGTAGTGACCAGTTGACCAGTGGCAAGTGGACTTGGACTGGACTGCGCTGGTGGCTTCTTCTGTTGTGAGTCCACTACTCTAATTGCTGCCCCTGAGGTTCATGGGAGCCTTAAAAGTGACAAAGAGAAGCTACTCCAAAACGTTGGAAAAGTTGTGGCTTAGAAAATTCCTGACCTCAGTAGAACTGGGACTGACCACCCACGTCTGTGCATCCAAGGTGGGCCTCACAGGGTAAGAAAATAAGGTTGAACCCACTCAAAACATTGTGCCACCTGAAGAAGACTTTAGTGGAGTCTTATGGTTAAGGTACCTGCCTTCAATGTGGCTGCCCAACCATGGCTTCCACATTTGTCCCACTGAAGGTTTTTCATGCTCCAAAAAAGAAAATAAGTTCCAAAGTTGAAATCTTGACCAGGCAACGGTGTGAAAAGTAACCGACCTTCGAGAAAATTTGGATTATTCCACTCTCAGCTTTTCCAGCCAAAGTCAATTGACTCAGCTGGACCATGTCCAATAGCTATTCAACTTTGAGAGAACTTTGCCAGACACAGCTTTCAACCTTGAACCTCTTGAGGATTTCAACTTCCATAAAAAGGACTAAGTCACCAGGACAACCCGCTTGGTATATTCAACCTCCACCCCATCGATGTTGGCCTGAAATCATACTAAGGCCCCAGGAAACTTCAAACAGTGTCTTCTGATAGTTGATTATCTTTTTTGTTTGCACTTTTTGTCCTAAAACTTTGATAATTCAGATCTCCAGTTCCCATTATTTGCTTCTAATTATTTTTATACCATTCTTCTCATTAAAGTTTTCTTGTTCTTGCTTTTTAGAAATTGGTTGTGCAGTTTTTTATTATGTTGTGTTTTTAATTGTTCATTGTTTTGGTACTGCTAAATACTTTACACACTTTTTCAAGTTAAGCCTTTTTGCTCTGTGCCATAGCTACCAGGGATCCAGCCCAGGTTAAATGAAATGAAATTGTGTCTTTAATGTGACAGGATTTTCAATGTAATACCTGGGACAGAGTTGCATCCTCCTCAGCTAATAACCCATTTTCTTACAATGCAATCTCTTTATAAATACCTTTCTCTCATTTATTGAGGTCACATAGTAAATTTGAACTGCTCCTTAAACAATGAAAATGTGAACTTACAGCCTTTTTTAATGTGATTCGCATTATACTGCTTCAAACAAGTAGTTGCAATGAATTACAAGCTACATATTGCCCAGATTAATTAAGCACTATAGATTTTGCTTTAAATTTGGATATCTGCAAATGCATCATTTCTTTCATATTGGAGGTAGACACCAGTGACTTAAGTTGTTTCAGGGAATTGATAGTGTTTCTGTTAGACCTGGCATCCTTGGTGTGGGTTCCCCGTGACGTTTTTGCCTTCAGACCTCCTGTTTTGCTGACTTCATTTGTGCAGGCTTTAGGACTCTGGGCACTTTACCACTGCTAACCAGTGCTAAAGTGCATGTGCTCTCTACTTGGTAACATTGGTTTATCCACAATTGGCATATTTAATGTACTTATTAGCCCCTAGTAAAGTGCATTGTATGTGCCCAGGGCCTGTAAATTAAATCCGGCTAGTGGGCCTGCAGCACTGAATGTGCCACCCACTTCAGTGCTTCCTTTAAACGTGTCTCAGGCCTGCCATTGCAGTGCCTGTGTGTGCAGTTTTAAACTGCCATGGCGACCTGGCAAGTTAACCCTCTTGCCAGGTCAAAACTTTCCTTTTTAATGCACACAAGTCAACCCCAAGGTAGGCCCTGGACAACTAAAGGGCAAGGTGCAGTGTATCTAAAAAGTAGGACATGTACCTTTAAGTTTTAAATGCCCTGGTTGTGAAAATTCATTTTTCACTACTGCAAGGCCTTTCCCTCCCATAGGTTAACATTGGGATTACCTTATTACATCTTATAAGTGTAATTTTCAATTGGGAGGGGATGGGACCCCAAAGTTTGGTGTCTCTGGAATCACAATTTAAAATCCTAACTTGTGGTGAAGTTAAATTTTAACATATAATTCTGAAAATGCCACATTTAGAAAGTTATTATCAGAAACAACGGTTCCTGTGGAATAATAAGACTCTATATTGATAAAGAGATGCTTTACATTTGCAATGGGAAGGATCAAAGTAATGTCACAGGGAGAAGAAACCACATACACCTTTGTATCAGTTTCACACAGTTGTGTTTTATAATTCACAAAGAAAATATATATACAATGAGAAAAAAGAACAGTTGTGCGTGGTGTCCCCAGTGAAAACTGGAACCTAAAGCATTGGTGACATATTTGTGACAATTTTACACGGTTTCCAAAGTATTATAAAAGTCGACCATTATCAAATGTACACAGAGTGGACCGCGACTATATACAATGATACACGCTGGTTTAATGGTTCCCTTTCATTTTGTGTCAACGCCGTTTCAACCCTTTGTGCAGTGTAGGGTGTCATCAGGACCTAGGAATGTAGGGACATCTAGAAAGAGAAGGATACTCTAAGTGTGTGGCCCATTGATTGGCATTAATGCGAAAATTAGAGCATATAGGCAGTTGGTTCATGGGTACCTGGTTGGTAGACTGCGCAGCCGCGTGAAGAGTGTGTGCCACAGGTGAGTGATAGTGAAAAGGAAAGGATACTCACATGGGACCCTTCCGGGTACTGATTATGTGAGAGAAAAACAGAGAAGGATATAGTTTAATGGAGGAACACCATGAATCAAAAGGTCACAATGGTCTAAGTGCCACTAATTATATTCCAAGTGAGGAACATTTAGAAAGTTGGCATTTTCTTGCTTTAGCCATTTAGTGCTGCTGTCTGTCTCTGAATACACGTCTGGGTTGGGTGACAGCTGGGCTTTGTGCATGCCCTTCAGACAGTCACACACAAAGGGAGATTAGATGTAACTGATGGGCCATCCTGAGTAGGATGGGAGGGAGAAGCTGACATTTACACCTGAATAGGCTGTGTCCTGCCCCCACACAAAGGGCTGCATACCCCCCAGTAGTAAGTCTGGTGCCAGCGCATGGAGGGCAGGAACTCTGTGTACTTCAAAGGACTCTCTTTGGTGTCTACCCCACTTCAAAGGCACAACTTGGTATAAGTACTGTACCCCTGACAACACAAGCTCAGTACACTTCAGGACATGAGGATATTCTGCCTGGAAGAAGGACTGCTGTGCTGCTGAATGCACTGCTATTCTGCTGGTCTCTGCTGGACTCCTGCTCTTCTGTGTTTACCTGCTGTCAGCTTCCCTCCTTGCCTGGGAGTGAGAAGGACTGGACCTGCATCTCTACAACCCAGAACTAAAGTGACTCCAAGGGCTTGCTGGCTTGCCTCCTGTTGGAAGTCTCAGGGACATCAAAGACTTGACTCACTAACAGCACCTGCACTCTGCCATCTGAGAGTATTGCCCTGCCAAGTGGTGCCAATCCAGTCCTGGGCCCTTGGAAGTGGGTAGGAAGTTCTGCAGATACCAAAACCCACACATCGCTGTCGTTTCACAGCTCGGAACTGGCGAATCACTCTCGATGCTGATCCATCGGCGCTACAGGACCAAAGACATCACATCACTGACTGTGCGATGCAACATCTCCAGTTCCCAACACATCCTCGACCTGCGTAGTTGAACAATGATGCATCTCCCACATCTTGGGGTTCACTGATGACCCATCTCTGACTTGTGCAGCTTGGAATAGACACATCGCCTGCATTAGAAGGGATCAACACTCATGCATTGCCTTCTCTGCTCCACTTATCGGGTCTTCGTCGATGATGCAACAATGTACTTTTCAGCGAGACAAGGTTTGTCCCTGTATCTGTCCCACACTCCATTGCGGTCAGCCTGAACTTTTGGATTTGACTCCGTCTAGCTCGACCAGATGTCCCCAGCTGGTGCTTTATGCCATTAAGCACTATATTTCTGGATATTCTTGAAAAATTCATAACTCCAGTTATACTTATTGGAATTTTGTTTTGTTGGTCTTGTTTTGTTCATTGCATTAAGCACTATTTCACTAACAAGCGGGGATATCTTTTTGAGTAGTGTTTTAACTGCTTTACTGTTTGAAGTGTTGCACAAATACTCTACACATTAGCTTTTAAGTTAAGCCTGACTGCACTATGCCAAGCTACCAGAAGGTGAGCACAGGTTAATTTACAGTGTGTATTTGATTTATCCTGACATGGATTGTGGTTTCTGCTTGGACAGGGTGCATATCGCTACCGACCAAAAATCCAGTTTCTAACAGTTTCCATTTATTATACGGAATTAAATGCCCTCAATTGTCTGGGAAAAAAGACATAGCATGTTGCCTCAGAGTTTCATGTACTAATAACGGAAATCACCGTTCCGCCTATTCCCTGTATATCATCAAGAAACTCATGATTAACTTGTAATATTTATATAATTTATGGAAGGGGACACTCTAACCCATCTGTTACTATGATCTTGGATTAGGTCATCAATTGTCCTGCTTTACACATATGGTTTTGTGCTACTTGACTGCACAATCAGATGTCTCTTTTTGGTGAGGTGAGAAGGGGGGACGCATAAAGCCAGTGTTCTTAGGTCTGATAATCAGTTAATTTCAAAGGACTTTGTTGAATGTACTGACAGTTCTATGTCAGTCAGCTGCTAAGACATGTGGCCAGGAGAAGTGTGTTTTTTAGAGATCCCTAGTGCAAATCTTTGGGTCTAAAGCAGCAGTCTTTGTGAGTACATTTCTGAGACATTGAATGCTAAGTATAATGTGTGTTGAATGGCTTACAGGAAACTTCTTTTACCCCGGGTTGGTTAGTGTGTTGTTCCAAATCTCCCATGCTGTTCCTCCTTTTTTTCCTTTCAAAAGACTATTTGTTTTCCACAGACCTGGACCTCTTCATAACTAGGTGATATGTATATTCTTAATCACAAAAACTACTGCATTTTCAGCCATATTTAGAGAAGCACTTTCAGGTTATTTTAAATTAATTAGACCAAGCCACACAAGAAGTTGAGTTGCCTGCTCTTGTCCTTCCACATCCCCCTATTGTGCTTACTGCTCTACATCCCTACCGGTGGTGCAGGAACAATTTAAAGAGTTGGAGGTGCTGCTGCTATCAAGGTTTAGTCACTGAACTATTGAGATTGTGGAAAATTCAAGTGTAACTCTATAAACTTGAGTAGCCAATGAGTCATGCATATTCAGCAGAAGAGCGGCGAGGGTGCTGTATATAGCTGGTGGTGCACTTTGGAGTGCACAGTCACACCTATACTACTAAAGCATGGTGTTTTACTGCACAGTCATTTACAGAAAGCTGTTTTTTCCATTGAAATGGCCTCTAAATTTATACATACAAGCCATTGTATTGGTAGAACTATATAACACACAAACGATAATGTGTGAAAATTGGGTTTCACATACATTTATCATTTGTGCATCACCAAGTAATGTGCCTTGATTTATTTTGATCGTATTAGGCCCCATGACACCCACTCTACACCAGTGCCATGAAGATACTTTGCTACAATGGATCTAGGAGGTAGAGAGTCTGGTGTGGAGATAACCTGCCTGTCAAACCAGAGACTGAGCCAGCTGAGTCTTGAAATTGTGTACCACAGTTCAGCTGAACTTTGCTCTCCTTTGTGTGCAGCCCAACACTGGCATGATTCATCATGTACTACTCTTGAGGATCATGAGAAGCTCGTGGACCTAAACCCTGAATCAGATGATCATTTAAGGCTTGTGCATGTGAACTCTGCATTGTCATATCTTGCTTCTGTTGCTGATGATCGTGAGCGGCCATGTACCTAATTTCTGCATTGGTCACACCTGTTTTTGTGGCACATAATTTCTTAAGTATTTTACAACACAGTTGCACATGTGGCTCTAACTGTGTTCACCACATTGTTTTTTCAAGTCACTGGTGTATGTGTGTATCCCAAATACCCCAGCTTTCATGAACTGCATTATATAATCATATGACAGTTAACTTTGAGAGGCTTCCTACCTCCACCTGCACACATTGCTTGCCCCATCTGTCCCAAAATTTCTGGCTGTACCGGTTGGATTGTGTACTTGCCCCTGTCAGTGTGTATTATCTGTATGACCCTGAATGCGGTCTGCAACCCTGTGCTTGGCTATCCACTGGGGCGTATCCTCTTGAATGCCCTTTAAAGTGAACTTACAGTGTTTATGTGCTTAGTTCATTACGGAGCAGCTTATTATACATAGGCAATACAAAAGGGGATGATGGACGGAACGTTTGAGCCAATCAAACACTCACCCCCAGTCAACTGATCTGGGTTTAATCCATCATCATTCTTTAGCTCACTCCACCACCCCAGTTCAGACATGGCCATATGCAAATCAGTCTGACCCTGTGCCTCATGGGAACAGTCCAGCACGAACTGCCAAGCCATGTCTTCCCTGGACCGGAAACAAGCATCCTAGGACCGGTTTCTGGCATTCCAGCCGTCATCAGCCAGGCTTGCTTGAATCCAGTGGCAAAGTGAGCAAGGGACCCACGTCTGGGCATACCCCGCCAACTTAGGGCGAACAAAGCGATACAAAAGGGGATGATGGACGGAACGTTTGAGCCAATCAAACACTCACCCCCAGTCAACTGATCTGGGTTTAATCCATCATCATTCTTTAGCTCACTCCACCACCCCAGTTCAGACATGGCCATATGCAAATCAGTCTGACCCTGTGCCTCATGGGAACAGTCCAGCACGAACTGCCAAGCCATGTCTTCCCTGGACCGGAAACAAGCATCCTAGGACCGGTTTCTGGCATTCCAGCCGTCATCAGCCAGGCTTGCTTGAATCCAGTGGCAAAGTGAGCAAGGGACCCACGTCTGGGCATACCCCCGCCAACTTAGGGCGAACAAAGCGATACAAAAGGGGATGATGGACGGAACGTTTGAGCCAATCAAACACTCACCCCCAGTCAACTGATCTGGGTTTAATCCATCATCATTCTTTAGCTCACTCCACCACCCCAGTTCAGACATGGCCATATGCAAATCAGTCTGACCCTGTGCCTCATGGGAACAGTCCAGCACGAACTGCCAAGCCATGTCTTCCCTGGACCGGAAACAAGCATCCTAGGACCGGTTTCTGGCATTCCAGCCGTCATCAGCCAGGCTTGCTTGAATCCAGTGGCAAAGTGAGCAAGGGACCCACGTCTGGGCATACCCCCGCCAACTTAGGGCGAACAAAGCGATACAAAGGGGATGATGGACGGAACGTTTGAGCCAATCAAACACTCACCCCCAGTCAACTGATCTGGGTTTAATCCATCATCATTCTTTAGCTCACTCCACCACCCCAGTTCAGACATGGCCATATGCAAATCAGTCTGACCCTGTGCCTCATGGGAACAGTCCAGCACGAACTGCCAAGCCATGTCTTCCCTGGACCGGAAACAAGCATCCTAGGACCGGTTTCTGGCATTCCAGCCGTCATCAGCCAGGCTTGCTTGAATCCAGTGGCAAAGTGAGCAAGGGACCCACGTCTGGGCATACCCCGCCAACTTAGGGCGAACAAAGCGATACAAAAGGGGATGATGGACGGAACGCTTGAGCCAATCAAACACTCACCCCCAGTCAACTGATCTGGGTTTAATCCATCATCATTCTTTAGCTCACTCCACCACCCCAGTTCAGACATGGCCATATGCAAATCAGTCTGACCCTGTGCCTCATGGGAACAGTCCAGCACGAACTGCCAAGCCATGTCTTCCTGGACCGGAAACAAGCATCCTAGGACCGGTTTCTGGCATTCCAGCCGTCATCAGCCAGGCTTGCTTGAATCCAGTGGCAAAGTGAGCAAGGGACCCACGTCTGGGCATACCCCCGCCAACTTAGGGCGAACAAAGCGATACAAAAGGGATGATGGACGGAACGCTTGAGCCAATCAAACACTCACCCCCAGTCAACTGATCTGGGTTTAATCCATCATCATTCTTTAGCTCACTCCACCACCCCAGTTCAGACATGGCCATATGCAAATCAGTCTGACCCTGTGCCTCATGGGAACAGTCCAGCACGAACTGCCAAGCCATGTCTTCCCTGGACCGGAAACAAGCATCCTAGGACCGGTTTCTGGCATTCCAGCCGTCATCAGCCAGGCTTGCTTGAATCCAGTGGCAAAGTGAGCAAGGGACCCACGTCTGGGCATACCCCCGCCAACTTAGGGCGAACAAAGCGATACAAAAGGGGATGATGGACGGAACGCTTGAGCCAATCAAACACTCACCCCCAGTCAACTGATCTGGGTTTAATCCATCATCATTCTTTAGCTCACTCCACCACCCCAGTTCAGACATGGCCATATGCAAATCAGTCTGACCCTGTGCCTCATGGGAACAGTCCAGCACGAACTGCCAAGCCATGTCTTCCCTGGACCGGAAACAAGCATCCTAGGACCGGTTTCTGGCATTCCAGCCGTCATCAGCCAGGCTTGCTTGAATCCAGTGGCAAAGTGAGCAAGGGACCCACGTCTGGGCATACCCCGCCAACTTAGGGCGAACAAAGCGATACAAAAGGGGATGATGGACGGAACGTTTGAGCCAATCAAACACTCACCCCCAGTCAACTGATCTGGGTTTAATCCATCATCATTCTTTAGCTCACTCCACCACCCCAGTTCAGACATGGCCATATGCAAATCAGTCTGACCCTGTGCCTCATGGGAACAGTCCAGCACGAACTGCCAAGCCATGTCTTCCCTGGACCGGAAACAAGCATCCTAGGACCGGTTTCTGGCATTCCAGCCGTCATCAGCCAGGCTTGCTTGAATCCAGTGGCAAAGTGAGCAAGGGACCCACGTCTGGGCATACCCCGCCAACTTAGGGCGAACAAAGCGATACAAAAGGGGATGATGGACGGAACGTTTGAGCCAATCAAACACTCACCCCCAGTCAACTGATCTGGGTTTAATCCATCATCATTCTTTAGCTCACTTCCACCACCCCAGTTCAGACATGGCCATATGCAAATCAGTCTGACCCTGTGCCTCATGGGAACAGTCCAGCACGAACTGCCAAGCCATGTCTTCCCTGGACCGGAAACAAGCATCCTAGGACCGGTTTCTGGCATTCCAGCCGTCATCAGCCAGGCTTGCTTGAATCCAGTGGCAAAGTGAGCAAGGGACCCACGTCTGGGCATACCCCCGCCAACTTAGGGCGAACAAAGCGATACAAAAGGGGATGATGGACGGAACGTTTGAGCCAATCAAACACTCACCCCCAGTCAACTGATCTGGGTTTAATCCATCATCATTCTTTAGCTCACTCCACCACCCCAGTTCAGACATGGCCATATGCAAATCAGTCTGACCCTGTGCCTCATGGGAACAGTCCAGCACGAACTGCCAAGCCATGTCTTCCCTGGACCGGAAACAAGCATCCTAGGACCGGTTTCTGGCATTCCAGCCGTCATCAGCCAGGCTTGCTTGAATCCAGTGGCAAAGTGAGCAAGGGACCCACGTCTGGGCATACCCCGCCAACTTAGGGCGAACAAAGCGATACAAAAGGGATGATGGACGGAACGTTTGAGCCAATCAAACACTCACCCCCAGTCAACTGATCTGGGTTTAATCCATCATCATTCTTTAGCTCACTCCACCACCCCAGTTCAGACATGGCCATATGCAAATCAGTCTGACCCTGTGCCTCATGGGAACAGTCCAGCACGAACTGCCAAGCCATGTCTTCCCTGGACCGGAAACAAGCATCCTAGGACCGGTTTCTGGCATTCCAGCCGTCATCAGCCAGGCTTGCTTGAATCCAGTGGCAAAGTGAGCAAGGGACCCACGTCTGGGCATACCCCCGCCAACTTAGGGCGAACAAAGCGATACAAAAGGGGATGATGGACGGAACGTTTGAGCCAATCAAACACTCACCCCCAGTCAACTGATCTGGGTTTAATCCATCATCATTCTTTAGCTCACTCCCACCACCCCAGTTCAGACATGGCCATATGCAAATCAGTCTGACCCTGTGCCTCATGGGAACAGTCCAGCACGAACTGCCAAGCCATGTCTTCCCTGGACCGGAAACAAGCATCCTAGGACCGGTTTCTGGCATTCCAGCCGTCATCAGCCAGGCTTGCTTGAATCCAGTGGCAAAGTGAGCAAGGGACCCACGTCTGGGCATACCCCCGCCAACTTAGGGCGAACAAAGCGATACAAAAGGGGATGATGGACGGAACGTTTGAGCCAATCAAACACTCACCCCCAGTCAACTGATCTGGGTTTAATCCATCATCATTCTTTAGCTCACTCCACCACCCCAGTTCAGACATGGCCATATGCAAATCAGTCTGACCCTGTGCCTCATGGGAACAGTCCAGCACGAACTGCCAAGCCATGTCTTCCCTGGACCGGAAACAAGCATCCTAGGACCGGTTTCTGGCATTCCAGCCGTCATCAGCCAGGCTTGCTTGAATCCAGTGGCAAAGTGAGCAAGGGACCCACGTCTGGGCATACCCCGCCAACTTAGGGCGAACAAAGCGATACAAAAGGGGATGATGGACGGAACGTTTGAGCCAATCAAACACTCACCCCCAGTCAACTGATCTGGGTTTAATCCATCATCATTCTTTAGCTCACTCCACCACCCCAGTTCAGACATGGCCATATGCAAATCAGTCTGACCCTGTGCCTCATGGGAACAGTCCAGCACGAACTGCCAAGCCATGTCTTCCCTGGACCGGAAACAAGCATCCTAGGACCGGTTTCTGGCATTCCAGCCGTCATCAGCCAGGCTTGCTTGAATCCAGTGGCAAAGTGAGCAAGGGACCCACGTCTGGGCATACCCCCGCCAACTTAGGGCGAACAAAGCGATACAAAAGGGGATGATGGACGGAACGTTTGAGCCAATCAAACACTCACCCCCAGTCAACTGATCTGGGTTTAATCCATCATCATTCTTTAGCTCACTCCACCACCCCAGTTCAGACATGGCCATATGCAAATCAGTCTGACCCTGTGCCTCATGGGAACAGTCCAGCACGAACTGCCAAGCCATGTCTTCCCTGGACCGGAAACAAGCATCCTAGGACCGGTTTCTGGCATTCCAGCCGTCATCAGCCAGGCTTGCTTGAATCCAGTGGCAAAGTGAGCAAGGGACCCACGTCTGGGCATACCCCCGCCAACTTAGGGCGAACAAAGCGATACAAAAGGGGATGATGGACGGAACGTTTGAGCCAATCAAACACTCACCCCCAGTCAACTGATCTGGGTTTAATCCATCATCATTCTTTAGCTCACTCCACCACCCCAGTTCAGACATGGCCATATGCAAATCAGTCTGACCCTGTGCCTCATGGGAACAGTCCAGCACGAACTGCCAAGCCATGTCTTCCCTGGACCGGAAACAAGCATCCTAGGACCGGTTTCTGGCATTCCAGCCGTCATCAGCCAGGCTTGCTTGAATCCAGTGGCAAAGTGAGCAAGGGACCCACGTCTGGGCATACCCCCGCCAACTTAGGGCGAACAAAGCGATACAAAAGGGGATGATGGACGGAACGTTTGAGCCAATCAAACACTCACCCCCAGTCAACTGATCTGGGTTTAATCCATCATCATTCTTTAGCTCACTCCACCACCCCAGTTCAGACATGGCCATATGCAAATCAGTCTGACCCTGTGCCTCATGGGAACAGTCCAGCACGAACTGCCAAGCCATGTCTTCCCTGGACCGGAAACAAGCATCCTAGGACCGGTTTCTGGCATTCCAGCCGTCATCAGCCAGGCTTGCTTGAATCCAGTGGCAAAGTGAGCAAGGGACCCACGTCTGGGCATACCCCGCCAACTTAGGGCGAACAAAGCGATACAAAAGGGGATGATGGACGGAACGCTTGAGCCAATCAAACACTCACCCCCAGTCAACTGATCTGGGTTTAATCCATCATCATTCTTTAGCTCACTCCACCACTCCCAGTTCAGACATGGCCATATGCAAATCAGTCTGACCCTGTGCCTCATGGGAACAGTCCAGCACGAACTGCCAAGCCATGTCTTCCCTGGACCGGAAACAAGCATCCTAGGACCGGTTTCTGGCATTCCAGCCGTCATCAGCCAGGCTTGCTTGAATCCAGTGGCAAAGTGAGCAAGGGACCCACGTCTGGGCATACCCCCGCCAACTTAGGGCGAACAAAGCGATACAAAAGGGGATGATGGACGGAACGTTTGAGCCAATCAAACACTCACCCCCAGTCAACTGATCTGGGTTTAATCCATCATCATTCTTTAGCTCACTCCACCACCCCAGTTCAGACATGGCCATATGCAAATCAGTCTGACCCTGTGCCTCATGGGAACAGTCCAGCACGAACTGCCAAGCCATGTCTTCCCTGGACCGGAAACAAGCATCCTAGGACCGGTTTCTGGCATTCCAGCCGTCATCAGCCAGGCTTGCTTGAATCCAGTGGCAAAGTGAGCAAGGGACCCACGTCTGGGCATACCCCCGCCAACTTAGGGCGAACAAAGCGATACAAAAGGGGATGATGGACGGAACGTTTGAGCCAATCAAACACTCACCCCCAGTCAACTGATCTGGGTTTAATCCATCATCATTCTTTAGCTCACTCCACCACCCCCAGTTCAGACATGGCCATATGCAAATCAGTCTGACCCTGTGCCTCATGGGAACAGTCCAGCACGAACTGCCAAGCCATGTCTTCCCTGGACCGGAAACAAGCATCCTAGGACCGGTTTCTGGCATTCCAGCCGTCATCAGCCAGGCTTGCTTGAATCCAGTGGCAAAGTGAGCAAGGGACCCACGTCTGGGCATACCCCCGCCAACTTAGGGCGAACAAAGCGATACAAAAGGGGATGATGGACGGAACGTTTGAGCCAATCAAACACTCACCCCCAGTCAACTGATCTGGGTTTAATCCATCATCATTCTTTAGCTCACTCCACCACCCCAGTTCAGACATGGCCATATGCAAATCAGTCTGACCCTGTGCCTCATGGGAACAGTCCAGCACGAACTGCCAAGCCATGTCTTCCCTGGACCGGAAACAAGCATCCTAGGACCGGTTTCTGGCATTCCAGCCGTCATCAGCCAGGCTTGCTTGAATCCAGTGGCAAAGTGAGCAAGGGACCCACGTCTGGGCATACCCCGCCAACTTAGGGCGAACAAAGCGATACAAAGGGGATGATGGACGGAACGTTTGAGCCAATCAAACACTCACCCCCAGTCAACTGATCTGGGTTTAATCCATCATCATTCTTTAGCTCACTCCACCACCCCAGTTCAGACATGGCCATATGCAAATCAGTCTGACCCTGTGCCTCATGGGAACAGTCCAGCACGAACTGCCAAGCCATGTCTTCCCTGGACCGGAAACAAGCATCCTAGGACCGGTTTCTGGCATTCCAGCCGTCATCAGCCAGGCTTGCTTGAATCCAGTGGCAAAGTGAGCAAGGGACCCACGTCTGGGCATACCCCCGCCAACTTAGGGCGAACAAAGCGATACAAAAGGGGATGATGGACGGAACGTTTGAGCCAATCAAACACTCACCCCCAGTCAACTGATCTGGGTTTAATCCATCATCATTCTTTAGCTCACTCCACCACCCCAGTTCAGACATGGCCATATGCAAATCAGTCTGACCCTGTGCCTCATGGGAACAGTCCAGCACGAACTGCCAAGCCATGTCTTCCCTGGACCGGAAACAAGCATCCTAGGACCGGTTTCTGGCATTCCAGCCGTCATCAGCCAGGCTTGCTTGAATCCAGTGGCAAAGTGAGCAAGGGACCCACGTCTGGGCATACCCCCGCCAACTTAGGGCGAACAAAGCGATACAAAAGGGATGATGGACGGAACGTTTGAGCCAATCAAACACTCACCCCCAGTCAACTGATCTGGGTTTAATCCATCATCATTCTTTAGCTCACTCCACCACCCCAGTTCAGACATGGCCATATGCAAATCAGTCTGACCCTGTGCCTCATGGGAACAGTCCAGCACGAACTGCCAAGCCATGTCTTCCCTGGACCGGAAACAAGCATCCTAGGACCGGTTTCTGGCATTCCAGCCGTCATCAGCCAGGCTTGCTTGAATCCAGTGGCAAAGTGAGCAAGGGACCCACGTCTGGGCATACCCCCGCCAACTTAGGGGCGAACAAAGCGATACAAAAGGGGATGATGGACGGAACGTTTGAGCCAATCAAACACTCACCCCCAGTCAACTGATCTGGGTTTAATCCATCATCATTCTTTAGCTCACTCCACCACCCCAGTTCAGACATGGCCATATGCAAATCAGTCTGACCCTGTGCCTCATGGGAACAGTCCAGCACGAACTGCCAAGCCATGTCTTCCCTGGACCGGAAACAAGCATCCTAGGACCGGTTTCTGGCATTCCAGCCGTCATCAGCCAGGCTTGCTTGAATCCAGTGGCAAAGTGAGCAAGGGACCCACGTCTGGGCATACCCCCGCCAACTTAGGGCGAACAAAGCGATACAAAAGGGGATGATGGACGGAACGTTTGAGCCAATCAAACACTCACCCCCAGTCAACTGATCTGGGTTTAATCCATCATCATTCTTTAGCTCACTCCACCACCCCAGTTCAGACATGGCCATATGCAAATCAGTCTGACCCTGTGCCTCATGGGAACAGTCCAGCACGAACTGCCGACAACATGACAGACAACATGACACAAAAATGATTTAGTAGGCATATTGCTATAGTATGAGTAAGAGTCTTATATTTTTTTCTTAAAAGGATAGCACTTCTTGGATTATTTATTTTTTGTGAGTGATACAGATGTAGCCAGAACTAGATGTTCTACTCACCACCACCTTCCAAGAATACATTCTGACTCCTAGCAACACCCTAGATTTCAAAGCTTGAAAAGGAGTCCCTTGGCATTTCACTGAGTTCACAGTAAAATCTGGTTACTATATTTCCTGTCACAGCAGCAACACTTTTCACAAGGGTTGTAATCTGCCTCTGAGTTGCACAGGACTTGGAGAACTGTACTGACAAGTCATCATCCAACATGTCAACTGAGAATTTGAAATAAATAGCCTAATGCATGTCTATCATTTGTTTTATGCAGACCCATAGAACCATTGGATAACAAATAGAAGTTATTGATGGTGGCAATAGAAGAGCAGTAAAGGTCTTGAACGTGCTTAAAATATGAGTTGAAATACGCATTGTGGATCAAGATGTGCAACCAGTACAAATGCAGTACTGAATGGAAGTCAAATTACGCAACTTTTGCCTTGATTAAGTACTTCTTAAACATTTTACTGAACAACTGAGAATTCCTTTTTTCTTTTGCTCAAAATCTCATTTGACATTTTGGGGGTCATTACCATGTCGGGCGGAATCACTTCCGCTCGACACAACATCGGTCATGGGACCGACCGCCACACGGTCGGCGGTCATGACCGCCCTATTAGGATGTGACTGAACACTGTTCAGTCGCATTCCTATATTTTACTATGGGAGCATGCATTCCAGCCGTAAACCGGCCGTAATGCATGCTCCCATTCTAAAATGGGAGGTGCAGTTCATCCTTGCATCCGTGGCATGCACCTCAATGTGCCTGCCACAAGGTCTAGGGATCAACAGGGGGGCACCATCGGTGCCCCTCAGCCTCCAACCGGAGGCCATGCACCAAAGGGGGCCCCCTAACACGCTTTCCAATATAGTTTCCATGTTGGACAGACTGACATGGAAACCATGTCGGAAAGCATTCATCGTAATCTCAAGGGAAGAAAGAGCCGTCCTTGAGATTACAGGCCACATTCTAACTGGCGGACGGCTCTCCGAGCCCGTCGGAAGCCAGTCGGAATGACTGGCTGGGTTCCTTTCCGACCGCCTCCATCGTAATGAGGTGGTCGGACAGGAAACCGAACGGCCCATTACAATGCGGCTGTAAAAGCTCTGACAGTATGTCGGAGCTTTTATGTGCCGCATCGTAATCGGCCAGATTGTGCCCATTTGAATCATTTTTTGACCCATCATATTTAACATCTATATCCAGCCTTTGACTGAGGTTTTTGCATTAAGGATGTGATTTTCAGAGGCATACTAAGAATGCTGGGATGGCTGTGTGCTTAGAGTATGCACTTCAAGCTACTATTAGGCCTCAGTAAAACAGACATTCAGATCTCCAGAGTTTAAGAGATTATCGGCAACAGGCCAATTATCTTGTGTAATTTAGAATATCTACTTCGAGGAGTATTGGGGAACACCAGGTGTGTATAAATAACATAAAACAAAAAATGAACTTAGTTAGAGCATCATTACAACTTAGGAGTCAATATGTTTGTATATTCTGAGTAACCTTTGTTACCATTCCCAATCATTGTTACGCACACATTTACTCCTTTCTGAAGGAAATCCCATGGAACAGGGAAAACATATGCAGACCTGGATTTATCTGGTGGTTTTTGTGCAGCAACTACTCAAAATATTGTGGTTTAATGCATACATTTATGGCCTGCTGACTAGGTGGTCAATATGTGCATGGTCTCCTGTGTGGGGCAGGATGATGTGCTAGAGCTTTTTCTAAATGTGCAGTTTTGGTTGACAAGTATTAATGATTTCTATAATGAATATAGCTGTAACTGATGAATTATTAATATTGCTCATGAAACAATTTCATATTGAAGCTTAGAAGTGTGTTTATTAACATAGTCTAGCTATGCCACATTGTCACGGAGACACCATTTTATTAAAATGGATGCTGTTTTAGTGTTCCGTTAATCTTGCTTCTGCTTATTATTACCCCTTTCAATCAATGTCCCCTGGCATGGCTTCCCTCCTCACATTTTTCGCCGAGCACACAACACTGTGATGCAATTGATTATTTTCCTTAGAGAGCAAGTGTTAGAAATGGGGGTCTCTAGCTGGCAGAGGTATGCACCTTTGTCGAAGTAGGGATTCTTCCTTTCTAGTCAGGGTAAGGGGATTACACACTTTAGATAACCCCTGCTCACCCCCTTGGTAGTTTGGCACGAGCAGACAGGCTTATCCCAAAGGCAATATGTAAAGTATTTGTACTCAAAACACACAGTAACACAGTAAAAACACCACAAATGGACACCACACCAGTTTAGAAGAATAAAGTATCTTTATCTAAACTAAACAAGACCAAAACGACAAAAATCCAACATACTCACTTCAAAATATAACTTTAAAAGGTTTCAAGCAACTTGGTCCATAGAATACCATGGATGTGTGATTTTACACCAAAGTACCTGTCGATGCGTCAAAGCTCATAAGGCCAAACAGCTGCAGAGAAGGGAAGCGTTGGAAAACACAGCATAGCGTCAGTTCCTGAGTCATTGGAGAGGTGAGGCAACAGTTCTGCTGCACACAGGAGAAGTGATATGTCAAATCTGGGCCGTAGGGGGAAGTGAGGTGTTGAAATCCAAGATGATTCTGGTCTGCGGGTGATGCATGGAAAAACTTGGTGCACAGGTGCGACGCGTGACCCACCGGAAGTGATGCGTCACTTTGCGAGGCTTCGCGCCGTCCAGGGTTGGTGCTGGGGGATGCAAGGCTTCACGTCACCCGGTGGGACTTGGTGAGGTTTTGCGTCGCCGGGCATAGGTTCTGAGAGGCTGGCAGCTGTATGACGGGACTCTGCAAGGCTTCACGTCATCCGGCGTTGGTTCCGGGAGGCTTTCAGCTGTTCGGCGCGACTCAGCGAGGCTTCACGTCATCCAGCGTCAGTTTCAAGAGGCTTTGCACGGTTTTGCAATGATTTGAGCCGGTTCTTGCAGAGATTAGCTGCAAAACCCACCTTAGAGGCCCTCTATCTGGAAGGAGGAACCTCAGGCAAGGGTAGGACTCACAGATGACAGAGTCCAGCAGCACGAGCAGAGTTGCAGGAAGTCTTTTTTTGTCCCTGAGACATCTTAACAGGAGGCAAGCACATACAAGCCCTTGGAGATTCTTCTTCAAGCAGGTTCACAGCAAATTTTCAGTCTTTGTCCTCTCCTTGGCAGAAGCAGCAACTGCAGGCCAACCCAGCAAAGCACACACCGCAAAGGGGCAGTACTCCTCCTTACAGCTCTCCAGCTCTTCTCCTTGTCAGAGGTTCCTCTTGATTCCAGAAGTAATCTAATTCTCAAGGGTTTAAGGTCCACTACTTATACCCCATTTTGTCTTTGTTCTCTTTGTGATAAGGGTCTCTGAGCCCAGTCCAAACCAATGCTGTCCTCTCTAGTGCTGCATCACTACAGGAGGTGGAGACAGCATTGTGCAGAGGAGACACTGCCTATTCAGGTGTAAGTGAAACTCCTCACACCACTCTAAATGCAGCCACGGTCTATTCAGCTCCACTCTGAGTCACCCAGGAAAGGCAGGACACACCTCAACCTCCCTTGTGGCTGTCTACAGTGAATTCACATCACCACCCGCTGCCACTCCAAAACCAGACAGTCAATACACAAACCAGCAGACACACACAGAATGGTTAAATAAGAAAATGCCTACTTTCTAAAAGTGGCATTTACAAACACACAATTTAAAAAACATCTCCCTAAAAAGATGTGTTATTAAATTCTGAGTTCAGAGAGCCTGAACTCCATTCCTCTATCTTGTCCCAATGGAAAGTTGTACTTGTAAGATGTTAAAAAGTAACCATGTAAGCCTATGGGACAGATAGCCCTTCAATACCCAAAAACGAAATTGGCAGTATTTCACTATCAGGACATGTAAAACACACCAGTCCTACCTTTTACCTACACTGCCCATGGGGGTACCTTTGTCCTACCTGGGGGGTGCTTTACATGTAAGAAAAGGGAAGGTTGGGTCTGGCAAGTGGGTGCACTTGCCAGGTCAATATGGAAGTTAACAACTGCACGTGCAGACTCTACAGTGGTAGGTCCGAGACACATTTACAGGGCTACTCCTGTGGGTGGCACAATCAGTGCTGAATGCCCACTAGTAGCATTTGATTTTCCAGGCCCTGGTCAACCACAGTGCACTTTACTAAGGATAACCAATCAAAATAACAATTTACACAGAGAGCACATGCACTTTAGCACTGATCAGCAGTGGTAAAGTGCCCAGAGTCCTAAAGCCAACAAAAAAAGGACAGGAGAAATAGGAGGAAGAAACAAAAAAACTTGGGAATAATCCTGCGAAAAGACCATTTCCAGCAGCAGGTATTGTGACTGAAACTTTCTTCATGTACCTACTGTAACATGAAAGACACTACTGCTGGAAGTTCTGATGCAGGCTTGCTAGCACACTGGTGTAGTAGCCTTTGTTTGAAAATGGTTCATATTGTGCTGTACTTCTCTGCAATGAGCTGTTGCTTTGGAAGCTAATGGAAGTTTTCCCCTACCTTAGAAATGGGTTTGTGTTATAATTAATGACGATCATCATTCTGATTTGTCCAATATGTGTTATCACTTGTCATGCAATGTTGAATTTGCAGTTCTTGCTTATTATCTATGCGTAAAATATGTATAAAAATCCTTGGTTTTAGGGGTGAGACAGATGACTTTCCCTTTTCTCTTAGAGGTGCTATTGGTGTTCCTTGTGAATCTCACAGTTAGAACTTAGGGGACATCCCTATTCTTCCTGAGACACTGCCTGTTGCTCTTATGATTTTTGTTGTTTATTGGGACTTAGAATAAATCTGATTTTTGACTATGTACTGTGTATCTGAGCCCTCATGGCATATATTTTGCATTTATATGTAATGCCTAATTTGATATTTTGTAATAAACCCTTCAACTGTTCATTCATCTAGGACTCAATCACTATTTTAAATCTTTGCTAAGTTCATTTGTGGGCCTGATGTTGAGGAAGCTCTGACTCTTATCGCAAGACCAAGGGATCAGGAGTCGAGCTGCTGGAGGTAAATTTTGAGGTGATTAAAGTATTGGGGTGCAATAAAATATTGTGGCTCAGCTCCCAGAGATGGAAAGGGGGGGTTTAGGAGGGTGGGGGAAGCATTACATGTTCCTTTTGTGCCTTCACCAAGGTATAGGCGGGGCCTGGGAAACAGGTCTGAGTTGCAATGCATCCATTTCCATAAACAGTTTTTAATTGTCTGTTTTTCCAGGTTTTAAAATTAGGTCCAGTAACTCCGAGTGCAGGAACATTTGCCATTTCAAAACAGAACAGAGGGGAATTCCACTAAGGAATCCTGCTCCCTGAAAATCATAACTGCGTCTTTCACTTGAAAAACTTATTTTTGTTTTGACCAAGAATAGGCCAAAGACCTGGCTTCAGTTTGAAATGATTTGTGAAATAAGCATTCTCAACTCATATTCTTGTGTTAAGTATAGCTTCCATAGAATGACTTTAGCATGAATAACCAGACTCTAAACCTTGTTATTCACTGCTATAATGCAGCAACAGTGGGAAGCAACAGTTGGAAAGGAGTTCCAGGCTGGTCCAATAGGGCTGGTTGAGAGCTTCTCATTGCAATGCTGGCGAACACAGAATATGTCTTCAGATGGGTGGGGTGGTTGGTGGCAAAGCACAGTGTGTGGTAGATGTGAGAAGCAAGAGATGTTTTTTTCTATCTCTGGATGGAATAGAAATGTTATATATATGGCTCTCATTACTCCTTTGCCCTTGCGTGGATGTTGAAAGCAGGGGCAGATGGTGTGGCAGGGCATAAGCAAGATAAAATATAGATTGGTAAAAAGAGACTAAAGGGGCTGTTTCTAGCTCTGTGTTCTAAGAGACATTATAAATAGCTTGTGTTTCACTCTCATTGTCTGTGTGATGCCTCTTAGAACCCTCACTGAAAATCATCCCCATAATTTACTGTTACCCATCTAGAATTCTTGTGATGTTGTGGAATGGATTTCCTCTAGATCTAAGAACGAATACTTATTTTGGTACTAAAGGATTAATTTTAAAACTCTCCTGCTTAGAACACTAGCAGATTCAACCAGTGTTAGTGAATTCTTTTCTTCTATGCTTGTGCTGTGTTTCTGGAGCTCTGTTTGACCTTTTACATTTGTAAAATATATTATTACCCACAATGTTGTGTTTGTGTGTGTGCTTCCTTCAGCTATGTTCTTTGGATGATGTTACTGGTTGTCTTCCTAAGTTATGCTGTTCCATAATATTTACTTTTCATCTTGAATATTACTTTCCAAATGTGCTTTAATGTTTCCCCAATTAGAAATCTTCTGTACAGGGTTTTTATAAGCTTGTTCTTTTTGAGTGTGTGAGGACAAAATGTATGTGTCCTGAGATCCAGGGGCCTGCAGAAATTGCTATAGGCCACAACAGAAAGATCACCTGGGGCCATATTATATAAATACCCTGGGGGCACAACTGGCGTCTGTGCCCCATTTCTTTTCTCCAGAGGCACTTTGGTGTTACAGACAGTGCTAGCGCACTATAGTGGTGGCATGTTTGTAAGCAGCATTCCATCTTTAGCAGGTGGCAGTGCCTCAATATTAATGAGGGAAACACTTTGGTGCCGATTCCGATTCGGGCCGGAATTCTCTCCGACCGAGCCGGACCCGGAGAGAATTCCGACCGAATCGGACCTTAGCAGTCCGACCGAACGAGTACGATGCGCACGTATGCAATCGGACTCGAGTCGGTCGGACTCCCATTGAAGTCAATGGGAGCCTGTCGTACAACGCGTACGCGGGCTCCCATTGACTCAATGGGTGCGAGGCGGACAAGGGCGCCCCTACAGCGTGTGCGCGTCCATGCGCATCGCGGCGTACATGCACAGGTAGGGGGACCCATGGGTCCCCCTGTGTGCGACTCGCGCGCCTACGCGTACAGGGGGTCCGACGCGGACCCCAAAGTCCGGCTCCAACAGCTTTTTCGAGCCGGACGGCGCGAGTCGATCGGACTGCTCGCGGCGCGCATCGTACTTACCCGGCCGGGAAACGTCTCCATAGCGCGGTGCGAGTCGTGTCCATGCGAGTCGGTCGGAGCGTGTTGGAGCCGCGTTCGAGTCGGTCGGCGATTTCGCGGGTGCTTGCATCGTACTCGCTCGGCCGGACCCGCGTACGATTCGGTCGGGAAACAGGGCTCTGAATCGGATCCGGTGAATCCGAATCCGATTCGGAGCACTACCGGCCGAGATCGGAATCGGCCCCTTTGCCTCTGCACTAGCACCATTATATGAACACAGGTGCTGATGCAAAGAGGCTGTCAGAGCATGCACTGATTCTGTGCCACAAGAGGTGGTGCACAGTCAGTGTGCCCCTGAAGCCGACTCCTGCAAGGGGAGAAAGTGGGTCCACTTGTTCACCAGACTCCCTTCTGCAGGTGGGTTCAGTCACTCACTGCACCAACCTGCAGTGAGATCTATGACCCCCCTTTGTAAAGTAAGCTGGGTGCTGCCTGCAAAAGAAAGGCAAATTGGCAGCTTCAAACAGCAGGTCTGCCTTTTCCTACTGTGCTGCCCCAGAACAGGCACCCGTTTGTGGCTTCACCGAGGGCAGTGCATTTTCTGTAATAGGGCCACAGTACCTTTTTGCGTCCAATGCAACTATTTAAAGGTTAGCCACGGTACAAACAGGGACAGTGTGCCATATGATTACTCTGGCCCTTGCTGTCAATATGTGGATGTTGAGCCACAGAGGTCTCCAATTGAGTTATAGAATAGGTTCACATGACAAAAATTACATTACTGCCAGAAAAGAATTAGTGGTGCTTTTTCTCTCTTGCACATTTTAAGGAGGATCTGGGGACATGGGACAGGGGAGCATAGAGACACACAAATCTTGTCATTCACGATTGGCCAGGTATGTTCTATTACTGGCTGAATTGGCAATTGTAAGTCGCTCACAGTGGTGTGAAATCAACTAATGATAATTCATTTTCAGTGGCAGCTGCTACTTAACGGGTGTGGTGGGCAGGGGTTTGGGAGGGGGGAGTGGGGTAAATATAAAAGAAGGAAAAAAATACCACTTACCTGCACACTGGCCGCCACCTCGCCGGTCCTCTTCGTCACTCCAGGAGCAGGAAGGAAGCAGGAACCAGGAATCACCCATGTTCCCAGACTACCCTGGCCAATGATGACGCTGCGTTACAGCAGTGGTGTGATTGGTCTGAGCGTCATGTTTCGGGACTGGGGGCTTGGACATGTTCTTCACCCAGGCTGTGCAAAACAGTGTGTGGAGAACATGCCAAGTGCGCATAATTGTTTGGCCAGCCCAAGACGGCCGGCCAAACCATTATGCGCACTGAAGAGAGCGCCCCCACTCCTCCCCCTGTTCCTGTGACGTCCAGCCCCGCCCGCCGCTAATCAGCTGAGCCACGATGGAAAAACAAAATGATAATAACGTTCGTTTTTATCATTTAATTTTTCCTATTCCAACTGCTCACAGAGCAGTGGGGTGACGCTCCTTCGCCTTAGCGGAGGAGTCGCCCCTGTTCATTCTTACACTTCTTTTTTAAGGACCTTCACCACATTCAAGATTTTTATAAATGAAAAAGGTATGAATTTAGAAAAAGAATTTCTACATTTCTATCCCAAATTCGACCTTTCTGAATACAGGTAGACACTTTTATGTTTACTAAATTATGTGCTGATAATACTAAACAGTGCTTGTAGCAGATATTAGATATTTTTCACCAGACTAAGAATTACTTTAATTGATTAATAACAAGGAAAGAACATCCAGACAGTTTCCCTCCTGTTGGAGGTTTTGATGTCACTTGTAGAACGAGACACTCAAGTGACAAGACTCGATGATGACGCTATCCACCGAACCACACTAAGCAGAGATTCCATACACTGCAGTCTGTGAACGTGTGGTTGAGGGCAGTGGCGGCTGTCACTAATAAAGGTTGGTGGGGTGGGTGGGGGCACGAGGGAGAGCGAGTGCAGGGGGGATGGAATAGTACTATAAAATTAAAAAAATTACCTGACGCCACCGGCAGCCTCCTGCTTCACTCCTGCTGGCCTCTTCCTGGTCCCAGCAGCCCCTGGGACAGACTCCCATCCAATCCCTGTGCTGCAGAGCAGCCAGGGGATTAGCCTGAGGGTGCAGGAAAGAAGCTCCGCTCAGGTCATGGAGTCTGTAGGGTTTCTCCAGACCGGCTACTGAATGCAGCCGGTCTGGAGAAACCTAAGTGCGCATGTGTGTTTTGGTTGGCCTGAGACAGCTGGCCAAACACATATGCATACTTAGGGAGAGCACAAGCACTCCTCCTTCCCCCTCCCATGCCCTGCCCCAGCCATGCACAAGCTGGATCAGAGCTGGCAAACGAAAAATAAAACAATGCTAGATATCGGACCATTTTCCAGGCCACTGGTAATTTGTTAGAATAAAGTTGTACTTGTTATTAATGGTGGTACGAAAGTGCAAATAGCAATGCAATGTACCATAAAAAAACAAAATTTTATGTTTGAGATACTGACTAAAACATTTTTTTCAACCAAAGGATTTTACAGAGGTTTTACTAAACAGCTTGGGACATTTTTGCACAAACTATGTCTCAAAGACTCAGTTTGGAGTGATTTCCAAAGAGTGATGGACAGTGAAATGCGCAATTCCCTTTGGAACAACATGTATAGGCATTGATTGATTATTTGTACCCTCCTTTGAAAGAGCTGGCAGGCTGCAGACTCAACATTCATTTATGCCAAGATAGAAAATGATGATAATTTTCCATTCAAAGACGAGCTCTTGTCCGCAAGAAGAAGAGTTTTGTAGAACAAGGGGCAATAATGGAGACCTTGGCGAGACTTACATCATTGCATCAATTTTCTATGAAGTCAATCTTTTGGGAAAGTTTACTTGTTCGCCTAGACTTAGTTACTTTCAGCCCTGATATAAGTTTTATCTGTTCAGTACAGACATAATGTGTACCAAAGGAAATGTACATTAACTCTGCACTTAAGGCTTCACTAGTATTACATAAGCAATTTTCTGTCGCGGAAGCTCTCATATTGTTAGTGATCTTCCAGCCGTCTTCGGTTTAATTACAGACTTGAACTGAATGAGTATTGGTCATAAAATGATTTGTAACATGCTTTAACATTCTCTTGGAGAAAGTAATCGGCTTTTCACGTCTCATTTTACCAATATAATTGCAAGCGCAAAATAAGTTAATAGTGTAAATAAGGCTAAAAATTACTTAAGTATGCAGATCTAGGACACACACTTTTTTTATATGTAAGCTCTAATCTAATCATATTTTTGGCCATCAATGTTTTGAAGAGATTGCATATTTTCCCCTTTCGTAAAGTTTACAAAGTTTCCCATGTTTTGACTTCACTGTGCCAGTTTATCGTGTCAATTTTTGATAAAGAAAGTAAACAGAAGAAAGAGCTTACCACTGAAACTGGGATTGTTTCTCATGACCTTACAATAGCGAAATCACAACTGTACTTGCGGGAAGCGTTTTCAGTTGAAACCGGATGTGTCAAACATTTTCTCACAGCTTTATTATAGTGAATACAGATGCCGCTATTGTTTTGGACACTGCAAAAAGAGTATCAGAGGATACCTCACAATATCGTTTGTTTGCAGAATCCTCTTCATTTGTGGGGGAGACTCAAGTACGTTATTTTTTTTATTTCTAAGATACGTTTTATTAGATTGTTTGATGGTTGAGGTAACATTTTTAATTTGGCCTCTTATTTTTCGGTTTTGTTTCTGAAATCGCTGCATGAATTGAAAGTCCAGTCCGAGGCCTAATCGAAGATCGGAGTGAAATGTTATGTTGTATGATTGTGTAGGGTTACTCTGAGATGCGCTCGTTTTTTCAGTACCATTTTAAGACATTGGACGCAAATTCCTCCTCTAACGCTTTCAAATATTTGGTCACTTTTGCTTTTGGGGGAGCCAGGGAAAGACACGTATGTCACCCCATTGTTTCTCATTTTTGGGACATTTATTGATATTGGTGGTATCAGGTTGGGGGACTATTGAAAGGCAATGATCCCTCTTAGGTTTATTATGGTTATTCTTTGCCCAGAGCACAATTGCTCTTGAAGATGCTATGATTGTGAGGCCCTCTGGAAGGGTGGAGATTGTTACTTTGACATTTGTGCCTCCTATGACTAAGAGTAATTTTCTGTACCACACGTTCTTTTTACAGGGTCTGAGTGTTAAGTCTTCCATGCTATTCTTTGTGTATGTGTAGTCTGGTAGCTATTCCGCCTGCTGTGCCTTTCTTTGTGAGTACTAGGGGGCATATTAGCAAGGGCGGCACTTTTTGCCGCTAAAGCGGCGATATTTCTATTGCCCTATTAGCAAGCTGTCGCTAACAGCTGTTAGCAACAGCTTTATGGCGAAAGCAACCGTTTTGGTGCTGCTTTGCATGTCAGCGATATATATCGCTAATGACATGCAAAGTAGGCGTTCCTGACTAACACGTCATGGAAACACTCGCAGACACAACTTCGCCCTATTATCAACGCGGCCCCAGAACCGCGAAGCGATTAAAAAAGCCGCGCTAACCGCGGTTATCGCCGGTAATTAACGTCAGCAAAAATCCTGACTTGCCTATCTGTATCATGGGAGGTGGATTGTACGGCTAAGTCCACATCTCCCTATCAATAAGGATTCCCCTATCGCTGCAGGTTTATCGCTGGATTCCCAGCGATAATCCCGCATTTCGCCGCTATCGCTGGATTTTTAATCGCCTTGGAGATATGCGTTGATAATAACGCGATATCTCGGCGATTAAATCCAGTGATAGCCGGCGTTGTCCAAAATCGCGAAAAGCGGGAAATGCGATATTTATCGCGTTTCCTAGATAATATGCCACTAGATTCTTACAAATTTAATGTAAAATGTGTGGACATGATTGGCTGTCAGGTGTGTGAAAGAGTGTGTGCTTCTCCCAGGTAGATTTTTAATTCTTTGTATTTTTCTTTTCATGGGTGCTAAGGATCTTGAGGCCTATAGAAATATGAGGGAGCTAAAGAACTATCCTTCAGTTTCCGGCTTGTGCGAGGTAGCAACTGGTTGAGGGACCCCTATGCATCTCTTGTCTTGTGCCTAGCTCATCATGCAGGATTACATGTAGATTTGAACGAGATGGTCAGGGGTGTGTGGCCGAACTGCCCGCTAGTGGCTGCAGACACCTGAGTCTCCCTGCTGCCTCGAAGACACTTCAAGGAGCCTTGCTTCGGTCTGACAGTTTAAGGCGCTGCAGTGAGCAGCGGTGGTGTGCGAATGTAGGGGGAGCAGGTATTTCTGCACTTTGGAGAGTTTTCTGGCCCATATTTTATGTTCTTTCACCCACACTGCTTCCCTCATGGTCAGTGGTTGCTGTCACCATTTTCTGAAAAGAATGAGCTGGTGGCTTGCTGATATACCCGCGCCACCTCGTTTCACATCATAATATTGGAACCACGTTTCAACCTAGTTGGGGGCATATAATAAGAGCACGCTTTGTTACACACAAGAAGACTACTGCCCTGTTCAGGTCTGGGTATGACTGGCTCTACGACTAGGCAATTTCTGCATTGGCTGTAAGGACATAAGGCACATGGACATGCCTTTTTAGGTCGAGCCTAGCAGCGCACATGCGCTGCTCTGCAAGGCTTCTTGTAACTACTCTGTGTGGGTCTTACTCCTCCCACACATTGGATTGGCTTTTGAGTGTGTCTTTCTATAATGAAAGCACGCAAATAACTAAAGGTGGGTGCATGTCCCACCTCTTTTGAAATGTTCACTCCCACGGCGTTTTGCCTCGGGAGCGAGCAGCGGCACGGAGGGCGGCTGCTGCAGTGTCTCCTTGTTTATTTCCCGCTTTCACAGCGTTTCCCTCCCCCAACCATTCCGTGTGCATCGAGTGAGGCAGCACATGCCCGAGCACCCTCAGCAGCCAGCTTTGTAGTTTACTGGTTTTTATCACCATGGGCTCGAAACTTGTTGTTAACCCGTATGAAATGCACATCTGCGTGACGCCACTAAAAACACAATGGATGAAGAACTCACCCTCTCACCAGCTTCCTGAGCGGCGTTCCGACGCGCTGTTGTCCCATCCAAATCAGCGATTCCGAAACCGGAATGCAGGCTGATCACCCGAAGCCTGAAATCGCCTTTCTCCGACCTAGCATCCCGGAGAACTGAGCCCCGACGTCCCTGCTAGTCACTACACCAAGATGGCGCATGGGGAGCTGCGAGACTGCAACCGGTGACCGAGGGAGGTGCTCCGCGATGGCATCGACCTCCGTTTACCCAGCAGACGGTGCCCCCCCCTCAAGAAGTGAGATGCGCATATGGTGTGTGATACGGAAAACAGGGATCATTGCATGCCTAAGACCACTGGATTGTATCACCGGATCGGCATGCATCGGCATCGGACTCAAAATGGTGGGTGCACTGATCGCTGCACCTCCAGCCTGAGTACTTCTTTTACCCTCACTGAGCGGCTGCTGCCTATGAGGGAAGCCTTGTACACCTTTCTGCTCAAGGTACACTTTGTTTGTGGTCCGCTACTTTGACAATTACACTCACGGCGTTTCAGCCCCGCGTTACTGCCTGTCCCTGCCTGACTCCAAAATGGCGGCTTTAATTTCCCCAATCGTTTTCGCGTCTGAATCTCTTATTGCCTCAATATGTACTATGTGTTAGGTGGTTCTTTAACTTCCTGCATTCTGCTTTGGAGGCCCCTGCTCTGTTTTTATTGTTACTATCACCGCTACAACTGCCCAGTGACCCATCCCGTGCTGGCAAACACCACTGAGTACAACCGAGTGCAGAATGTATACAAGATGGCGACTAGCACTTGTGGGGCTCTGCTCTTACCTGTGCTGTTTGACCCTCACAGCACCTGCTCCATCATGCTAGCGGGACCCCAGACAGCCAAATCAGCAATACATCTAGCGCCTGTGTGTCTAAGGCCTCCTGTGTAATTAATGCCTCGCAGTAGGGAAGTTCTGCAGACTTTGGAATCTGTCCCTTCCACCCCTCCTCTCATCACCCCTGACCTGGGGGCGAGCTGGAGGTTAAGGCGGATATCGCTTCCAGTGACTCCGTGATAGGTGCTCTCAATGGAACTTTGATGATGCCCACTGGGCGGAATCCATGACTGTCTGTTTATTACATGGTGCCCGAGCAACCGTGGCCGATGCCCGGTGGAGCTGTCCTATGCAGCTATAGAGGAGTTTTGGCTCTGGTTCACCCCTCGGCCGGCACCTACCCAGCTGGACATCGGACACTGTTCTCCTCGTCTCCCGTTCTGTCTTCCACCTGCATTTCTTACCCCTGTTACCATTCCCCCTCTTCCTTTCTCTCCCCTTAAGAAGTGTGTACACGCTAATAACTCTTGTAACCTGTAACTCTCTGATCCTCATGTAAAGCGCTCTGATACCTTCGGGTCTAGCCAGCGATATTTGCTTCCTCCCCTTCACCCTACCCCCTACCTCTCTCCACCCTACTCCTCTCCTCTCTATAGCTACTGACCTTTGCCTTCACCCTGCCTTACTCATACTTCCCACACTTTCCTATCCACTTATCGCTCTTTTGTAATCCTTTCCCTCGCCAGTTGAGACATAGCTATTTGACTGATGCCCGATGGAGCTACCTTGTTTAGCTATTGGGAGACGGGCTGTGGATTCCCTCCTCGGACGTCACCTACCCAGTCGGTCTTTGGGCAGACTTCCTTTCGTCTCTCCTGCCGTCTTTTCACCCATCCTCCCCCTTCACACTTCCCCCCTCCGCTCTATCTGTCTCACCTTTACTCCCTCTCTCAATATGTTGCTTATTTTTGATGTAAAGTGTAATTTGTTTACCGTTTTCTGTAACATTGTGGAACCTAATGTAAAGCGCTCTGATACCTCCGGGTCTAGCCAGCGCTATATAAAACACTCAAAATAAAACCCCTTCGATGCTCGTGGCGCTGTGCGCATGACGAGCTGAGCTCGTCACGACCACACCCGCGATCGGAATGTCCAGCACACGAGCGGAATTCCGATCGCGGTCAAGGGGTTAATTTGTTTCGGTCTGGAACACTAGCGCTTGTGCTTTGCTGTTGCTTGTTTATTAATATTTCACTAGTATACAGTTGACTTCATCCCGACCCTTGCAAGATGCTGCATATCTTGCATCCCCAGCCCTACTGGCCATTCAGAAGCAGCAGTTTCTGATATGTAATTTCCTTTTCTTGCCCAGTTTGCCCCGCATTATCGGCCCATCAAAAGCACTATTCCTCTTACAATTTGGCATGGGGAGATTAAGTGATTTGGCCAAAAACAAAGCATTTTCAAATCCTGCACTCGCCGTGAACTTTTCCCCATTGTTTTTTTTGTTGTTGTTGTTGTTGTTTTCAGCTCAGCTCGTGTTTAGTTGGGATTCTGTGTACCCGTCGAGCTGGTTGTTAATCTAGGATTGCTTTCAGTATTCAAAAACAACACTCGCCATGATTTTTTTACCGTTGCTTTTTAATGTCTGGTTTTTGTTGTTGTTCTTGTGCCATTTGTAATGTGTTGTTGTGTGACGCGCATCAGATTACATGCCTTGTATTTGCGAGCCCAACTTCATGCTCGTCTGGGGATTTTATGGTGCACTCGCTCTTAGGTGCTTCATGACATATCAATACTCTGTTTCATATTCTGACACCACCACTCCATGGGAGTACGTCTTTCCCTGTTTTCTCACTTACGTGCTGCATTTCCTCGTTCCAAGTGTCGTGTAGTTCCTATAGTACCCCTGCAGGACCTGCGCGTTTGGATAACATATACTGTGGGCTTGGTGTTAGATTGACTCTGTGCACCCCCACCGCATATGTTAGCCTGGTTTACATTAGCTAGTTCACAGTGCCACTAGAATCTCCTCTTATCGGGGAGAGATTAGTTTCTTGAAACCTTAGATCATGACAACCCAAATTCCTCAGAATCGTGGAAACAATGTACTACCTCTCGCTCAGTCACTCGTGCTTACTTATTCGGTTTGTCTCAGAGAGTTACACAGAATAAACAGTCGGGCGTTTCAATAAGTATTTATTGATCAGTTGTTATTCTAGTGTAAAATATATGTGCTGCAGCAATCAGCAGACAATAGCAGAGATATATTATCAGCAGTACGATCAAAGTGAAAGGATAGAACAGTTCTACCATAGTGCAATAATCATGAATACATACATGAATATAAAAAGCATGATGCAAGTGCTCGTACTCCTACGATGCCTAACTAGATGTACCTGAGTGTACCTAGCATATGTGTAGGTCTAAAAGCCTAAGAGCCAAGAATCCCTCTAGGATTTAGTCGAACCCCCATACCTGAATAGAGAGAGTGTGGGACACCATCCTGGTCTCGAGTTGGACACCCCGCAAGGGCTGTGTTAGACCGCTGTCAGCTGGAGCGACTGCATGCAGGAGCCTCAGCGTCTCTGGTCAGTGTGTCAGCATGGAAGTATCGGTTCCCTCTATCTTACCGTGGCAAGATGTGGTGTATTTATACCCAAAAGTGTCTTGTCCCTCAGTATGGTTTGTATTGGTCTTTGTTGGACATGAGGAAGACGTCAGGGGTGAACTTTGTACATACATATTATGCGGGAGATGTAGCTGGTAAATGCTCATGCATAATTTATGAGTACATTGTAGGCCTGTGTTCTGGAACGACCTTGCAGTGTTCTAACCACAGACTAGATAACGTTCATCCCTCAGAGCTCGTTGTGTACTGTAAGGAGCCAATGTAGGTGAAAGATCATGCCTATATTAGGAGCCATGACTATAATAGGGCATATACGAGTATGACCATAACAGGGCATATACGAGTATGACCATAATAGGGCATATACGAGTATTACCATAATAGGGTATATTCGAGTATTTCTACATTATGGCATATATGTTTACATTAGGGCCTATATACGAAACATAACACAAGTTGCTCTTTGATCCTCCTCTCCAGCTTAAAACTACATGTGCACGCCTGCACATCATCGCACTTTTAACTTTTTCTGCCGATGCTCAACAATATTGTCAAAAAACAATGGCAAAACTAGTAGGTGTGCATTCACATCCAAAAGGCAAGACCTATTGGCTATGCCAATGATTGTTCATTTGACTTTCTCTACGGTATTAACTTTACAAAATGTTTCCTTCTAAATAACGTCTGGGGTGTGCAGCTGGGGATCAATTTTCTTCCCGTGATTTTGTGCACCTGACACGTGACATTCTCCATCTGTTGAGCCCAGTAAATATTTATCTCCATATACAACTATGGACTCTACTCCATCCTCCAGTCAAAAGGTTGCGTCCTCATCTGTAATGATGCCTTCTACGCGCAAAGACTTCAACAATGCTACCAAAAGGCAAAAGAAAAAGCCAAGTTCACCAACAAAGTCTCCATTACCTCTGACACTCGATTTAATTAAAGAAATAAAACTTTTGAAACCTTTTGTTATGGAGACCAATGCTACGCTCCAGAGGATAGAGAAGAAATGGTCAAATCTCGAGTGCTATATGACCGAAATGGAACAACGTCTAAGCAATGTACAAAATGCATCAACTAGGATTGAAGTTATGTCGAAAGAAAATTCTCTCCTAAAACAGCAAACAGAGGATCTGGAAAACTATAAAAGATGTATTCATCTCAGAATTTATGGTATTCCTGAAGGAGCATAGGGTTCAGACATGCTTGCCTTTCGTAAAATACATATTCTAAAAATAGTTGGGCTCACGGAGGGAATTAATCTTAACCTTGAACGAGCCCACCAGGTAGGCCTTAAAACTTTGGAAGCTTCTTCATCGGGCCACCCAAGAGGAATTATTGTTTCATTTTTAAAATATACTGAGTTACTTTTGATTTTGTCAGCAGCCAAGCAGAGAAAACAAATGCTCTGGGCGGGTCAGAAATAATTTTTCTCACAAGATGTGGCTCGTGCCACGGTAGCTCAATGAAAGGATTTTCTATTGCTAGAGACTCACCTTACAGACAAAGACATTAATTCATTAAGGAGGCAATGGGTGGGTCAAGCATTCGGTTCCCCCTCAAGCTAAAACAAAAATGGGGTTGTTATATTGCTTCATTAGTCACTCTCTTTGTCTCCTCCTCCATCTCACTATAAATCGTACTGCAATTTCCCTGCTTAATGTATATTGCCCTACTGGTGTGGACATACAATTTAGGGAGCAAATGTCAACTACTTTACAGTCCTGTTCTAATACAAACTTCCTGGTGGGGGACGACTGCAACCAACTTATGGATCCCTTCAATGATAGGAAATCTCTAGCCAGGTATGTCTCCAACAAAATGCAAAAGATATTTAAAAACACTAATCAATCCAGGGGACTTATAGACACTTGGAGGCTTTACAACCCCGACAATCTAGAATATATATTTTACTCTCCTGCGCATCATTCTAAATCTAGGATAGACTATATTTTCCTAACACCTCACTTATTCTCCACATAGCACATGCTGAAATAGGTTATATATTCTTATCAGATCACGCCTCAGGTCTTGTTAGCATAGAAATATTGGCTGAAACCTCTAGATCAAATAAATTGTACTTTAACAACAGCCTCTTGGAGGATCAAACTATTGTGCAAAAATTAGAATCATTTAAAAAAAAAAAAAAAATTCTAATAATACTCCTGATCTTCCATTTCATATTATTTGGGACACCTTTAATCAATGCCTAGAGGATATAATATTGACTATCTTACTGTCAAAAAGAAACAAACTCTCAAGGAATCCTCACATTTACTTTCATCCATTATACAACGTCAACATGAATATTATACATCTAATAATGATGGCACGCTAAAACACCTTATTCAAGCTAAGTTGGATTTCAACAAAAGATCAACTGAAGAGGCATCTGGTATGTTATTAAAGATTAACCTAAGTTTTACAGAGGGCATAATAAAGCAGGAGAGTTGCTTGCGAATTACCTCAAGGTAAGATCTCAAAAGTCCAAAATAGTTAGCATTACAGATGGCAATGGTATCAAACATTTTAGAGATGCGGAATTCTTAAAATGTTTTACAGATTTTTATCAAAACTATACACACCAGAACAATCCCCTTCAGATGAAGCTCTCAACACTTTCTGTGATTCTTTTCCGCCATGCTCTCATCAGTCTTACAACTTTTCCATTCTAGATAACGATTTATTCATCTCTGAATTAAGGACAGTACTTACTATATTACTTAAAGATAAAGCCCCTGAACTGGACGGTTTTACAGCTGTAATATATTCATGTTTTTCGCACATCTTACTTTCTCATTTGCTCTCCCTGTACCAATACTTTCGCTCAAATAAAGAGGCTTGTGACACTCTTTTGGAAGCAATGTTGTGTTAGATCCCAAAAAAATACAGGTATCTCTCCTCTTGTACTAATTATTGACCCTAGGGGTCATCCTCGACCCCACCCTCTCCATGACTAAGCAGGTCAACGCCGTTTCCTCATCCTGCTTCAACATCCTCCGAATGCTCCGCAGGATCTTCAAGTGGATCCCCACCGAAACAAGAAAAACAGTCACCCAGGCCCTCGTCACCAGCAGGCTGGACTACGGAAACGCCCTCTACGCAGGAACGACGGCTAAGCTCCTGAGACGGCTGCAACGCATCCAGTACGCCTCTGCACGTCTTATCCTCGACATCCCCCGACGCAGCCACATCACACCCCACCTGAGAGACCTGCACATGCTCCCTGTCAACAAGAGGATAACCTTCAAGCTCCTCACCCACGCACACAAAGCACTCCACAACTCCGGACCAGCCTACCTCAACAGACGACTCAGCTTCTACACCCCCACCCGCCAGCTCCGCTCGACCAACCTCGCCCTCGCCACAGTCCCCCACATCCGGAAAACGACCACCGGCAGCAGATCCTTCTCCCACCTCGCCGCCAAGACCTGGAACACCCTCCCCACCAACCTCCGACAGACCCAAGACCTACTGGCCTTCAGAAGACTCCTCAAGACCTGGCTCTTCGATCAGTAGCAGCACCACCCCCCCTCTTCCCCCAGCGCCTTGAGACCCTCGCGGGTATGTAGTGCGCTTTATAAGTGACATGATTGATTGATTGATTGACCCATTTCTCTTATCAATGTAGATTGCAAAATATTTGCGAAACCCTTGGCACTTAGAGTCAAACAATATATCCCAGATTTGATTGGTCTAGATCAAACGGGGTTTGTTAAGGGTAGACATATGGTTGTTTAATAGGACACGTTACAATGCAAACATTTATAATGCATGCCTTTACAACGCAGTTTTTACATCGCAACATCCATTACAACGCATGATTTTACAACGCATGCCATCACAACGCATTTTTAGAAACTACATTTACAACGCATTCCAATACAACGCATACCACTACAACGCATACCATTACAACGCATAATACTTTTAGGGCAACAGTAGGGTAAGTGTTGGATAGTGTAGGGGTAGAAATTACTATTCCCACTCCAGTGAGTGCAACAGTAGGGTAAGTGTTGGATAATGTAGGGGTAAAAATTACTATTCCCACTCCAGTCAGTGCAACAATAGGGTAAGTGTTGGATAGTGTAGGGGTAAAAATTACTATTCCCACTACAGTGAGTGCAACAGTAGGGTAAGTGTTGGATAGTGTAGGGGTAATGCGTTGTAATGGCATACATTGTAGTGACATGCGTTATAATGGCATGCATTGTAGTGACATGCGTTGTAATGGCTGCGTTGTAATGGCATGCGATGTAAAGGCAGTTGTGTTGTAATGACTGCGTTGTAAATGTAGTGCATTGTAGTGACTGCGTTGTAATGGTTGTTTCCCATGGTGGATAACTCTTGAGCTTTTTTGGATATTCTACATCTTGCATCAAAAAGGTCTACACATATGGCCGCTATTACATTGGATGCAGAAAAGGCATTTGACTGGGTTCATTGGCATTTCATGATGTGTGCGCTCAAATGGCATGGTTTTGGACCTGGTATTTTAAAATATATTAGTCTCCTCTAATCTCCCCCCAAAACTTCAATATTTGTAAATGGCACTCAATCCTCATACTTCCCCTCCTACACGGTACCCATCAAGGATGTCCAAAATCACCTTTACTCTTTATACTGTCTTTAGAACCTTTTCTTCTTACTTTGCATCATTCACATTCCTTTCATGGTTTTACTCACAAAGGCACTCACTTCAAATTCACTGCTTATGCTGATGATATTGTCTTATATGTCTCAGATCCACAAACATCCATACCTGTCTTTACAGATCTCTTATCCGCTTATTCTAAATTGTCTGGATACAAACTAAATTTCGCTAAATCCAAGGTCCTTCCATTCAATAAATATTGCTTAAAATAAATGTTTGCAGAAACTGCTTTTACATTGAATTCTAATTATAATGAATGTTTGGGGATAAAATGTTCCTCCTCATCTCCAAAACCATCCAGATAATATTGGAGGATGCTCACCAAAGAATTCTTCAAATGTCAGAGATGGGGTCCTCTCTGTATTTCTTTTGGTGGGGCTAGTTAGACACCGTCAACATGACGTTGCTGCCTGTTATGAATTTATATCTATCTATGCTGCGAGTGTAGCTTCTTCTGAAGTTCTTCAAACCCTCAATAGTTTGCTGGGAATTTTTTATGGCATGGATGGAAAGCATGCATATCATTATTTTCCTTATGCAAACCCAAAGAAATGAGAGGGGTCAATTTTTCTAATATTTGACAATATCATTCATCATTTGTAATAAAACAAGCTTTACCTTACTTGCATATGGTTACAGATCCATCTCTAACTGCCTTGCACAAATTGGAAGATTCTGTGATTTCACCTTTCTCTTTTCATTCTCTGGCTCATTTCTCAAACCCTCCAACATCCTTTGGGTCTCCCACCCTTAAACATTCTATATCAATACTATATCCGGTCCTTTTTTGAACTCTGCTGTCATTGCAGGTGTTCCTAGACTCTTCAATATGGCATAACAAACATGTCAAATTTTCTAATCGTACAATGTTTTGGCAGTACTGGGTAGCTAAAGGAATTATTCTGGTTAAACAGTTATTGCGGGGCAAAGATATCATTTCATTATCTCAAGTTTAAAGCAAATTTGGCCTCTCCTCTGCTTCCACTCTTCAATACGACTCTTTGAAAAATTTTCTTATACAACACATATCCACCCTTTCACAAGAGCCTTCTTTCCTTCACATTGTGCTTCTGGAACAAATGAACTTTTCCCTACCTATCAAGGCCTCCTATATATACAAATATCCCCACTATGCACTTCCAAATCATCCCAAATCTGAAATAGCATTATTATTATGAGAATCAGAATTACAACACCCATTTTCCTTACACACCTATAATTTAATTTGGTCTAAAATCCACCACACTTCTTGTAACGCCAGCACTGTGCATTCTTTATATTATTTCTACCATATGTTGTTTCTAACCCCAACCTCTCGCTGTCAATAAAATCCAAGCATACAGAACACATGTTGGACCTGTAAAAAACACAAGGCACATATATGCATATGTTTTTTCATTGCCCATCCATTAAGTCTTTCTGGATGACGATCTGTGAAACAATTTCATCTATATGTTCCGTTACTTTTCCTCTTGATATTACATATTTTTGGGGAGTTCTTCTCATACCTGGATCGGCATACAGAAATTGGGTAAATTTTTAGATTTACTATTGCCATTGCTTTTCAAATAATTACATCAAATTGGAAGGATGCTACTAAAGTTACCTTTACTGGATCCGGGGAACTTACTTTGTCCTCATCCTAGGCTTGATAGAGCGCCTGCCACTTCTATGCAACAACTTCTTCGGAAGGATATTTTTGGTTGCCTCTTATTACATACTTATCTAGTAACTCCACGCAGATCCAAGACAGAACGATTGCATTCCTGCCACCATGAACCTTTCTTTTATTGCATACAGCATTGAAACCAAATATATTTGTATTACCTTTTTGATAACCACCATCGCAACTCATATTTGTAAGGTTGAATACTTTTATGCTTCCTTCTTTTTGACTTTTTCTCTCTTTTCCTTTTTCTCTTTTTTTCTTCTCTTTCCCCTCCCCCCTTCCAGTTAAACATACAAGTGTAAATGGCGATATTACTAAGGTACTCTGTTTTATAGTGTCTATTATTGGTCTATAGTTCTACAATGCATTATTTTCCTAGTTTTTACTGCTTAGGTTGTCTTTCTCATCTTGCACTAATTCTGTTTATCATTTTGACTTAAATAATAGACATGTTTCTTATGATGTACTTTTTGTTGAAATTATTTCAATAAAGCTTCTTTAAACTGAAAGAGAGGGTCAGAAAACCACAGAAGAACAGCACTAAATACAGTACTAACTCCATTCTTGGTGGTGCAGGAGGTAGGGTAGCATTGGTTAGAGTCATATTATCTTAATCAATGGGAAGCCAGTCAAGCTAGGTAGTCAATAGACAGTTGAACATCTGCTATAACAGGTCAAACATTTTAATGCAAAAATCAAATGAGAGAGGTATTTTTGCTATAAAAATGGAGGCCTGCCCTTTAGCTGAAGGTAAAATGAATAATCCATCTCAAGAGCTGTAGGATAAACTGTTGGAATTTTTCTGAATAAAATTGTTAATTTGGTCAAAAATATTCAACAGGTATGGCGCAATACTTCTTTTGTACTAAAATCCTTCAAATAATCCTGTATGGTCCTCTTTTGAACAAGCTGCAGAAGCTTAGACTTATAATACCTTTTTTTCATTGATCTTCTCTTTCCCACTTCATGTGTGCTCAGTCAAGCAGCAGCTGGCATCTATGGAGGGGGCCAGGCAAATTTGTGGGTGCGCGCATTTGCAAATAAAACAAAACCAATTTAAAATTAAAACACTTACCGAATCCAGACAACACTACATTGTCCTCGCTCTGGACCTCTTCTGCTGAGATTGTAGTGTGGGCCCCAACAAACTTCCTTGACTACTCCTGCACTGCTCACATGCTGTTAACCAGCATGAGAGCAAGGCCCTGATTGGAGGGGGCGGTCTCTCTCGGTGCTCCCCAGCACCCTGGAGGCCTGCACTTGCTCTCAACCCAGCTCTCTTAAGACAGCTGGGTGGAGAGGTTTAAAGTGCGCATGTCTGGCTGGCTGTCTCAAGACGGCCGACCAAAGAGACATGCGCACTTTAAACAGTGCACAGGTAGCCCTCTGCCCACCACTCCTCCCTGCTGCCACTCAGCAGGCCCGCCCCATCCTGGCACTCGGTTAAGTGTGAAATGATGATAAATAAAATAGTAATAAATTACCATTTTATTTTTCATCTCTGGGGCTTTGGTGGGCATTTAAGTGGGGTGACTCTCCTCTGCTCCAATGGAGGAGCCGCACCTGTCCAACTGTTAAAGAAAGTTTCCAGGTCTATCCTACCCTCGTTGACTGCTGTCTGCAATTCTTCACTTCCATCTGAAGTTTTAGCAACAAAATGGAAATCTGGCATAGTCTCGCCTTTATTAAAGAAACCTTCATTTGACCCTAATGTAATGTCTCTCAAGCTATTTAACTCCATCCTCTACTAGCCAAGTTGATTGAAACCCTGGTCGATAAACAACTGAAATGCTTTCTGGAAACCCACCAACTCTTTCACATGGCACAATCAGGCTTTAGTAAGGGCCTGTGCACAAAAACCGTATTGGCCAAAGCAACAGATGATATCAGGTCTATCATGGATGAAGGTGGATTGGCAGCCATGATTTTGTTAGATCTGTAAGTGGCCATTAGCCCCATCTCAAACGCCACCCTACTACCAGGTCTATCTTCAACTGATATTTCAGACAAAGTCCTCCAATTATTATTTTCCTTTTTGCAGGACCAGACTCAAGCAGTGGCTCTAGCTAATTACAGATTCTCACCCAAGTTGATTGCCACCACAGTACCCCATGACTCTGTACTAAACCCTACTCTTTCTCATATCTGTGTTGTCCCTCTTTCATTTCTTGTCTAGTCTTATGGCATTTCATTTCATACATATGCAGACGATATCCAGCTGATTGTAAGGCTAGACGACAACTTGATTGATGAAACTCAGAATGTTCAAAATTGTCTCTATGAAGTCTACAGCCGACTGAATTGAAATTCCCTATCCCTGAACAATGATAAAATTGACGTCATCGTGTTTGGGTCTGATGTGGCTTGGACAAAGGACAGGTGGCCTAAAATGTTGGGACCTTTGCACTCACACTTGAATCAGGTAAGTCTGTGAGCTACTATTGTTGTCAACGTGTCCTTTGTGGAGCATTTTAAATTCATCCATGCCACCGTGTTAGACCTGACAGCCTTAGCGTAGTCTTACCCCAACTGTTTGCCTGCATCCCTCCATTTTTCTAAACTAATATTTAGCTGGTTTTAGGGCTCAGCACACTTTACCACTGCTGACCAGTGCTAAAGTGATTTTCCTATCTCCCCTAAACATGGTAACATTGACTTTACACCAATTGGCATATTTAATTTACTTATAAGTCCCTAGTAAAGGCCACTACATGTGCGTAGGGCCTGTAAATTAAATGCTATTAGTGGGCCTGACGCACTCATTGTGCCACCCACTTAAGTAGCCCTCTAACCATGGCTCGAGCCTGCCATTGCAGAGCCTGCATGGGCAGTTTAAACTGCCATTTCGACTTGCCAGGCCTAAACCTTCCTTTTTTACACCTGTAAGTCAACCCTTACAGGTTTAAAAAGGCCCTGTCTAAACCATAGGGCAGGGTGCCATGTATTTAAAAGGCAGGACTTGTACTTTTAAATTGTGCATGTCCTGGTAGTGAAAAACTACCAATTTTGTTTTTCACTACTGCAAGGCCTATCTCTCCCATAGGATAACATTGGGATTACCTTATTACATCTTTTACGTGTAACTCCCAATTATGAAGACCTAGACTTTCCAAGTTTGATGTTACTAAACTCACAATTTAAAAACACAACTTTTGGTGAAATTGGATTTTAAATCCCTGTTTAGCAAATGCTACTTTTAGAAAGTTGGAGTGGATGACAGCTAGCTTCCTGCATACCCTCTAGACAGTCAAACACAAAGGAAAGATAGGTGTACCTGAGTGGTCATCTGCATACAGATGGGCCATCCTGAGCAGGATAGGAGGGAGGAGCTGACACTTGGATCTGAAAGGGCTGTGTTCTGTCCACACACAAATGGGTGATTACTCTCCTGTAGTGTGCCTAGAGCTAGGACAGGAAGGGAGAACCTCTGTGCACTTCAAAGCTTTCCTTGAAGTCTCCCCCACTTCAAAGGTACCACTGGGTAAAAGTACTGGACCTCTGGCTCTAACAAATCAGTACACGGCTGGACCTGCAAATGCTCTGCCAGGAAGAAGAGCTGCTGTGATGCTGAAAGGACTGCCACTCTGCTGGACTGATGCTTTGCTGGACTTAGCCTTGCTTTGCTTTTGCCTTGCTGAGCTGCATTGCTGCCTGCTGTTCTCGTGCCTGGATGAGAAGGACTGGACCTGCATCACTTGAACTCAGAATGACTCCAAGGGCTTGCCTACTGTTTCAAGTCGCACAGATGTCAAAGAATTCATCTACCTCCATCTGCACTCTGCAAGCTATGGGTCTGCCCTGCTAAGTTAGGCAACACCACTCCTGGATATTTGGAAGTGAGGTCTAAGGTGTTTCTTCATCCAGATCCCAAACGCATCTTCATCATAACGGGGCATCTTTGCCTTTGTGTGAGTAAGAACCAGTGCATTCTTGTCATTGCAGGGAGTGAGCGAACCCAGCGCATCTTCCTCAGAAACAGAGCATTGCCTTTGATGCATCACCTACTGTGGCAGCAGCAGCCGCGCATTGCCTTCGGAACCAGGGCTCGCACTTGAAAGCGATGCATTGTCATAGTTTTGTGGAGAAAATTGACGCATCTCGTCCACTGTGTAGCTCAACACCGACACATCGCTTCGGCTGCACCGCTTATCCTCATAGATGACGACGTTTCCCAGATCAAGGTACTTTCGTTCAGCAGGTCCAAGAGGTCCCTGTATCTGATGCCTGCTCCATCGTGGTCAGCCTGAACTTTTGACTTTGCTCCAGTCTTGCGCGACCAGGTTACCCATTTATGCGCTTATTGCTTTTGAGCACTTTTTTGAAATTTTTTCTTTAAGAATTGATATCTCGACTTCTACACAATGGATTTTTGTAGTTTTGGTCCTATTTTATTTATATAATCATAATCTATGTTTCTAACCTGATGTTGAGTTTTTTAGTGTTTTTACTGTGTTACTTTTTGAAATGTAGCACAAATACTTTAAACATTGTCTTTTAAGTCAAGCCTGTCTCCTTTTGCTAAGCCACCAGAGGGTGAGCACGGGTTGAGTTGTGACCTACCCTGACTAGGATTGTGGCTCCTGCTTGTAATGGGTGCATATCTCTGCCAACCAGAAACCCAATTTCTAACAAACTGGTTTTGGTCTTCAGAACACCATCAGAAAAATACTCCCTTTTATACCACCTGCTCTAATGCATGTCTTTAAATGTTATTTTTGGTAAAAATTCCAAAATTCAAGAAGACCAATATAGGAGGAGGCTGTTCTTTAGTGGTTGTGACATCTAAGGCTGTCGTCTAGTTCCTATATTACCTATACAGGATCTGCACTTTTGGATAACCTAAACTGTGGGACTGGTGGCAGACTGATTCCGTGCACCCCCACCGGGTACGTTTGCCTATCTGTATTAGCTAGCTCACAGTGCCACTATAATCTCCTCTTACCAAGGAGAAAATAGATTCTGGCAACCTCAGAACATGACAACCCTGATCCCTCAGAATCGTGGAATTAATATACTACCTTTCGCTCAGTCACTCGTGCTCACTTAGTTTGTCTCAGAGAGATACACAGAATAAACAGGCTGGGCGTTTTCAATAAGTATTTATTGAACAGTTGTTATTCTAGTGTAGAATTGATGAGCTGCAACAACCATTAGACAGTAGCAGAGATATATGATTAGCAATATTACAAAAGTAAAGGGATGGTATAGTTCTACCATCTTGCAGAAATCATGAATATATACAAGTACCTAAAACACATGATAAAAAGGTGCGTACTCATACAATGCCTCCCTAACTAGATGTACTTAAATGTACCTAGCATCTGTGTAGGTGTTATGCCAAGAATCCCTCTAGGATCTAGTCAACCCCATTACCTGAGAATGAGAGAATATGGGACCCCGTCCTGGTCTCGAGTTGGACACCCCGCGGGGGATGTTAGACCACTGCGAGCTGGAGCGTCTGCATGCAGGAACCTCAGCGTCTCTGGTCAGTGTGTCAGCCGGGAAGTCTCGGTCTCCTCTGACTTCCAAGCAAGATGTGATGTATATATACCCATAGGTCTCCCCAGGGGTCCTACCTTGCTGTGTTACTGTGTCGGCCTAAAGGATGACGTCGGGCCTGAACTTTATACAGAGATATTATACAGGAGATGTTCATCCTGCTGTGCTTCCAAGAAGCCTCATGCATAATGTATGAGATTCGAACTAGGGGGAAACCCGCGTTCTGAATGCAGTGTCGTATCTAGGTAAAAGGTCAGTCCCTAAGAACCGTTATGTATGTAATGTAGGGAAGAATATAGGTGAAAGGTTGCAATGTTACCTGCGCCTATATAGGGTACCTATATGGAATATAACACCCACTCCTCTTCCGACTGGACGACATATGTAACTTATTACCATACTACTAGCCTAACTAGATATTGGTACGCACAAAGTTTAAAAACATCTGTTTAGCTAAAAATGTTTAAAACTTCTAAAAAAATTCTAAAAAACGTAAAACTGCCTAAAAATATTTTTGCAAGCCATAGCTCTAAAGTGTCCTTAGCTATAGTCTGAAGCACTATAAGCATTAGAAAGCCATGTATGCCCAATAAATGAAAGGAATGTCAATTTTTGGTTTAAGTTCCAGATTTGAGCTTGTTTTAAAAAAGGGCGAATTTCTTCCAGCACACGACGAGCCAAATGAGTCAAATGTGTATGTGTCCTGGCTGGTAGACGCAACATTTTCGTTGCTTGCTTCTGCAGTTGACGGCCCCTGTAGCACCTCGCAGAGTACGTCAATTGAGCACAGATGCTGTTCCACACTGTCAGCAGCCGGTGCTGGGGCAGACTGTGCGCCGCCCAAAGCCTGGGTGTCAGAGGAGGAGCCGGTGTCCATACCAACAGGTGCTGTTACTACCTGTGGGGGCTCAATGAGTGCCGCCATCAACATCGGAATACGCTGAGGACACTGCAGAACATGGGCCGTTATCGGGTCCAGTAAAGCATTCACGTCCGGTTGCGCACATGATGGGAGTGTCAAACAAAGGTCTAACATGCATTCTTCTCCTCAAAACAGGCATCGGAGGACAGGTAAGATGCAGGCCATCCAGATTGGTCGAAATGACAAGATCCAAGATGTACTTAGTTCTCTTAGGCGAGGCGTGCCTAGATGTTGTACCATGCAGTCACGGTATTTACGCTCCAGGAGTGCTCTTTCCATCTCCTTGGTGACTGGGATGTCCATTGTGTAGAAAATATAAAACAATCAGCATACCTGCTACTAGAAACAGGATGAGCGGAAGTCCTCCAAAGACGCTTCCGAATACGGAGTGTATGAAGTTTGGTATAACTCCAAGTACCGTCTGAAAGGTGCTCAGAAGTCCAGAACCTATGGTCTTAAATAGGTGGACAATGCCTGTCGTATCAGACATGTTAAAGATACGATTTACCATTTCTGCGAAATGGAAAGGGCAGTTTGTATGAATAAGTGCATGTATCTCTGCCGAAGACCTTGCGATCTGGAGATCAAAAGTCTCTCGAGCGGAGGTTAAGGGCACAGACTTCTGTAAAAGCATGGCTTTCATTCTGCTTAGAGTATCAAACCGTATTACGGAAACAGAGTGAAGGCCATAACGGCGCCTCCCTGACTGTATGTGTCGGTGGAAACAATACTTGCATACAACAAGTAACCCTGGAGCTCACAGTTACCAGATATGCGATACCCGGGAGCATTCCGCAGCAGCCTTGACTGTTCAGCATCAAGTAACTCCCATTTGAAAGTAGCCTGAATGCTGGAGTAATCACTGCAGCTGGGGCACCCTTCAAATGGCAGGACAGGTTCGCCACAGAACCATTACAAACCCCGTACAGCATTATATCCTGGCATATGAGTGATCCACTTAAAGCGTTCTCACAGTTTGTACCGCTTAGAAACACTTCTCGATCCCCACTCCGGCATCAAAATCTGTATGGTAATAACCATGATTCCTTAATGTATTCCTTACCCATTTCTTCATATCTGCCTGCCTGCTTTTGTTCAAGGCAATACTGAAACTGGAAAGTTGTGACCGGTAGAGTTATGTGGCCATGGATTAGCCATTCTGTAGACGGTAATTCTGCCACTGTAAATGCTAATCTATCCAGTTTTTCGATACGCAGCATTGTATATTTTGCTCCCCTTTGTGCCATTTCTATCTGTTTATCTGTTAGATTGTATTCAGAAAACAAAGACGTACTGTTGATATAATGCCAACGCACATAGCCTGCACGCAAAGATTGCAGTGTCCAGCGTAATAACATAATAGAACGTAATTGAGATTGCCCGTGTTGTAATATGGCCAAATCTTGTTCTAGTATGTCTATCGCAGAAAATACAATGTTGCCTAAGGAATATATCCTAGAGGTCAATGTAGTTAACCCATTGTCTACTACTGCTAGAAATTTTTCTAGATTTATACAGTCTATTTCACGTAACCTCTCTGCGGCCTCTTGTTGGGATATTTTCCAAATTTCATTGTAAACAGCATAATAGAAACGTTTCTGATGTGGCTTCCTGGGACCTAGTAAAAAATCCCTGAGATCCACATCCTGTGATAGTAAGGATAAGTGTTGCTTCACCTTTGTGAGCGTTGAGGTTTTTAGCCAATCAAGGCACAACTTCCCAACGCTGTAGGATGTCACTACCCCTGGATGTTCTCTCTGTACATAATGTGGATCTGGCCTATGGATAGCGAAATCTTCGGTTGCACCCATTAATCTCACCTGACAACTATTCGTGTCTGTGGGCCAAATCAACCATTTCTTCCAATCGGGGTCTGATCTGTTGTATTGCATAATTTCCTTCAAAGTAATCTCTTTCTGTGTGGGTTATGTTACCCTCAGTGTGTGATGGAGTTGGCAGCCGAGGTGTGTTCAAGTCTTTGTTCTTGGCTAGTCCAAGGCAAGACGTATGTTGCACTGTCTCGTTCAAAAACATGATTTGTTGAGGGATAAGGCATGCTCTAAACAAAGCTTCTACTCACTGTACTTGCCATTCTCTAGTACCCCAGACTGATTTTCAGTCTATGGTGTCTTTCCATAAGTCGAAACCTTGTTCAGACAACTGGGCAATAAAGGAAGCAGAGTAAATCTGTTTGGTGTTTGTTAACATAGTTTTCTGTGCTGATGTTGGTGCAACCTTATAATAATATGATGCTGGGTCAGACATATTAAACCCTGAAACATATGGAAACTTTTGTGTAAATGTTTTTGAACTGCCTTTAGGCGGTGTTGGACAATGTTCCCACTGGTGGTATGTGAACACATTTCTAGGATTAGCAGATTTATGTAATAAGTGATGACCATAGTGTTGATAACAATACATTGTTTTCGAAATCTGATGTGCTTTCCAATGTTTAACTATTAGAAAATGCAGCAGATTTTTCCAAATCAGACAACATGTTATTTACAGTTTCAAAATCCCAATCATCGGAAAATGTATTTGAGGTAATGATATCACTCAACGATATTTTAAATAAATGAGGAATTCTAAAAAGTTCAGTCGGACCAAATATATCGAAATCAACCTTGTCCCAAACTATAACATCAGGTATAGGAACTGCTGTAATGTTCACTGATGACAAGTCTCTTTGATCTCGATGAGATGATTGGGGTGGTTTTAAAATGAAATTCACCTTTTGGGATGCAGAGCTTTGTTGAAGGTATTTTCCATTAACAAGCATGCTAAAAACTATTACTAAGCCTAACCGGAAAAGAAAGAAAAGTATCCCGGTGATTACCCTTAGTTCTACCCAATGTGACACCAGGTAAGTCTTTTTCAGAAAGTTCAGAAAGTCTTTGACTTGCTGCTTGCGCGATTTTTGGGCTGGCATCGTTTCCGGTTCACTTGGATCCAAAGAAAACGTATCAAAGTTTATGAAGTGGCCAGAAGCAGTTCGATCAATTGTTGGTATTGCATCAGGATTTGTAGAAATCATAGTTTGCTCTTGTTGAGGCATGTTGATGTAAACATCTGTATTTGGTCAAATTGACATTTGTCTTTCATTTTGGTTCTGAATTTGAACTTCAGGTTCAAGGGGAACGAGTTCCATAGCATTATTGCATAGTCCATCATTCCTTGCAGGAGACTCTTCGAACATGATGAGTCTTTCCGTTTGAACTTCTAGAATTGTAGCGAGAGGAGGGCATCTGCTACTTTGGAGTCCACGTGGCCTACTACTCAGTATCGGCCACATAGCGTGGTTTGATTAGGTCGATTGAGACAAATCTTTTCTCCTTTTTTCCAGCAAGAGGCGGTAGAAGTACAGTTCTTGTTCCTTCAACTGCTAGGGCCTGTACAGGCTTTCTGTATGATGGCCCAAATTCTTTCTTGTCCGCTATTTTCTCTCTGACCAGATCCCCGACTTTCGGGATCCAGACAGTTCTTGCCGTGACTGATTTGACTTCCCCAGTGGCGGTCTGCTTCATATGGACATTACTTTGTTGTGTCCTCGACTCATTTAGATCCTGTAAAACAGCCAAACGATCATGGATGTCAAAAGGCTTTTCATCCGCCACTGCGCCTTCACAATCAAGATCAGGTACCCACATTCTTGTCCCAAATAGGACCTCATATGGAGTGACCCCCCCAGAGAACTTCTTGGCATATTGTTCAATGCTCGCTGCACTCCATACAGATGTTTTACCCAGCTTTCACCCGTGCCTAATACTCTAGCTGTTAAAGACTGCTTTAAGTCTCGGTTTTTCCTCTCCACAACTGAATTTCCCTCGGGATGGTACGGAGAGGAGTACCGCAATGCTACACCCAATCCTCGCATGGCCTCCTTGTAAGCCAGAGAGCTAAATGCAGGGCCCTTGTCAGAATGTAATGTGCCGATTGTGTATGTCCCTATGAAGACTCGCAAATCTTTTATAACAGTTCGAGCATCAGCCGAGCGCTGGGGCCACACCCATATGAATCTCGAGCAGGAATCCACTGCAACCATGATATACCTGTAAGACCCATCTCTTTGTAAGGGACCGCAGTGGTCCAAGTAAACACACGCTAGTGGTTTGTCAGATATTAACAATGGTGTCTGTGCTGGACGTGTTACGGTGGAACCTTTCATCTGCTGGCAGATGTCACATTTCAAGACATAGTCTTTAGTCTGCTTCATTAACCCAGGCCACCAATAGCGTTGTTTCAATAAAGAAACAGTCGCCGTAAATCCTGTATGTGCAGAACCTATCCCTTCATGTGCTGCTAGAATTAAAACTAACCTACGATCCATGTTTGGAATTACTCTATCCCCCACTCCAGGAATCTGAGCAAATGGAATGTTATTGGCATCTAACTTGTAGGAGTACTTGAGTGGAAACCTTTTTGGTACTGCTCCGCTGATTTTGCGACAAGCATTGATAGCTACCATAATCTCACCGTCTATTCTTGTTTTAGAATGAGTGAATGCAGCTACGGAAGCCGTGGTACAGCCCCCTTTGCGGCTTCATCAGCCAATGAATTCCCTTCAACGTGAACGCCATCACGCTGATGACTCGGTGTATGTATCACGTGAGCTCTCGGTAGTTCGGTTTTCAACTCCACTACCTGTTCCCATAGCATTTTATGCTTAATTGTGCCACCTTTTGCATCTTTGAACCCATTTTGAACCCAGTGCTGCAAATATTCATTATATGACTGCACACAGTAAAAGGAATCGAACACGATTAGTGTGGGGAATTCTCGATCCGTATTTACCAGTGCCAGTATCAAGGATTTCAACTCTGCCAGCTGTGCCGTGCAGTCTCCTAGAGATTGCGTTTTTGTGCAACTTGGGTGGAACCTTCCATCACACATGCGACCTTTAACGATTGCGCATGCCGCGCTATATTGTTGCTTACTTCCTATGGCCGGTTGAGCTAATCCGTCTGTGTAAATTATATATTCATACTGATCTAGAGGCATTATTTAGTTTGGTAGAGGATATTCTTGTTCGTATTGCAGAAATGCTTGTGTCTTTAAAGTTGGGTCGTACCTGTATTCCACATCTGTTGCAGTGAGAGAATTAGCCCATTGTATCCATCTCGGATGTAAGCCTTTAGCGTTAGGAACGCTTGCCTTTATCGCAGCCTCTAAGGCTGGAACCGGAGTCACTACTATTATTCGTTTCCCCTGAGCCAGTGCTCTTTCTCTCACTACAGCTGTTTGTACTGCTGTCAGAATCTTTTCTGTAGATGCGAAGCGCATCTCAGCATTTGTGTACAAATGCGAGTTATATGCAATTGGTACCATTTCACCTTCATTATATGTTAGATAGGTGTACCCATATTGACCCGCAACTATATGGATCACCAGGTTGCGTACGTTTACGCGTGTCTGTAAGTGTTTGGAAGCTATCATGTCAGCTTGTAAGGAACGAAGTGTATCTGTGTGTTCCTGTGTCCATTGTTTTACTGAAAAATCAGGTTTTATTAAATCATAGAAAGGTTTTACTCTTTCTGTGTAATCCAAAATGTATGTTCTGCCAAAGTTCAGGAATCCCAGGATTGATTGTAAGTTTTTCAATGATTTTGGAGGTTGGAGCAGTGCGCACTTTTAAAAAAAAAATGTCTGCCAAGCTTTTCCCTTCACTTGAAAGCTCATATCATAAAAACAGGACATTGAGGTGGGCAATTTTTGATTTTTTAAAGTTGAATTTGTAGCCCTCAGATGCAAATCCCAAAATTATGGTATTCACTCTGTTCAAGTGCTCCTCTAGGTCATCATCCGTTAGATAAATATCATCCACATAGGACAATGCCTCTTCATCCAAATTTGGAAGTAACTAATTTACTCTGGCCGAAAACAACCCTGGGATGTTCTTATACTGCTGGGGGAGTCGGCAAAATTGATGCTGGGACCCTAGCGCTGAGAATGCTGTTAGATACTTGCTTTCAGGTGCTATATTTTGGCAGAAAAATCCATTTGAGATATCAAGTGTCGTTTTATATTTTTTCCGCACAATGTTATTCATTAATGCGGCACTGTGTGCATTTTGGACTGCAAATGTCTTAGTGCAAGTGTTTAAATGTCTATAATCCAAAACTAAATGATATGAATTGTCAGGTTTCATGACCGGAAACAAAGGATTATTCATCGATGAGTTGCAATTTTCGATCACCCCTTGGTATTCAAGTTGATCTAAGATCTCCCTGACCTGTTTTTTAGCTTCTTGCTTTATTGGATACTGCCTCTGTGCAGCTGGAGTATTTTTTAAAGGAATTATGTGGTGGGTTGAATCCTCATCCCTTCCAACATGGTTTTTGTATAATGCAGGGGCTTGGGCTTCTGCCCACTCCTGCGCATATATGTGTTTTAGGTGCCGGGGAATATGGTCTGAGAATGACGGTAAAATTACCGTTTCTCCTTTAGGGCAATCCATGACGAATGCTGGCGGCCAATCTTGTTCAGCTAACAAAATGTCAGAGCCAAATGACAGATTCTCCCAAAATAGACCTCTAACTGTCCTACATTTGTCCCCCTCCATTTGCAGTGTTATTTCATATAACTTATGTGGGACACTTACCCTAGTATCGGGTGTCTCTACCGTGATATAATCATTCAAGTCCGCTGTCACCAGAAATTCCATCAGGATCTGGCAAGCTATTGTTACTTCTGCCGCACTGTCTAGCATCATCAGAGCCCATTCCCCCTTCAGTAGTCGAGTCCTCAGAATTCTGGGCATGTCTGATCTTTAGACCTGCAACCTTCTTCTTTTTGAACTGTTGCTTTTGCTTTGGTTTCTCTTCTTTTTTAGAAGTCTAATCTTGAGCGTGCTGCTTGTCTCTGGACTTTGTACGCTCTTCTTGTCTGTCTGACCGTCCTTCCCTCTCGGAGTTTTTCGATGAACCCTGAAAGGAACTAGAGGAACGTGTATCAGTATCCTGATACCTGTCAGGTTTCCTAATATTATCCCTATTCCTAAGGTTATACCTCTTTTCGGAGGGCTCCTGTGGAGGAGATCTACCTCTGGATTGAGATCTGTTTCCTTTAAAGTTTTGTTGTTTTTTATTGTCCCACTTCTTCTTTGTTGAAGCAGGTATCTGCTTAGAAGTGTCCTTTTCAGGATTGCCCATCAGTTGTGGTTTTAAAGCTTTCTCACCCAAACTGTCTCTGCCTAATTCTGCATATGCAGTTTCAATTATTTTTGTTCTTGTTCTAAAGGACTGAACTCCCTTAGGCGTTGGCGGATGGCCACTGAAGCTGCTTCCCCTTTAATATTAGCTAATATTATGGCTGATACCTGGGCATAGTTACCTAGTAACTTCATCTAAGTTCAGAGCAGGCTCTGCTCCGTACTCGTTTTGTATTTGTCTCAATACATCTGGTACTACTGCTAATGACGGGATACCATGAGTTCTGGTATAAATGGCAGCAAAGACTGTACCCCAAGTGGTACAATCCTCTATTTGTGGTGTTATCCCCATGGGCAAGCAGATTGTTAGCATTCTGTGTTTTTCATACGGGGTAGTATTCTGGAAAACTGCCTCTAGCTGTGTTATTTTTTTTTTTTCTGTGGGCATTTTACCCTTCACTGCATGTAATGTTTGTGGTGTGATTTTAGTTGCTGTACTCTGAGCTTGAGTTCCATTTGTTGCAACTCTTGCTGGTTGGACTGTAAGTGTCCTCATGACGAATTGCATCAAGTTTCTGTAGATTTTTATTAATTCTTTGTGTTGTGCGAGTAAGTCTCCTGGTGGCATTGTTTCAATGTCAGGATGTGGTGTGTAGGCTGCTAATATTGGCCATGTTGCCCCTTCTCTTCTGAGTGGGCCCAGTCTCACTCTTGTTCTTATGTGGGGTAGGGCGCCTTTAAACCAGTATAAGTGTTCCTGGTACGTGAGTGGAACCTCAATGTCCTCAAACGGACAATATTCTGCTGGTGCATCTCCTTCTGTGTAGGAGTGAAATGTTTTTGTTCTTGCATTTGCTGCTGGAAAAGTAACCCACAAATAAAATAACTCTGTTCTGTTTGATTCGTGCGCCTCAATCACGAATACCACAATACCACCCCTAGGTGTTAAACCATGCTCTAGCAGTCTCAGGGTGACATTTTCAAAAATTTGGTGCAATGTGTATTGCGTCTGCATCTACCTCCTCGTCTGAGAGGGGCAGAGCTTGTTGCAGTAGGTCTAAGACCTGGTTAGTCATTGTTTTTAGAACACTAAATAGTTTTCAAGGAAACCAAGATAAGGTAGTTTTGCACAATTTTAGGAACACTGTGTCCTTCAAGCTTGATTAACCAACAGCCAATATATAGGATTTTTTAGCCTACTCAGCTGTGGCGGAGTTTGTGCCCACCCACTCCAGGCGTCTCTGGTGTTTTGTGAGTAGGGGTCTCTGAGAATAGCACGACTGAACTACTCAGATTCTACTGTTTAATAAGTACCCAACGAACGTTGGTGGCGCCATGTCGTGTAGTTCCTATATTACCTAAACAGGATCTGCGCATTTGGATAACCTAAACTGTGGGACTGGTGGCAGACTGATTCCGTGCACCCCCACCGGATACGTTAGTCTATCTGTATTAGCTAGCTCACAGTGCCACTATATCCTCCTCTTACCAAGGAGAGAATAGATTCTGGCAACCTCAGAACATGACAACCCTGATCCCTCAGAATCGTGGAAACAATATACTACCTTTCGCTCAGTCACTCGTGCTCACTTAGGGGTCTATTATAATGGCGGGCGGATCGCCACCGCCCGAATGGCGGTGGCGATCCAACCGCCATTATTCTCCGCCCGCCTCTCATTTCCCCCGCCATATTAGGATGGCGGGGGGGACCCCGGCGGACGGAAAGACCGTCCGCCGGTTTTCCGCTGGTCAAACAGGAGACCGGGCGGAAAAGGGGATTGATATGGTGGCGGTGTCTGCAAGACACCGCCATCCATATCACGATGCAGGCGGTGATGTAAAGGCATGCGGAGGCTGCATGTGGGGGCCTGTTGCGGGCCCCCAGGGTTTTGGGGGGTGCACATGGGGGGTACCTATGGTACCCCCCTGCATTTGCATGCACAACGTGGCAGGCACCGCGCGGTGCCTGCCATGTTGTGCATGCAAATGCACAAATACCTTTTTACCGTTTGCGGCGGGTGCTGCTGAGAGCACCGCCCGCCGCAATGTTAAAAATGCGGGATGCGCCCGCCAGTGTGGCGGGCGCATCCTAATTGGATTTGCGGGACCGCCGCATACATAGCGGGCGGTCCCATTTGCCGAAACGATGGCGGGCGGACTTCGTCTGCCCATTATCATAATGATGCCCTAAGTTTGTCTCAGAGAGATACACAGAATAAACAGGCTGGTCGTTTTAAATAAGTATTTATTCAACAATTGTTATTCTAGTGTAGAATAGATGAGCTGCAACAACCATTAGACAGTAGCAGAGATATATGATTAGCAATATTACGAAAGTAAAGGGATGGTATAGTTCTACCATCTTGCAGAAATCAAGAATATATACAAGTACCTAAAACACATGATAAAAAGGTGCGTACTCCTACAATGCCTCCCTAACTAGATGTACTTAAATGTACCTAGCATCTGTGTAGGTGTTATGCCAAGAATCCCTCTAGGATCTAGTCAACCCCATTACCTGAGAATCAGAGAATATGGGACCCCGTCCTGGTCTCGAGTTGGACACCCTACGGGAGATGTTAGACCACTGCGAGCTGAAGCGTCTGCATGCAGGAACCTCAGCATCTCTGGTCAGCGTGTCAGCCGGGAAGTCTCGGTCTCCTCTGTCCTTCCAAGCAAGATGTGATGTATATATACCCATAGGTCTCCCCAGGGGTCTACCTTGCTGTGTTACTGTGTCGGCTTAAAGGATGACGTCGGGCCTGAACTTTATACAGTGATATTATACAGGAGATGTTCGTCCTGCTGTGCTTCCAAGAAGCCTCATGCATAATGTATGAGATTCGAACTAGGGGGAAACCCGCGTTCTAAATGCAGTGTTGTATCTAGGTAAAAGGTAAGTCCCTAAGAACCGTTATGTATGTAATGTAGGGAAGAATATAGGTGAAAGGTTGCAATGCTACCTGCGCCTATATAGGGTACCTATATGGAATATAACAAGGCATGGAATGTCTTGCTATTTTTCTTTTAAGCCCAATCAAACCTCACCATTTTTAGGAAGCAACTTACGATCAACCTGTTTAGTAGGCCTTGGTTGGTTTCTTTTCATCCATCTTTTGCCTCAGTGCATGCTCACTGCTTGTGACCCTCATTACCTTTTGGATATTGCCAAACTGTGGCCCCTTCTTGCATGAAAAGGTTGATGTGGTTGTTTACCACACTATTGAGAAAAAAATATTAGCTCACAAAAAACTGGCCCCAGAATATCAGCTCTTATTATATTGTCAAAGTAAGTGTATATATGTCAGCATAGATTTAGTATTCCTAACTCCGCACCTACATATATGTAAGTATGTGCATGGGGAGCTATTAAAACTAAATCCATACTTACCTACATATACCTACCTTTTCTAAAAATGACATTATGAATAGACCATTTGTACTTGAGCAGTTTCTGTAACTAAATTCTCCATAATAGTGGTGGATCAATAAGTAGCACAGTAAAAAGGCAAAATGGAGAGGGAGACTATATACAAGAACACCTCAAATTTGGGGAAGTGCTTCAGTCCTGAGTGAGAATTGTCCAGGTAGTCTTAAAACATTTGGACATCCACTTGTGAAGGTAGTGTAAGAAATTGAGTTATTGGTTGAGGGAGCTGAAAACCCCACTCAGGCATGACCCACAATTCTTCTCAGGGAGAACAATAAAAGTCACTAAATTACCCTGGGCCTGATTCACAGAACTAACTTACGTCAAAATCCTAAACTTACAACAATTTTGGTATTCACAGAATGAACTTACACATTTGGGTATTCACAGAATGAACTTACACATTTGGGTATTCACAGAATGAACTTACACATTTGAGTATTCACAGAATGAATTTACAACAATTTTGGTATTCACAGAATTAACTTACTCATTTTGGTATTCACAGAAGGCACTTACTCATCAATGAGTAAGTGCCTTCTGTGAATACCAAAATGTGTAAGTTACACAAAATGTGTAAGTTACACAAAATGTGTAAGTTACACAAAATGAGTAAGTTACACAAAATGTGTAAGTTACACAAAATGTGTAAGTGTCTTCTGTGAATACCAAAATGAGTAAGTTTATTCTGTGAATACCAAAATGAGTAAGTTCATTCTGTGAATACCAAAATGGTAGTAAGTTTAGGATTTTGTCGTAAGTTAGTTCTGTGAATCGGGCCCCCTATGTTTAACTCTCTGGTAGCTGTGTACAAAAGCAGTCATAATTTACTTAGAGGCAATATGTAAAGTATTTTTGCAGCACATAAACAATAATAGAGTGGAAACATAAGAAAAAAAAACATTTAGAAAAGTGAAGTACATTTTAATGCATAAAATCATACCAGAATGACAAAAATCTAATCAGTAGAACCGGGGTTTGTTTTAAAGTTTTAAGGAGAAATAGCGCCTAAAAAGCACAAAGCACCAAGTTCATGTATCTGGTTGTGAGAGACCATGTCTAATTCAAAAGTTAAGGCCGACCGTGATGGAGTGTGGGTCGGATAGATGAGGTGGATTGGGTGCGGTCTCGGCTTACCTTTGGACTTAACATTTTTTTGAAGGAACGTCCAGTAGGTGGTAGAGTTGAGCGGGGTAAGGCACCCTGAGGAGAAGACGTTGTCATTGAGAAGCACTGGACGAGTTACCGGTGAAGCCGTTGACGATGGCAGGAAAAAGGTCTGCGCAGGAGAAGCTGGATTTCCCGGCTAATGAAGCTGTTGTCATTGATAGGGGCCTTGTAGCTGTCGAGGCCGGTGGAGATTTTTACCTTTGAACTTAAACAACTTTTTGGAAGTTGAAAACCTCAAGGGGAACGAAGCTGCAAGCCATAATCCAAGAGGGCTCCACAAGACCAGATCCCATTGCTCGCAGGTCCCGCTGGACAGGATTTGCTGCTGCGGAGAAGAACATAGTGAGAGCTAACCCAAAATCAATCCAACTGGCAGTGCACCTTTGGCGGATCAGCTGGCATGTAGGTCCCTGTCTTGTTTCGGTTCTTCTGGCACTTTTTGTGAAACTTTTTCTATGTCTTTTAGGGTTAGGCAGGAGAATCACCTCTAACACCCCTTCCAAGTGTCCAGGACTAGGAGGGGCACCACTTGGGGGGTTAGGACTCACTCCAGGAGAGGCCACGTGCAGGGTTCAAGGTCTCTGGAGCTTGTTATATCCCTGTGGCTTACATAGGAGGCCAGCCAACTAGTAAAACAGGGCTCATATTGTTCTGCACCGACTAAGGCAGACTCTCAGTGGGGTCTGAATGTAGTCATGGGGAGCATGCGCTCATATGAGCAAGTGCCCTCACCCACCCGAAGGTGACATGCTTCATCATTTGACTTGGTCCTGGTTGGGCTGGCACTGCAATGCTCAATGGGCCCCACAAGGGGGCACTTTGTCGGAGATTTTTTATTCGCCTAAGTGTGTGTCTGGGTATCCTCACACCAGTGGATAGTGCGGTAATCCACCTCAAATCAGGCTGGATATCAATAGTAATGAGATTTTGGGATTAACCCTTATGGGTGGAAAGGGTTGCAATGCTGACTTGTAAAATGTCTACAATCGTTCTGTGCCCTGTAAAAAAGAATCCTCCACATTACATCTACTTGCTCAGCATCTTCCCAGTAGGATAGACAGCTCTCCAATTATAATTGCCACCTTTGAATGGCCTATCTTCTGTTTTTGGCCCAGAGGATAAAGCTAGAGGCATTTCTACATTGGAGAGTAAACCACTAACCTCGTGGTCAGCGGCAGCCACACATCTCATGTCTATAACTCTGAACTATGGCCTACATCCATGTAATGGGAGTTTCACATCTGAGACTAAGTTTACTCATACAAAACCGCCTGGGGTCAGACCACTCTAATGGTGATGGCCACCTTAGTAATGAGAACTCCCAGGAGGTTGGGTAGTTCTCCCCACATTCAGCTGGGGGGACAAGTGTTAAAACTGTCAGCCTTAGAGTGGTCTTCTCCAAATGTTTTTCTTTACTCCTTCTATTTTGACTGAATTTGTTTTTGTTGGTTTTAGAACTCTTTGCAATTTACCACTGCTAACAAGTGCTAATGTGATTGTGCTTTCTCCTTTAAACATGGTGAAATTGGCTTACGCCCAATTAGCACATTTAATTTGTTTGTATGTCCCTAGTAAATTGATAAAAACATACACCCAGAGCCTGTAAATTAAATGCGGCTAGTGGGCCTGCAATATAAACGGAAAAAGCAATTGCCAATGCCGACTGTCCTTTAACACATAAAATGACTTTGAATTTCATAGACAAGCAAATCAACTAGCGTGGCCACCATTTAATTTCTATTACATTCAAAAAACCTTCATAGATCATTTATGTACATCAAAATCATAAACAGTTGACCAATATACATGTAACACAATACAAAAAATCTTTATTCAAAGCTCAGGACCCACATTACATTTGACAAAACTCATGACTTCAACATGTGAATAAACACAAACTCCCATTTCACCTATGTTTAAACATGTCACAACACTTGTACCCTGGTTCTGAATTGATCTACTCACTTGGAGCAGAACTAATTGTATCATTCAAATAGCTCCTGTCTGGTGGGCTTATACCAGAGGCAGATGAACAACTTGTAATCTCTGACTTATGACAAGGATCTATTATTTAAACTATTTTAACCATTCCCCCTGTGCGCCTGTAGTATCTTTATACCACGCTGTCTGGGCTGTAATACTGTTGACGCGTTTCAAACCCTATTTGGTTTGGGGGTTCTCCTCAGGACTCAGAATGGATGTGTACTCTAAAATAAAAGCATAGTGTGTTTTAGTGATTATATATATACATATATATATATAGAGAATATATATATACACTGAAAAATCCAAAGGTTACAGGGACATTATAGTGAGGAATTAGCCTGGAAAAGCCTTCTCCTACATTGCAGCCAAAGCCTGGAACATCGCAGCCAAAGCCTGGAACGAGCTCCCAGTCAGCATCAGACGCTCCCCTACTCTGCACACCTTCAGGAAGAGCCTCAAGACCTGGCTCTTTGGCTGATCCAGAGCTGCACCCCTCCCCCCCCCCAGTGCCTTGAGACCCTCATGGGTGAGTAGCGCGCTTTAAACCCCCTGATTGATTGATTGATTGATTAAAGAATTTACATATAAAAAACCTTCGAAATTCACTGAAAAAACCAAAGGTTGCAGAGACATTATAGTTAGGCTCCGGTTTCACTCATACAAAACCAGAGAAATTCAGCAGTTATAGTTAGCTGAGCTAACTATAACTCACGCCCTGCAATGCACTGCTTATGACCTCACATATTACATCACTCATTACATGGTCAGTGATATCACTGATGACATAACTGATGACATCTCAAATGACATCCCTGATGACATCACTGATTACATTAACCGGTGACTGTGAGTGTTTCTAAAAAGTTTATGAGTGTTAAAAATATATACACCAATGTGTATTGATGAATCAGTGGGTGTATGAGTGCTTGTATGGATGATTCAGTGGGTGCATGACTGATTGTATAAGTGAGTGATTAGGTGTCTCAGTGAATGTAAGGCTGAGTGACTAGGTTGTGTGAATTTCTGTATCGGTCTGTCAGTTGGTGTCTAAGTGGCTGTATGGGTTGCTGAGTGCGTATGTGAGTGGCTGTATGGGTGATTGATTGGTTGTCTTAGTACCTGTATGGATGTATGAGTGTCTGTGTGGGTGGGTAAGGGGGTGTGTGACTGCCTGCATGGATGAAGGAGTGGGTGAGTCAGTGACGGTATGGGTTAGTGAGTGCATATGAGAGGTGCTGTATGGATTACTGAGTGTGTGTGTGGCTGTCTCAGTGAGTGAATTGATGTGTCAGTAGTGTATGGGTGAGTAACTGCATATGTGAAAGGCAGTATAGGTGAGTGTTGGAGTATATGAGTGACTGTATATGTGAGTGAGTGATTTTGAGAGTGGCTGTTTGGGTGAGTGTGTGCTTGTGTCAGTGACTGTATAGATGAGGGAATATGTCATAGTATCTGTGTGAATAAGTGAGTGGGTTTCTGTATAACTGTATAGGTAAGTAAGAGGCTGTGTGATTGACTCTATGGGTGAGTGAGTAGGTGTGTGAGTGGTTGTATTGGTATATGAGTGGACATATCAGTGGCTGTATTAGTGAGTGAGTTGGTGTATGAGTGGCTGTATGGGTATCTGAGTGGATGCGTGTGTAGACCTATGAATCAGTGAGTGGGTGTGTAAGTACTGGTATGGGTGTGCCAAAGGTTTTGAGAATGGTAGTGTGGAAGTTGGAGTGGGTGTTTGAAAGGTTATATTGGGGTGTGAGGGGTGCATCAGAGATTCTGTGGATGATGTCATCAATTATGTTATTTGAGATGTCATCAGTGATGTCACTGGCCATGTCATGAGTGATGTAATATGTGAGGTCATAAGCAGTGCATTGCAGGGGCGTGAGATATAGTTAGCTTAGCTGGGTTGGGTGATGAAGTCCCCTTGCCTCGTGAGGGTCCCTGGGGGCCAACTAGCCCTACTGTTACCTCTAGTAAGCCACACACAGCTGGATTGCTGAGAAATTGTCAGAGGCCATGCCCCCTTTCTCCACCATTCTGCAAATGTGCCTCCCGGTGCACTATTAGTTGGGGGATAAAGTCCCCTTGGCTCCAGAGGGACCTTGGGGGCCAAGAAGCCCTCCTGGTATATCCTGTAAGCCCTACGCAGTGGAATTCCTGGGAGCTGGTCGGAGGCCCAGCCCTCTTTCTACACCACTCTGCAAATGCGACTGCTAGTTAAAAAACCTTAGAAATTCACTAAAAAACACAGGTTACAGGAATTTTATAGTTAGGCTGACATTTCACTTGTACAAAACCTGTGAAATTCAGCCGTTATAGTTAGATGAGCCCTGAATCTTGAAAATGAATATGGGTCTGCTTGGAAGGAATTATCCTAATCCTGTTTGGCAGCATGGAGATTTATAATTGGAAACCAGCCTGGCGTTCTAAGGCCCACTAGAGGGCTAGAATAATAAAATAGTAAAGAATTAAGCTAACAGAGAACGGAACCCACTGGAGGGATGGAATTGGCGCAGTGCAGAGACTACGACTCCCAGCATGCTGCATGATTACACTCACCTGTGAGCGGCATGTAAAGGGGAGTGATTGCGTGCTGCGTGTAACCCAGAACTGTTAGTTTTTCCCCTGGATGAAGGAGCAGGAGCTCCGAAATGCGTTGGGATGGAAGTAATTGGAACGAAAGACTGGTTTCAAAAATAAAGTTTCGGATGAATAGTCTCTTGTGGAGTGGCGTCCTTGAAGCTTCAGGGCTCTTTTTTGACATATCTTGACACGACACCCTGACTGTGAAGGATTGCACCGCTTTGAAAATGAATATGGGTCTGCTTGGAAGGAATTATCCTAATCCTGTTTGGCAGCATGGAGATTTATAATTGGAAACCAGCCTGGCATTCTGAGGCCCACTAGAGGGCTGGAATAATAAAATAGTAAAGAATTAAGCTAACAGAGAACGGAACCCACTGGAGGGATGGAATTGGTGCAGTGCAGAGACTACGACTCCCAGCATGCTGCATGATTACACTCACCTGTGAGCGGCATGTAAAGGGGAGTGATTGCATGCTGCGTGTAACCCGGAACATTTCGTTTTTCCCCTGGATGAAGGAGCAGGACCTCCGAAACGCATTGGGATTGAAGTAATTGGAACGAAAGACTGGTTTCAAAAATAATGTTTCGGATGAATAGTCTCTTGTGGAGTGGCGTCCTTGAAGCTTCAGGGCTCTTTTTTGACATATCTTGACACGGCACCCTGACCGTGAAGGATTGCACCGCTTTCAAAATGAATATGGGTCTGCTTGGAAGGAATTATCCTAATCCTGTTTGGCAGCATGGAGATTTATAATTGGAAACCAGCCTGGCGTTCTGAGGCCAACTAGAGGGCTGGAATAATAAAATAGTAAAGAATTAAGCTAACAGAGAACGGAACCCACTGGAGGGATGGAATTGGCACAGTGCAGAGACTACGACTCCCAGCATGCTGCATTATTACACTCACCTGTGAGTGGCATGTAAAGGGGAGTGATTGCGTGCTGCGTGTAACCCGGAACTGGATGAAGGAGCAGGAGCTCCGAAACGCGTTGGGATGGAAGTAATTGGAACGAATGACTGGTTTCAAAAATAAAGTTTTGGATGAATAGTCTCTTCTGGAGTGGCATCCTTGAAGCTTCAGGGCTCTTTTTTGACATATATATATATATCTATATATGTATATATATATATATATATATTACCTACTGGCGGTTATAGTTAGGACCTAGTTTCCATAGGAAAAACTTTTTTGATTTGCCAATATCTTTGGCCCTGTTTGACGAATCTTCATGAAATTTTCAAAACTAATGGCCCGCTCCGGTCAGCTCCTGTCTTGAAAGTTTTGGGGTGATTTGTCAAGCGGGGGCTGAGAAAAAAGGGGGGTCCCAAAATGCGTTTTCTCCATGTTAATTTCCATAGGAACTTTTGTTGCGGCTACAGCCCGAACTGCTGAACGGAATTACACCAAATTTGGCATAGAGGTAGCTGTTGTTCCAGAGTGTACTCTTTGCTTCAAATGGTGTAAATCCGTTCAGTAGTTCCTGAGAAATTTAAAAATAAATAATATTGATATCTGGTCACCGCAGTGGATTTGCGAACCCTCCCGAGCACGAGCTTCATTCTGATTGGCTGTCAACACTCCAAACCAAGAAGTGTTGGCAGCCATTTTGTGACTCGGTAAAACCGAGTCAGAAGAAAACATGGTTTTAAATGATTAAAAAAAAGAAAATGGGGCAGGGTAGAAACACCCTGACCCCCTAGGCCTGGTCAGGGGTTCCACAGGGACCCCCAGGGCCCCAAAAAGTATTTTTAAATTATTTTTTTTTAAAAATGAAGCGAGGTATGCCCGCTTTGTTTTAATGAGCCCCTGGGTGTGCCAGGTCCCGGGGGCAATGATCAATTTTTATGGGAAGGCCCGCAGGGGCCCCCACAGCCCCGGGGACCGCCACCTCCCGGGGCTTTATTTAATTATTGGGGGGCCTCTAATTATTGTAATGCGTGGGTCATTGCGGACCCCGGCCCCGGGGACCACCACCTCCCCGGGGCTGCATACATGTTGGGAGGGGGGCCCAACGGCCCCCCTCCTGGAGCCCTCCATGGCCCTGGGGACCACCACCCCCCCAGGGCCAGCTCTGGCAATGTCCCTGGGTGCCCACCCCCGGGACATTACAGTTTGCAATGGCAGGGCGGGAGCACGGCTACCGCGCTGTCATTGCAAACTCTACTCTCGCTTCCACGAATCAAAGCAGAATTGCTTTTGGACAAGGGGAGCTGCATGTCAGCAGTTCGCCTTGTCCAAAAGCATTGCCAGCTCCCCAGGAGGCGGGGAGCCGGATGGGATCACGGGGCATTGGGGCTCCCCCTGAGGTCCCCAATGTGAGGACCGGCCTTGGGGGATGGGGTCCCTGGGGCCAAAAGTGGCCCAGGGGAGGGGGGCCAAGTTGCCCCACTCCGGGGAAAAATAATATATTTTTTTTTAAAACGAGGTAATGTCCCGGGGGATGGAGCTCTTGGGGGGGTATTTTGTTGATATTATAAAATGACTGGGCACCTCGGGGAATGGGGTCCCCAAGGCAGAATTTGAGTTATAAGAATGGGGGGCATTTTTTTTCTTCTCGCGTGCTTGGAGTCGCAACTCCATTGCCGGCTCTCAGCGCGTCCCCCCTGTGTAACCGTGATGGATTCGCGACTCCTAGCAAAATAAAAAAAAGAGTATGTATGTTTTTTAAAAAGTAAGATTAACTGTTGGGTTATAGGGTGGCTCTAAAAAGAGCCCTTGTTTTTATTATGAGTTTGTTGTAGCTACATGTAAGTGCGGATGCACAGCTTTAGGTTGTTGAGGAAGACTCTGTTTCCTTGATCTGTGAAGTGCACTCCATCACTTCTGTAGATGTCGTCCATATCAAAACGTAGATTGTTGTTGTAGATGGACCCCATTCTATGATCTCTGAGGTATGCAGAAACAGCTTTATTGACATTTTTCTTAGCTTTCTCAAACTGTGGACAGAATTGATTTGACCAGTTCTATTTCTGTTTTTGGCATATGTTAGAGTATACAAAGACAGTTTGAGGCAAAAGCAACATCAATTGTGCAAAGGTGTCCTTCATTATCATTTCCAGACCCACCCCAGTCAATGTGCCTAGGTCATTGCCACCACAGTGCTCAATCATGAGGTCAGGGGGTTGGAGATGCAAAAAGGTTTTAACCAAAGGCAACAATTGGTGCCACTTTAATCCTCTCTGTGCAATCCATTTAATGTCCACATTTTCCAAACCTAGGTCTTTGGCAATGCCTCTGCGTTCAGCATACCTTTTGCACCAGAAAACATAGCTGTGCCCTACAATCCACACTGTGAGCGTCTTGAAGGGATGTCTGGAAGTAGTCAAAAGATGTCTGTAGCTCAGGTAGTCAGTTGGTAGAATGAGAGGTATCTAAAATGGTGGCGAATATGTTTTTTAAAGAGTTGATAAGTGATTGGCTATTCATCAAGATTGTGCACTCAAAAATAGGATGCATGTTACTTTGCTGAGGTATCATGTTAGTGATTCGTTGTTAGAAAATGTTTGAAAGGTACAGTTGATACCATAAGGTAATATTTTGGAAAAGTCAACCACACCTGCTGTTTGCATTAGTAAGCTTGTGTGCTGAGCTTGAAACTACGATGAACGTGTGACCTGCCAGTGCAGTTGAATGTTCCATGAACTGTTACTATGGAAACTGGCATTAAGTAGAATGGGGGAAGGGTTGAAACTTAACTGTGGACTTAAAATGCGAAATGGATACTTAAATATAAGTGAAACAATAGTAAATTAAGGTTTTCTAAGACATTAGTATGTGGAGAAGTAGTGTATTGCTGAACATCTATACTACTATTATTAAAAAATAGGTTTTTGAACTCCCGTGTGTATTCGCGGCTCCACCGCGGTGGAGTCCCGACTTCAGAAAATTACAGAAGCAGTTTGGGCACCATTTGAAGACAGTTAGAAAGGGTTAATATGTCTAACCAATAGAAATGTGTTTTACAATTTGAGATAATGATGGAAGCAATGTGATTTGATACTTACATTTATTTAAGTGAAAAAAGAGAGGGAAAGTTTGCCATTTCTGGTTTCACCTTTCTGATAGAGGTGCATTACATTTCTTGTGTGGAAAAGAAAATCTGTTAAGAGTTTCTGATATTTGGTATTCTGCAATACTACCTCAAACGTGAGTAACCAATTTGTAAGGTGTAGTATATATTATTCAGCACTGCTTTATTATTTCTAGTGATATTTTTACTTTAAAAAATAAAAATCCAAGGGGCTGATTCACAGAACTAATCTGAGACAAAATCCTAAACTTACTACTTTTGGTATTCACAGAAGGCACTTACGATTTTTGGTATTCACAGAATGCACTTACAACTCCTAACTTTACGTCCGCACTCGGGCCGGAATTTCCGCACCCGGACCGTACTCTCCGCATTCGGATCGTATTCTCCGCACCCGGACTGTACTCTCCGCACTCGGACCGTACTCTCCAGCTAGGGCCGTACTCTCCGGCTCGAGCCTTAATCTCCGGCTAGGGCCATATAAAGTGTAATCAATGGGCCGGATTGCAATTTTTACAAAAAGGAACATTAGGAATGTGTGATAAATGGTAGAGAAGGTCATGAAAAACAGTTTGGGCAGGGAAAAGGGTACAGCCAGACACTACATCATAACCCAGAAAAGTTTTCTCCTTTGCATCATGGTACATGCAGTGCACAACTTGGACACTTCAAGTATGCCGCATAATTTTAGGTGTCTCTTTAAAATGGGAAGTGCAGCCTGTTAAGTTTATGGGAGTTTTTAATCTTATGACTGAGGTATGTGTCTGAGTGCACATGTATTCTCTCACGTGTTATGGCTAAACAGATGGTAGAGGTATAATACTCTGGTATACATGTATCTGTATGTTTCTTTCATATATGATGCTACTGGGAAAAGGCACAGACACATGCATGCCATGTAATCCCTCAGACATTAACAATAGATTCGTGCAATCACCCAGGCACTACTATCCCACTCTAAGATTCAGTCAGGCACTACCCATGCTCTCATCTACTCAGTCAGGTACTACTGATGCACTCATAGAATAGCCCAAGCATTACCCTTACACTCATATTTTCTCTCGGGTACTTCCCATACAGTCATACAATCATCTAGTTACTACCACTGCAGTCATAGAATCACTCAGACAGTACCCATGCACTTTTTATCCTTTGAAGCACTACTCATACCCTCATGTCTTCAACCATGCGTTAGCCTTGTACTCATGGTCTGTCTAAGGTATTTCCCCTGCACCAATCTAATCACCCATTCAGTACTGCTGCTCTCATGCAATCACCCAGGCAGTACTCATGCACTGAACATTTCACTGAGGCACTACTCATCCAGTCATGCATTCTCTCAGGCACTACCCACTACCCATCTATTTTTATGTTTCTTTGATATATGATGTCACTTTTAAAAGGTACACACACATGCATGCATGCTCTCTGGAATATGGTGAGACTTTTAACAGATACATTGAAAAAGTTGCTGCTTTGTTTTTGGCAAGGCCAAACACTCTGAGTAGTTGCTGAATAGTGAAGCTGCAGCCCAAAAGTGAGGTTTAAGACATCTTGGCACAAGGATTAGTGATTAGGTTAGCTCATATTGGTCTAATAAGATGTACACTTCAAGTATACAGCTTAAATTTAGGTGTCTCTTTAAAATAGGAAGTGCAGGTATGTGTCTGCGTGCACATGTATTCTCTCACGTGTTATGGCTAAACAGATGGTAGAGGTATAAAACTCTGGTATACATATATCTGCATCTTTATTTTATATATGATGCCACTAGGAAAAGGCACAGACACATGCATGCCATGTAATCCCTCAGACATTAACCATAGATTCGTGCAATCACCCAGGCACTACTATCCCACTCAAAGACTACTCACTGTGATACTACTGATGCACACATAGAATGGTGCAAGCATTACCCTTACACTCTTATTTACTCTTAAGGGGTTCCCATGCAATGATACAATCATCGAGTTACTAGCACTGCAGTCATAGAATCACTCAGGCAGTCCAATGCATTTTTTTTGTTCTTTCAAGCACTACTCATACATTCTTGTTTTCAACCATGTGTTAGCTTTGCACTCATGGTTTGTGGAAGGTATTTCCCCTGCACTGATGTAATCACTCATTCAGTACTGCTGCTCTCATGCAATAACCCAGGCGCTACTGTTACACTGAACTATTCACTCAGGTGCTACCTATCTAGTCATCCGTTCTCTCAGCCACTACCCAGTACTCATCTATTTGTATGTTTCTTTGATATATGATGGCACTTTTAAAAGTTACAGACACATGTATGCATACAGACACATGTATGCATATGGTGAGACTTTTAACAGACACATTGAAAGACTTGCTGCTTTGTATTTGGTAGGCTCAACACTCTGAGTAGTTGTTGAATAGTGAAGCTGCAGCCCAAAAGTCAGGTTAAAAACTTGTTGATAGAAGGATTAGTGATTATGTTAGTTAGTATTGGTCTATGTAAATGCATACTTCAAATATGCCGCATAATTTTAAGTGTCTCTTTAAAATGGAAAGTGAACTCTGTCAAGGTTAAGAGACTTTGTAGTCTTATGACTCAAGTATGTGTCAGCTTGCACATATTTTCTCACATGTATTATTTCTGTAGAGATGGTAGAGGTATAAAACACTGATATATATGTATTTGTATGTTTCTTTTACATATTATGCTATTAGGCAAAGGTACATGCATACGCATGCTAGTTTTTAGGAATATAGTGAGAATTGCATCTATATACTCAAGCACTAGGTGTGCACTGATGAAAAGAGGTTCATATCTTTCTTTGAGTCATGAATTCAGTTAGGCATTCTTATTCAGTTATGCAATCAATGAGGCACTACTTATACACAGTTTTAATCACTTAGACATTAACTATACATGTATTTAGTCAGCTAGACACTCGTATTCCAGTCAAACATTTACTCAGCTAGTACCTATGCACTCATGTATTCACTGAGACACTACTGATGCACTTATGTAATGGTCCAAGCATTACTTTAATACTCATAGATTCTCAGAGGTATTTCCCATACATTCATACATTCATCCAGGTTCTACTTCTGCAGTGATAGAATCACACAGGCAGTATGTGTACATTCATGCATTCTCTCAAGCTGTACCCATGCAGTCATGCAATAAACCATGCTTTAGGCTTGTAGTCATAGTTTCTGTCAGGTATTTTTGATGCATTGATGCAATCACCCTGGCAGTATTGGTGTACTCATTCAATTATTGTGGCTCTACTCTAGCACTGAACTATTGACTTAGGCAGTAGCCATTTAGTGATACATTTTGTTAGGCACTACATATGAATTCATCCAATGATCCTACCATTACTCTTACATTCATCCTTTTACTTAGGCACTACCATTCAGTCATACAGTTAAGGAGAAACTACCTATACACATACTACTCCTCTTCCCTCTTTCAGCATCTCTCTAGCCTCTTTGTGCAGTTCTCTTAGTTGTGTTGCACCTCTCTTGCTCTTTCTGCACCTCTGTTTCCTCTTTCTGCACCTCAATTGTTTCTTTCTGCACTCCTCTTGGCTCTTTCTACACCCCTCTTCCTGTACTTCTGTTGCCTCTTTCTGCACCCCTCTTCTGTCTTTATGTACCTCTGTTGCCTGTTTCTACCATTCTCTTGCCTCTTTGTGCAGTTCTCTTGCCTCTTTTTCCATTTCTATTGTTTCTTTCTACACTTCTCTTGCCTCTTTTTGTACCCTTGTTCACTTTTTCTGCACCTCTCTTGCTTCTTTCTGCACCCCTGTTCCCTCTTTTTGCACCTCTTTTGCCCGTTTCTGCAACTCTCTTGCATCTTTCTGTACTTGTCATGCCTCTTTCTGCACCTTTGTTGCTTTCTTCTGTACTTCTTTTGCTTCTTTCTGCACCTCTCTTTCTTCTTCTGCACCCCTGTTGACTCTTTCTGCACCACTGTTGTTTCATTGTGAATGTTTGTTGTTTCTTTCTGCACTTTTTTTGCTTGTTTCTTCACTTCACTTGCTTGTTTCTGTACCCCTCTTGTCTCTTTTGCACCTATCTTGCTTGTTTCTGTACCCCTCTTCCCTGTTTCTGCACCTCTCTTCCCTCTTTAAACATCCCTGTTCCCTCTTTCTGCACTTCTCTTGCCTCTTTCTCCACCTGTCTTGCCTTTTTCTGCACATCGTTTGCTTCTTTCTGCACATCTCTTGTTTCTTTGTGCACTTCTCTTGCCTTTTTCTGCCCTTCTCTTGCCAGTTTCTTCATTTCTCTTGCTTGTTTCTGGAGTTCTCTTGCCTCTTTCTGCAAGCATGTTGCCTCTTTTTGTATCTCTGTTGCTTCTTTCTGCACTTCTCTTGCTTCTTTCTGCTCCTCTCTAGCTTCTTTCTGTACCCCTGTTGCCTCTTTCGGCACTTGTCTTCCCTGTTTGTGCACCTCTCTTGTCTCTTTCTGCACCTCTGGTGTCTTTTTCTGTATCTCTTAGCTGCTTTGTTCACTTCTTTTGTGTTTTTCTGCACCTCTGTTGCTTTTTTCTGGACTTCTCTTCCTTCTTTCTGCACGTGTCTTATTTCTTTTTCAACTCATTTTGCCTCTTTCTGCACCCCTTTTATTTGTTTCTGTACCTTACTTGCGCTTTTCTACAACTGTTTCCTCTTGCTGCACTTCTTTTGCCTCTTTCTGCACCTGTCTTTTTTCTTTTTGTACATCTGTTGGTTCTTTCTGCATTTCTTACATTTTTCAGTAGCTGTGTTGTTTGAGTATTTCATTTTGCTGTTTGTAACCTTTGTTTTTTTTCCTTTCTCCTTTTGGCTGTGTGACCACCAATTCTTGTCTTTTTGCAGATGTTTTGCTCATTTTTATACTTTTCTCTTCTTATGAGATATAAATGCAATAGAAATGTAATTGTAATTTTGCGCTTAGTTGTTATTTTCAAAATAGAAATGTTATCAATTTTGAAATTTTAATTATTGTACTAAAATAATTAAACTATTATTTGTTTTTATGAAGATATTTTATTTGGATTAGAAATAAAAGATGGCAAGAAAACATGAAAAGAGAAGAGAACAAAGGAAACAGAAGTACTTAATGAAAACTAAAACGAGTGGAGTAGAAAAACACCAAAAAGATGCTGAGGATAAACTGGCTTCTGGTAAGAGAACTAAACAATTTATTAAAAAGTTGTGGAGAGATTGAACGATCATAATAGCAAGCAAAGGAGGAAAGAAATTTTTCGAACAAAGGAGAAGCAAATGAAGAAACACAATGGTAAAGAAGCACATGTGACAAAAAGACAGAAGCAATTTAAGGACATACATGTACGTATATTTTGTAATAGAGTAATTCAAAATGTATTAAAAGATTGTAAAAAGTATAAAAAAAGATCTGCAGCATATAAGAAGAAGCAACAGATTGAATGTGTGGTAGATACTGCTTTTGAATTGAAACGGAAATTATTTATATTGGTATTGAAGAGAATGAAAACATTGAATAAAACAATGCACTTTATAAAGGGGAAAAGCAAAAGAAAAAGACTAGTTAATAGAAGTAACTTTTGCAAAGCTTTTTCTGGTGAATTGAAGCATACTTCTAGTACTGAGCCTTTTTTTAATGAAGAAAGTTATTTTCAACAAAATACATTAGTTCACGCAGTTGATACCTGTGGTCATTGTTACGAGATAAAGGATGGTTGTCCAATTGAAAAAGAAAAGATGGTTCCTAGAAATGTAGAAGAAGTAATAGCTGAAGAAGTTCAATGGAGACGTGCACATGCTCCAGTGTATAAGTGGGATTGTAGTAGTATTCGTAGTATTCGACAGGAATCTATTGATATATTAAGAGTTTTCTTGCGACAATATGCTAAAAAATGTGTTAAACAGAAGATTAAGATGTTGCAAGGACTAGATCAATGTAAAGTAAGGAAATATACTAAGTTGCAGGGTCATTCTCTGGCTTGTCTTTCTAGAAAAGTGTTTAAAAGTACTTTTCATCATTTAAGAATGTTAGCAGTAAATCATTCAGAAATGCGGAAGTTAGTAAGGAGATTGTACTACATAAAAAGTCCTGCATTATCTTTAAGTGAAATGAACACAGCTCTTTTGCATGGTTCAGTATCAGATGTAAAAAAAGATTGTGATGATATACAATTTCGTTTCTTTGATTCACAAGAGGGGTGTAGAGAAAGTGAGAGCTTGATAAGTGTAGGTGTTGAACAACAGTTGGAAGATATTAGTATTGAGGAAATTGAAGAAGAAATTACAAAGTTTAAGATACTTTCATGTGAAAAACCAAACTATGGGCCATATTATCAAGAACCTCGCAAACATTATCGCCGCTTTAGCGGCAGGAAACTGCCGCTAAAGCGGCGATAAGGGGCTTGATAATATGCCCTAGAGAATTCCAATAGAAGCCCAGGTTCTGGGGTCAAGGACATCAAACCTGGGCTTCTATTGGAATTCTCTAGGGCATATTATCAAGCCCCTTATCGCCGCTTTAGCTGCAGTTTCCTGCCGCTAAAGCGGCGATAATGTTTGCGAAGTTCTTGATAATATGGCGCTATGTATTTGTTGTCGACGTACTCACTATAGAAGTCAAACTAGGAATGTTGATGTGTATTTAAAAACTGAAAAGGAAAACAATGATAAGTGGGAGCAATTTGCTGCTTATTTGTTGGTGGAAGGTCGTTTTGAGTTGGGTACTGATCAATGTAATTGTAAATATTGTTACAACAAATTAGAAGAGAACAAAATGCCAGCTAGAGCACTACATAACAATTTAGAGTTGGTAGCTATTCCTCCGGAACTGGCAGATTTAAATACATATGAGTCCATTCTTATTCAATCTGTGCACCCATTTCAGGCTATTGTTCATATGGAGCCTAAGACAGGTAAGCTGCCTCCAACAGAATTACAAAGAGGTCTGAAAGGAAGAGTTGTGTACTTGCCTTTAGATTTTTTTAAAAATATTGAAACTGTTGGTATAGAGAGAGAGGGAAGTGAGCCTGTAGTTGTTCTAGTTAATGGTGTACCAACAAAGAGTCGGAAAATATGGCAAGAGTTAGTAGATGTCACCAAACTTCAAAAGGCTACATTATATCTTGTACAGAACAATATTTAATATAAAACTGTAAATGTGGAAGACCAGGAAATATGTTTAGAAGAAGATACAGAAATTTCAACTGGCCAAATAGAAAAAGTGGACCAGAGCAGGAGTGAAGAGATTTATGAACATTGCTGTATACATCCTTTACATTCAAAAGAAGTGATTGGAAACACTATTGAATTATTTCAAATGAAGAAAGCAAAGGGAACTCCCATGAGTGTATGGGAAAAAAGTTTAGAAGCTTGTTGTTTTCCACAGCTGTTCCCCACTGGAGAAGGTGGACGATATGATGAAGGAGCAGTACAGATTCCAGCTTCAGAATACCAGACGACAAGATTGTACTCAGAAGATCCAAGATTTCGACAGTGTATTCCATATATATTTCATCTTCTATTTGAAAGTGACTTGTCTGGACTTTCATATGCAGTGAATCACATATTAAAAACAGGAGTTCATCTTACACATGTTTCTGCAAAGGAATTTATGGACAAAGTTCAACAAAGAGACGATCATTTGGAATCTCAGTTAATTAATTTGATGGCATGTCAACGTGGTACTCATGAGTATTGGTATCATCGTCATGGCGAACTTAAATGTATGTTAAGAAACTTAGGTACTCCTACGTGGTTCCTAACACTTAGCTGTGCTGAATATGCTTGGAACGATTTACTTGAATTTCTTCGACAAGCAAATTCAAATGTCAAGAATATTGAATTGAAAACAGCTGGAGAATTGTGTTCTTTGGATCCTGTGAATGTGTGCAGATATTTTAATCATAGGTTTCAAGCTATGATGTCTTTTATCTGCAATAAAAATAATCCATCTCTTGGAGAAGTTACTGATTTCTTTTGGAGAAAGGAGTACCAAGCCAGAGGTGCTCCACATTTACACATGTTATTATGGATCAAGGATGCACCTAAATTTGGAACCGATTCAAATGAAACTGTTTTGTCTTTTATTGAAGAGTATGTTACCTGTGCTATTCCAAAAAAAGGAGGAGAAGAGAGCTTCAGAGAACAAGTTTTACGTTTTCAGTCATCGATGTGGAAAATATTGTCAACGAAAATACAAGTCAAAGGGAAAATTTTATACAAAATGTCTTTTTGGATTCCCACGTCCAGTAATTTCAAAAGGAAGAGTCAATAGTTTTATGTCAGCAGTAAGACATACTATAACACGAAAATCTCCGAAGAATACATACAATATAAGAAGAACTGAAGAATCAAAGTATATTAATGACTACAATCCAGTGATTTTGACAATGTGGAATGCCAACATGGATATCCTGTATGTTGCAGATAATTTAATTGCTGTTGCTCGCTACATTACGTCATACATAACGAAATCTGAAAAGACAGAGTTAAAGGAGATGTGGGAAGAAATTTCACAAGATAAGAGTCTTAGGGCCATATGTAGGTAATTTCTATTTATCGATTCCTAAATACCGAATTTTACCGATTCGGTATTTAAGAATCGGTAAATAGAATGTAGGTAAACATTCGGTAAATTTTACCGATTCGGTAATATTCGTTATTACCTATTCGGTATTTACTGAATCGGTAATAAGTGAATACCTTCCCATTCATTCCTATGGGCCTTGAGGCCCATAGGAATGAATGGGAAGCCATTCACTATTACTGATAAGGTAAATATCGAATCGGTAATAGGGGGAGCATATTCAAGGGTGGCAGGGTGTCAAATTGACACCCTGTTGCACCCCTGAATCGTGCATGTGTGCACATGTGGCGCACATACATGCCCTAAGGGCATGTATGTCTGCCACATGGCACTTTTAAAAAGCACAAAATTGCTTTTTAAAAGGTATTCTGTATTTACCACCAACTTGTAGTTGGTGGTAAATAACGAATCCTTAAACCAAAAATGCACTCACTTGAGTGCTCCCTACATAGGATTTAAGGAATCGGTAATTTACCGATTCCTTAAAATAACGAATAGGTAAATTACTGACTCCTTAAATCCAGCCTCCTACATCGCAAAGGGCTAAATACCGGTCGGTAACGGGAAATTTACCGATTTTCGGCCGTTACCGACCGGTATTAGCCCACCTACATATGGCCCTTAGTAACAAATTGTACAGCTTAGGTTTGAAAATGCTTTCACATCGAGAGAATGGATCCTACGAATGTTCGGATTGGTTGAGCTCTGAAAGTTTATATTCAAAGTCAAGAGGAATCATTTGGGTAAGTCTAGGTCTTGCGGCTACACGAAATAGAGTTTTGAAATCTCTACAAGAAATTGAATACTTAGCATTGAATGAACCAGAAACTACCGATATTGTTAAAAATAATATGTTGGATACGTACTAGCCCAAAAGGAGTCCACATCTGGAAAACGTATGTCTCTATGAAGTACTGCAACATTACAGCTTTAATAGAAATGATACAGAAAATATAAATGATGAAAAATATGCAGTAATTGGATGTGATGAATGTGTGGTAAAACATACCAAAGGAGATCTTATTAACCACAGAAAACTCAGTTGTAAAACTCCAGAAAAAAGGGAATTTTTCTATTTAGCACTACTGCAACTCTTCAAGCCTTGGCGTAGTGAAGCGGAATTACTTGTAGATTTTTACTGCTATGAAGATTCTTTTAATGCATGTAAAGATAACATTCATTGCACAATTTTCCCTACTTATCTACAAATGTTAAATGAAGAGATTGAACAAGAAACTAAAAATGCAGCTGAAATAGCTAGAGACAGTTCTCAAGATAGTCAAAGTTCTGCTCCACTAAGTCAAGATCCACTAGGACAACCAATTATTGAAAATGATGCAGCAATAGTCATGAATGAAGTAGAAATGACAATGCAACAAGCACAACAGGATATTATTGATTTGAGAAAGTTGGAAGAACAACTAAAAATTGAACAAAAAGAAATATATGAGCAAGTGACACTACAGCTACAGCATGGTTTGCTACATGAAAAAGAATGTCAATGCACATCATTTAAACCTATTCAAATGTACATCAGTGGTCAAGCTGGAACAGGAAAACGTTTCTTAATTAAAGTATTCACCTGTTATCTACACAAAACTGCTGGATGCCATTTATCTTGTGTTGTAACAGCTCCAACTGGATTAGCAGCACACAACATTAAAGGGATTACTTTACATTGATTACTCATGCTACCAGTTGAACATGAAAATAAATTGGAATATCACAAGCTATCTGGAGAAGCTTGTTATGAAGTGTCAAGTGTACTGAAGAAAATGAAATTTCTAATCATTGATGAGGTGAGCATGGTGTCAAACGTAATGCTTGCCTTTGTACATTTAAGAATGCAACAGATTTTAAAAACCGATTATGATGTTCTGTTTGGAGGAAAACATGTCATTGTATTTGGCGACCTACTGCAACTTACTCCTGTGACAGGGTAACCTGTTTTTAAAACACTTGTCCATGAAGACACTAGGAAATCTTTGGGCAGTATTAGAAATGTCAACATTTGGTCTCATTTTGAATATAAAGAACTTATTAAGAATATGCGACAAGCAAGTGATGAACATTGTGAAAAAATGCTTCAAGATATAAGAATTGGTGTTTTGACAAAACATGGCAAAGAAGCTTTACAAAGTCGTCTTTTAACGAAGTTGTTTGCATACGAAAAAATAGCACCTGAAATAATATACAAGAAAATTGGAGAAAAGAAGTCTATAGTTTGCCTAATGCCAACACTGCAAGAGTTTTCTACGTTCAATCAAGAACTTTTGAAATTGGAAAAACAACCAATAATGAAAATGGAAGCTATTGATAAAATGGAACATGAAGGAGTTACTAATCTTCCCTCAGAGAAATTACAGTCAAAATTAGGAGGCATATTATCATAGGTCTGTATCGCCGATTTAGCGGCACTTTTGCCGCTAAATCGGCGATATTATTAACGCCCTATTAGCAAGCTGTCGCTAACAGGCGTTAGCGACAGCTTTCAGGCGTTAGAGGCCGGGAATTACATCGCCTTGCATGTCAGCGATATTTATCGCTAATGACATGCAAGGTAGGCGTTCTCACTAAAAGCGACTGTAAACAGTCGCTAACACCACTAACCCCTATTATCAAGGCAGGCGAAGCGATAAAATAAATCGCGCTAAGCGCGTTTATCGCTAGATTATAACACCTGCTACTGACTATGACTTACCTGTTTATAGTATAGGAGGTGGATTCTAATGCTGAATCCACCTTAAGGTAATGCAAGAATATCGCTGGTTTTCCAGCGATATTCTCAGCATTTTGCCGCTATCGTTGGAAATAATATCGCTATGGAGATAAACCTTACTAATAGGGTGTTATCTCAGCGATAATTACCAGCGATAGGCGGCGTTAACAAAAAACGCGCTAAGCGCGTTTTGCGATAAATATCTCAACTCCTTGCTAATATGCCCCTTTATATGTATTTGTAAACTGTCGGGTAATTTTACGACGTAATTTAAATGTAGAAGAAGGTTTAGTAAATGGAGCAATGGGTAAAGTTGTTGATTTTGAAAATTTTCAGAACAGAGATGGAAGTGAATTTGTGAAGATTACATTTGATAAGATTGAAGAGGTAAAACAGATTGGACGTTGTGTTGTTCGTTTTTTGCTTGTAAAATACTTGTATGTTCGTAGAAAACAGTTTCCGGTTTCTTTAACATATGCAGTACCATTCATAAATCTCAAGGTTTAAGTGTAGACAGTGCTTTTGTAAATATTGGAAGTATAGTGTTTATAGAGGGTATGGCATACGTTGCATTGTCTCGAGTAAGAACATTATCTGGTTTGTATATGATTGATTTTGATGAGAAAAAGATTAGTGCTTATGTAAATTGTGTAAAAGAGTACAATCTGTTGAGAAGACTTTATGCTCCTAACTTAGGTGAATATCCCGTGTATGAGAAACGTGTAGTGTGTCCAAAATGAAAATATGACAAATATTCTACTGAGATTCAAAAAAAGAAAACAATTCAAGAGAATGATGAAACTGCAAAGAAAATGAAAATGGACACTGTTGATGATATTGTAGAATACCAGTTAGAAAATAGTTCAGGTATCAACAACTACGCTAATGTAATTGTAAATGTTGTCTTTTATCTAGAGCATCTTCATCATGAAATTATGGAAAATCGAGAAAAAAGATTCTGTTCTTTACTGCATTATATTTTTCAAAAGTTGGTAACTGATAGAACTAAAATCCATACTGCTTCTGGCATTCGGCATCTTTTGGATATATGTACTGCTTGATTGAAATTGACATTGAATATACAACAAGATGCACAAGAATTTCTTATGTTTATGCTTGGAGTATTGGAAGATGAAGGAATAGAAATTGAAAATTTATTTGGACTAAGTTACCGATGGGATCATAAATGTGAAGAGTGTTCATTTTCTTCTACTCCTGAAATAGACACTGAACGATTCATATACTTGACGATACCAGATTGCAAATCAGTGTCTTTTAACAGATTAGTGAAAACAGCTAATCAAGATATGAAATGTTCTCATTGTAAACCAGAAATGTTGTCAACATTATATACAGAAAGATATGGAAAATATGTCATTTTACTGCTACAAAGTTGTAGAGCAAATGGAACAAAATTGGAAACAAAAATAAAAAAATTTGTGCAAGTCAAGTATCAATTTCAGGAAGAACTTTTAAAGCAGTGGCTATTATTTTCCATGATGGACCTACTAAAACATCTGGACACTTTACTGTGTATTTAAAGTGCAATAAAGGATGGACACACTGCAATGATGCTCATTTGGAATTCAAATGTACGCTGCCATATAAATTACCAAATTCATATCTCATATTTTTGATGCCAAAGTTTTGAAAACATCATTCAGCCTATTGGGAAGATGTGAACACGAATTAACAAGTTGATTTTGGATATTTTCAATGCAAATGGATTTGGAAACATTATTCGGCCTATTGGGAAGATGTGAACAATTAGTGTTTGGATTATTGTTTGTGCTAATTGATATTGCATTTGGAAAATTGTGTTTGAAAGAAGTAGTTTATATATTTGATCTTTATATTATTCGGAATGTAAATCAGAGTGTATATTTTACAAAATGTACTTGACAGAGATAAAAGACTTTGGGGCCGATTCCGATTCGGGCCGGAAAAAATACCGACCGACTCGGTACGGGAATTTAGTCCGACCGACTCGGACCGGCGCCGTACGACCCGGGTAGTACGATGAAATGCATGTGAAATCCGACCGACTCGGACGGAATACAAAACGACCGACCGAGCCGGACGTAAACAAGCCATCCGGCCGGGAAATCACGCGAAACGAACCGACCGACACGCACCCGGATTGAACCCGAACGAAGCGTACCCGTGAACTCCGACCCGCGTAGTACGATGCTGTGCGTGCAAAACATGACCGAATCGCCCGGAGCACAAGCCGTACGACCGACACGTATACAAAACCCAGCCGAAGAAACCCAATACTCCGCGACCGACTCGTACGCAGCATATGAAACCTAGCTGACACACAGCGGGAACGAGTCGGACAAGATCGCACCAGACAACTGCAGCGTCCTACTCGGACACAAGAACGACTCCTACATGCACCAAAAACACCAAGGAATGTTTTTTTAAAAAAGGGCCAAACAAGCAACCACAAAGCCAATAAATACAGGGAGGAAAAAAATGGAACAAGGACACACCTCCAACTCCACCTACATAAAGGCCACAAATCCCTACCATGATCCTTTGCAAATTCCACTGACCTGCCAGCACAGAACACCATCACACAGCAACCACAGACACACTCACAGCTCATACATCACACAAGCCACACACCATTACCACACCTACAAATAGCACCCTCACACACACCCAGCTAAACCTACACTCACACCCCCCCACTTGCACACACACATCAATCACCACCACCACCCATCACCATGCCCCCAAAGAAGAATCATAAGTTCCTAGACAGTGAATTGGAAGTCATGGTAGATGAGATCCTCAGGGTAGAGCCACAGTTGTTTGGTACATTGGTACAACAGAACCCCATGTCGCAGAAAACCAAGATGTGGGCAAGGATTGTCGACAGGGTGAACGCACAATCACCATGTTTGCGCACAAAGGAAGACATCCAGAACAGGTGGTATGATGTGCGCAGGAGGGTCAAGGACCTACTAAAAAAAGACTACCTCCTCAGCCAGCACACCGGCAGTGGCCCTCCTGCAAAACCAGTATACCTCAGGCCCTGGGAGGAGAAGGTACGGGCCATCCTACCACCAGTGAGCGTATACGGACTAACAGACATCCCAGAGCCTGGTGAGTACACAACTAATATACACAGTATGGTGTGACAACACACACACATCACAGTCAAGGGGATAGGCAAACCATGCACCCTTAGCAAATACACAGCAACCAAAAGATATTCATCCCAAGATGTGAATGCTAGTCAGACAAACACAATACCTGCCATCTCATAGTGATATGTAACTGGGTCATGACATGTACAAACCTAACAACAAATACAGCAAGGCAGTGGCATAAATAGAACCAACAAACACTCCCAGATATTTACCCACCACTAGAATACCACCTCACAGGGAAGCTCACTGAAAGGAAGGAATTCTGTGTATGCTGGTGAAGTCAGTGTAGCCAATAGCATGATGGGAGTGGTAGTCACAGATATTGGTCACACCCACAATTGGCCCATCAACACCACTCTGAACCATGCTCACATCACAGGGAGTGGAAAACAACTGACAAGATGGCTGACACTGGGTACTGCTGTGGGGAGCACAAGGCCCTGATGGGAACTGGGCACCAATAAACAACAGGACCACACTGTCAGCCATCTTGCCATTGCTGTCACACTCACACACAGTGAAGTCCACTCAAAAGGAAGGAAGTATGGGCATGCTGGGAAGGGGGTGTAGGCAATAGCATGATGGGAGTTGTAGGCACAGATATTGGTCAGCCTCACAATTGGCCCATCAACACCACCCTGAACCATGCTCACATCACAGGGAGTGGAAAAGGACTCACAAGATGGCTGACACTGGGTACTGCTGGGGGGAGCACAAGGCCCTGCTGGGAACTGTGCAACAACCAAAAGCAGGACACCACTGACTGATATCCTGAAAGACAACTTGCACTCCCTGCAATGGAAGCACGTTCCATGGTGGGATATCTGGCTGGGTGGGAAGGAGGACTCACAGCACTGACCATAGTTACAAGCACCTCCCCTCACACACCCCTCAACACTAACTCCACATAACCCACGTGGGAGAATGCAATGCCTCACATCCTAACTGAAGATCCCACAAAGAACCACCACCCTGGGTTATGCTGTGTGAAGCACAGGGACACTCTTGGGACTTGTAGCCAAACAACTGCCAGGACAACACTCCCAGCCATCCTGTCAGCACAGGCACCCCACCCCACAGGGGAGCTGAGTCAAAAGGAAGGAAGGATGGGCATGCTGGGAAGGGGGTGGAGGCAATAGCATGATGGGAGTGGTAGTCACAGATATTGGTCAGCCTCACAATTGGCCTATCAACACCACCCTGAACCATGCTCACATCACAGGGAGTGGAAAAGGACTCACAAGATGGCTGACACTGGGTACTGCTGGGGGAGCACAAGGCCCTGCTGGGAACTGGGCAACAACCAACAGCAGGACACCACTGACTGACATCCTGAAAGACAACTTGCACTCCCTGCAATGGAAGCACGTTCCATGGTGGGATATCTGGCTGGGTGGGAAGGAGGACTCACAGCACTGACCATAGTTACAAGCACCTCCCCTCACACACCCCCTCAACACTAACTCCACATAACCCACCTGGGAGAATGCAATGCCTCACATCCTAACTGAAGATCCCACAAAGAACCACCACCCTGGGTTATGCTGTGTGAAGCACATGGACACTCTTGGGACTTGTAGCCAAACAACTGCCAGGACAACACTCCCAGCCATCCTGTCAGCACAGGCACCCCACCCCACCCCACAGGGAAGCAGAGTCAAAAGGAAGGAAGGATGGGCATGCTGGGAAGGGGGTGGAGGCAATAGCATGATGGGAGTGGTAGTCACAGATATTGGTCAGCCTCACAATTGGCCCATCAACACCACCCTGAACCATGCTCACATCACAGGGAGTGGAAAAGGACTCACAAGATGGCTGACACTGGGTACTGCTGGGGGAGCACAAGGCCCTGCTGGACAGCAGGACACCACTGACTGACATCCTGAAAGACAACTTGCACTCCCTGCAATGGAAGCACGCTTCATGGTGGGATAACTGGGCTGGGGGGAGAAGGAGGCCCGGATGGCAAGCAAATACCACCAATGCTGGTCATGCACACACCTCAACATTCACATTGACATGCCACAGGTTGGCAGGACAATGTGCTACACCAATATCACTCTCTGACTGTCACAATTTAGGAGAATGCAATGTCCAGGCCCACATCCAGAGGTACAGTCACAACTGTCAGGTGTTTGAACAATTGATGCCAGTAGAAACATAACATACAATCTGTGTCTCTCCCCAAAACAGGTGATGATGGGGACACAGCACCAAACGAGGAGGAGTCCCTGTCCCAGGCTCCGGGGAACACTGAGCTCACTGGTGTGGATCAGCCTCTGCACTCCTCGGATGGCGAAGAACCAGCTGGACCCTCCGGTGTGAGTCATCATGCAGCACCAGCAGGACCAACATCTGCACCCCCTGCACCCACCCCTCCAACAACTGCCAACACACAGGCCACCCCTGCCAACACGGACAGACCAAGGAACATAGATGACAACAGCGCAGGGACCCAGACCCAAACTGGAGCTGGTGACAACGAGCCCAGGAACAACACCCAAGTGGGCCCACGGTCACCTGTGCGTGCCACCGCAGGTCCCGCACGTGTCGCCAGGGGTGGTGGGAGGGGTGGTAGACATAGGTCGCTCTTTGCAGAGGGGTCTGGACTGCATGATGACCCACAACTGGCACGCATCGCGGATGCGTACCAGACTAGCACCGGAGAGGTCAGCCAGGTAGTGGGGATCCTCAAGGACATACAACAGCAGCAGGCTGCCCATCATGCCCGCTTGGACTCCCACATGTCCCGTGTCGAGACACACATGTCACATGTCGAGACACACATGTCACATGTCGAGACACACATGTCTGGCATGGAGTCCAAGTGGGACACATTGGAACAACTGACAGCGGTGCATAGGGACATACTGACATGCCTCCGCCAGATCAGCACCAACATGGCCTCACCTCCCTGTGTGCCCACAACATCTGCTGCTGAAACAACTGCAAATGCCACAGGGAGGGAGGAGGACTCTGGCAGAGAGTCCCCTGCACCGCCGCAGCCTGCACCTGAGGGTCCCCCCCAAGAAGAGGGGCCGTCCGAGGAGGCCAAACTGAGAGGCCGATGGCCATCTACATCCCCCAGGAAGCCAACACCTGTTCTGGAACTTTTCCTCTGTGTGCAAACTGCATGCCCTGTCGAAGCCAACCCAACTCTCCACATGACATGGGGAGCTATAGTTGGCCAAATTTATCAGATGACTGTGGACTTTACTCTGGACATTTCAGCTACCAAGACTTCCGAATCACATGGGAACTTTGGATTCCAATTTCTATGTACAGCACCCACCATCCTGTGCACCATCCTCACACCTGTATGTAAATAAACTCACAAATACACCATATCTGCCTCTGTTGTGATTCCAACGTGCTCTCTGTCATGGAGATGGTGATCAGAAAAATGACACTGTGCATGCTAACTGCTACAGCAAGTCCAACACCGTCATGTCAGTCATGGCGACGTGACACATATGAGGGAGACACACCACTAGGGCCACACAACACATACACACCAGGGCCATCAGACTCATCACCTATACTGATGTTGCAACTAAATACAGTGGAATGCACAGACACGCCACCTATTCACAGTCTGTGTCAACTAGACTACAGGTGCAGTAAGCAAATGTCAGTCAGATGTGTGACTACAGACAACACACATCCCAAAGTGAAGCACAGGTTTATTACACATTTGCAACATGTTGTTTCCACTACAAATGCTAGCTAATCCAACCTGGCTGTGGCCACAAAGTCAAAAAGTGCAGAAGATAGAAAGTCCAGGGGTGTGTGGCACATCACCTGTAGGGAAACGACTGGTTCCACCTTGGAAGTTGAATCATGGATTCGTGGGATCCAAGTTGATCAAACAACTCCGGCAGCACCCTGTGAAGGACAGACATGACACACAGTCAAAACCACTGAAGAACAGCACAGAACGGCAATACTCATGTCTAATTCATGTCACGAGATAACTACACAAAACCAAGTTAGCATGTCAACACTGTTGGGCAGTACAGACCACCTGCAAGGACACATCGCTGCACGCATCCAGTCAAGTAGCACATGGCCACACTCAAACAGCACCAGAGCACCACACACACATATCATGCAAACTCAAATCATTAACATTACAACCCTTTGGAGACTCACATTCAGCTGAAGAAGTTGGTGATGAGCTGTGTGCGGACATCACCATCATCATCATCTTCACTGGCATCGTGACCCAGGCCAGGATCTTCCACAGGTGGCGGACGTTGGTCATCGTCATCCAGGATGAGAGGCAACTCCTTCCGCACTGCCAGGTTGTGTAGCATGCAGCAGACGATGACAATCTTGCACACCTTTGCTGGGGCATATGGGAGGCCCCTCCTGTCTTGTCCAGGCAGTGGAAGCAGCTCTTCAGGAGACCAAAGGTCCGCTCAATCACCCTCCTCGTCCGACCATGTGCCTCATTGTAGCGCATCTGGGCTGGTGTCACAGGGTTCCTGAGGGGTGTCAGCAACCACGGCATGTTGGGGTATCCCGAGTCACCTACAGACAGACAATTGCACATTAGCCGATTTGAAAATGTGTGCGGAAAACAACATAGCAGAACACACACAATGGTACAAAGTCAGTACACACCAACAAGCCAGGCACGCTGGTTTGGCATCTGTGACATCATCCTCGGGATGTGACTACTCCTCATCATGTAGGCATCGTGTGCCGAACCGGGGAAACGGGCACACACATGTGTGATGGTCATATCTGCAAGACACACCACCAGTGCATTGATCGAATGGTAATGTTTACGGTTCCGGTATGCCTGCTCATGTGCCTGTGGTGGTATCAAAGCCACATGTGTCCCATCAATGGAGCCAATTACATGTGGCATCCTCCCCAGGGCATAGAAGTCACTCTTGACGTCAGTGAGTCGTTGACGTGTTGGGAAATAGATGTACTGGTTCAGGTATCTCAACATTGCCCCCAAAACATCACGTAGCACACGGCTGAACATAGTCTGTGACATCCCACCGGCAGTCGCCACAGTGTGTTGAAAGGTACCGGTGGCAAAGAAGTATAGGGCTGCCATCACCTTCACCTTGGGGGTCAGCGATGTAGGATACGGACGGCCAGGCTGCAAATGTGGGTCCAACCGCACTGCCAAATCCTCAATCAGCTGCCTGGTGAAGCGGTACCGTCGGATGCTGTCACGTTCCACCATCGTTGCCAGGTCTGGGAATGGTCGATGGACAGCAGGAGCCCTGCAGTGCATAGGTGAAGAAAGCAAGATTGTCAGTCACCCCACCTATGTGCCATTCACCATACTCAATTTCATATGATACATCATTAACAAACACAAGTACTTGATGTGTGTGTCATTCTGTTTGGACATATATGGCACCTACATGGACATCATCTAACATCTCTGTTCAACAAGTGTTGACAACAGGTTCCAGGGTGTGCTATGGGAAACCATTAGGCTGTGTCACAGTACCCATTTACTGCTCTCACGTTCCACACACATACCACAGTGACATGTCTGGACAGATGCTCCACAGGCATCACAGCTCATTGACAGGTAGATTCCCAGGGACCCTGACTTGCCACATGGACACTGGCATGACATGGCGTATCATGTACACGTCAGAAAAACAAACATGACACCCACAGGTAGTGGCCCCTGTAGCCTCTGCAGGACAGACATGGATGTCTGTGACACACACACACACAACATCAAAGTTCATGCACAAACCACGTGGATGTGGAGACTGTCTCCCATTGTGCACATGGAGTCAGAGACATGTGAAACACAACATGCACACAGACTGCGGAGGGACATCACTATTGTGGCAATGGGCCACCCTGTGACATACATGCCTTCCCACATGTGAGCCTGGGGGTATGTGACATGTCATACACATACACAACCTGGAAATGTGACCATGCCACATGCTCCGAAATGAACTGTTGCACATCACAGTGGTCATGTGCACAACACACAAAGGACCCTGTCCCCATTAACACATGCACAGCCTGGGTGTGTCTGCCCCCAAGTGCCACCCCAAAAACCACATGTTCACCCACATACACAGATAAGGTTATGCTGCCACACATGCCTTAGATACAGTGTGGACTGGGTGTGGTGTTGTAGGTGTGCCCCTGAGTCCCTGGAAAGTATATGTGGCTGGCATAGGTTCACCAGTGACCAGCATGGTGACATATGCGTGTGACCTGTCCAGGGACGCGTTGTAGAGCAATGGACCGATCGGTGTGCCTGGCCGGCCCATTGCATATGATGTGAGCGGGTACGCGTTGTATCCCGGGTACGCGTTGTACAGCAATGGACCGATCGGTGTGCCCGGCCGGCCCATTGCATATGATGTGAGCGGGTACGCGTTGTATCCCGGGTACGCGTTGTACAGCAATGGACCGATCGGTGTGCCCGGCCGGCCCATGGCTTATGATGTGAGCGGGGACGCGTTGTATCCCGGGTACGCGTTGTACAGCAATGGACCGATCGGTGTGCCCGGCCGGCCCATTGCATATGATGTGTGCGGGTACGCGTTGAACAGCAATGGTGTAGTTACATGCACTGAACTGGTACAGTGCAGTAACAGTGCATTCCAACTAGGTTTACTTCCCATGCAATGATACCATGTAGTGACTGCAGGCAAACTGTTCATAGCCATTGTTGGACTGCCTGTGTACATCATATGCCCCTGTGATTGAGACATGTATATCCAACTGTGTGATGCACGTATATGTTGCATGTGTAGTAATGGCCTTTTCACTTTGTCATCCTCACAGGTTGATGCCCACCAGAAGCAGGAAATCTGGCTGACCATCGCCCGGAAAGTAAGATCTGTGGGGGTCTACAGGCGCAGGATCCGCAACTGCCAGAAGAGGTGGCAGGACCTTCGTGGCTGGACCCGGAGGATCGCAAGGGTCCAGCTGAAGCTGTCGCCTCCTCGCAGGAGGGGCGGACACCGGACCCTGACCCCCCACATGCTCCGGATCCTGGCGGTGGTCTTCCCGGACCTGGATGGGCAACTGAAAGACGGACAGCAGCAAGGAGGGGGTGAGTCCATGACTGCACTGTGCACTTTGTCTGACATGCTATGTGCCCTCCTCTGGCCTGGTTAAACTTTCACAGTACATCAGTCATGTGGTCCAGGACCCATGACCCTCATTTGTGACATGCCCACTTCTCCTCTGAAACGCATATGTGTGGCGCTTATAGTCAGGAAATTGTGTCATTTGGGGACTGTGTCATTGCATTTTGCTTTGCTCAAGGTGGGGGACAGCATTTGTTCCGGTGACTATGTTGTGCGATTCATGAGTGGGTCAATTGCTTACACAATGCCTAAGTTCTGACATGTAATCTGGGTGTAACTTTGATATGTGGTCCGCTTGCTGCTCTGACTCACCACATGTCCCTGATGAATTTGGCACACACCCATGCTGCTGGTGGGAACAATGTTTGGGCCTCAGGAGTATGTGTATCCAGTGTGTCACACATGCTTAGCCACCTGCCTACTGTCCAGGACTCATCCCTCTTACAGGTGGAGCTGGACAGTCATGCCTACTCCAGGGCATGCAATACACTCTGTACTCCCACTCCCGTGTATCATCTGGCATGTTGTGATCAGTGAAATGTACCCTCAGGTGTCTGCCTCTGTCTCATTGTGCTGTGTCTTCGTTGTCAGGACTACTGGTATGTTTATCGGTTAGGGCTCAGCATGCCATCTGAGATGTGACCATGATAGACGATACTTCTGTGACTTATAGGTGTCTGATCACTTGACTGTGCACACAGGTGTTTGCGACTGTGACTTTCAGGCAGCTGTATTGTCATTCACAGCACACTGTGAGGTGCTCATGTTCAGAGAGTTGTGTTTCATGTCCCCCATATGTCCAGTTGGTATGACATGGACAAATAGTAGTACAGATGATGTGGTATTTGGGGGATGGACATGTGCACTTGTCAGTCACATAACTTGCATTCCCCATGCCCTCGGATTGTGATACAGTGCAGACTGTTGTTGGCTGGCTGCCATGGCCATGTGACTTGAGACAGTAATGTATGACTTTGCACGCATTCCTGTGTCATGGCATTAAACTTCCTGAGACTGATCCTGCAAGGGAGTGACATGTGCAACATGCACCCCATTGTGGCATTGACTATCCGGACATGGGTGCATCATGGTGTCTGGTGCTGGTATGCATCACATGCATTTCTATTTAGACTCTGGCCATCCCTTTATCCGGACACCTGCACTGACTCAGTGGCAAGAGATGTGATGTGTGCATGTTCACATACTTCACCGTGTTCCCTGCAATGTCCAACAACTGTGTAGGTGGTGCATGTGTCCACACTGGGGTCTTACCATCAGACAGGCACCAGACAGATGGGTGCAAGGGCAGGAGGGGTGTGAGTCCCATGGTTGACCACCAGACTGCCAATTGGCTTCCCCGAATCTGTGTGAGGACTTTAGGCAATGTTCAACTAAGGATGCCAGGGCTTGCTCTGTAATGTGCTGTACTTACTGTGGTGTGTGCGGTCAGTGCAGGTGACTGATGTTATGTCTGTTTCCCTAATTGTTTGCAGATACATCCACGGCCACAGGAGGGGACAACTCCACGGACCAGGAGGAGCAGCGGAGCCAGACTGGGTCAGCATCGGACGAGTGGTCAGAGGGACCCGGTGGCACGGAGGGCGAGGGGAGCCACACCGAGGAGTCCTCAGCACCATCCACCTCAGCTGAGGACCACAGCAGCTCGGAGGATGACTCCCTTGTGGAGGCGGGTCTCAGCAGCCACCAAAGGCCAGCTAGTCTGTCTGGCCCCACCACCACCACCACCACCACCACCGCTCTCCCATTGGCTCCCATTCCTGAGGTCCGTGGAGGCTCCCGTACTCGGGAGCGTGTCTCCTTCGTGCCAGGCACCGCACCCCCTGCCCCTGTGTCCCCTGCTGCCCTGAGTGAGGAGTCTGTGTACCTCCTTCGGCAGCTCCACGTAGGGCAGACAGCAATGCTGAGTGTCCTCCATGCACACACCACTCTGTTGACACAGCTGGTGTCGTTCATGGAGGGCATCTCGACGGGTATGTCTGCCCTACCGAGGAGCAATAAGTCCATGGACTCCTCCCTGTCGGCAGCAGTGTCCCTCCTCCAACAGTCCCTCACCCCTCCCACCTCTGCCCCATCCACACTTCCTGCCCCCCTACCTGTCCAAAGCACATGCACACCTGCACAGTCACCCACACACACAGACACGAGCAGCACAGACACACCCAAGAGAAAGGCAAGACGTGCACACAAGCATCCTCAGGGGACTGATACCACAGACACAGGGAATGGGGAACACACACACACACAGGCAACCACAGTCACTCCGCAATCCTCAAGATCCTCTCCCTCCAAGACCCCTTCCCTTGCCTCACCTGAAACCCCACCTGATCAGCAGCTCTTCCTCTGTGACCTCGGCCTCTTCCCCTCCAATCCCGCTGAACCAGCATACCGGGGGAAAAGGAAGTCCACCCACACAGAGGGGCGTGCCCCTCGCCCCCGGACACCCTCCCCCAGGCGCAGACAGAGTGAGCCCCCCACCCGCAAGTCCCCCTGGTCCCAGAAGAGCAAGACCCCGCCACCGCCCTGCAAGTCAACCACCCAGTCTCTCACCTCCATCCCCCAGGCCACCACTCCACAGGTTCAACCGCCATACCCTGCTCCAGGTTCCCCCACACACTGATACCGCATCCCCAAACTGCTTAGGCCCTCCCCCTCTGCCACTTGCTCTTCCACCCCAAAACCAGACGCTCTGCCTGTTTGTGCCACTGGTGTGGAGACCGTGTCCCCCCTCTGTCCTGCCCAGCTCTTCTGCCCCCCTTCCACTACCTTGGAGTCATGCACTGCGGTGGAGTTCACAACCACCCCGTCTGACTCGGGCACTGCATTGGGGACCCAGTCCACTCCATCTGACCAGCCCACTGCAGTGGTTGCAGCACCAACACCATCTGACTTGAGCCCTGCGGTGGTGCCAGCCCCCCTGAGTCAGACACCTCCACTGCAGTTGCCGGTGACACTCCTGCACCCACCTCCCCTTCACTGCCTCCTTCTGGCATCCCCTGATCCTGTCCCTGCGGTGCCTGGCCTGCCCCTCGTATGCCCCTCCAAGGGGGATGTCCCCTGTCCGTACCTGTGCAGGCAAGCAATTGTTGACAAGTTGTCACACATCACCCTGTTGGGACTGTATATTTGGACTGGCCATTGGCCTTAGTTTATTTTGGACTTTTGATTTGAGTTGCACACTTGCTGAATAAAGCCTCTTTTTGTTTACTTGTGGTTAATCTTTGGAGGTACATGATGTAGATGTGTAGAATCATGCATTTGCTGTTGTAATAGTGTTCAGATCAGGTAAATGAAGTTTTGCTGTGATGGGCTCCATGTGGTCCATGGGATATGTGTCCTAATCTAGTCTGGATCTATAGCATCCGTTGCTGCAGTCTGAGGGTGTAATGTTCAGCATTTGACACAGGGATGTACTTTTAGCATTTGTAGATTACCATCTTTGTCCTACACTGATGCACATCTGGTGGGCTTACCACTGTCCAATGTTCCTAGTACCCTGACTGTGTGCCCGTCTCCAATGGACATGCAGTTTAGCACATCAAATTTGGAGGACTCATCTGTGTACACAGTGCAAGTTGCTTGACACGTGTCTTGGGTGTATGCAGATGACTGACATGACACTCCCGTGCCCAGGCTGATATGAGCAGAGCCTTCAGTGTGTTGTAGTTGTTGACTCACTGACCGAGTGTTCTGCTGACATGTTTGAGTCGTGCACAGACAAGGTTTGGCACAGCTGTCCTTCCACAGGAGTGGAGTGCCCTCAAGGCAGTGCGTGATTCCGTGATATAGGCTGTGCCCGTGTTGTGTGTTGTGTAGGCATGTCTGTGCGTGTTCCCTTCTCCTTTTCCTACACAGGCTGTGTCCCTACGGATGTTCCTGTTTGTGATGCTTGCTGAGTTGTTCTGTGTTCATCCAGCATCTTGGACCTGGTTTCTCCGGGATGTGGGTGCATGGCAAACTAATGTTCATGAGGTTGTCATTCCTAGTTGTCTTTGTTGTCAGGGCTGGGGATGTGGGCAAACGCAGATGGGACACAGTCAGGATTCCTCTTGGCACTTGTTGGTTACACGAGTAATGTGATTTTCTGTTTGTGTATGCTTTCAGTGATTGTGACACGTTGTGTGCGTGACTGCTGCCACTCCTCAGGGTCAGAGCTGCAATGTTGGGAGTTGTCTATGTGTGTCCTTTGTGGGTCAGCTTGGCTTCTTCATTGGTGTGTGACTATGGCCAGGATCCCATTGTTTGGGGTGGATTTCACGTCATGCCCATGTACGGCATACTGTGCAGTGTGTCAGACATTCACAAGTATTGTTGACTGGCCATGTGTGATGTGTTTCTGCACCTTATTTCCCACCACCACCCCTGGGATTGTCATGGGTGCATGTGCAATGTCAGCAGTCCATGTGAGCTTCACTGCTGCACATTGGTGGAGTTCAAGGTGTGTGGCGTTGAGTGTGTGCAAATGTGAGTTGTTGCACGGCTGGGGCACTACCTCCATATTTTCCTTGGCTGGCAGGCCATGCTGAGTGCTTTGTGCTTGTATAGGTGTGATGGTAGTTTGTTGCTCAGGACACATGGCTGTGGTTCACAGTGTGGATGACATCTACCTTTGTCATCACAGTGTGATTGTCATGCAGGCTAGTGTCACCACAATGTGGGGTCCCTGGGGGAGTGCTGTGGTGGTTCTGTCTCTTGCTGTGTTTGTTGCTGTTCCTACAAGCTTGTGTGACATGTGTAATTTGGGCTCCCTCTCATCTCACAATGCCTGTTTGCCCACATAGGGGAATCCAATCCATGAGTTACTTTTGTATGTGACTGTGTTGACATCTGTGTATTAGTGAATCTGGCCTCCTCATGTGTTGTGTGTTTGCCTGGGGACACTGGCACACAACCCCCTCACCTGTTGTGTATGATATGCAGTGTGAGTCTGCCTGTTTGTGTTTGTGCATTTGCACCACTGCATTGGCATATCTTTAGTTTGCCATTGGCTGTATGTTGTTTGTTGGCTTTTCCCTGCTGGCCCTGGGACTGCTAGGTCATCAGTCAGCACATTGATCATGGTTAGTATGTCCCATTGCTGCCATGGTATGGTATTTGTTCGCCTGACATCTACAGTCTCCAGAGAATATCTACATTTGTGTGTCCATTGGTGCAGATATGTGGGTCTGCATTATGATGCTCACTTCTGTCATTGTGTTATTTGTGAATGTAGACAATGTGGGCCCCCATGGCTGATGTTTGTGTGCACATGGCCAGAACGATGTGTCATTGGCTCTGCACTGCTTGCCTCACACAATCTATGTTGCTATGGGACACGAGTACTACAATGCCACTGTAGTGTTTGGTGTTGTGTGGCCAGGAATAATCCCTGCAGTTTTGTTTTTGCAGCTTTTACCAGGACTACACTTACCTTTTGGGCACTGTGGTGATGGGGCTTTGGGCCCCATTGCCACACTGTTCAAAATGTGCTTCAGCTATGGAGCACACACTTACCTTTTGGGCACTGTGGTGATGGGGCTTTTGGCCCCATTGCCACACTGTTCAAAATGTGCTTCAGCTATGGAGCACATACTTACCTTTTGGGCACTGTGGTGATGGGGCTTTGGGCCACATTGCCACAGTGGTCATGGTCTGCTTGCATTGTGTAGGCCACACACACAATTATGTGTGAGACATGTGTTAGGGAGTCACATTGTATGTTCACTGTCATGTTCAGTGTTGTATGCATTTGACACAGACCACACACGCTTGTCATGGTGTTGGGGGTGGGATGTAATTTACAGACAGTCCTTATGTGGGAGTATGATAGTTGTGTCATGCATTACCCGTCCTATGAGTAGGGGTGGTTGTGGTGACAGGCATCCAGCCCCCCATGAGTGGGGATGGTAGTAGTGGTAGGCATCCAGCCCCCCATGATTCGGGATGGTAGTAGTGGTAGGCATCCAGCCCCCCATGAGTGGGGATGGTAGTAGTGGTAGGCATCCAGCCCCCCATGAGTGGGGATGGTAGTAGTGGTAGGCATCCAGCCCCCCATGAGTGGGGATGGCAGTAGTGGCAGGCATCCAGCCCCCCATGAGTGGGGATGGTAGTAGTGGTAGGCATCCAGCCCCCCATGAGTGGGGATGGTAGTAGTGGTAGGCATCCAGCCCCCCATGAGTGGGGATTGCAGAAGTGACAGGCATCCAGCCCACCCTGAGTAGGGGTGGTGTTAGTGGTAGGCATCCAGCCCCCTATGGGTGGGGATGGCAGTAGTGACAGTCATCCAGCCCACCCTGAGTGGGGATGGTAGTAGTGACAGCCATCCAGCCCCCTATGGGTGGGGATGGCAGTAGTGGCAGGCACCCAGCCCCCCATGAGTGGGGATGGCAGTAGTGACAGGTATCCAGCCCCCCATGAGTGGGGATGGTTTTAGTGGTAGGCATCCAGACCCCCATGAGTGGGGATGGTAGTAGTGACAGCCATCCAGCCCCCCATGAGTGGGGATGGTAGTAGTGGTAGGCATCCAGACCCCCATGAGTGGGGATGGTAGTAGTGACAGCCATCCAGCCCCCTATGGGTGGGGATGGCAGTAGTGACAGGCATCCAGCCCCCCATGAGTGGGGATGGTAGTAGTGGTAGGCATCCAGCCCCCCATTAGTAGGGATGGTAGTAGTGGTAGGCATCCAGACCCCCATGAGTGGGGATGGTAGTAGTGACAGCCACCTAGCCCCCTATGGGTGGGGATGGCAGTAGTGACAGGCATCCAGCCCAACATGAGTAGGGGTGGTGTTAGTGGTAGGCATCCAGCCCACTATGGGTGGGGCTGGCAGTAGTGACAGGAATCCAGCCAACCCTGAGTGGGGATGGTAGTAGTGACAGCCATCCAGCCCCCTATGGGTGGGGATGGCAGTACTGGCAGGCATCCAGCCCCCCATGAGTGGGGATGGTAGTAGTGACAGGCATCCAGCCCCCATGAGTGGGGATGGTAGTAGTGGTAGGCATCCAGCCCCCCATGAGTGGGGATGGTAGTAGTGACAGCCATCCAGCCCCCTATGGGTGGGGATGGCAGTAGTGGCAGGCATCCAGCCCCCCATGAGTGGGAATGGCAGTAGTGGCAGGCATCCAGACCCCCATGAGTGGGGATGGTAGTAGTGACAGCCATCCAGCCCCCTATGGGTGGGGATGGCAGTAGTGACAGGCATCCAGCCCACCCTGAGTAGGGGTGGTGTTAGTGGTAGGCATCCAGCCCCCTATGGGTGGGGATGGCAGTAGTGACAGCCATCCAGCCCCCTATGGGTGGGGATGGCAGTAGTGGCAGGCATCCAGCCCCCATGAGTGGGGATGGCAGTAGTGACAGGCATCCAGCCCCCCATGAGTGGGGATGGTAGTAGTGGTAGGCATCCAGCCCCCCATGAGTGGGGATGGTAGTAGTGACAGCCATCCAGCCCCCTATGGGTGGGGATGGCAGTAGTGGCAGGCATCCAGCCCCCCATGAGTGGGGATGGCAGTAGTGGCAGGCATCCAGCCCCCCATGAGTGGGGATGGTAGTAGTGGTAGCCCCCCATGAGTGGGGATGGTAGTAGTGGTAGGCATCCAGACCCCCATGAGTGGGGATGGTAGTAGTGGTAGGCATCCAGCCCCCCATGAGTGGGGATGGTAGTAGTGGTAGGCATCCAGACCCCCATGAGTGGGGATGGTAGTAGTGACAGCCATCCAGCCCCCTATGGGTGGGGATGGCAGTAGTGACAGGCATCCAGCCCACCCTGAGTAGGGGTGGTGTTAGTGGTAGGAATCCAGCCCCCTATGGGTGGGGATGGCAGTAGTGGTAGGCATCCAGCCCCCCGTGAGTGGGGATGGTAGTAGTGACAGCCATCCAGCCCCCTATGGTTGGGGATGGCAGTAGTGGCAGGCATCCAGCCCCCCATGAGTGGGGATGGCAGTAGTGGCAGGCATCCAGCCCCCCATGAGTAGGGATGGTAGTAGTGGTAGGCATCCAGACCCCCATGAGTGGGGATGGTAGTAGTGACAGCCATCCAGCCCCCATGAGTGGGGATGGTAGTAGTGGTAGGCATCCAGACCCCCATGAGTGGGGATGGTAGTAGTGACAGCCATCCAGCCCCCTATGGGTGGGGATGGCAGTAGTGGCAGGCATCCAGCCCCCCATGAGTGGGAATGGCAGTAGTGACAGGCATCCAGCCCACCCTGAGTATGGGTGGTGTTAGTGGTAGGCATCCAGCCCCCTATGGGTGTGGATGGCAGTAGTGACAGGCATCCAGCCCACCCTGAGTGGGGATGGTAGTAGTGACAGCCATCCAGCCCCCTATGGGTGGGGATGGCAGTAGTGGCAGGCATCCATCCCCCCATGAGTGGGGATGGCAGTAGTGACAGGCATCCAGCCCCCCATGATTGGGGATGGTAGTAGTGGTAGGCATCCAGACCCCCATGAGTGGGGATGGTAGTAGTGACAGCCATCCAGCCCCCCATGAGTGGGGATGGTAGTAGTGGTAGGCATCCAGACCCCCATGAGTAGGGATGGCAGTAGTGACAGGCATCCAGCCCCCCATGAGCTGGGATGGTAGTAGTGGTAGGCATCCTGCCCCCCATGAGTGGGGATGGTAGTAGTTGTAGGCATCCAGACCCCCATGAGTGGGGATGGTAGTAGTGACAGCCATCCAGCCCCCTATGGGTGGGGATGGCAGTAGTGACAGGCATCCAGCCCACCCTGAGTAGGGGTGGTGTTAGTGGTAGGCATCCAGCCCCCTATGTGTGGGGATGGCAGTAGTGACAGGCATCCAGCCCACCCTGAGTGGGGATGGTAGTAGTGACAGCCATCCAGCCCCTATGGTTGGGGATGGCAGTAGTGGCAGGCATCCAGCCCCCATGAGTGGGGATGGTAGTAGTGGTAGGCATCCAGCCCCCCATGAGTGGGGATGGTAGTAGTGGTAGGCATCCAGCCCCCCATGAGTGGGGATGGTAGTAGTGACAGGCATCCAGCCCACCCTGAGTGGGGATGGTAGTAGTGGCAGGCATCCAGCCCCCCATGAGTGGGGATGGCAGTAGTGACAGGCATCCAGCCCCCATGAGTGGGGATGATAGTAGTGGTAGGCATCCAGCCCCCATGAGTGGGGATGGTAGTAGTGGTAGGCATCCAGACCCCCATGAGTGGGGATGGTAGTAGTGACAGCCATCCAGCCCCCTATGGGTGGGGATGGCAGTAGTGACAGGCATCCAGCCACCCTGAGTAGGGGTGGTGTTAGTGGTAGGCATCCAGCCCCCTATGGGTGGGGATGGCAGTAGCGACAGGCATCCAGCCCACCCTGAGTGGGGATGGTAGTAGTGACAGCCATCCAGCCCACCCTGATTGGGGATGGTAGTAGTGGTAGGCATCCAGCCCACCCTGAGTGGGGGTGGTGTTAGTGGTAGGCATCCATCCCCCTATGGGTGGGGATGGTAGTAGTGGCAGGCATCCATCCCCCTATGGGTGTGTATGGCATTGGTGATGGCCATCCCGCCCCTATGGTTCTGCTGTTGCTAGTGTACGTCATTTGTGCATCCCTATGTGTGTGTGACATATTTCGGGTACGTGTCGTTTGTTTGTGTTATGGGTGTTTGACTTACCGTCTGCGCCGTACTCGTCTGTACCGGTCCCGGTAATAGATGTAGAGTATTGGTAGGACCTGCGCGATGGGATTCATGGTTGGGTCGTCTCGCTCGGGTTTCTCGTGGCTTCGACTCGTACTCGCCGCTGGCTTGTTCGTCTCGCCGCCGTGGATCGTCTTGTGGCGCGAATCGGAGCTTATGTGCAGCTCTCCCGGATGCTCAAACGTGCCAGATGTAGCGACGAGTTCGGCGCGTACGGAAGACGCATCGTACTAGTCCGGCCGGAAGGTGCTGTGTATTTGGTTCCATGCGACTCGATTCGGCGTTTACGGATCTGGCTCTGGCGGGGACCAGGAGCTGGAATGGGTAAGTACGGCTCGCTCGGAATCTGGGCTGTTATGCGCATCGTACTTGTTCGTTCGGTAGAGTGTTCGAGTCGGTCGGAAAACACGCGTTCGGCTGGTATTTTTTCCGGACGAATACTGTTAGGTGCGCTTCCGGCCGACATCGGAATCGACCCCTTAATGTGGTTGAAGAATGTAATTTAGAAACTGTAGATAGGTAAACAGATAGTTATACTTGTTCTAAATATTGCTCAACACTGATTTTTTTTCTTTTTTTACAATCTCACTGATTGTTTTTTTTCTGCCCGCTGTTGTATGATGATCTACATTGAAATCACTGTGTGTGGTGAAATTCAGTAGAATCTGAGAACAGCAAAAAAGGGAAACTGAAAATGTTATGTAATTCTAAAATTATGCTGTGATCTTAAAACTATAATATTATATTCAATAACAGTTTTTCTTCTTCTTTTTACAGAAGGTAATGGTGAAATTTGAAAAGATTTTAAATTCAGTTTACAACAAAACTACTGTAAAATAGTTTCACTGAGTTTTGTATCTACATTAGTAAAGAAAGTAAGATGAAATAATGTAATAAACATGATAATGTGCAATAATGTTTACAGCTGCTTTTACTGCACTCATCCATTCATTCAAACACTACCCATGCACTCATCTATAAAGTTAGGCACTATTACCACACTCCTCCAATCACCCAGGAAATATCCATGCATTTCTCCCATCACCTAGCCAGTACCTATACACTTATAATATCACCCAGACATTACCCCTGCACTAATACAATCACCCATGCATTAGCTATGCACTCTTCCAATCACCCAGGCACTACCCTTGTACTCCTTCAATCATGCAGGCAGTATCCATGCATTCCTCCAATCGCCCAGACATTACCCCTGCACAGATGCAGTCACCAAGGATTACTCATGCAGTTCTTCAAACACTCAGGCAGTACCCATGCATTTGTGCAATCACCCACACATCATCTCTGCACTCATGCAATCACCCAGGCATTATCCATGCACTCCTTTAATCACCCAGCCACTACCCAGGCACTTATATAATCACCCAAGCACTAGCCTTGCACTCCTCCAATCACACAGGTACTACCCCTGTACTCCTCCAATCACCCAGCCACTACCCATGCACTTATAAAATCACCCAGGCACTACCTTTGCACTCCTCCAATCACCCAGGCACTATCACTGTACTCCTCCAATCACCCAGCCAGTACTCATGCACTTATAAAATCACCCAGACATTACTTATGCACTCCTCCAATCACCTAGGCACTACCACTACACTCATGCAACTACCCAGACATTACCCCTGTACTCATGAAATCACCCAAACATTACTCAAGCACTCCTCCAATCACCCAGACATTACCTTTGCACTCACGCAATCACCTAGGCACTACCCATGCACTCCTTCAATCAACTAGGCACTATTCCTGCACTTATATAATCAATCAGGCAGTACCCTTCCACTTCTCCAATCACCCAGGCACTACTCTTGTACTCATGCAATCACTCAGGCACTACCTATGCAGTTATGCAATGACCCAGGCAGTACTCTTGCACTCCTCCAATCAGCTAAGCACCATCAATGCACTCCTCCATTCACCCAGACATTACCCCTGCAGTCATGCAATCATCTATGCATTAGCTATACACTCCTCCAATCACCCATACCTTACCCCTGCACTAATGCAATCACCCATACATTAGCTATGCACTCCTCCAATCAGACAGGCACTACCCTTGCACTCCTCCAATCTCCAAGGCAGTATCCATGCACTTCTCCAAACACCCAGACATTACCCCTGCACACATGCTATCACCCAGACATTACTCATACACTCCTTGAATCATTCAGGCAGTACCCTTGCACTCCTCCAATCACCCAGACATTACTCCAGCACTCATGCAATAACCCACATACTACTCATGCACTCCTCCAATCACCCAGGCACTACCTATGCACTCATGGAATAACCCAGGCACTACCCTTGCAGTCCTCCAATCACCCAGGCACTACCCATGCACTCATGCAATCACCCAGTCATTACCCCTGAACTTGTGCAATAACCCAGGCACTACCCTTGCACTCTTGAAATTATCCAGGCACTATCCATGCACTCCTACAATCACCCAGGCACTACCCATGCACTCATGCAATCACCCAGACATTACTCATGCACTCCTTCAATCACTCAGGCAGTATCTATGCACTCCTCCAATTACTCAGCCAGTACCATGCACTTATAAGATCACCCACGCAGTACCTATGCACTTATGCAATCATCCAAGCACTACCACTGCACTCATGCAACTACCCAGGGACTACCTATGCACTCATGCAATAACCCAGACACTGCCTTTGCACTCCTCCAATCACCCAGGTACTATCCATGCAATACTCCAATCACCCAGGCACTACCAAAGCACTCACGGAATTACTCAGGCACTACATATGCACTCATACATGCACTGAGGCACTTCTGCTGCACTCATGCAATCATGGAAGCACTACCCATGCAGTGTTCCTATCATCCATGCAGTACCTGTGCAGTCATGCAATCACACAGGTACTACTCATACGCTCCTTCAATCATGCAGCCACTACCTATGCACTCATGCAATAATCCCGGCACTACCCTCAAAATACTGCAATCATCCAGGCACTATCCATGCTCTCCTCCAATCACCCAGACACTAATCATGCACTCATGAAATCACCCAGGCATTATCTATGCACTGTTTGAATCAGTCAAGCAGTATCCATGCACTGCTCCAATCACCCAGACTCTACCAATGCGCTCATGAATTTTCTCAGGCACTACCCATGCACTCATACATGCACTAAGGCACTTCTGCTGCACTCATGCAATCATAGAAGCACTACCCATGCAGTCTTCCTATCATCCAGGTACTACCTGTGCATTCATGCAGTCACCCAGGTAGTACTCATGCACTCACCCAGGCACTACCCTTGCACTCTTCAAACTATCCAGGCACTATCCATGCACTCCAACTATCACTCAAGCAGTACCCATGCACTCACAAAATCATCCAGGCATTACCCATGCATTCATGCAATCATTCAGACACTATACAAGTAGTCCTACAATCACTCAGGCAGTATCCTTGCACTCATGCAAACACCCAGGTCATTTTTCTATATTTAACCAATATATGTGGTTCCGTAAGAACCGTTTTTTTAAAAGAATTTTTAAAATGTTTTCTATTTTCTAACGATTTTTTCTTTTTTTTCTTTTTTTGGGGTTTTTGACTTTTTTTTTAAACAAAACAAAATTGAAGGGGCCGATTCACAGAACTAATTTGAGACAAAATCCTAAACTTACTACTTTTGGTATTCACAGAAGGCACTTATGATTTTTGGTATTCACAGAATACACTTACGACTAATAACTTTACGCCAGCATTCGGGCTGGAATTTCCGCACTCGGGCCGGAATTCCAGCACCCGGAGCGGAAATCCCGCATTTCTGCCGCAATTTCCGCTCCCAGGCCAGAATTTCTGCTCCCGGGCCGGAAACTCCGCTCTCGGGCAGGAATACCCGCATTTGGGCCTGATGATCATTTCAAGTGCCTACCATCCCCCACCATGCTCCAGCTGAAGTCAATTAACACTAACTGCAAGACCAGCACCACAAACCATTTAAAAGGAGCACACATTCAAGGAACAGGTTTGGCCACAGAGAGTTCCTGTGTACATTCGCTGTTCATCGCTAGAGGAAAATGTACCAAATGAGGAAGAAGAAGAACTTCACTACTGAGGAGACCACCATGATTGTGGAGTTCATTGTGATGCACCACAAACACCTCTATGGTCGCCCACCTTACTGCACCAGTGGCACACAGAAGGCAGCTCTATGGCAGCATTTAGCCCCTGATGTCACAGCATTGGGGGAGGAGAGGCACACAGTCCAGGACATCAAGAAGAAGTGGCAGGATGAAAAGGCTCGGGTGAAGGAGAAATACTTCAGGATCGAGTTGAACAAGATTCTCCCTGCACCACAATCTGGAACACGCCTTCATCTCACCCCACTTGAGGAGGATGTCCTCACTACAATCCACCCCCACATGCTCCATGGGCTGCCTGTGAGTGATGTCTGCAACGTGGTGCCAGGTAAATGGGATGACAAGAATAAGTATATGAAAAGATTGTCTGTGTTGCACTGCCATTGTGAGTAAGGAAGTTGTCCAAAGTTTATATAAACATATAGTCAGTCAGAGGCTCATGTGTCTCCCTCTGTATGTTGCACCACAAGTCCCAGAAATGGCAAATCCCTTGCCCACTACTTAAAACATGGGCCCAGTACTGCTGCCGTATATACCTAACACTGTTAAGCAGCAATTGACAAAGTGCCCCTTCCACTTATCCAGACACAGATGGGTCAGTCAAGAACGTAATGGGGTGGGCGTTGCAGTGCAGAGGAAAATCAACTGACAACGGAATAAGGAAAATAAATACAAATTATCCAAAAAGTAACTCACCTTGTGCCTGCCAAAATCACAAAGCAGAAGGTGAGAGAATCCTTATTTCAAAACATTTCATTCACATATTCCGTTGTCTATTTCCCACCCTGCCACGCCATTACATCCCCAACGCCCCACTGCTCCTACCTGCACCGGCCGTGGCAGTACTTCAAAATACTGTTAGCATGCAGAAGATATGAGGAAATGTCTGACAAGTTACACAAGTTAATTTTCCATTTGGTGACTTTTCTCTCTTTTCACCTATTGACACATTCAGCCAGAGTACAGACAACCACAGTAGCAGAGGTACCTGCATCTTCTGGGAGGAAACCACATCATCCAGAGCAACGCATACCACCCTCACTAACTGGTAAGTCAAACTGGTCAGGAGATGGTCAAAATGCAAACATTGTCATCAGACAACAGAGGGACATATAAGGCCCGAATCTCAAAGGTAACCGGAGAGGAAAAACTAGCTTTACAACTATTGGAATTCTTAAAGGACATTTACCTTTAGCAAATGACATTTGTGAATAGCGAAAGACAAAATATAATATATCTAGGCTCATCATACCTTTGTGATTTGGGAACATTACATGTATTCCACAAACAGTTCCAGAACTGGGAACTCAATCCTGGAATCGAGTGCCACAACAAGTCAAAAAGGAGTCCCTACTATATTGTTTATGTAGAGTAAATCAAGAAATCCAATGTTAACAAATATGACAATGATGAACAAGAAGTGAGATACAATTGTCAGGAGTATGAGAATGCATCCACTGTCCAACTTAGAATGTTTTTTCTATACATGAAATTGTCCAGTCCACCCAGCTGGTTATATATGTTTTCATTGGATGGCATGTTTTTGGCCATTAACAAAACACGATAGTGGACCTTACTTCAGGATTTGTAGTCGTGTCATTTTGATAGACGTTGATTCTAGGCAGTGGGGCCATTATAAGTTAAATGTGGGATCACTCATGATATTTAGTGCTACACACTTCTGCAACGGTAGTGCCCACAACTGCTTGTGCTTATCCTTTGTGCCTGAAATTGAGTGCATCACATGTGGCAGCAGAAATTTAAAGTTGCTAACACACTTATCATTGTAGGTCCAATGATGTCCTCCCAGATTACAACACCCACATTGACTTCTGCTACAATGTTGGCTGTGACATCTGGTCAGGAACCACACACTGGGCAGGTGCTGGCCCATGGTAAGTAAACCCAAGAATAATGTACCTGAATGCTCATGAAATGTGCCTTTAATCTCCACTGTATGCTGTATGTGTTGTACAACACTGTTGTCCTGCATCACAATATGCTTACAAATGGCATTTAATCACATACCAAATCACACCATGGTGGCTACTGAAAGGATGACACAAAATGTATGCCTAGTGAGTGCAGAATGGACATAAAATAGTACATAGTGTCATATGAAGTGTCCTACACACAACTGGATTGTAATTCAATGATATTAAAACTCTGTTGGAAAATATCAATGGTAAAATCATATTGAAATTGGTGTGGATGAGGCTCACACTGATGCCAGTTGGGTTCTTTTGAGATGGGTGTATGGGCTGCTAAGGTGACTCTTCAGGAAGTGAATTTTTCAAATAACTTGGCTGAAAAGCACAACGCAAATCCAGTGTAGGCGGCAACCATCAAAGCTTCTCAACTTACCCACAATGTGGGATCCTAGTCAAATGTTGCATTCTACTTGCCTCCTCTTCTACTGTATTCACCTATATAAGTGAGTGGTTGACATATGAGGTTAGGATGTCTGCTGTACAGGACATCATCCATTGTCAACTAAGTACTATCATGATGTTGGAAATGGAGTATGCGAACAGAGGACACTCAAAGGATGGACATAACAAATGTGTGATCTCTCATTCCAAAAAGAGCTTTGTGACTTCATGGGTACGGAAGCACAAATGAGCCACATTATGTACCTGACTATTGCACATCTCACACATGAACTCTGCAATGCAATGTTTGAACTGGTGTGCAAATGTGAAACTGATCAGCCTGGTGATGTACACTCCTTTCTACTTGTCAACAGACAACATTATACTCATGAAACATGTTAGTCTTAATGGTGAAGGTGTAGTCAATGTAATGCAGAGGAGTTCTGATCATTTATCCCCTTCCTTGAAATATCAGTAACCTTCTCATACAAGTTTGTCTGTTGATGTGTCATCTCATTGATGTCAGTGCTGTGTGGAGGTAACAGCTGACAACTGCTGCATGTGAGCAGGGGCCCACATGTAAAGTCCATGAGGTAAACATGCTGCACATTGGCCATGAATATCCTGTCAATGGTAATTGAGAATGACATGTACATGTTAGCTCATAGCTACCATCTGGTGTACTGAAATATGGACACGTATGTCTCATCACAGCTGCTGACAGGATGACACCAGTGCAGCGTACAACACCATCCCGGGGAATGCATGACATCCTGGCTGCAGCAGTGAAGCCCTCTCGCACCTGTCCATCAGGTAATTGTGGCACCAAGTGTTTCCCTATCATAGATTACAAAACCATGACAAAGATCAAAATCCCCTTCTGCATAGAATCTGCAGTTGTTGTTCACAAAGTTACATACATATTATAAGTGTCACATGTGCCTGTTTGTAAATTAGTAATGCAGATCATTGAGTATGGTGTCACTTCCCTCTACAGCTGCTGGATCGGGGACGGCTTTGTCAACAAAACCTATGAGGAGCATGGTTCAGCAGTTGACATCAGGGGGGATCGCAAAGGGACAGAAAGTTGTGGCTGGAGCTGGTGAGTTTGCTTGTGCAATGTACATCTCCATTTAACACCTCAGTGCTATGGTGTGAGCTGTCACTTGTAGGGGTACCCAAACCAGGTTACATGTACATCATCTGTTAATGCAAAGTACAGTTAATCCAACCCTTGTGTTGCACCACATCTTATGCTAGGTCAATTACTTATCCGGTTGCAACCTCTGTGTTCCAGGGGATGATGACGATGAGGAGGACGGACCTTCCACCAGTGTTGGGCAACGGGCAATCAGAGGGGAAAATCCACTGCTCCTCCAGGCAGTTATGTTGGCTGCAAGTACTGTGCTAGAGGAGGAGGAGGAGGAAGTACCTGAGGAGGCTGAAGGATTGGAAGATGATGGTGACTATATGTCCATCAGCCCCGGGGATGACGATTCTGATGCCAAGGACAGAAATTTTCCCACATTGCCCAAATTTTGCAAGGCATCACACCCTCCGCCCAGAAAAGTGCCTCAGCCTCCTCCAAAACAAAAGATTGCCTGTCCCCAGCATAGAGCTAACCAGCCACAGCTCACACGCACCCCAACACAGACATCACTCCCTCACAGCCCTCACATCCAGGACAGACATGGTGGTTCCCCTACATGCTACTCCCTATACAGTGTATCCCAGGCATACTCTCCACCATCTGGGAGAAGTACCAACCCTGTTGTGGTGCAGGTATCCCCTGGGCACCATTCTCCTGTCCACATGCTTCCACCTGCCACCCCTCCCTGCTCTTGGACCTGCCAGTCTCATCCATGGCTGACACCTGCAGAGAGGGCCTGCACCAGGCTATGGTGGCCAGTGGGAGCAGGACTTCTTCCAACAGCAGGCAGATGTGAGGCAGGACATTCGTGCCATAGGGGCAACCCTGTCAGACATGTCTGAGGCCCTGCAGGACATGCTACAAATCCCTCAGGTGGTGGACAGACTGACCCATGTTTTGGATAGGATGTATAGATCTTGGCAAGGCATGTCCAAGAATATCAGAGACATAATATCCATCCAAAGGGAAGAGAGTTTAAGACACCATGCCTTAGCCATGAAGATGATGGAGGGCATGATGAAAGTGATCCAAAGTCTCCCTTCACGGTCAATGCAGGGAGGGGAGCCATCACATCTACCTGCAGCACATCACACCCATACACCTGTACCATCAACTGCACAGGACCACAGCAAGGGTACACACCCACAAGCCCGTCTGCGCCCGTCGGCACCCGGAGCGCGACCAGCGCCAAAACCCCTGGTCGTTCAACACCTCAAATATACAGCAGGAAACAATTGCTTGACCTGGGAAGAGGCACATGCATGGTACATGATATATCCCTGCAAAACTTACACAGAGGTGAGGCCCTTTGCTCTAAATGCTCCTTTCGGCTTAATCCTGGCGCCTATAATTGCTCCATGCTTACTAACAGGGCAGGGGAAGGGTCGGGAGTAGAAAAGCCTGGGGTTTCTAGAGACAGAGAAAGGGGGAGCAGGGACAGTAACACAAACAGGCCCGCTAGAGATCCAAAGGCAACACATAAGCAGTATGTGCAATGTCTTCTGCTAAACGCCCGCTCTGTGGTAAAGCACAAATACCAGCTGGAAGATCTAATTCAACTATCCACCCCGGATATAGTCTTTGTGACTGAAACCTGGACAGACAATACATCATGCCCTGACTGGAATATTGCGTTACCAATGGGCTATGCTGTCATCTCGCAAGATAGGGAGAAAGGCAAAGGGGGGGTATAGCGATCATTTACCGAGACTACCTAAAGGTGCGTGTGGAAGCCATTTCTGTTCTACCTGCAGAGGCACTGCATTTCTGTATTAAACTAAACAATCTCTCGACCTTTCAGGGGCTATTAATATACCGCCCACCTGGGCCCAAAGCGGCTTTCTCCCAGACACTTCTGATGCTTTTGGAGTCATACACTGATCCCCACTCCCTTACAATCCTGGGTGATTTTAACTATCATCTAGAATTAAAAAGCAACTCGGATACAATTAGAATGCTGGACAATCTTGAGGCTTTCAATTTAAATCAACTAATAACCGGATCCACTCACCAGGCGGGACACACGTTAGATGGCATTTTTACAAATAACCCTGATATTAATCTGACCAAAATATTAACCCTCCCATGGACAGATCATAAGGCTGTCCATTTTAACATCAAAGTTACGCAGCCACATCACTGCATACAGATTAAGCCATCCAAGGTACAAATTCGGTGCTGGAATAAAGTTCAAGGCAACGACCTAGAATTGGCCCTTGGTCACTTTCCTGCCCGCTAGCGAAGGATAATAATGAAGCAGCCTCGCAGTTCAATGGCTGGCTATTGGCAGCGGCCGAGCGTGTTGCACCTGGAAAACTAGTGACGGTAAAGAGATCTAACATATCGTCACCTTGGTACAGCCCAGAGCTCAAGTGCCTAAAAATTAACTGCAGAAGAGCTGAGCATCTCTGGAGACAGGATTATAGTAATGAAATGAAAACAATCTATAATTTAGCTAACCAACAATACAAGGAAGCAATTATTGCTGCAAAAAAGCTATTTTTCACAACTAAGATAAAGGAAGCGGGAGACTCCACTAAGGAACTTTTTAAATCTGTGAATCTGCTGGCTAAACCGCAACAGGACAATGTTTTTAAAGCAGACCAAGCTATGTGTAACAAACTGGCCCTATTTTTCCAGGATAAGGTGCAAGGGATCTATAACGGCCTTCTGAGTACTCCAGGGTTTCAGGATAAAAAAGATCAACTGCAAGTGGTACGTTTAACTCACTGTAGACTATCCCGTTTCCAGACAATCACAAACGATGAGGTACAAAAACTCCTCCTTTCCATAAAATCTGGCTCACCCACAGATCCCTGCCCCCCGCCATCATGCATTTGGCCGCCAAGAAGATTTGCGACAATCTCACACCTCTTATCAACCAAGTTCTGGAATCAGGCAACTATCCAGAAACCTGGAAAAAAGTATCTATCAGACCTATTCTTAAAAAACCAAACTTGGACCCAACCGAACCAAAGAACTATCGTCCTATCGCTGGCCTACCAATAGTAGCAAAAATTCTGGAAAAGTCAGTAAACATAGCGTTGATTGACTATCTAGACGCCAAAAATCTACTGGATACCACACAGCATGGTTTCCGGTCCTGCCATTCCACCGAATCAGCCCTGATCATTGCAACTGAAGAGATCCGCAGGGTGGTGGATGGGGGGGGAGGGCGGTCCTTGTACTCCTAGATCTGTCGGCTGCATTTGACACCATGAATCACACGGTGTTAGTGCAGCGGCTGAGAGATGTGGGGTGGAGGCTTCTGCCCTGGCCCTCCTATCCTCCTTTCTGGAGGCGAGGGAGCAGAGGCTGTTCTGGGATGGACTGCAATCGGATAGTTTCCAACTTCCATGCGGCGTCCCGCAGGGATCAGCCCTATCCCCGACAATGTTCAACATCTACATCACCCCGTTGGCCAGACTTATCAGGAGGCATGGTTTTGCCCTGGTCTCATATGCTGATGATTCCCAGCTTGTCATCTCCATTACTAATCAGCCTGAGGCCACAGCCGCCAGGTTTCATGTCTGTCTCACTGAGATCATGACCTGGATGAACCATAGCTTCCTGAAAATTAACACCGATAAAACGGAGGTGATGGAATTCGGTCCGGGCCGGCCCCTGTGGAATGATTCCTGGTGGCCGACTGAGGCCGGGGAATGCCCGCGCCCTGTCCCCAAGGTCAGGAACCTCGGGGTCATCTTTGATGACCAATTGAATTTTTCTGCCCAGGTAAATAGTCTCACTTCCTCCTGCTTTTTTCTACTAAAAACCCTGAGAAAAATCTTTCCGTTTATTTCACAGGAGTTGCAAAAGACGGTGATGGTGGCACTTTTCTTGTCCAAGTTGGACTATTGCAATGCCCTTTTTCTGGGCATTGACAAGTTCCAGATGAGAAAACTGCAATCCCTACAAAACGCCGCAGCAAGACTACTTCTAGGCATACCTAAAGGACAATCAACTTCTGCAGGAATCAAATCACTACACTGGCTCCCTGTCCAACAGCGGGTGGAATTCAAGGCTTTATGCCTTGTGCATAAGGCACTGTACGGTGGCGGTGCTGAGGACATCCAAAGAATGTTCCCACCCTATACCCCCCCACGCGCCCTTAGATCTGCCAGTCTGGGTCTTATTAAGATTACTAAGACCAGACGGGCAAGATGGGGGGGCAGGTCGCTATCGAATTGCGCAGCAAAGTTATGGAATAAAATGCCTACGGCCATGAAATTTCAACCCAATAGGCAGCTCTTTATGAAGGATCTGAAAACATGGCTGTTCACCTCCGCATAGGTTCCCAGTTAATACAGGGCGCAGATCCTGTTCACACACCCTAGCGCCAAGACGCCACGGCAATCGAGCGCTCTATAAACATATAAACATAAACACAACCGCGCCCTGAACAGGTACTCCCACAACCTGCACAACCACCACCACCCCCTGAACAGGCACTCCCACCACCTGCACAAACAGCCCCTGTCCAAGCACAAACACCAACTGTACATACACCATCTGCCCCTGCACATGAACTTCACCCTGTACAGGCACATGCACAACACCCACCTACAAGTAGGCGACAACCCAGACATGATCCCTCACAGCGATCCTCACCTCCAAAATTGCGAAGTCGCAAGCATGATCCCTATTGACAACATCCCAAAAACTAATTGACCACTGTGAATATGTGTAAATAAAAACTAATTATCTTCACAAGTCAAGACTCTGTTGCCTATCATGTCCTGATAGACAAATGTATACCAATTTTGGTGGCCTAGAGATGTGAGGATGTATGTGTGTGTGTGACACATGTACAAGTGTAACCCCATCATTGCAACAAGCCATAATGTGCAGCGCATATCACTCACAAAATACATGTCCATATTTTGTACAAGACATTCACAATGAAGTTAAACAAGTTACAGAAAGTAGGATTCAAAAATAGATTTTATGTAAATAGAAGTGTGTGATTTGAAAAACAACAACAGTCCGTTTGGAAGGGAGAAAGGAAAACAAATGATGTTCTTAATACAGAAGGAGAAGGGAACTTGGATTGGGATGGGGCAACAAAAATATAACACGTCAGGGAGTGTCAGGGGAACCAGTCTATTTACAAGGGGAAAAGTAAATAATTGTCCACAAAGAAAATTCTGTCCAACAGGTCAAGTGTCCTTCTGGTCATCCTCTAGTACCACAATGTCCAGATCCTCCAAGTCCGATGCGGGCACATGGCTGGCCGGTGCAGGAACAGGCACCTCACGGGGTCGGGACACATGAGGAGTACGGGGGGAAACAGTGTGGCGCAACGGACAGGGGGAGACATTGACGGTGGTGTGGGAAGGAGGTTGGGAAACAAAAGACGACATGGCTGCAGCCAGGGAATTGACACTGGCAGTGAGGGTGGCCGGAGCTCTGGCAATTTCCTCTTGCATCATGCGTATCTCTAGACACATCTGCAGCATGATGCAAGAGGAGATGTCTGGCTGACCCTCACATACCCCATCAAGTCCTCTGGGACAGCCACAGAAGGAACAACACAGGGAGGGGTTTGGGTTGAATATGAGGGGTGTGGTGCCTCAGGTTCGGAGCCAATGTTGGTGTCGACCTGGCAGCCACGATGAGGGGGACAGGTTGCAGGGGATGCAGCATGAGACCCCGATGGAATGGGGGCCTCTAGAGTTAGGGAGGGGGTGATGGCAGGCCCAGGTTAGGTAGTGGCCTGCCCCAGGGATACCTTGACAAAACTAACTGGTGAATGGTCTGGGGGAGAGTAGCTCTCCACCCCCCCTGGCCAGAGGTGTCCAGTTCTTCCCCCACCTACTTCAATGTCCACAGCCTCCACCCAGTCCGTAGCACCAGAGTTGTCTTCCTGGTCAGTCCAGGTGGGCAAAATCCCCCTGCCTCCTGATGTTGAGGGTCCCGCCTCATCCTCTTCTTCCTCACTTGTTGAAAGAGGTCATAGCAGCCAGCGCACCAAAGATGTCCTGCTCTGAACCGTGTCCTGCTGTTGTTCCATTTGGCCAGCTGAGCTCACTGAAATGTAAGAAAAATCATGATGTAGTGGTTGTACATGTCAGGACAAGACACATACCTAGATGAGCCAAGGTCAGACTTTGTTCTCCTCTGATCACACTATACAGTTATCAGTGTTTATGAGCTTACATTACGTATATCTTCACTGTCATCTCCTGATTTGAGTCTGACATGGACATCTCACGAGATTTTTGTGGCTTACACAACTGTACTGGCCAACCCTCAACTTTGGCATTCTTGTGATCTGTGTGTCCTGTCACTGCTACATGGGCAGGTTCCAAATCCAGTCTACAAAAGGAGATCAGATAGAGTCCAGATGGTATTGAAAAGGGCCTGTGATATTGAGTCTCAGCACTTTTACGTCTGGACAATTGTTATCTGCTGTGTAGCATTATATGGGACAAGACAAATGCCGATTGTGGGTCACACATCCACATAGGTCTGGGATATTCGGTTTGCTAAGTTGTGAGTCTAACCTTTTGATATTCCCTCACAAAAGCTGACAATCCAGTGCCACATATTGGCTTCGGTGACTGATAAGGTAGTGCTGTGCACTGGTGAACAGTAGTGGGCCGTTGTTACAGCTACCTGTACATGAAAGATGGCATACAAGCCACTGAGGGTAAGACGTGTGTCTGTGGACACACTTGGCAAAATTGGAAACACTTAAGAGTGAGGCAAGGATCTCAAAGTCTATCTTGACTCCATGGCACATGATAATCTGTCTCAATCAGAACCCAAACTCAACAAATGCAATGCAAGTGACAGCATCCAATACCCATTGGCCTCTCATACACACACTGGACAGTGTCTGTACCATTCCTCATCCAATGCAGACATCAGTTATGATTCCCTTGGTTCACTGTTAGTGGTACTGGCAGTGCAAGTTTCAGTACAAATGCACATGTGTGGCTCAATACCCCAGCTGTCATGAAGAAACTACAACTCCCAGAATGCACTTTGCCCTGTACAGTCAATATGCTACAGTGAGCCTTTTGCTTCATGATGACTGCTGCATAGACACAGAATAGGTGAATGGAGGCACGGGACACACAATGGTATGGCTCTGTCTTCACTCACATCATACTTCCAGACACATATTGCATATAATGCACTTACCAGGTCTCTGCTGCTCATGCTCCTCCAGCTAAGCGGGGAGGGTCGGATGAGCTGCACGAAGGACCCTCCTGTACAGTGGGGAGAGGCGAGGACGGTGCACATGGTGCTGGGAAGACTGGCCCAGTAGCTCCTTGGCCTTGTGCCGGGCCCAGCGTTTTAGGTCCTCCCAGCGCTTGCGGCAGGGCCTCGCATTCCTGGTGTGAATGCCCACTGCACTGCAGCGCTCACCAATGTCGGCCAATAGTCTGACCCGTGCTGCATTGCTCAGCTGGTACTCTGGCCCCCCATATAGCTGAGGATATTTGGACAACACCCCCTCAGCCAAAATGTCTAGTTACCTTTCAGTGAAAGGGGGTGCTTTCGCCTCATAACCCTCAGCCATTTTGGGAGAAATAAGGTTCAAAAGAGCAGCAGGATGGCAGAGGATCTGATCTGTGAGAGAGGATGACTCAGAATGAACACAAAATGGCTGTCAACAACTTCCTGTGATGTATTTCCTGTCTCCCACTTCCTGTATATCATTTCCTGTATAAAATAATGTGTTGCGGTTCAATTTCGGAGTTTACGGCCCAAAAACATAATTTCCGGTTCCAGAGCGTCAGGTCGCCATGTGCGGCGCACGCTCCGGAAACGGAAATTACTCTTTCGGGCGGTAATCTCCGAAATTGAACCGGAACCCATTATTTCATACAGGAAATAATATACAGGAAGTGGGAGACAGGAAATACATCACAGGAAGTAGTTGACAGCCATTTTGTATTCATTCTGATTTATCCACAATCACAGATCAAATCCACTGCCATCCTGCTGTTCTGTAGCGGAGAAACCTGAAATGACAGTGCAGGAGAAAAACATAGACATGTAACAAAAGGGGGAACAGACCATTTAATGACATTTTGGCTCGGAAAAGGGGGGGCTGACACAACATCAAACCCCAGTTTAGTTTTCTCCTCCTTTGCATTATGGTACATGTAGTTCATATTTAGTGCTCAACACAAGAGTTGTGTGTTGTGTTATGGAAAATTGGGGGGAAGAAGTGCTGTGTATCCCAGACACATAGTGCCAGATTCACCCATAACATCGTCACTCACGTTGTGGGCCCATCATTTGTGGGGCAGTCAAATCTGTTGAGGGCAAACACTCTGAGAATGCAATAGTTATGCCCTTTTGTGATTAAGAAACCCATCCTCATAAGGTCCAGTAAGGTCTCTCAGAACATGTACATTTTTTCCTCTGCGGCAATAGATTCCTTAGGGACATCCAATACACTGATTGCTGACAAGGGCACATGACCTGGTGTACGGTCAATCTTTTGACTCATGCCAACAGCTGTGGTTTACATGCAGTTAGTGTGGCTTGCAACGTAGTCTCAGGATGGAATTTTTAGACAGTCATAATTATCCAACTTTTATCATTGACAACAGACTGCAAACCACATTTTGCCCATGACACAACAGGTTGCTCATGTGAAAAACGTGGCAACCAGCTGATCACAGACTTGCATACGCTGACCTCGGTTATGTGCAATGGCCCGGTTTACCGGATTCAGAGCTAGCCGAGGTACAAGAGGTATGTGTAAGCCATGCCTTAAAGCTATGTTGTGCAAAACACAACAAGCTAATATGATCTTGCACACGACTTCAGGGGAGTACATCAGCACACCCCCTGTACGGTCAAGACATCTGAATCGCGACTTCAACAGACCAAAAGTGCTCTCTATGATGGCTCGAGTTCGTATGTGTGCCCTATTGTACCTACGCTGAGGTACAATGATTGCACGTCAGTAAGGGGTGAGGAGTTGTGGGGAGAGTGCATACCCAGCGTCGCCTGAGGAGGGAAAAAAGGGCAATTGGTTACATTTCCCTCTTTGATTTACACAGGACATGATCTATACTTTGGTACATGCAGTGTCTGATGAGACCGTGTATGTTGCTTTATGATTCTTATTGTACAATAGTTATTAATGTAAGGTGGCATTCATACATTTCATTTACACATATCCCTCATTTTTAGTGCTTGGTACTTACCCAGTATCCACATGTTGCCAAATTCTCCCACAGCCATCCTCCGGGCAAGAGGTGACATGCGGAATACAAAGCTGTCATGGGTACTGCCTGGAAACACTGCATGCACATCAATGAATCTCCCACTGGCATCACAGACAGCTTGCACATTGATGGAATGCCATTGGTGTCTGTTGCAGAAGATGGCTGAAGGGCCACATGGGTACAATCAATTGCACCCAGCACACGTGGGAAGCGAGCAATGAGATAGAAAAATCTAGCTGCCCTTTGTCTCATGGCCAGTGTATGGGGCATTCGTATGTGGTGGTGGGCTCTTGCAGTGATGCATCTCAGTACCTGATGCAAGCACCGCGACTGGCTTGCCTGGGAAATGCCCACAAGGTCACTGGAGACCCTTTGGAATGACCCTGTGGCAAAGAAATGGAGAGCAGAAAGGATCTTGAGACAGGGTGGAATGGCATGGGAGCTGCAGGTCACAGAGTCAAGTTCCTGCTCCCACTCACATACCATCTCCAAGATGACTTCTGGAGGGAAATGGTATCTGGCCCTTACATCTTGGCTGGACATCCCAAATAGGTTGATCCTTTATCTGATGATCCTCTCTACTCTCCTCCTCAAGTCTTCTTGCCGCATGGCAAGGGGCAGAGCAACAAACACATTCAGCGACATGTTGAAAGAGTTTGTGTGTGTCTGCTCTGCATTCATACATGCTGCAGGGCTGGGATTGGCTGCAGTGTGTCAGCTGATGCATGGTGGGGGATGGTAGGCACTTAGACAGGTGTTTACCCTTGAGGAAAATGATCAACGGCCAGAGTGCGGATATTCCGGCCCGGGAGTGCAAATTCCAGCCCGGGAGCGGAAATTTCGGCACAAATACGGGTTTTCCGCTCCGGGTGCGGAAATTCTGGCTAAGTGCGGAAATTCCGGCCCGATTGCAGACGTAAAGTTAGTAGTTGTAAGTGTATTCTGTGAATACCAAAAATCGTAAGTGCCTTCTGTGAATACCAAAAGTAGTAAGTTTAGTATTTTGGCTCAGATTAGTTCTGTGAATCGGCCCGAACACTCCCAAAAAACAGTTTGGGGAAAAAAAAAGGAAAAGAAAATTTGGGAGCACATTAAAAAAAAATGTAACACTTATGTGCTTTAATTGCATTGGTAATAACGTCAATGCACTGCTCCCCGATGCAGAGTTTTGCATCACATTTTTTACAACTTATGGCCGCATCCAACAGTTCTGGAACAATGTATGGTCTTGGTGTTGGTGGAAGTCCTTGAGAGGATGTTGAAGGGGCATTAGGATCTTGTTCTGCTGCTTCATTCCTCTCCCTCCATGTAACTTCTCTCGCCAGATGCAAGGGATGGATAGTCTCCAAATATTTTTTCATGCTTGATGTTCCACATGAATATTTCTTTTCAGGGCCTCTTGAGAGTACTCTTTTGCAGATGTTACAGGTGACTTTCCTTGCATTCACCCTCTTTTCTCTCTCCGGCACACAAAAGAAGGCCCACACCACACTTTCCTTCATTTTCTTCACTGGCTCCACGATGTCATCATCTTCAAGTTCCAGTGGGTTAACATCAGGATGACTAGATGCCATAGTTTAAATTAAAAGTTAAAAAACACACAAAAATTGGAAAAATTAAGGGAGGTAGAATAAGCAGGTCTTGTCAAGAAGACAGACAAATAATAAGAGGAATGAAACAAGTGTTGGATCCTCCCTCTTACAGAATGAAAATGATTTAAAACAATCAGAAGCTTTCTTTTCAGGTCATATGGAGTCGCGTAGGGTGCGCGCACCCGTCGCGCACAAGTCGGGCACCCGTAAAATTTCGTTTACATAATTATAAAGTTTAAATAGGTGTTTATAAAATATTTTAAAAAGTATATTAGTGAAAGTGTTTATACAAATCTGATATTTTAACTTTGTATAGTGATATTTCACACTTTCAAAATACGCCGAAGTCGCGGCCCAGGCGCGACCCCGGAAATACGTGGAGGGCAGGGTCGTGCACCCTACACGCATACGTCGCGCACTCGTGAAATTTCGTACAGTTAATAGTAAACTAAAAAATACTTTTTATAAATTATTTTCTAAATTATATTAGTGAAAGTCTTTAGCCCAAACTACAATGATATTTTATACTTTTGAAATTACGCCGGAGTCGCGACTCCAGCGCGACTCCGCAAATGCGCACCAGCAGGGTTCGCGCACCCTGAATCCACGCACCCATCGTGTAGGTTTGCGTAGGGTGCGCGACTCCTTTGTAAAAATTTTTAAAAGAAAGCATAACAATACAATAAACCAACTTTCACAGTATTAAAAGCATTATTTCAAGAAAATATAAATGTAAGTTGTACATATAAAAAACAGAGTATATTTTTAGCAGTGTATGATATATGTATTTTAAAAGAGTGATTTTAATTGTTGAAGAAGATTTTAGAAAATCTAAGTATATTTTTTTAAAAGAACAAAAATATAGTTGCAATCATTTTTAAATAAAAGCAATAAAAAAAATATACATATATTGAATAAAAGCTAAGGTTAGAAATCATTTTATACTTAAGAATTACAATTTAAAAAACCTTAGAAATACACAGAAAAAAACATAGGTTTCAGGGACGTTATAGGTAGAAATTAGCATTAGAAAAACCTTTGAAATTCACTGAAAAAACCATAGGTTTCAGGGACGCTATAGTTAGGATTGTGCATTTAAAAAACATTTGAAATTCACTGAAAAAACCATAAGTTTCAGGGACGTTATAGTTAGGAATTAGCATTTGAAAAACCTTGGAAATTCACTGAAAAAACCACAGGTTTCAGGGACGTTATAGTTAGGCTGATATTTCACTCGTACAAAACCAGAGAAATTTGGCCGTTATAGTTAGTTGAGCTAACTATAACTCACGCCCCCCCAATGCACTGCTGATGACATCACATATTACATCACTCATGACATGGTCAGTGACATCACTGATGACATCACTGACGACATCTCAAATGACATCACTGATGACATCACTGATGACATCCTCCACGTGAAAATTTGATGCACCTACTCACACCCTAATATAACCTTTGATACACCCTCTAACATAGAGACTATCATTTTTGAAACCATAGACACATCAATACCAGTTACTACATACTCTCTCACTGATTCCTAGATCTACAGACACATCCACTCATTTACCCATACAGTCACTCATACATGCAGTCACTCATCAATACAGCCACTATCATATACACTTATACAGCTATACAGACACTCACACACTGCCACTCACCCATAGAGTTACTCACACACATAGTGAGTCATTCAAAGAATCAATCACACTGCCATTTACTCACCTATACAGTTATACACACACCACGTCACTTATTCATACAGATACTAACACATACTCTCTTATACAATCACTGACATAAGCACACACTAATTCATACAGCTACTCTCACAATCACTCACTCTAACATATAGTCATTTATATAGTCAAACACTCACACATATTTCTTTTCACATGTGTAGTTACTCACACATGTACCACTGATACATCTAAAAACTCACTGACATACCTATACACACACTCACCCACCAATACTGCCCTTCACAGAAGCACTCTTGAACCCATGCACTCAGTGAATCACCCACTCAAACATCTATGCAGAGTCACACTCCCCCCGCCCACCCACACAGACACTCAGACAACAAATCAAAAAACCATATAGACACTCACGTAGCTACTCACCAACCCATGGAGCTGCTTACACACCAACTGACAGACTGATACAGACATTCACACAGTTTAGTCACTAACCCATGCATTCAGTAAGAGACGTTTAATCACTCACTTTTACAGGCAGTCACCCACCTACTAAATCATTCATACAGACACTCATACACCCACTCACTATTCAATACTCCTTGGCATATATATATATATATATATACATATATATATATATATATATATATATATATATATATATATGTTATACGTTATAGTTAGGCTGACATTTCACTCATACAAAATCAGAGAATTTCGGCCTTATAGTTAGTTGAGCTAACAATAACTCGCGCCCCCGCAAAGCACTGCTGATGACATCACATATCGATACAAAAGGGGATGATGGACGGAACGTTTGAGCCAATCAAACACTCACCCCCAGTCAACTGATCTGGGTTTAATCCATCATCATTCTTTAGCTCACTCCACCACCCCAGTTCAGACATGGCCATATGCAAATCAGTCTGACCCTGTGCCTCATGGGAACAGTCCAGCCCGAACTGCCAAGCCATGTCTTCCCTGGACCGGAAACAAGCATCCTAGGACCGGTTTCTGGCATTCCAGCCGTCATCAGCCAGGCTTGCTTGAATCCAGTGGCAAAGTGAGCAAGGGACCCACGTCTGGGCATACCCCCGCCAACTTAGGGCGAACAAAGCGATACAAAAGGGGATGATGGACGGAACGTTTGAGCCAATCAAACACTCACCCCCAGTCAACTGATCTGGGTTTAATCCATCATCATTCTTTAGCTCACTCCACCACCCCAGTTCAGACATGGCCATATGCAAATCAGTCTGACCCTGTGCCTCATGGGAACAGTCCAGCCCGAACTGCCAAGCCATGTCTTCCCTGGACCGGAAACAAGCATCCTAGGACCGGTTTCTGGCATTCCAGCCGTCATCAGCCAGGCTTGCTTGAATCCAGTGGCAAAGTGAGCAAGGGACCCACGTCTGGGCATACCCCCGCCAACTTAGGGCGAACAAAGCGATACAAAAGGGGATGATGGACGGAACGCTTGAGCCAATCAAACACTCACCCCCAGTCAACTGATCTGGGTTTAATCCATCATCATTCTTTAGCTCACTCCACCACCCCAGTTCAGACATGGCCATATGCAAATCAGTCTGACCCTGTGCCTCATGGGAACAGTCCAGCCCGAACTGCCAAGCCATGTCTTCCCTGGACCGGAAACAAGCATCCTAGGACCGGTTTCTGGCATTCCAGCCGTCATCAGCCAGGCTTGCTTGAATCCAGTGGCAAAGTGAGCAAGGGACCCACGTCTGGGCATACCCCCGCCAACTTAGGGCGAACAAAGCGATACAAAAGGGGATGATGGACGGAACGTTTGAGCCAATCAAACACTCACCCCCAGTCAACTGATCTGGGTTTAATCCATCATCATTCTTTAGCTCACTCCACCACCCCAGTTCAGACATGGCCATATGCAAATCAGTCTGACCCTGTGCCTCATGGGAACAGTCCAGCCCGAACTGCCAAGCCATGTCTTCCCTGGACCGGAAACAAGCATCCTAGGACCGGTTTCTGGCATTCCAGCCGTCATCAGCCAGGCTTGCTTGAATCCAGTGGCAAAGTGAGCAAGGGACCCACGTCTGGGCCTACCCCCGCCAACTTAGGGCGAACAAAGCGATACAAAAGGGGATGTCACATATTACATCACTCATGACATGGTCAGTGACATCACTGATGACATCACTGATGACATCTCAAATGACATCACTGATGACATCACTGATGACATCACTGATGACATCATCCAGTGACTGAGTGTTTCTAAAAAGTTGAAATATGTTATTTCAACTTTTTAGAAACACTCAGTCACTGGATGATGTCATCAGTGATGTCATCAGTGATGTCATTTGAGATGTCATCAGTGATGTCATCAGCGATGTCACTGACCATGTCATGAGTGATGTAATATGTGATGTCATCAGCAGTGCTTTGCGGGGGCGCAAGTTATAGTTAGCTCAACTAACTATAAGGCCGAATTTCTCTGGTTTTGTATGAGTGAAATGTCAGCCTAACTATAACGTATAACATATATATATATATATATATACCCGCTTGTCTATCGCACCAGCCAGCGGATTTCCACGGCGATTTGGTGAAGGTGAAAAGAAAGGGAGATGAGAGAGGTGACATCCTCTCTTTGGCAACCTCGCAACGCAAGTATTAATTATGAGCGTGGCAGCAGAAAGACAAATTCACTTTGTAAATAATACATTTTGAACAGTGTGCACTATGAAGTATGCCAGCAATTGAATGGGACATTGGCCAAGACATAACGCTATTGAGCAATATTGAACTGAACGCCAAGTCATGCTGCAAAATTGAATTAATGGTGCACTCTGGGGCTCGTAGTTAGAAGCACGGGTCATGTGACCACTGGGATTTGAAAAGTGCACTCACCTGTGAACAAGGCGAGAACGCCGAAACGCGTAGGGAATATATGAGTGCTTAGATTGCTGCCGCGCTTCAGACGAATAAATGTCAACTTGTGAATAAGTCGAAGTTGGGCTCTGCAGTCTTTTTGGTTATACAGATTAACAGGATTCTCCATTCCTGCTTTAACAGAGCCCGCCCTGCAGGGTCGGGGGCCCCCAGTAAAATGGAGCCTCTTTGCAAGCATCTAATGGAGGGGGCATGACCCGCTTGTCTATCGCACCAGCCAGCGGATTTCCACGGCGATTTGGTGAAGGTGAAAAGAAAGGGAGATGAGAGAGGTGACATCCTCTCTTTGGCAACCTCGCAACGCAAGTATTAATTATGAGCGTGGCAGCAGAAAGACAAATTCACTTTGTAAATAATACATTTTGAACAGTGTGCACTATGAAGTATGCCAGCAATTGAATGGGACATTGGCCAAGACATAACGCTATTGAGCAATATTGAACTGAACGCCAAGTCATGCTGCAAAATTGAATTAATGGTGCACTCTGGGGCTCGTAGTTAGAAGCACGGGTCATGTGACCACTGGGATTTGAAAAGTGCACTCACCTGTGAACAAGGCGAGAACGCCGAAACGCGTAGGGAATATATGAGTGCTTAGATTGCTGCCGCGCTTCAGACGAATAAATGTCAACTTGTGAATAAGTCGAAGTTGGGCTCTGCAGTCTTTTTGGTCATACAGATTAACAGGATTCTCCATTCCTGCTTTAACAGAGCCCGCCCTGCAGGGTCGGGGGCCCCCAGTAAAATGGAGCCTATTTGCAAGCATCTAATGGAGGGGGCATGACCCGCTTGTCTATCGCACCAGCCAGCGGATTTCCACGGCGATTTGGTGAAGGTGAAAAGAAAGGGAGATGAGAGAGGTGACATCCTCTCTTTGGCAACCTCGCAATGCAAGTATTAATTATGAGCGTGGCAGCAGAAAGACAAATTCACTTTGTAAATAATACATTTTGAACAGTGTGCACTATGAAGTATGCCAGCAATTGAATGGGACATTGGCCAAGACATAACGCTATTGAGCAATATTGAACTGAACGCCAAGTCATGCTGCAAAATTGAATTAATGGTGCACTCTGGGGCTCATAGTTAGAAGCACGGGTCATGTGACCACTGGGATTTGAAAAGTGCACTCACCTGTGAACAAGGCGAGAACGCCGAAACGCGTAGGGAATATATGAGTGCTTAGATTGCTTCCGCGCTTCAGACGAATAAATGTCAACTTGTGAATAAGTCGAAGTTGGGCTCTGCAGTCTTTTTGGTTATACAGATTAACAGGATTCTCCATTTCTGCTTTAACAGAGCCTGCCCTGCAGGGTCGGGGGCCCCCAGTAAAATGGAGCCTCTTTGCAAGCATCTAATGGAGGGGCATGACCCGCTTGTCTATCGCACCAGCCAGCGGATTTCCACGGCGATTTGGTGAAGGTGAAAAGAAAGGGAGATGAGAGAGGTGACATCCTCTCTTTGGCAACCTCGCAACGCAAGTATTAATTATGAGCGTGGCAGCAGAAAGACAAATTCACTTTGTAAATAATACATTTTGAACAGTGTGCACTATGAAGTATGCCAGCAATTGAATGGGACATTGGCCAAGACATAATGCTATTGAGCAATATTGAACTGAACGCCAAGTCATGCTGCAAAATTGAATTAATGGTTCACTCTGGGGCTCGTAGTTAGAAGCACGGGTCATGTGACCACTGGGATTTGAAAAGTGCACTCACCTGTGAACAAGGCGAGAACGCCGAAACGCGTAGGGAATATATGAGTGCTTAGATTGCTGCTGCGCTTCAGACGAATAAATGTCAACTTGTGAATAAGTCGAAGTTGGGCTCTGCAGTCTTTTTGGTTATACAGATTAACAGGATTCTCCATTCCTGCTTTAACAGAGCCCGCCCTGCAGGGTCGGGGGCCCCCAGTAAAATGGAGCCTCTTTGCAAGCATCTAATGGAGGGGGCATGACCCGCTTGTCTATCGCACCAGCCAGCGGATTTCCACGGCGATTTGGTGAAGGTGAAAAGAAAGGGAGATGAGAGAGGTGACATCCTCTCTTTGGCAACCTCGCAACGCAAGTATTAATTATGAGCGTGGCAGCAGAAAGACAAATTCACTTTGTAAATAATACATTTTGAACAGTGTGCACTATGAAGTATGCCAGCAATTGAATGGGACATTGGCCAAGACATAACGCTATTGAGCAATATTGAACTGAACGCCAAGTCATGCTGCAAAATTGAATTAATGGTGCACTCTGGGGCTCGTAGTTAGAAGCACGGGTCATGTGACCACTGGGATTTGAAAAGTGCACTCACCTGTGAACAAGGCGAGAACGCCGAAACGCGTAGGGAATATATGAGTGCTTAGATTGCTGCCGCGCTTCAGACGAATAAATGTCAACTTGTGAATAAGTCGAAGTTGGGATCTGCAGTCTTTTTGGTTATACAGATTAACAGGATTCTCCATTCCTGCTTTAACAGAGCCCGCCCTGCAGGGTCGGGGCCCCCAGTAAAATGGAGCCTCTTTGCAAGCATATATATATATATATATATATATATATATATATATATATATATATATATATATATTATATGTTATACGTTATAGTTAGGCTGACATTTCACTCATACAAAATCAGAGAAATTCGGCCTTATAGTTAGTTGAGCTACAATAACTTGCGCCCCCGCAAAGCACTGCTGATGACATCACATATTACATCACTCATGACATGGTCAGTGACATCACTGATGACATCACTGATGACATCTCAAATGACATCACTGATGACATCACTGATGACATCACTGATGACATCATCCAGTGACTGAGTGTTTCTAAAAAGTTGAAATATGTTATTTCAACTTTTTAGAAACACTCAGTCACTGGATGATGTCATCAGTGATGTCATCAGTGATGTCATTTGAGATGTCATCAGTGATGTCATCAGTGATGTCATCAGTGATGTCACTGACCATGTCATGAGTGATGTAATATGTGATGTCATCAGCAGTGCTTTGCGGGGGCGCGAGTTATAGTTAGCTCAACTAACTATAAGGCCGAATTTCTCTGGTTTTGTATGAGTGAAATGTCAGCCTAACTATAACGTCCCTGAAACCTGTGGTTTTATCAGTGAATTTCAAAGGTTTTTCAAATGCTAATACCTAACTATAACGTCCCTGAAACCTATGTTTTTTTCAGTGAATATATTATCTACTGGCGGTCGCCAGTAGATAGTTATAGTTACAACCTAATATCCATAGGAAATCCGCGACATTCTATTTGAAATAACTCTCTTGCCGGTTGACGTATCTTCGCGAAATTTTCAAACTTTGTGGCCCGCTCCGGTCCGCTCCTACCCTGAAAGTCTCAGGGGGATTCGTCAAGCGGGGGCCGAGAAAAAAGGGGGTCCCAAAATGCGTTTTCCCCATGCACTTTTCCATAGGAAACTTTAGACACGGCTACAGCTCGAACTGCTGAACGGAATTACACCAAATTTGGCAAAGAGGTAGTTCTTGGTTCAGAAAGAACCCTTTTGTTAAATGGTGTAAATCCGTTCAGTAGTTGCTGAGAAAATGAAAAGTAAAAGTTAGTGATATCTATGGCCGAGTAGGGTCCGCGTACCCTCAGCGCACCCTGCGCGCACCGTCCCGATCAAGAGCTGCATGTTAATTGGCTGTCAGCTGGCTGTCAACATTCCGATTCAGGAAATGTTGGCAGCCATTTTGTCCCTCGGTAGAACCGAGGGACAGAAACTAAGTGCGCAAAGCGCACAAAGGGGGCAGGGTAGAAACACCCTGACCCCCTAGGTTTGCTCAGGGGTCCCACAAGGACCCCCTGGGCAAAAAATAAAAAAAATTTTTTTAAAAAATCGGCAGGATGCGCTCAGGGTGCGCGAATACTGCCGAAATAAAAAAAATCGAAGCGCGGTATTTTGCCCCCGGGTGGCCCAAGTCCCGGGGGCATGGTGGGGGGTTTAATTTTATGTGTGGGGGGCCTCAAAGGGCCTCCCAAGCCCCGGGGACCGCCACCCCAAGGGGCTTTCTTTTAGAAATGGTGCGGGAGGGCTCTGAGCCCTCCGCAGCCCCGGGGACCACCACCTCCCGGGGCTTTTTAAAAAAATTAAACAACCTGTGTGGGGGGCTCCAGCCTCCCACACGCCCGGGACCGCCACCTCCCCGGGCACTAACAAATTAAAATGGGGGTCCGTTTTGGACCCCGAAGCCCCGGGGACCACCACCTCCCCGGGGCTGTGCTGATGTAGGAGGGGGCCGCGCGGCCCCCTCCTGGAGCCCTTGATGGCCCTGGGGACCGCCACCCCCAGGGCCGGCTCCTGCAGTGTCCCGGGTGCCTACCCCCGGGACACTGTAGTTTGCTATGGCAGGACGGAGCCTCGCGGCTCCCGTCCTGCCATAGCAAACTGCTTTGGATATTGGAAGAGAGAGCAGGAAACCTGCTCTCTCTTCCAATATCCAAAGCCGATTGCTTTTCCACATGGGGAGCAGCATGTCAGCTGCTCCCCATGTGGAACAGCAATGCCGGCTCCCAAGGGACGTGGGGAGCCGGCGGGACTGTGGGGGATTGGGGACCCCCACAGTCCCCAACGGAGAGGGCCAGCCCCGGGGATGGGGTCCCTGGGGCAAGTAGTGGCCCAGGAGGGGGCCACGCGGCCCCCTCCCCAAAAAAAGAAAAAAAAAAAAGAAAAAAAAATGGAAAGGCCGGCCCCGGGGATGGGGTCCCCGGGGCCTTAAATGGCCTGAGGAGGGGGCCACGCAGCCCCCTCCCAAGAAAATAAAAAAGGCCATGCCCGGGGGATGGGGTCCCCGGGGCCAATACAGGCCCAGGTAAGGGGGCCATGCGGCCCCCTTCCCGTTTTTTTTTAAAATTAAATTTAAAAAGGGGTAAGGCCCTGGGGGATGGGGTCCCCAGGGCCCAAAAACAGGAAAAAGGAAGGGGGCCACACAGCCCCCCTTCAGGGGACAAAAAAAAAAAAGCGATCGGGCCCGCAGGCCCCGCCCCTTCCTTCACCACTCTGCAAACGCGCCCCTGGCGCGTTTGCAGAGGGGAACGAATTCCCCTTGAATACTGGGGGTCTCTGAGGGCCAACTAGCCCACCAGGAACCTCCAATATGCGCCAGGGGGCTGCGTTGCAGAGACGTGTAGAGAGGCCACACCCCTTTTACACCTCTCTGCAACGCAGCTCTGTGGCGCTTTTTGGAGGTATATGGTGGGCTAGTTGGACTCCGGGGACCCTCAGGATTCAAGGGGACTTAATCCCCAACTTAAAACGCGCCACGGGCGCGTTTGCACAGTGTTGAAGGGAGGGCGGGGCTTCAGGTGACATGTGTGCAAACAGGCCCCGTGGCGCGTTTTAAGATGGGAATTAAATCCCTTCAATCCTGAGGGTCCCTGGGGCCAACTAGCCCAACAGGTACATCCAGAAAGCGCCACAGAGCTGCGTTGCAGAGAGGTGTAAAAGGGGTGTGGCCTCTCTACACGTCTCTGCAACGCAGCCCCTGGCGCATATTGGAGGTTCCTGGTGGGCTAGTTGGCCCCTAGGGACCCTCAGGATTCAAGGGGACTTAATCCCCCAACTTAAAACGCGCCACGGGGCGCGTTTGCACAGATGTCACCTCAGGCCCCGCCCCCTCCCTTCACCATTGTGCAAATATTCTTCTAAAATCATCCGAAATACGAATTCCGATTTACTCACCTGTTATCAGGAGAGACCTCAGTGCTGTATCTTTCAGCCCAGTACTGGTCCTGAAAAGTAATTTTAACCGTACTTACCAGTAACTTGAATTTCCTTCCATAGGCTAACATTGACTGGTTTCACTTGGAAATTCTTCTAAGTGTGGAGTTTTGGAACTTTAAAATATTCCTCTAAAATCAGCCGAAATACGAATTCCGATTTACTCACCTGTTATCAGGAGAGACCTCAGTGCTGCATCTTTCAGCCCAGTACTGGTCCTGAAAAGTAATTTTAACCGTACTTACCGGTAACTTGAATTTCCTTCATAGGCTAACATTGACTGGTTTCACTTGGAAATTCTTCTAAGTGTGGAGTTTTGGAACTTTAAAATATTCCTCTAAAATCAGCCGAAATACGAATTCCGATTTACTCACCTGTTATCAGGAGAGAGAGACCTCAGTGCTGCATCTTTCAGCCCAGTACTGATCCTCAAAAGTAATTTTAACCGTACTTACCGGTAACTTGAATTTCCTTCATAGGCTAACATTGACTGGTTTCACTTGGAAATTCTTCTAAGTGTGGAGTTTTGGAACTTTAAAATATTCCTCTAAAATCAGCCGAAATACGAATTCCGATTTACTCACCTGTTATCAGGAGAGACCTCAGTGCTGCATCTTTCAGCCCAGTACTGATCCTCAAAAGTAATTTTAACCGTACTTACCAGTAACTTGAATTTCCTTCCATAGGATATCATTGCCTGCTTTTTGCTGAAAAGTTTCTAAGTGTTGATTTTTGAAACATACAAATATTCCTCTAAAATCAGCCGAAATACGAATTCCGATTTACTCACCTGTTATAAGGAGAGACCTCAGTGCTGTATCTTTCAGCCCAGTACTGGTCCTGAAAAGTAATTTTAACCGTACTTACCAGTAACTTGAATTTCCTTCCATAGGCTAACATTGACTGGTTTCACTTGGAAATTCTTCTAAGTGTGGAGTTTTGGAACTTTAAAATATTCCTCTAAAATCAGCCGAAATACGAATTCCGATTTACTCACCTGTTATCAGGAGAGACCTCAGTGCTGCATCTTTCAGCCCAGTACTAATCCTGAAAAGTAATTTTAACCGTACTTACCAGTAACTTGAATTTCCTTCATAGGCTAACATTGACTGGTTTCACTTGGAGATTCTTCTAAGTGTTGATTTTTGAAACATACAAATATTCCTCTAAAATCAGCCGAAATACGAATTCCGATTTACTCACCTGTTATAAGGAGAGACCTCAGTGCTGTATCTTTCAGCCCAGTACTGGTCCTGAAAAGTAATTTTAACCGTACTTACCAGTAACTTGAATTTCCTTCCATAGGCTAACATTGACTGGTTTCACTTGGAAATTCTTCTAAGTGTGGAGTTTTGGAACTTTAAAATATTCCTCTAATATCAGCCGAAATACGAATTCCGATTTACTCACCTGTTATCAGGAGAGACCTCAGTGCTGCATCTTTCAGCCCAGTACTGATCCTCAAAAGTAATTTTAACCGTACTTACCAGTAACTTGAATTTCCTTCCATAGGATATCATTGCCTGCTTTTTGCTGAAAAAGTTTCTAAGTGTTGATTTTTGAAACATACAAATATTCCTCTAAAATCAGCCGAAATACGAATTCTGATTTACTCACCTGTTATCAGGAGAGACCTCAGTGCTGCATCTTTCAGCCCAGTACTGGTCCTGAAAAGTAATTTTAACCGTACTTACCAGTAACTTGAATTACCTTCATAGGCTAACATTGACTGGTTTCACTTGGAAATTCTTCTAAGTGTGGAGTTTTTGAACTTTATAATATTCCTCTAAAATCAACCAAAGTACGAATACCAATTTACTCACCTGTTATCAGGAGAGAACCCAGTGCTGCATCTTTTAGCCCAGCACTGACCTGAAAAGTAATTTTAACCGTACTTACCAGTAACTTATATTTTCTTCCATAGGAATCCATTGTCTGGTTTTCAGCAAAAAGTTTCAAAGTGTTGATTTTTACAAACTACAAATATTCCTTAAAAATCACCTGTATGACTTAAACGCATTCTTTCAACTGTTTACAGGAGATGCACCAGTGCTGGATCCAGGATCCAACACTGAGTAAGAAAAAATAACGATAACAGTTTTTACCTGCTAAGTGAATTTCCTTCCATAGGATAACATTGGTGATTCTATGAGGAAAAGTTTCTAAGTGTCAACTTTTAAAATACAATAATATTCCTTAAAAATCACGACTGTAACCAAAACGCTTTTACTCAACTGTTTACAGGAGATGTCCCAGGACTGAATCTAGGATCCAGTCCTGTGGTTAGAAAAGTAATCCATAAAGTAACTAATTGCATTTAACTAGAAATTCACATTGAGCTGAATGTTGCATTGTGTTTGAAAATGTGTTGCCCATTGCAACAACTGTAACTACTGTACTTAAAAGTCTATTGCCTATGTGCAAAGTATTTAAACTAAAGTAATTCATTCTGAGAAAGTATTTTTTGTAATGTAATGTATAATGTAATTACAATGTAATTTAAAAATAAAATATGTAAAAAAAAATTGTTTCTAAAAATGTAGTAAATCAGTATGAAAAAATTAATATAACAATTAATACATTTAAAAATTGTCATTTACAAAACCTTTGAAATTCACTGAAAAAACCGTAGGTATCAGGCACGTTATAGTTAGAAATTAGCATTTAAAAAACCTTTGAAATTCACTGAAAAAACCATAGGTTTCAGACACGTTATAGTTACAAATTAGCATTTAAAAACCTTTGAAATTCACTGAAAAAACCATAGGTTTCAGACACGTTATAGTTACAAATTAGCATTTAAAAAACCTTTGAAATTCACTGAAAAAACCATAGGTTTTAGGGACAGTTATAGTTACTTGGACATTGCACTCGTACAAAACCCGTGAAATTCCCCGTTATAGTTAGTTCAGCTAACTATAACTCGCGCCCGTAATGCACTGCTGATGACGTCACATATTACATCACTCATGACATGGTCAGTGAAATCACTGATGACATCACTGATGACATCTCAAATGACATCACTGATGACATCATCCACGTGATAATCTGATGCACCTCCTCACACCTAATATAATCTTTGATACACCCACTCTAAATTACAGACTGCCATTCGCAAAACCATAGACACTCCAACACCAATAACTACATACCCACTCACTGATTCTTAGGTCTACACACACACATCCACTCACTCACCCGTACAGTCACTCATACTTACGGTCACTCAGTACAGGACTATCATATGCACTCTTACTCCTATATAGACACTCAAACAACGCCACTCATCCATAGAGATACTCAGACACCTAGTCAGTCATGCAAATAATTAAACACACTGCCATTTACTCACCTATACAGTTATACACACACCAGCTCACTTACTCATACAAATAGTAGCACATTGTTACGCTCTTATACAATCACTGATACAAGCACACACTCATCCATACAGCCACTATCACAATCACTCACTCTTGCTTATAGCTATTTATATACTCCAACACACATATATACTGCCTTTCACATATGTAGTTACTCACACATGTACCACTGGGACATACATTCACTCACTAACACACTCTTACACACACTTACCCACCCATACAGTCTATCACAGATGCACTCTTGAAACCATCCACCCAGTGAATCACCCACTCACACATCTATGCACAGAGTTGCACACACCCTCCCACACAAACACTCAGGCACCCATACAGATACTCAGACAAGCATTCAATAACTCATATAGACACTCATTTAGCTATTCACAAACACATGCAGCCACTTACACAGCAACAGACAGACGGATACAGACATTCACCCAGTTTAGTCACTAACCCATGCATTCAGTAAGATACGTTAAATCACTCACTTATAGAGTCAGTCACGCACCTACTAAATCATCCATACAGACACTTACACACCCACTCATTCTTCAATACGTCTTTTCCTATATTTATTAAAAATATTTAAACTTTACAGAAACACACAGTCACTGGATGATGTCATCAGTGATGTCATTTGAGATGTCATCAGTGATGTCATCAGTGATGTCACTGACCATGTCATGAGTGATGTAATATGTGACGTCATCAGCAGTGCATTGCGGGCGCGAGTTATAGTTAGCTGAACTAACTATAAGGGGGAATTTCATGGGTTTTGTACGAGTGCAATGTCCAAGTAACTATAACTGTCCCTAAAACCTATGGTTTTTCAGTGAATTTCAAAGGTTTTTTAAATGCTAATTTGTAACTATAACGTGTCTGAAACCTATGGTTTTTTCAGTGAATATATATATATATACATACATGCATATATATATATATATATTCACTGAAAAAACCATAGGTTTCAGGGACGTTATAGTTGGTTGGACATTTCACTCGTACAAAACCCGTGAAATTCCCCGTTATAGTTAGTTCAGCTAACTATAACTTGTGCCCCGCAATGCACTGCTGATGGCGTCACATATTACATCACTCATGACATGGTCAGTGACATCACTGATGACATCACTGATGACATCTCAAATGACATCACTGATGACATCACTGGTGACATCATCCAGTGACTGTGTGTTTCTGTAAAGTTTAAATATGTTTAATATATACAGTGAAAGGCGTATTGATGAATGAGTGGGTGTATAAGTGTCTGAATGGTTGATTTAGTAGGTGCGTGACTGACTCTATAAGTGAGTGATTAAACATATCTTTCTGAATGCATGGGTTAGTGAGTAAACTGTGTGAATGTCTGTATCCGTGTGTCTGTTGGTGTGTAAGCGACTGCATGGGTTTGCAAATAGCTACATGAGTGTCTATATGGGTTATTGATTTGTTGTCTGAGTATCTGTATGGGTGCATGAGTGTTTGTGTGGGTGGGGTGTGTGTGACTCTGAGCATAGATGTGTGAGTGGGTGATTCACTGGGTGCATGGTTTCAAGAGTGCATCTGTGATGGACTGTATGGGTGGGTGAGTGTGTGTATGGGTGTGTTAGTGAGTGAATGTATATCTCAGTGGTACATGTGTGAGTAACTACATATGTGAAAAGTAGTATATATGTGTGTTGGAGTACATAATTGGCTACAAATGAGTGTGTTATTGTGAGAGTGGCTGTATGGATGAGTGTGTGCTTGTATCATTCATTGTATAAGAGCGTAAGAATGTGCTAGTATTTTTATGAGTAATAGAGCTGGTGTGTGTATAACTGTATATCTGAGTAAATGGCAGTGTGAATAATTATTTCCATGACTGACTAGGTGTGTGAGTACCTCTATGGATGAGTGGCGGTGTGTGAGTGTCTATATAGGTGTATGAGTGCATATGATAGTCCTGTACTGAGTGACCGTAAGTATGAGTGACTGTACGGGCGAGTGAGTGGATGTGTGTGTAGACCTAATAATCAGTGAGTGGGTATGTAGTTATTGGTGTTGGAGTGTCTATGGTTTTGAGAATGGTAGTCTGTAATTTAGAGTGGGTGTATCAAAAGTTATATTAGGGTGTGAGAAGATGCATGAAATTTTCACATGGATGATGTCATCAGTGATGTCATCAGTGATGTCATTTGAGATGTCATCAGTGATGTCACTGACCATGTCATGAGTGATGTAATATGTAACATCATCAGCAGTGCATTGCGGGGCGCGAGTTATAGTTAGCTGAACTAACTATAACGGGGAATTTCACGGGTTTTGTACGAGTGAAATGTCCAACCAACTATAACGCCCCTGAAACCTATGGTTTTTCAGTGAATTTGTAAGGATTTTTAAATGCTAATTTCTAACTATAATGTCCCTGAAACCTATGGTTTTTCAGTGAATTTCTAAGGTTTTTTAAATGCTAATTTCTAACTATAACGTGCTTCAAACCTATGGTTTTTTCAGTGAATTTCTAAGGTTTTTAAATGCTAATTTCTAACTATAACGTGCCTGAAACCTATGGTTTTTCAGTGAATTTCAAAGGTTTTTTAAATGCTAGTCTCTAACTATGCCTACAGAGGTAGGACATGTGAAGAAAGAAGAAAAAACGCAGAGAAAAAAGCAAAAGAAATGCAGAAAGAAGCAACAGAAGTCCACAAAGACGAAGAAAAGTGCAGGAAGAAGCAAGACATGTGCAGAAAGAACCAACAGAGGAGCAGAAAGAGTCCTTGTTCCAAAATCATCCTGTGCCCACAACTTTTTCAGATGGGTACTGGTGGTAACTGACTCTGACTAACCAGGCCTAGAGCCAGTGCTATGCTAAAAGACACTTAGAATACAGTGAAAACACCTACATACACTAGGGAACACTATGTGTTGGGGTACCCCTGTGATTAGCATGACCTCCTATGTAAGGCCCTAGTACATAATAGGGCAGGGGATTAAAACTACCTCTTAAAATGCGCCACGGGCGCGTTTGCACAGTGGTGAAGGGAGGGGGCCTGAGGTGACGTGTGCAAACATGCCCTGTGGCCGTTTTAAGTTGGGAGATTAAGTCCCCTTGAATCCTGAGGGTCCCTGGGGTCCAACTAGCCAACCAGGTACCTCCAGTAAGCGCCACAGAGCTGCGTTGCAGAGAGGTGTAAAAGGGGCATGGCCTCTGAACACCTTTCTGCAACGCAGCTCCTGGCGCATACTGGAGGTTCCTGGTGGGCTAGTTGGCCCCAGGGACCCCAGTATTCAATGGGAATTAGTTCCCCATCTTACAACGCGCCAGGGCGCGTTTGCAGAGTGCTGCAGGGAGGGCGGGGCCTCCGGCGCGATGCCGGTCTTTTTAAAAAAATTTATTTTTAAGAAGGGGGCTGTGTGGCCCCCTTCCTTTCCTATTTTATTGGCCCTGGGGACCCCATCCCCCAGGGCCTCACCCTATTTTTATTTTATTTTTAAAATTGGAAGGGGGCCGCGTGGCCCCCTCCCGAGGCCATATTCGGCCCGGGGACCCCATCCCCGGGGCATGGCCATGTTTTTTTAATTTAACTTATTTGAGGGGGGCTGCGTGGCCCCCTCCTCAGGCCATTTATGGCCCCAAGGCCGGCCTTTCCATCTTTTTTTTAAAGAAAAATTGTTTTTTTATAATGGTGGAGGGGGGCCGTGTGGCCCCCTTCCCGGGCCACTAATGGCCCCGGGGACCCCATCCCCCGGGGCCTGGGCTCTCATTGGGGACTGTGGGGGGTCCCCAATCCCCCACGGTCCCGCCGGCTCCCCGCCTCCTGCGGGAGCCGGCATTGCTTTCCACATGGGGGCTGCTGACATGCAGCTCCCCGTGTGGAAAAGCAATCTGCTTTGCTTCATTGAAGCGAGAGCAGGTTTCCTGCTCTCGCTTCAATGAAGCAAAGCAGTTTGCAATGACAGGGTGGGAGCCGCGAGGCTCCCACCCTGCCATTGAAAACAGCAGTGTCCCAGGGTGGGCACCCCGGGACACTGCACGAGCCGGCCCTGGGGGATGGCGGTCCCCAGGGCCATCAAGGCCTCCAGGAGGGGGGCCGCGCGGCCCCCCTCCCAACATCTGCACAGCCCCGGGGAGGTGGTGGTTTCCGGGGCTCGGGGGTCCGTAACGAACCCCCAAATTTACATTTTAAGTGCCCTGGGGAGGTGGCAGTCCCTGGGGCGTGTGGGGGGGCTCAAGCCCCCCCACACAGGTATTTTTTTTTTTTTTAAATGATGCCCCAGGGGGTGGCGGTCCCCGGGGCTGCGGGGGGGCAGTGTGCCCCCCGCTATTATAACTAATGAAAGCCCTGGGGGGTGGCGGTCCCCGGGGCTTGGGGGGGCCTTAGAGGCTCCCCAAACTTTAAAAAAACAAGCCCCTGGGGGTGGCGGTCCCCGGGGCTGCAGGGGGGCTGTATGCCCCCCGCAACTAATTAATCAAGCCCCTGGGAGGTGGCGGTCCCGAGGGCAGTGTGGGGGATTGGGGCCCCCACACTTTTCACTGCCCCCGGGACCTGGCCCACCCGGGGGCTAGTTAGTACTCGAAGCGCGGGAGCCCGCGCTTCGTTTTTGTTTTGCGGCCGGATCCACGGATCCGGCGCGCATTGCCGATTTAAAAAATGCTTTTTGGGCCCTGGGGGTCCTTGTGGGACCCCTAAGCAGGCCTAGGGGTCAGGGTGTTTCTACCCTGCCCCCTTTCCTTTTTTTCACGTTTGTTTTACTCTTTTCTTGTGACTCGGTTCTACCGAGTCACAAGATGGCTGCCAACACTTCCTGGTTTGGAGTGTTAACAGCCAATTAGCATGCAGCTCGTGGTCAGGAGGGTGCGCGGATCCACCGCGGCCATAGATATCGAAACTTTTATTTTTGATTTTCTCAGCAACTACTTAACGGATTTACACCATTTTTAAAAGGGTGCTTTTTGAACCAAGCACTACCTTTTTGCCAAATTTGGTGTAATTCCGTTCAGCAGATCGGAGCTGTAGCCGTGTCTAAAATTTCCTATGGGAATTAACATGGAGAAAACACGTTTTGGGACCCCCCTTTTTTCTCGGCCCCCGCTTCATGAATCACCCCGAAACTTTCAAGATAGGAGCAAACAAGAGCGGGCCATAAGTTTTGAAAATTTCGCGAAGATTCGTCAACCGGCGCCAAAGTTATTGGGAAAAGAATGTTACGAATTTCCTATGGATAATAGGTCCTAACTATAACTATCTACTGGCGACCGCCAGTAGATAATATATATATATATATACATAGATGCATATGTATATATATATATATGTATATATATATATACATATACATATACATATGGGATTGGACATACAATGACTTACACCTCTACTGTTTCTGGACCTGTGTCCTGGTCCCCAAAATCTTGGTGAGTATGTGTCTCATACCCTTCTGCAAAACAAATGTGTGGGGAATTTTGAGGATAATGAACTGAGTTGTACTGCCAAGGTCAATGCAGATTCATGTACTTAATAATAAGCTTATGTGCACTCACTTATCCTGCGTGATGTCCTGCCAGCCTCTTGTTGCTGCACTCCATCTTTCAATCACACTCGGATCATAGAAATCTGCAAAAAGTGTGAAAAACACAGAGCTCAATGTGCTCACAGGAGGAGCTCTAGCACAGATAGGCTACCCAATAGGAGCTTTTGTGTACAGCTACCAGCTCTTTCAGTACAAAATAAAAAGTAATGGCAATGTTAATCCAACCTGGAACTATGCTGGGCATCACAGCTGAAAAGGGAGACCTTATATTTGAAAGATATTTGGAATTTATCAGCTACTCCACAGCGTGTTCAGTAATAAAGCCTCACTATTCTGGGTACGTCACTTGGTAATAATGTTGCAGCGGAGCATCACTTGGTAATAATGTTTCAGCAAGCTGATTACAGTTGCACAGCTGTCCTATGTGCGTGGACAACAGTTTCTTATCTCTGTTAATGAGAAGTTGGATTTTACTTACTTCTCTAGTCTGTGTGAAGTCTTACACTGGGCGGAAAAGACACACTGGGAACAGTAACCTGTGTGGATTCTTCTGGGCTATGAATGCTTCCTACAAAGGAATAGGTAGTAATGTATCACATGCTAGCAGAGGCAGCTCATGTAAGTAACTTTAAAATGAGGCATTCCTCTATCTGGCAAATGTGGCTTACTTGTTTTAATGAACTGTCCTTCTACGAGTCATTACATCTGGTGTGGAGCAAGATTCAATCCCTGGCGTTGCAGGTGGCTTGCCTGTATTTGGAAATTTTCCAGTCTCCACCCACTGGGGGATTTTACCAACCAGCTCCGTGGGAGTTGTTTGACTCTGGCAGGGTTTCATTGGGCCTCTGTTGCAAGGCATTGCGGGAACTCTAGTTTGAAGTAAAAAAACTGAAGTTGGAGTGGAAAAATAAAAAATTCTGTAACTTAGTAAATAACACAATGCAAAGCAGTTATCCATTCTTGTTCAGCTTAGAGCATTCCTCATATGACCCCTCTGCGTGGTCATAGTGGCTGGTACAGCATTCCTGTGTGGACTCTAGAATGCAGACTTACGTCAATCTGTGAATCTTAAGGACAATATTTAATAGCTGGAACCCATCATGTTAAAAACAGAGCAACCAAATTCATCATAAATTCTGCAGCTCATTCATCTCGTTCAGCCCTTCTGTCACTGTTTTCAACTGTAATATAAGGTGAGCCTCTTTCTTTATCAATAGCTTCTCCAAGTCTCCTCCCCTTGGGTCCGGTGAAACAACTACCAGGACTGTCAATAATAAGTCATTCTGGGAGTGATGGTTCTATGAAAAGTGATTCACTAGTGGTGCAACAGTGATTTTGTGCCTTATGCGGGACTTATGTTGTGTGATTCGCTGTCTCACTTCTTTGTTGGTCTTCCCAATATAAGTTTGTTGCATGGGCAATTAATTGCATATGTTACGTTTTTAGTTTTGCTGTTGGAAAATGTGGTATGGCTCCATCTGATGTCTTTATACACAAACTCTGTGCCTTCAATGTATTGATTACAACATGTGCACATACCACATTTGTGGTGTCCATCTACTGGTGTTAAGTTCCAAACTGTCTCAAATTACTTTTCAGTGTGAATGGTGGTATGCATGCTCGAACCATATGGCTTTCTGTGCTGCTGTCTTTCTTCAGAACGAACAAAGGCCTCTGAACTGTTTTGTCCAAATTGGAAATTAAATGCCAATTTTTTTTAAACAATTTTTTTTAAATGATTGGTCTGTGGACAGATATTTGACACACACCAACCTCTCTGAAGTCTTTTTCTGAATTTTGGTCAACTTTTCTCATGGGGTCGACCACGCTCTCTTCATGTAATTCTTCAACAGATTCTTGGTATAACCTCTTTCTTTTAATCTACTCAATAAATTTTGAGCATGATACAAATAGTCTTCTTTTTCCAAACAATTGCATGCAATTCTTAGAAATTGCCCATAAGGCAGATTATCTCAGAGGCTGCGAAGGTGGTGGCTCGAGTAGTACAGGTCTTTGTTGCAGTCAGTTGGTTTGGTGTGCAATTTAGTTTTTAACTTCCCATTCTGTACTAATACTTCAAAATCCAAGAATGTGAGGGTTTTGCAGTTGCTGTTGAGGCTAAACTTAATGTCCTTTGACCTATGACTGCTAGTGGGTCTGCAGCACTCATTGTTCCACTCGCTTAAGTAGCCCTTTGAACATGTCTCAGGCCTGTCATTGGCACCTGTGTGTGCGGTTTAAAACTCCCATTTTAACCTTTTGTTGAACCTCAGTTATACATCCAGTCTCTCACCCATACTGCATATCACATATGTATTTACACAGGAGCATAGAGACACTCACACATCCAGTCGGACAGTGACAGAGGCACTTAAACATTCACTCACACACTCCCACAGCACTTATGTATCTAGCAGTGCCAGAGATAATTATACACACAGTTACATACACTGACATTAGCAAACACAGACTGTAAGCTATCCATACAGCCACTTGCATACAGATTTACAAACCCATAGAATTACTAAGAGAGTCACTCTTATACTGATTTAGTTACTTACACAAACACTCACACATCCATACAGGGACTGACACACTCAATCAGATATGCACTTAAGTGTTAACACAATCAACTCACCCATCCAGACAAAGAGCTGTTTTCAAGTGTCTTGGGCCTGCTACTGCAGAGCCTATGAGTGCAGTTTTACTGTTAGGTTCACTTGGCATTTAAACCCTTGTCAGGACTTATACTACTCTTCTACTACATTTAACTCACCATTAAGGTAGAGAGTAGGTAGTCATAGGACAGGGAGCAATGTGCTTAAAAGGTAAGACAGTTTGAAGTTTCACTGAGTTACATGTACACTTACAGACACATATGCTCAGTTATCCATCCAGACTCTCACCCATACTGCAACTAACATATGCATTTTCAAAAGCATAGTGACACTCACACATTCAGTCAGACAGTGACAGGGGCACTCAAACATGCACCCACAAACTCACACAGCACTTATGTATCCAGCAGTACCAGATCTGGTTGCACACCCAGTTACATACTCTAATACTAACTAGCACAGCCAGCAAGCTATCCATACAGCCACTTGCATACAGATTTAAATAACCATAGAGTTACTAAGAGAGCCATTCTCATACTGATATAGTTACACAAACACTCACATACCCATACAGGGTCCAATACACTCACTCAGATATGTACTCGGGTACTGACCCAACCAAATCACCCATCGAAACAAGTAGCCGTTTAAACGTGCCTCGGGCCTGCTAATGCAAGCCTGTGTATACACTTTTAATGCCATGTCCACTTGGCATTTAAAACCCTTTGTCAGGCCTTAAACTACTCCTCTACTACATATAGGTCGCCCTTAAGGTAGTTTGTAGGTAGGCATAGGATAGGGTGCTGTGTGCTTAAATGGTAAGACATACAGTTTGAAGTTTCGCTGAGTTACATGCACACTTACAGACACATATGCTCAGTTATACACCAGTCTCTCACCCATACTGCAACTCACACATGTATTTACAAAACCATAGAGACACTCACTCACACACCCAGTCAGACAGTGACAGAGGGACCTAGACATTCACTCACACACTGACACAGCACTTGAAAATCTAGCAGTAGCAGAATACGTTGCACACACAGTTACATACCCTAACACTAACTAATACAGCCACTGAGCTATCCCTTCAGCCACTTGCTAACAGATTTACACATCTAAGTGAGTTACTCAAAGGGCCACTCTTATACAGAAATAGTTACTTTCACAAACTCACCCATACAGGGACTGATACACTCATCAGGTATGTACTCAAGTACAGACACAACCAAGTCACCCATATAGATAAGTAGCTGTTTACACATGTCTTTGGCCTGCTACTGCAGAGCCTGTGTGCGCACTTTACTGCCTTGTCCACTTGGCATTTAAAACCCTTTGACAGGTCTTAAACTAGTCTTCTACTGCATATAAGTCACCCTTAAGGTAGTTTGTAGGTAGGCATAGGACCAGGTGCTATGTGCTTAAAAGGTAAGACATATAGTTTGAAGTTTCACTGAGTTACATGCACACATACAGACACATATGCTCAGTTATACATCCAGTCTCTCACCCATACTGTAACTAATATTTGTATTTTCAAAAGCATAGAGACACTCACACATTCAGTCAGACAGTGACAGGGGCACTTAAACATGCACTCATATAGTCACACAGCAGTGACAGCACTTATGTATCCAGCAGTACCAGAGCTGGTTGCACGCACAGCCAGTAAGCTATCAATACAGCCACATACATACAGATTTACATACTCATAGAGTTACTAAGAGAGCATTCATTCTTATACTGATATAGTTAAACAAACACTCATACACCCATACAGTTACCAATACACTCACTCAGATATATACTCAGGTACTGACACAACCAAGTCACCCATCCAGACAAGTAGACGTTTACACATGTCTCGGGTCTGCTACTGCAAGCTTCTGTGTGCACTTTTACAGCCATGTTCACTAGGTATTTAAAACTCGTTGTCAGGCCTTAAACTACTCTTGTACTATATATAAGTCACCCTTAAGGTTTGGTGTAGGTAGGCATAGTAAAGGGTGCTATGTGCTTAAAAAATAAGTCATATAGTTGGAAGTTTCAGTGAGTTACATGCACACTTACAGACACATATGCTCAGTTATACATCTAGTCTATCACCTATACAGCACCTCACATATGTATTTATAAAAGCAAAAAGGCACTCACACACCCAGTCATACAGCAACAGAGGGACTTATACATTCACTCACACACTCACAGAAGACTTATGTATCCAGAAGTGACAGAGCTAGTTGCACACGCAGTTACATAGCCTAACATTAACTAACACAGCCATTAAGCTATTCATACAGCCAGTAGCATATAGATTTACATACCCATAGAGTTACTGAGAGAGCCACTCTTATACTGATATACTTACTTACACAAACACTTACATACCCATACAGGGACAGATACACTCACTCAGATATGTACTCAAGTACTGATACAACCAAGTCACCCATCCAGACAAGTAGCGGTTTTCACATGTCTACTGTAGAGCCTGAGTGTGAAGTTTAACTGCGAGGCCAACTTCTCATTTAAAACACCTTCCAAGCCCAAACATCCCTTTTTCTACATATAAGTCACCCATAAGGTAGGCCATAGGGCAGGGAGCTATGTTGTTAAAAGATGACACATATACATTGATGTTTCAGTGTTTTACATCTGCACTTACAGACCTAAATTCCAATTTATATAACAAGTCTCCCACCCATACTGAAACTCACATACCTAATTACAAAAGGATAGAGTCAATACTATACCCAGCCGACAGTGACAGAGCCACTTAAACATTCACTTACATACACATGCAACACTTATATATCCAGCAGTAATGCAGCCAGTTGTACACACAATTATGTACTCCAGTACTCACTAACAAAGCTAGTCCATACAGCCACTTACATATGCATTTACAGACCCATAGAATTACTAAGAGACCCATTCATATATAGTTAGTTAGACATTCAATAACAAAAACACAGATGGTCTAATACACTCACTCAGGTATCTAGTGAAGTACTAACACAACCAAGTTTCTCATCCAGACAAGCCGGCCTTTAAACATGTGTCAGGCTTGCTAATGCAGAGCCTGTGTATGCAGTTTTACAGGCAGGACAAATTATCATTTATCTACTATATATAAGTCACTGCTAATGTAGGCTGTAGGTAGGTCTTAGGGCAGAGTGCTATCTGTGTAGAAGCTAAGACATATTGGGTGAAGTTTCAGTGAGTCACATGGGCACTTTCAGACCCATATCCTTAGTTTTGCATCCAGTCTCCCACCCATACTGCAACTCATAAAGCTATTCAGAAAAGCATAAAGGCACTCACACTTCCAGCGACACAGAGACATAGGCACTTACACGCCACTCTCTCACCTATACAGTAGTTATGTATCCAGCACTAAGAGAGCCACTTGCATACACAGTTACACACCCAACACTCACTAATAAAGCTAGTAATGAATCGATACAGCTACTAACATACACATTAAGAGACCCATTCACTTTCTAAGAGAGGCGATCATATAGGGATACAATAACTTACTTAGCTAGAGAGACATGCACAGAGAGTAAATGGTACACTTGTTTAGATATGTACTTCAATACTGACACCACAAAGTGAGCAATCCAGACAAGTTGCCCATTGAACAGAATGCTTGTTTCCAGTCCAGGCCCGTTAGTTTGGGCTGGACTGTCCCAAGGATAGCAGGGTCAAGACTGATTTTCATGTGGCTGGGTTTAAACTGGACTGGCAAGGAGGGCAAAAAAACAATGGCTTTAGGCCCTGATCTCTGTATTGGAGGTGAATATTTGACATTGTTCAGCATTCCGTCGATCAATTGTTCTTTTTTTATTTGTCAACACGAGTGGGACAGGTATGCCCAAATGTGGGCCCATGCTCACCATGCCACTGGATTCAAGCTAACCTGGCGGATGAGGGGTGATACCCCAAAAACAGTCCCAGGATGCTTGTTTCCGATCCACGGAAGACATGTCACTATTGTGACTTCTGCCGCATTGTCCAGCATGATCAGAGCTCACTCCCCATTCAGAAGCAGAGTCCTCACTCAATATCTGTGGCATGCTTGACTTTAAGGCCAGCTGCCTTCTTCTTTTTGAATTGAGGCTTGGACTGTTTAGGTTTGTCTTTCTTTTTTATTATAAAATCAGAAGAGCGTTGTGAGTCCTTCTTCGGTTTCACATTCTCCTCTGATCTGCGCTCTGATCATCCTCCTCTCTCCGACCATTTTTTGTATGACTCCTGAAAGGAACGAGAGGAACCTGTAACATTTTCCTGACACCTATCAGGCATTATAATTGTATCACGGTTACGTAGATTATAGCATTTTTCAGTTGACTCCTTTTGAGGCGATTCACCCAGGGTTTTAGTTTTTTCTTTATTTTTCTTATTATCCCTCTTCTACTTAGAAGACTTGGGTTCCTGCTTCAAGTTATCCTTTTCATAATTAACCTTAATTTCTGGTTTGCTAGGTCTGGCTCCCAAATTATCTCTACCTATTGATGCATACGTTTCCTCAATAATTTTAGCAAATTCGGGCTCCTGGTCTCCTGGAGCAACCTGTGTGAGTCCCTGGCGTATGGCCAATGCTGCTGCTTCCCCTTTTATATTGCTTAGCATTATTGCGAATACTGTGGCAAAGTTGCCCATCATTTTCATCCCCAAATCCAGGGCTGGGGCTGCCCCATACTCATTTTGGGTCAGTTTAAGCACCTCTGGCAAAACAGCTAATGAGGGTGTAATGTGTTTTGGTACATACTGCAGCAAAGACTGTGCCCCAAGTGGCGCAGTCTTCCACTGGGGCAGCCATCCCCATTGGCAAGCATATTGTGAGAATTCTATGTTTTTCTTGGGGTCCCATATGGGAAAACACTGCCTTAGGCAATGTTTTCTTCTGGCAATCAAGAACAGAATCTCCTCACGTCTGATGGGAACCTTATCCATGACTGCCTTGACGTTCACTTGACTAATTTCAGGAGTGGCCAATTTTGGTTTTGTGGCTTGAGCAGCCTTTGCAGGATGTATTGTCATTGTTTGCAACACATATTGTGTCAAACATCCATATATACTGACCAGACCTGTGTACAGTGTATATAGCTCTATTGCTGTCAGATTTGCTATGTCTGAGTATGGTCTGTAACTGGCCAAGACTGGCTATGTTTTTCCTTTATTACTAAGGGGACACAGTTTAACATCATTTGTTATGCGTGGAAGGGCGCCTTCAAACCAATTTTGGTGTTCTTAGTTTGTTAATGGTATTTCTAGTGCATCATAAGCTGCGTAGTGGTTAGGAGCTGCAGCTGGAGTGTAAGCATGAAAAAGTCTTGATTGTGTATTCACTGCTGAGAACATAACCAGTGAATAGAATACCTTTGTCCTGTATGCTTCATGTGCCTCAACCACGAAGGTCAAGTCTCCTCCTGCAAGGGGGGGCCCATGTTCTTGTAACATCTGCGCAACTATATGTCTGCAGTTCAGAGGTATGTTAACTGGTGTTGCATTGGCCATTAGAATATATGGAATTCAGAGAGGGCACCTTGGTGGGGTGATCCTTTGAAAGGTTCAAGTTTGAACAACCTACAGTCAATACATAGGGTTTCCCTACTCAGCTGAGGAGGATTTACCCTACCACCATGGACTTCTCCGGTTAGTAGGTGAGCAGGGGTCTTTGGGTATACAAAAGCTAACTACTTGGCTGAATCATTAAATAAAATCCCAAGCTAGAACGTTGGCAGCGCCATGTTGTACAGCTTAAACTTTCTCAGTAAACTGTGCATTTGTTGGACAACATAAACGTCGAAACTGTGCAAGACTGATTCTACGCACACCATCAGGATATGTTGGCCTTAGTCCTGCTAGCTCACAGTGCACCATCTGCCCCCTAACCTTGCAAGGGAACAGGTGGAATGTGCAATCTCAGAGCATGACAACCCTGACTCCCCAAGGGAATCGTGGTAACAGATCTAGAACCTTTTCATTTGGTAACTCATACACACCCAAAGAGATACACAAGAAATACACAGCATGGTGTTTCAATATTTATTGAAGCATCATGACTCTTGTATAAAATACGTGCGCTGCAATAATCAATAAAAGGAAACAGAATAGTGTGATCATCATTACGAGAATGGTGAAGAAGATAAGCCATTCAACCATTGTGCTGTTACAGAGAATATACACTTGCATATAAGTACTCTTATATTTTGTACTCCTACCTAGCGCTACCTATCCTAGAGTGTCTAGGGTGGGTGAATCTGTCAGAGACCCTGTAAGTTGATCTAACGTCCCCGCTATCTGTGGGTAAGTGTCATCAGGGAACCCCTCTTGGTGGAGATCTAGGCTTTATCCTTCGCAGGAGGTAAACAGCAATCAGCTGGGCTGGAATTTCGTCATGGGGGCGATATCACAGTTCCAGTGAAATGCTCCTATGACTCAACATAGGAGTGTTTTTGTATATATAATAAACATCACCCATGTTGCCATGCAGAATTCCCAGTCAGGCTATCATTATTGATTCTACCCTGACAAAGCTTGCAGAGCGAACAATAATAAACAATATTATTTTGCGTAGTGAACTTTAGATTTCGTACAGAATGTTCAAGGTTCTGATAATGTTCCTACGAAAATGTGTAAATGTAAGCAAAGTTATTTCATAGAACATTATCCCTACAAGCACTCATGCACAAATTGTGTCAAGTGTCAACGATCAAGAAAAGATGTCAAGTTTAAATGTGAGCATGTAAAATGGTAGTATTTATGCCCTGGCCTAGATCTGACTACATGACATTTATACACCTCATCTTTAAGGAAGGAGGTAACTCAAATCCAGGAAATTACATTTAAATCTCCCTTTTAGACAGCAATACTAAATAATATGTTTGGCTCCTCTTAAAATACCTAGAGGCTTAGGCATCCGCCTACAGCACTGTGCCCAAAAATCCGACCTGATTAAGAAAGGGAATGGGTGCTAGTACATAGCTAATGGCCATCTCCTTTATGATTGATAAAATCAAAACTAACCATACCCTGTTTTATCTTTGCTTCATAGACATTAAATCTGCTTTCCACTCTGTACCCAGATTGATCCTATGGTTAAATCTAGTAGAACAAGGAATTCTCCTAAACCCTCCTCAGACCTATCATTGAGCTACATACAAACACTTTGGTTTGCATAAAGGTGGGGAATGGGAGCACGGTCTCCAGATAGATTTACACAAACACTGGCTTGAAAGAGGGGTGCGTCTTGGCCCCGCTCCTCTTCAACCTCGTCCTGGCAGACCTGGTAGCCTCTCTAAATGACACCACTGCCCACCCCTCTAAAATTGGTGAAGAACACCTGGGAAGCCTGTTTTATGCAGATGACGCAATCCTACTAAGGCAGATGATAATAGGCCTCCAGCGTCTGCTAAATACCTTACAGGCCTACTTCATTAGAGCCAACTGGAGGTGATCATACAAAAGGCAAAAATAAATCAAAAAAGAGGGTGAATGGTTCCGAAACTGAGATGGAATTTCAAATGAAAGTCAAAATAAGTACTTGGATGTTCTGATTGACTGCCTAGCACCTTCCAACTCCCAAAACAATACAGTAGAAACAGAGCAGGAGCACTACAGAATGCTTTTGGAAAACTGGCAACTCACTTGTCTGGACACTCATTGACAGGGATTCTGGAAGTAATAAAGGCAAAATCAATACCGACCATCTCATATGATTCTGAAGGCATGCAAGGTATTGACTCACTACTCCTTCACAGCTTGGTTTCCATCACATAAGCGAGGGTCTTCAGATTGCCCCACAGTGCTTCACAGGCCTGAATAAGAATGGCATTCGAGCTCATAAGACTATCTGTATCGCACCAGGGTTTATACATGAAGACTGCCACAGACTCCGCAGCTCCAAACCAGACTCATTAAACCATCTCCTATGGTTGGAAATTACAAACCAAGGTCCATCGTCCCTGGCTAGGAAATATCCTAATCAGGTCATTACATCCTTGAAACTCAGGAACCTCTGGGCAAAGCCAGTCCCTGTTTCTAGCCTTAAAGTTGTAATCAACATGGCTATGTGGCAGCTTTCCTTCAGTGAGGACAAGAACATTCTAGTTAAACAGCCCCAGTCCTGTCTTGTCATCAACAGCTACATAGCCCTAAATATGTAAACATATCTAGCAGCTAGTTTGTCATGATCCATGAAACCGTAACTTATGCGTTATCTGTTTGACGATTTCCCTATCCTCGATCTAGCCCCAAGCTGACAAAAATTAGGTGAACGGCAGTTGTGCAGGTTATGCAATTACCACAGAGAGACAATTGAACAGCTCACATGCACCTGTCCCCTTTTGTTAAATGATGGTCGAAATTGGCTAAAATCCACCTTTATACTGCAGGAATTCATTCCTGTAGAAGTGCTGTGGTCCAGTCCGTGCAAGCCACTGACCTCTGATTACCTGCCCATTTTGTAAAATATATGGTCTGCGTGGCCAAGAAATTGAATGCACCACAGGCTGGAGCACCCATCCAGTGTCTTGTAAGAAATAATAGCCTATTTTTAAAAGGCCGTGACACATCCCCTTCAAGAACTGTTTGTCACTGTGATATCATCATGCTTTTTCTTTTTATGAAATATTTTAATACCCTGTCCCCAAACTCCCTCATTAGCTGCTCGCAATCGATAAGCTCTTTTTATGATATGAAAGACATTTTTTATTAAATGTTTTATATGTGCATGTTAGACCTGTCATCCTTACGGTGGTTTTACCCAGACTTTTGCCTTTTACCTCCTGTTTTTGCTGATTCTTTTTGTTGGCCTTAGGACTCTGAACACTTTACCACTGCTAACCAGTGCTAAAGTGATTGTGCTCGCCCCTAAACATGGTGATATTGGTGTATACCTTATTGGCCTTTTTGATTTATTAGTAAGTCTCTTGAAAAGGGGTATAATATATACCCAGGGCCTGTAAGTCAAATGCTGCTAGTAGGCCTGCAGCACTGATTGTGCTCCCATATAAGCAGCCTTGCAAACCTGTCTTAGGCCTGTCATTGCAGTGCCTGTGTGTGCAGTTAAGCCACTTCGACTTGGCATTTAAAACTACCTGCCAAGCCTTAAACTCCCCTTTTATTACATATATGTCACCCCTAAGTAGCCCTAATGGCCGGGCGCCATGTAAGTAAAAGGTAGGAAAAGTGTCTTTGATCTTTGCATGTCCTGGTAATGCCAAACTCCCAAATTCGTTTTTCACTACTGTGAGGCCTACCCCTCTCATAGGCTAGCATTGGGAATTCCTAAATACACTTTTAAGCTGCAATTCCTGATGAGAGAGGAGTAGCTTTTTTTGTGCCTGGATCACTGGAATTGGCCCAGATACTTGCAACATGGATTTTGATGCATCTCCTGTCTGAGTGCAGCTAACTGGTGCATCGACCTGGTTGCAGGAGTAAAATTCCCACAGCACCTCCAAACCAGCGATTTGCCTCCAGAGATCGATGCATCAAACAGCGTATCACCACCACTGCAGCTTGGTGAGATCAACGCATCCCCTCGACTGCTTGGCAGAATCCGGCGTATCGCTCGAAGCCTGTCGAGAACCCATCTTTGGAACTGACGCATTGCCTTCACTGCATGGAGAAGATAGACGCATCCTGCTCCTGAGGGACTGGACATCGATGCATCTTATTGTTTACATCCAGGAGAGGTACTTGTTTACCGGGGCCTGCGTGGGTTCTGTAGCAGCCGCGGTCCATGCAGGAAAGAGAAATGGGGCAGTGGGGCCGAGTTGGTGGGGATTCAACAGACGACCATGAGGGAAAATCTAATAAATAAATAATTTTCCCTCGTGGTCATCTGTCGAAATCCCCCCGAAACCGCCCCACCGCTCTTGCCTGCACGGGCCGCGACTGTCCTGTAGCCAGCTGGCGCTCCATCGCAGTTGGCCCAAGCATTTACTTTATTCCTGTCCAGTGCGACCTAAAGTAACATTTTTAGCGATACTTGCTTCTAGGTGCTTTACTGCATTTATTCCCTTTAAAACTCAATATCTCAACTTCTGTACATTGGATTTTTGTCGTTTTGGTCTGGTTTTTTTATAATTTAATAATCTATTTGTATATACCTTTGTGGAGTCTTTTTGTGGTGTATTAATTGTGTTACTGCGTGAATGTGTTGCACAAATACTTTACACATTGCCTCTTAGATGAGCCTGACTGTTCTGTTCCAAGCTACCAGAGGGTGAGCACAGGTTATCTTTTAGTGTGTATCTTTCTTACCCTGACTAGAGTGGTGGTTCCTGATTGTACAGGGTGCATACCTTAGCCAACCAGGAATTCAGTTTCTAGCAGTGCAGATATGCAATGGTTTTTAATTACTGTGCATTAACAATAAAAAAAAAGAAATCAGTAGCTATTTTTTTGGGAAGCATGCAATTTTATCATGTCTCATTGCTTTTTAAAGATCCCTGCTGTATCTAGGAGAAATCTCAAACTTCTCTATGTCATGTACGATGTCTTTTAACCACAATTTCTTAAGGCAATACAGCCACCAGAGCATGCTAAAAGTATCCTGATGCCTCCGTCTGATGTTACACTTACTAAGGTAAAAGATGGGTGATCGAGCTTTTTTTTTTGTTCTCGATCTCTGCTTCCACAGTGGGGTGCATGCGGGCACCCCTAGCGGTTTTTATTACTTATTTGAAGGCAACTAAAAGCTTTTTCAACATGTTTGAGTTAGTTGGCTGAGCCCTTTACTCCTTGTTAAGCTACTGTTGGAGCGCCGCTTTAAAAGAAGTAGTTGACATTTACATTCATAAATTGTTCATGTATGAATATTTGGTGAATTCATAATAGGTATTCCTCACTTTTGATTATTTTCTTGATATGGGATGTGATTTTCCACCAAAAATTTACTTTTTGTACAATATATAGGCATTATGCAAAAGTAATCATGTATAATGCCTGTTTTTATCCTCTTTTATGTTATGCTTAAATGATTGCTAAACTGTAAAAACCACAGTCCTGCTGATTACCTCAAACATTTTTAGACCATTAAGGTTGAAACAGCTACAGAGAGTAAACGGACTGACCCTTTGGAAATAATCTGGAACTGTTGAATATTAGGAGCATTCTGTCTATTTCATGTATGAGAATTATTTGCAGCATTTTTAGTGATCTTTATATTTTAGTCACATAAGTCACTAATCACTGCGCTGTATTCACATTTTGTCCCTTTATTTTTTTTTTATAATTTGATCTTAAGATTCAAATGAATTTACCACTTACTCAGGCATTGTCAACAATTTATTAGCATGTATAATGTTGCTCTTACAGTGCGAAATGAAATAAATGCCACACGGAATATTATTTCATGATATTTGTATACTAGTTAGCTTAATTTTTCTCATTACTAGTTTAGGTTGTCAAGGCAGATTTTGATTAATGTTATCAACGCGAAAACAGCAACTGTAATGGATTTGGAGTGGTCTAATTTTTTAAAATGTGTTTGAAGTTTGTGTAAACAGTTGCGTATGGATTTTTTAGTATTCGAAGATTAGAGAAATGAGTCCAGCCCTGAAGTATGTTTTGCGGAGATCAGTGAGCATGTCTTGTTTAGCAGTGGTTATATTACCTCCTTCTATTAAGGTAATTATTTATAAACTGATGTAGTGTGTACGATATTTACATAGTCAAGATTCTAGTGAGCAATATATCAGCGTTCTGCCATTGTTCCTTGCTGTACCCTTTCGAACAAGGAGAGCACCATGTCATATTTTCGTGGCCAGAGTCTAAATTCTGCTGGACTAGGATGGAGTGCGTCTTTGGCAGACGGTCAGCTACATTGGTGTTTGCTTGTTTGGAATATGGCTATTTACTGTGCTCTATCTCAGAGGCACTGCTGTTTTTTTCTGATTGTAATTGATTCTGATGTGTTTCAGTGCATTAAAATGTATTTGGATTATATTGCTTTTAGGGCCAGATTCTGATGCGGTTTGGAAAGCTTCCCGACCGAATGGGTTTAGGAATGGTTTCTGACCGAATCGGATCGGGAGAGTCCAACCGATGCATCCGGATGCTTCCAGATACGATTTGGTTGGACTTCCATTGACTTCAATGGGAGCCTTTGTTCCGACCGAATGCATAGGCTCCCATTGAAGAAAGGGGTGGCTGCGGAAAATCGGGCACCCTCTGTGGCGGGCACCCCCTGGTGCCTGCCACACTGTGCATGACTGGAAAGGGGGGACCCATGGGTACCCCCTCGGGCCCGATTGGGAAGGCTCTGGATGCAGGGGGGCCCACTATGGGCCCCCAAAGTCTGATTCCGACTGCCGATTCGAGTCAGACGGCACGATTCGGGAAGGCTGTCCAAATCCAGCATCGTACTCGGTCGTTCGGAAAGGCGGCCCGTAGAGACGTATGATTCTGCTCCGTACGGCTCGGTCATTCCAAATGCCGTTGGGTTTGCCTAACTTGCATCGTACTCGGTTGGTCAGAAACATTTCCGAGTCGGTCGGAAAGACACGTTCCCGATCTGATTTGGATGGAGCAAATGCCGTTAGGAGGCCTTCCTAACCACATAGGAATCAGGCCCTAGTGTTAGCCAAATAAGGAATAAATATTAGAAGATTGATTAAAAAGTCTTGCAGGAAATTAGTATACCGTTAGCATTACTTTAAATATAGGCCCTCATTGTAAGTGGTACTGTCGGAAAATTGGTTACCGGTTGAGTAGGGTAAAACCCTACTCAAGCAGCAACCACAATTTCTGTCAGGGTGAAGTCACAAGCAGACCCCAAATTAACCTGTGCTTAACACTCTGGAAGCTTGCACAAAACAGTCAGGCCTTAATGACAATGTGTAAATTATTTATGCAACACTTAAAACAGTAATAAAGTGAAAACACAACAAAATAAAAATCCCACACTAATTGAGAAAAATAGAGTAACATTTTATAAATTACTTGAGACCAAAATGACAAAAATCCAATTAGTAGTACCAAAGATATACAATTATAAAGATTTAAATGAAAATAATGCCTAAAAGCTCAAAGCGCCAACTGTGGTTATCTGGTTAAGCCCCCTGAAAAAAGTACCTTAAATCCTGGTTTGCTGAGCGTTGCACCAAGGATGCATCATGCAGTGACAAGCTGCGGGGCTGTGATGCAGAGTTCTGCGTAGTTGTCGAGGTTGCCATTGATGAGGGACTTGCAATACAAAGGCCTGCACTGAGGATGTGTCCACTATGGCGATTCCAAGGAAGCTGTGGGCAGTGATGCAAGGACCTGCTTTGGGGCTGTGTCGTACTGCAGCAGTTCCTAAGAGGCTGGATGGAGATGCATCAAACTCCATCAGTTCTGCTCACAGGACCACAGCTGGGCTGACAGAGCAACTTCAGGCCCGCTTCCAAGGGTTCATGACTGGGGTGGCACCACTTGGGGGGCTAGACTTGCAGCAGACGGAGTCCATGTGCTAGGTCCAAGTGGATGGAGCTTTTTCTGGCCCTGTGGCTCTGATCAGGAGGTCAGCCAGCCACCACTTGGAGTCACTCTGTTTGCCTTGGGATCAAGATGCTGGTCAACTCCTTTCACTCAGGCAGCAGGGCAACAGAGTATCAGTCCTTCTTGCAGAGCAGCACAGCAGTCTTTCTGACCCTTCCATAGGACCAGAGGTGTAATGAGGAGTTGGGTTTGAAAGTCCATTATTTATACCTGTTGCCCACTTTGTAGTTGGAGAAGGTGCTGGAGGATTCCACCCCCAGCTTGCCAAGGGTCACATAAAATGAGTGTCAAAATACTTTGTGAGTGAGCTGGGCAGTGCCTTTGTGATGTGTAAATGTTGTAAGTGACAGCACCTCCCCCTCATCAGGTCAGAGATGACCCATCCTGCCAGCTATCATTCCCCTTTCTCTCACTGTCTGGGAGCTACACCAAGTCATGTGACCCAGGTTACTTCTCTCACTGTCTGGAAGCAATACACAAAGACCATCTATTAGCTACACCAGATCATGTGACCCAGGTTACACCCTGCAGGCACCAAGCGGTTGGGACAAGAAAATTCCAACTTTCAAAAAGTGGTATTTTCAGAACAGTGACTTAAAATCTGAATTTACCATTAGACAGGCTATTAATTACAATTCTTTTGACACCAAACTAGACATTAGTACCTGCCCTGAATTGAAAGTTATCACTTAATAAATGTAATAAGGTAACCGAGTATTATCCTATGGCAGAGGTAGGCTTTAGCGGTGAAAAATGAATTTAGGAGTTTTTCACTTGCAGGACATGTAAAAGTTAAAAGTACATATCCAACTTTTTAAATACACTGCACCCTGCCCTTTGGGTTGTGTACTGCCTACCCTAGGAGTGACTTATACGTATTAAAAAGGAAGGTTAAGGCCTGGCAAAAGGTATTTTGCCAGGTTGAAATCGCAGTTTAAAACTGCACACACAGCCTGCAATGGCAGGCCTGAGCCAGGTTTAAAAGTCTACTTAAGGCCCTAGGTACACGTAGTACCACTTTACCAGGGACTTATAAGTCAATTAAATGTGACAATTGGGTGTAAGCCAATTTCACCATGCTGAAAGGGGCTGAGCACAAGCACTTTAGCACTGGTTAGCATTGGTAAAGTGCACAGAGTTCTAAGGCAATCAAAAATGAAATGAGCAAAAAGGGAGGAGTAAGGCAAAAGTTTGAGGGAAGACCACCCTAAGGCTGACAGGGCTAACAGGTATGGTAATACTATTGCAATAGATTACCAATAGCAGTCGGTTTAAACATTTTGAGATACAGGAATGGAACACTGTGCTAGTCTGAGGTACACACTTAATGGCCATGAGGAATGGAATTCCTGTGGGATTTCATGTTTCACACATGATTCCTGTGGTAATTCTTCGGTTTTGGGGCTTTTTCTGCCATTCTTTTTGGTGCATTCTATATAAACACTACTATAGTTCTAGTAAGCTAGCTTATCACCCTCACTTGGATATTCAAACCAGTTCACACAGTACTACAAAGACTTGAATGATGCAGCAAATTACCTGAAACTAATTTACTTTGGCCAGGTCACAGGCATTTGTAATGCCAAGACTATGTGAACATGTAAAGTTCCCTCATCTATTAAAAAAAACTCACTCTTGTTTTTTTAGCATGAGAAAGGACAAACATCTCATTTTGGAGTCTACTCATAAACTGCATTTATTAGTATTACAAAATGCTATTCACAAACCTGTGTGTGAAGGTCTCTGCCTCTCCTTACTTTTATGTACAGAGATGTCCCCTAAGAATACGGAGATTTCCAGAACCGTATAGACACGTTTTTGTAGTAAATGTGGGGGGGATGGGGGAGTGACTGGAAAACTTACCACTAAATAGGTAGGGTTTAGGGATAATGGGGGGTTTAGGGAGGGGCATGCACCCACCCTAATAGAGAAAGCCCATACCCATCTACAAACAGGATTTCTAGATGTGGTCTAAATCTCGCACCACACATGGCGAACTACTGGCACTGCAGCACCTTACTTTAAAAAAATAATGGAAGCAGGAACGTAAAGTAACACCCCATAGGAAATAATGTTAAAATAAATAGTTTTTTTACACTTTTTAAAAATATATATACATTTAAAATAATGTTAACAAATGACATAAAAAATGTATTTTATTTTAATATAAATTATTGTAATAAACGTCTTTTATAAATAAATGTAGTTTTAATGTTTAAAAATAACAAATTCATTTTAAGAAAGCTTATACATAACTTTCAGTATGTTAATACTACATTAGATAAATATACACATTTTGCATTGTCTTTTTAAATCTTTAAAAATTATTTTAGCTTAAATTGATATATTTGATTTTTTAAATATTGAATTCGAAATGAAGTTAATAGTGCTGTTGCATTTTTTATTTTGTTCTACATTTTAAATAAATATATCAAATAATGTACATTAATATTTAATGTGAAAATATTTCTACTACTATTGTTTTTTTAATTTAATGAACATTTTAAATTTTCATCTTCATCATCGGAACATCTCTTACACTGGCAATTAAGTAGGAAAAGATACTAGTAGTAATTTTACACACATAAATTCCTATCCACCCAGAGACATGTAAGCCTATGCTTTGTAAGAAAATTACTTTTCGAAATGTTGAATCGCCAAAAGTACTACATTTACTACAAAGTAAATTTATACATTTTAGACTCCAAAATTATTACCTTTATTCACCTAATCCCTCTTTGTCGCATCATTTTAGGAGGATCCCTCCCACACAGGGATAATGCTTAGAGGCATTTGTAATAGTTAATATGGCTTTATGGGGCATTTGCACCAACAAAATACTCTATTACTCCAAATTATTATCAAATCTCCAACTCCAATTCAGAGACTTTGTTGGAGTGATTGAGGCTATCCATTCTAAAAAAAAACAAAGCACTCAAAAATACAAAAAAAAATAAAGAAATACTATTTCAGCTTAAAATTGGAAACCTTCAGAAGATAATGATAAAGACATCAATGCATCACAAACAAATAACTTGTTCAGCTCAATAACCACTTTTGTATCCTGATTTTGAGCTAGAATTCAGAATAGGATGTCTCTGATGTAATTAAATGCACTGACATTGATTACAGTTGTCAAAAGATAATTTTTAAATGGGAAATGCATGCAATTTCCAGAAGTCTACAAACAATAATTTCCCACACCAAGAGTGTGTGCTGCAGCATGTGAATAGTGCGTGCCAAAAATGGAAGATATGTATTGGGATAGTTCCTACAGAGAGGAATCTACTCCTGCAGTCTATTAACCATTGCACTCACAAACATACAAAGCAGTCGTCTGTCCCATGTCAACCAATTATGTAAGATGTGCATTTTGTTAATCAAACTGTAATAATCAATAATAAAGTCTACAAACAGTTCAAAAATATCATATTCTTGAAATCCCTCTCTCGCTGGCTGGCTTTCTCTCTCTCTCTCTCGCTCTCTCTCTCTCTCTGTGTGTATGTGTATTACCCTGGGTAGTTATAGTTAGGATCGTGTTTCCATAGAAAATGGCTTTTTTGTGTTGCTAATAACTCTGCTGCCATTTGATGAATCTCCATGAAACATTGAAAGAAAGTGCTACTGTTTCACTAGTTTACTAATGCAAAATTATGGGGAGATCCATCAAGAGAGGGAAAAGACAACGGAGGATCCCAAACATATTTTCTCCAATAATTTTTTTCCATAGGAAGTTTAGGCACAGCTACAGCCCAAATCACTGAACGGATTTACACCATACTTGGCAGAAAGCTAGATCTTGGTGCTTTTTGTGTATTGATGTAAATCAGTTCAGTACTTTGTATATATCATGCCACAGAGGACCTGCGGGCTGACAGATCTCTTGGATATATCTGATTGGCTGCCACCACATCAACAATGATGTGGCGGCAGCCATCTTAGAACTCAGGACTCAGTCCTGAGTCCTAAGAAAAATGTATAAAAACCATAAGGGGCAGGGTAGGAATACCCTGATCCCTGAGGCCTCTGTGTTAAGTCAAGGACACTGCACTGAAGTAGTTCATGTAGGTTTATTCTTCATGGAGCAAGCAGGTACAACAGATACATCTGCTCATGGCAACCGCCTTTCCTTCTCTCATTCTCTACATTCTAATCCTCTAGTATTCTATTCCTGACATATATACTATTCTATAGTACATCCCTAAGTTCTATCATTGTGTAATGACATAACACATCCCCCTTTCAATTTTTTTTAACACCCTAGATAAGGAAAACAGCAAAAAGCATTAAACAAAAACATTATTATTACAACATAACACAGTGTATCAATATATAAATATATATATATATATAGATATATATAGATATATAGATATATATATATATATATATATATATATCTATATATAGATATATATAGATATATATAGATATATAGATATATAATCAGAAAATCGTACTGTTAAATAGACTACAATGGAAGGTTTTCTGAAATATAATCTTCCATCCACATACTGGTGGCCACTTCTCACGTTTTGACTTCTTCGCACTCTGTGAAATACAATCCCTAGATAAATGTGCTTCCTATTTATTTCCTGGAGAAGAAGATTCACTCACAGTCCCAACATTTGCAATAATGAAAGCATCAGATGCATTGATATCATTCTGCACCAATGCACCGTCTTCACCAATAAACTTGTCTTTATTGTTTCTAATCTTGGTCTCATCAAATACCCCATCAATCACAAATCCCTCATTCATATAAACATCGTTCTTGGTTGATGGAATAGAGCTTTTTGAAATTCTCTTCAAATTCCATGCTTTTCCATCTGTTAATCGCACAGCATTATTCAAAACTTGCACAACCTCCGTAGGTTCATAAAACCTACTTTCCTCTTTAGGAACTTTCCCAGGTTTTTTCACTCTAACTCATTGTCCTACAGCAACTTGCACTCTTTAGTTGCATGTTTATTATCATAAAATGTTTTCCTCATCAATTGTATTGTTTACAATCTTTCTTTGACAACATCATTAGACCACTGTACAATGCTAGATTTGAATAACCAACCACTTGTGTACTTAGTCCTTGGATTTCTTCCTCTCATCAAAACAAAAGGAGAATAACCCATAACATTACAAATAGACACTCTATAAGCCCAGACCATTTTCTCGATCTGTACTTCCCAATCACTATTGTTTTTTACAGCCCACTGAATGGTGTTTTTGATAACGCAGTTAAAACACTCCACCATACCATTTCCCTTTGGATTATATAACGCTGTGGTTCAGTGTACAACTCCCAATCTTTCAAAATATTCTTTGGTCTTGCCTGAAGTAAACTGCACTCCATTATCAATGATCAAATTAGCTGGAATGCCTTCTAACAAAAATATGTGATCTAAAAAGTTCAACACTTCATCAGAATCTACCTTATCCACAACCTTAAGAATGGGCCATCTCGAGTACATATCAATCAAAACTATTATATACTTACGATCCTTACCTATTGGTCCCATAACATCAATTGCCACACTTTCCCATGGACTGTTTGGTATATGACTAACTCCCATTGGAGGTCTCAAAGTAACTAAAGATTTGTCTGCTGTACTGCATATTTCACAATCTCGAAAAATTTCTCAATTTCTATGTCCATGCCAGGCTACCAAAATTATACCTTTACTGCTTGTTTAGTTCTAACTATGCCAAAATGTGCTTCATGACATAGATCCACTATTGATCTTCTTAAACTAGTGGGTGGGATTACTCTTTCTCCTCTCCATATATACTTTCCTTGCACGCTTAATTCACATCTCACTTCCCAAAATGGTTTTATTACACCTTCCAATCTGTACTTTCCAGGCCATCCTTTTTCCAGACTTCTTCTAACAGTAGTGAGCATTTCATCCTTAATATACTCAGTGTCCCATCATTCATATCCAATACCCCTATCCCCTAGGTCATGTACATATGCTATCCGCTCTGAATTCCACAACTCAACCTCACATTCATCCAGCTGTTGGGGCATCCTTGATAAAAGATCCTCTATTACATTGTCCCTTCCAGGAACAGATTCTATGGTGTATATGTAATCCTGCAATTTAATTGATAACCTTGCCACCTTTGCTGATGTATTTATTGTGCCCTCAATTGTAAGAATTTTCACCAATGGGTTGTGATCGCACCTAAGTGTGAAATTTCTTCCCCACACAAATGCTTTAAAATATTCAGTTGCCCAAGCACAAGCTAAAATTTATTTTTCGATTATGGAATACTTCTCCTCCGCAGGCGAAAGTGACCTGGAGGTATAAGCAATCACATTTTCCTTTCCATCAGTCTCCACCTGGGACAGGACTGCACCTAATCCCTTACTACTAGCATCAGTAGTAATCACACAGTGTGCTTCTGAATCAAAGCTTTTCAATGAGACTACATTCTTAATGCAATCTTTCACACTGGAGAACTCCAAAGCACACTCGGGAGACCATTCAAACTTGCATTTGTGCTTCAGCAATTGTCTAATATTGTAGACTCTTGCAGCAAAATTTGGAACATATTTTAGCAGAATTCTGCTAATACTATGAATGATCTAACATTATCTTTGTAATTTGGGGCAGGTGCATTCTGAATGGCACTGATTTAACTTTGTTTAGGCTTGATTCCATCTCCATTGATCACATGACCTAGATAGGTAACACTATTTTCAGCAAAAGTACACTTTGCATACTCTAAGGTCAAAACCTACGACCTCAAAATACTCAAAACCTCCGCCAGAATTCTATCATGCTCAAGTCTGCTCTTCCCATACACAAGTCTTGGAAAAACTATGCACCTTTAATTTTCCCAAATACCTGGTGCATCAATCGCTGAAATACTGCTGCCGCTGATGCTAACCCGAACGGCATTCTTATATACTGTTAACAAACTTGCGGTGTAATGAATGCAGTGTATTGCTTACTATTGCTAGATAAAGGTATCTGGGGATATGCAGCCTATAAGTTGATTGTGGAAAACCACTTGGCTCCCTTAAGCAACGACATCATTTCATTGATCTTGGGTAATGGAAATTTATCAACAATAATGTTGTTATTTACATGGCGTAAGTCTATGCATAATCTCAACCTTCCTTTACTCTTAAGCGCTACCACCAAAGATGAAACCCAAGCCGAGGCTTCAATAGGTTTTTTTATCCCTGCATTCACCAATTTATCCAACTCTTTAGTCACTTCTTTTCTCAATGCGATAGGTATGTTTCTGACTTCATGTATTTTTGATACAGCTACTTCTTTGAGCCTGATCTTATGTTTAAAACTCTCTAATTTTCCAATCTTTTTTTCAAACACCAATGGAAATTTTTTAAGCATTCTCTGACCAACTCTTGTACTATCATCCATGACTAGAACTTGTTCTTTTCCATTAGAGTCCAACACAATATGTAATTCCTTCTGGTCTCTCCACCCCAATACTGATGGCACTTTCTTGGTGACATACAGTTTCACATATGCTGTACGGTTCTTAAATTTAAACTTGAACCAACAGCACCCAAGCATATTAGTTTTTTCCCCACTATATCCTTCAGGTTCAATGTCTGGAGTAAAATGTTTTGTGTCCACCTTTTCAACAAAACACTTATTCCATACATCTTCATTGATTATAGTGTAAGGTGAACCAGAGTCTGCATACATTTTAATTCCAACATCACCTATTTTCATTCAACACTTTGGTTTGTTCTGCACTACCAAATACCCATCCAGTATATTTAGAATGAATTTAGTTCTGAATTCTGAGCTACACCCAGAACTACCTTCATCACTACTTGAAACATTACCTTCTGATTCATCATACTCTTGTACACATTTCACTGACTTATTTCTTCTCTGGCAAACTTTTGCATAATGTCCCATCACACCATATGTGAGACATTTCACTTTTTTAGCAGTTCACGATTTTACAAATGCTAAATGTTCTGCGCTCCAGGACCTGTAACACTTTTGTGGCTCTTTATATGTTTTCCCACGTTTGAAAACACTACCTCAATTTTCTTTGCTTCGTGTTTGCTTTAACCCTTGCCACAACTTCGGTTGTTTGATCTTTTTTTTCAGCTCACAGTGCATTTGCACACCTACTGGAAGTTTCAGCTTTAAATATGATTGCCAATATATCTTCCAGACACACATCACCATTCATCCACAGCCTGTCTTGAATTGCAGTATTAGATGCATGCATAACCACTTGATCGCGGATCAAATCCTCAGTTAGTGCCCCAAAAGCACAATCTATGGCTAACTGCCTTAATTCACTCACATAGGGGCATATTATCAAGAACGGCGATAAAAATTATCGCCGCTTTGGCGGCAGAAAACTGCCGCTAAAGCGGCGATAATGGGCTTGATAATATGCCTCTGAGAATTCCAATAGAAGTCCATGTTCTGGTGTCAACATGGGCTTCTATTGGAGTTCTCAAGGGCATATTATCAAGCCCATTATCGCCGCTTTAGCGGCAGTTTTCTGCCGCTAAAGCGGCGATAATTTTATCGCCGTTCTTGATAATATGCCCCATAGTTGTCAGTGGATTCAGACTTCAACTATTTTCTCTGGAAAAACACTTTGGTTTGTTCTGCACTACCAAATACCTATCCAGTATATTTAGAATGAATTCAGTTCTAAATTCTGAACTACACCCAGAACTACCTTCATCACTAATTGAAACATTACCTTCTGATTCATCATACTCTTGTACACATTTCACTGACTTATTTCTTCTCCGGCAAACTTTCGCATAATGTCCCATCACACCACATGTGCTACATTTCACTTTTTTAGCAGGTCACGATTTTGCAAATGCTAAATGTTCTGCGCTCCAGCACCTGCAACACTTTTGTGGCTCTTTGTATGTTTTCCCACGTTTGAAAACACTACCTCAATTTTCTTGCTTCGTGTTTGCTTTAACCCTTGCCACAACTTCGATTGTTTGATCTTTTTTTTCAGCTCACAGTGCATTTGCACACCTACTGGAAGTTTCAGCTTTACGTATGATTGCCAATATATCTTCCAGACATGCATCACCATTCTTACACAGCCTTTCTTGAATTGCAGGATTAGCTGCGTGCATAACCACTTGATTGCGGATCAAGTCCTCAGTTAGTGCCCCAAAAGCACAATCTATGGCTAACTTCCTTAATTCACTCACATAGTTGTCAATGGATTTAGACTTCAACTGTTTTCTCTGGAAAAACGTGAACCTTGTTATCCCTATGCAGACCTTTGAGGAAAAATGCTTATCTAAAATGCGTAATGCAGCTAAAAAAACATTTTCAACCCCCTCCCCGGGGACACTTTTATTCATTTGATTATAACTTCTAAGTCCCTGTGGTCCTAAGGAATGCAGAAAAATCCGCTCTTTCGGTGCTGGAGACATTTTGCCATCTGAATCCACTGTTTCCATATAATTAATGAAATATTCTTTCCATTCGCTCCATCTCAATCCAGGCTCAGAACCTGCTGCCCAAAATGCCTGTGGTGGACTTAGCAAAAATGTCTGCTGACTCATTGTATAAGTATACTGTAAATAATTCAGTAAAATGTGGAATTATTCAGTGTAAAGTAAAATTCAGACACTGTCCAATCTTCACCACACTAATTACTATATTCGCTCATTCCATGCAAGGAAACAGTGGTATTTTTTTTCTCCATTCAGAAAGTAGTAATCTTTTTTTTCCCGTTTTCTGCCAATCTAAAAATGGGCGCCGGTATCAGACATGATGACATTTTTTTTCCCCAATTCAATATGGGCGCTTCACGTTGGACGTGGGTACACTCCAAACCACGTTCTCATGCTTCTATACAATGCTGGCACAGGCGCGCATCAACTAGAAGCTCCTTAAAGGTTCCGTGTGCATTCTGACGGATAATCCTCTCTCGAGCCACCGACCTTCACTCTGCTCTTGCGCATCTACTGCCACCCCTACGCGCAGCCGCGAGAATCCTCAATGGATGACCCTCTCCCGAACTGCAAGTCTTTGCTGCTCGGCACTACACTAGACACCCAATGAAGCGCTCTGGACACATACAGTAAGACTCACTGGGGCATATTCTCAAGGACTTATCGCCGAGTTAGCGGCACTTTATCGCAGCCAAAGTGGCGATAGATTTATCACCCTATTCACAAGCTGGTGCAAACAGCCGATATTGCCAGTTTTCCTGCAATAGCAGCTGCAAAAAACATCGCCACGGATGACACCGGCAACTAACGCTAATGAGATGCAGAGTAGGCGTTCCTGTGCAAAGTGCAGCGAAAACAACACTTCGCAAAATTCCCTACGACCAGCCAGATTGGCGATAAGATCCCAAAACAGGCGATAAGGCGCGTTAGCAGCAGGGATTTAACACCTGCTCTTACCTGGTGTTAAGTCGGACGACAACCTGCACCACAAAAGGGAGCCCAGAACAGAGCCACACCTGAAGAACAACAGATACCATGGAGCTACTGATCATGCAGTTCGGAGCCCCAAGAGGGCCACAACACCCACCGCCACCCCCCCCAGGTACCCCCCCAGGGCCCTACCCCGGGCAAAGATATTTTACATCCACCTTACAAAATCATGAACAAAACAATTCGCCCGATGTCGCACAAGTACAACAATTAACACTCATGTGTGGTCAGAAAAAGGAGAATCATTCATTCATCTTTGAATTTCCCCAAAAATTATTTTATTCAAATTTAACTCAAAACAACTAATCGGAAGAGTCATGGCGCGTCTTCACTGGACAATCTGTAAGACACAGCCTGCAACACAAAATTCAAGATAAGAAGGTGTGTCATGCGCTCATCAAAGGACAGAGAGAGAGAGAGAGAAAGAGAGAGAGAAAGAAAGGGAGAGAGAGAGGGAGAGAGAGAAAGAGAGAGAAAGGGGGAGAGAGGGAGAAGGAGAGAGAGAGAGAAACAGAGGAAGAGAGAGAGAGACAGTGAAAGGAAGAGAGGGAGAAGGAGAGATAGAGTAACAGAGGAAGAGAGAGAGACTGTGAAAGGAAGAGAGGGAGAGGGAGAGAGAGTGCCGGCACTGCAGACACAGGCCTCACTGCTCACCTGCTGCCACCGGTGTGTCTCCAACCACGTGCCGGTATACACTGCAGTCCACCAGGTCCCTAATCTGAAACAGAGTCCAGATTTATGAATGGCAGAGTCCATATCATTGCACATGCCATCATCGCTTGGCCGCCCCTGCGCACACAGGCTGCTGCACCCCAGCCCCTCCCGCCGCCCAGCGGTGTATGCCCGCCCCTGCGCACTTAGGCCTCACTACTCACCTTCTGCCACCAGCGTGTCTCCAAGAGGGCCCACCACGTGCCGGTGCAAGCTCCAAGCCCGGGGCCCGTGACCTTGGCAGCCTCCACATCATGCAGCCCCGCGGGCCACCAGGTCACACACGTGATTCTGGGTCTTCATTTCGCAATGGCAGAGATCATATCAGTGCACACGGCAACATTGCAGGCTGCACACCCGCTCAGCCCTATAGGTGCCACTAACCCTGTGAACTGCGAGGCAACGCCACATGGCGGTAGGCCTGCGCTGCCCGCTGGCTCAGGCCTACACTGCGGTCCACCAGGGCTCACACAAACCCTTACCAGTCCGGACCGCCAGGACGGCGCATCATCGCAGGCTGCACACCCGCTCAGCACCTAAGGTGCCCCAACCTCAGTGCACCGAAATTCACCGTCCCGTGGCGGTAGGCCTGTGCCAGCCGCAGTGTATCCGGTGCCACCAACTCTGTGCAACGCAAGTCATGGACCCTTTCTGATTGAGTCTCGTGATATGCGAGGCGTACGCAGCCATGTCACCTCCTGCAGTGGGGAAGAACTGGGATACGCAGCGTCGCCGTATCCCCCCTTTATACGTACGCAGAGTGGGCTGGGTCAGCGTATACCAGGCCAGCGTAGGGGTGTCAATAATTATCCCTGGGCTCTGGGCGTGGTTCATTTCTGGGCTGGACAGGAAACCAACTGATGCGTGTGTCTCTGTTGCAGTGTCTGCACCACACGGCCCGCAATCAACAATGTTGCAATGTTGCATGCACCCGGAGGGCGGCCGCGCCGAAGGGATTGTACAAGGAGCGCAAGGCCGCTCGGGCTCTTGGCTCATGCATGCCAACTGTTGTGTGTGTATCGCTATTGGTGCACCATAAGCCTAAGGCCTAGCCTCAATTGCAGCGCGAAAGCCACATCACATTTCCAGAATGCAAGCAATAGTCAGACTAACATTAGGGATGAAAGCTCCTTTGTCTGAATACATAAGGCGGAAGGACATCTGCACCTCCGACCTTGGCCTTGCATGTGGCAGGCACCCCCTGAGAGAGATACCATGGCAGATGATGACAACTCCCACACTACGCACAGCGCTAATGATAGACCAACATAGCCACACCCCACACACAGAAGTCCTTGCTCGAGGTACTCTTGCATGGAATGCCCTTGACACTTACGTACACAACAACCCACATGTCCAAACGTTGCACACACATACGACTCATTGCTCCGAGCTGTGGCATATCATCCACATAACTGCTGCAGGTCAGAAGAGTGCCGGTTCTACGAGAGCCACCAACGCAATGGCAGAACATCCCGGGCACATGCACAACCCCTGTCACGTGGAACTGTACCGTGCACGTATGCTGCATTTGTTGGGGGCACTGCCACTGGCAGTGTTGCGCATCAGTTACCGTCTGAGCTTCCATCTTGCGTACGTCACCTGTGTCCAGCCCTGGTTCCACTGTCGATCATGCATATTCGAGTGGCCCATGGATGTCTGCCTATCCAACACAACGGTAGCTGAAATGGATTATGACTTGTGGTTGCGCCCCCTGTTGGCCCACGACCAGGAGTGTAACCGTGATACCGGTCATGGGATGCCTTGATATTTGGTGTATGTGCTGGCAGTTGGGCATGGGAGATTGCACAAGTCCTCGTGTGCAGTGACCACATCGAAGCGCTCCCCTATTGGGCTGTGTTGCGTATTGGTGAAACGGCGTGGACGGAGCACATCTGTCCGGACCAGTTAATGGATTGGCTCGCCCTCGTGTTCATTGAAGTCGACAACTACGTACTCTTGGAACTGATTGCCCAGGAAGCTGCGCTCGCATTCATGGATGAGTAACTACGTTCCTGCAGCCACAACTGCTTGTAACCCAGAGCACAGGTCCCAACACCTTGTTGCATCTTGGAGAAATGGTCACATATCCCACCACAACAGTGGACATGGCTGCATTCGCCTGGACTCAGAATGCATGTGCGTGCACCTACGCGTGTTGACACACACCTGTGCTAGGTGAGGCAGTCCCATGGGCGGAGCTGCACAGCGTCGCTTGGCAAGGTTCCTAAATCTGACATACTGCTGGAGGGAGAGTACACACATGGCAATGTAGTACTACATGTGACCTTGTTGGACCCTTTCACCTGCTCACTGTCAGCAGAGCAGACAGTCTGCGCAGTCCGGTGGTACAGCACTATGCAGATCCCATGGGCTGTGAGTCGTGTCCCCTGACACCGGGCAATGAGCATACGCCAAACATCACATGACTCATCCAGCAAGGCAAGGTGGGCTGAGACCGTTGCCATCCGTAATGATTGCTGTTCATTTTTGCCTCCCCATTTCTTGCACCTCTACATCTTCCCATGCTGCCTGTAAGTGTCTGAAGCATTGGTCTGCATGTTGTGGCCCTTGTCTTGCCCGTACTGACACGCACATGCTAATAAAGTCTACGCCACTTCACTAGTGTTCAACTGTGATGAGTGTTGATTAGAATGACAAATCGTGTGCCTCAATGAGCATTGTCGGTACACAGGGAGGGACTGACTGACTCATTTCACTTAGGGGTGAGTCCCTATTGCCAGCTCCACCTCTGTGAGCCAGATATTGTGGTTGGGATAGTTGCTGGTAGACCTGTGCTCTTACGTGTCTTCAGCAATGTGAGTATGGTGTCCAACTTCTTGCCATGTGGATCAATGTGAACCATCAAAACAGGCTGTGTCCACACAGTTGAGTGTGAGTAGGTATGCGAAGAGATGTTCTGTTGTCACATGTGATGGGGGACACTACTTTAGGCCTGCTACCGAATGACATTTTTACACACAGCCCCATTTAATACATCGATGTGGGGCTACGTTGGGGGGTTGCGAGATTGTTGTTCATGAGCAATGAGGCCACAGCTAGTTCACACCTTCCCAGTCATCTAATTGGCCATGTGGGTCAGGGTCAAACATGCGCATTGATGTCATTTCCCAGGGTGTACCTACATTCATCCATACTTATATACTTGATTGGACATAGACATGACACATCTGTGTGATTTGGAATGTTTTATTCACATTCTGTGGAGTGTCGGAGCTGGAGCAGTACATGTCCATGCAAACCCCACATTACATGGTTGCCCAGTGGAGGGCCAACCTGAGTCCTTTGGGGAATGACAATTTAATCGGAAGAGGAAGAGTTCAGTCCGCAGCCTAATTGCTGTGTCATTGGTAACCAGAGCAGATATGGCAGTCAATGTTGGGGTCCAGGTGAATGTCGCAGAGTGTTTCGGGGGACAGTGGAAGGTGTTGTTCCCGGGCATGATGCAGAGGGCTGAACCAAGCAGGAACAGGCCGTATGGCGGGGATGAATGCTACAACCTCCTCTCTCACACAGAGTCATTGCCATCCACATCTTAGTCCTCTGATATGTCTTCTGTGTCAGGTGTGTGTGGTGGTGTTATGGCTGCATCACTGTGTGCCACTGACACATCAGGTGGCCGAGGTGGTATGGCTGCATCACTGTTTGCCACTGACACATCAGGTGGCGGAGGTGGTATGGCTGCATCACTGTGTGCCACTGACACATCAGGTGGCGGAGGTGGTATGGCTGCATCACTGTGTGCCACTGACACATCAGGGGCGGAGATGTGTGTGTCGAAGTTCCTGCAGCAGTCATCTGGGACAGGCTCTGTGGCAGAAATGGCAAGATGAGGTTCTGCAGGGCATGGAAGATCCCAGCTACATCTCGCTGGTGTACAGCCGTGGCAGCCATCCTTCCAGCCTGCATCCGCTCCATGTTCTCCATTGTCCTCCGCATCTGTGCCAACTCTGTGCTGTCATCGCTGGAGCCTGTCTGACTAGACACTTCTTGTATCCGAGTAATGGCTCCAGCGAGGTCAGCCAAGGATTGTTGTAGAGCATGGAACGGACTGTGGGTGTCCATTAGGGACTGTAAGTGGTCCCTGATGGGACTCATACACCCACGTATGGCATCAAGTTTGGTTGCCATGAGGTCGAAGCCCACCCGCACCTGTTCAGCCAGCCCCCTCTGGCAGTCTGACACACGGCGTTGGAATGCCATGTGTCTTTCCGTGAGGTGCTGGGAGCCTGCCGTGGTGGTGGGTGCTTCCTGCTGTGTGGGCTGTACAGGGGGTGGGATCACCTCGATGCAGCTGGGCTGCCCTGCTCCTGGTGGTGGGGTGCGGAGGCTGTCCATGAGCCGTTGGAGGGTGTCGGAGCTGATGGCCAGGAGGACCTCCTCATCATCACTGAAGAGATGTCTGGTCTGCTCTGCAGGAGGTGTTGATTGTCCCTCTGCAATTTAAAGGGGAGTTGCAGGTTAACAGTGTGTTCCATGTATGTTGACGCATTGTACATGTTTACATACAGACTGCATGACAATGTACATAGTGACTGTTTTGGATGAGCTGGCTATTTGATGGGAGACAGTGGACATTTCAACTACATGACGGATGTGAGGTTGTACTCGTACATGATCATCTCACAGTTTCCTGCTATGCCAGATGTGATTGGCCATTTTCTATGCACAAGCTGCACCAGTTGTGTCCTCTGTTCTGTAGTGAAAGTGTTGCACTTTGTACCACATTGTCGTCAATGTTGATGTGCTGTTATTGCTATGTGTGTGTGCTGCATTGTGGGAGAGTCGCCCCTGCAGCTCTGATTTAGCGGCCCCTTATCCCTTTGAGGCGGTGTGCCTTTGACTTGTGTGCTTTTAAGGTGCTGAGATGTTGGCGACTTGGGTCATTTGTGCTTTTGGACGGTTTTTGTACTCTTGTGCGTTGTTTGTCTGCAGATGTGTTGTTGACGTCAGGGGTTGTATGTGCACGTGGATGTGTCAGAGTGTGACCTGCTCCTTTGAGGATGTGATCCACACTGGGCCACCTCATTGTCGTGTCGTGCACCATGTCATGTATTTTGACTGCAGCCATGCTATTGGTCATGCAGTGTCACTTGCATTGTCAGTGTGGCTCACAGAGCCGCTGCTTTGCTGGATTCAGCACATATGCATGGGTAGGTTGTGAGATTGGTGATAGGGAGGGGGGCCCCTTTGTGCACATAGTGGACGGGGGCCTACTTGGTGTTTCTATGTGTGCTGCAGTGTGCCAAGGGTATCAGGGACATGTTCCACAATCATTGTGGGTGTGCAGTGTGCTACACATAATTGTGCATCTGTGCCATTGTGCCCATCTCCCCCATCCCCCAGTCCCTGGTCGTTACTCACCCTGTTGCTGTTGGGTCAGGTCATATCGAGCTGTGTCCGGACCCCCAACTCCTTGCACCATCTCCACACTGATGACTGTGGCCACCATTTCCTCCAGCTCATCCAGCTCCTCCTGTGGCGCAGGACTCCCACCTCCAGTCGCCGTTGCTGCCTTCCGGTTGGCAGCGAGTTTCTGCTTAGTTTGGCTATTCACATCATGCCAGCGCCTCTTGACCTCCTCCATTGACCTCCTCAACACTCCGACTGCATTCACGTTGTTCACGATCGACTGCCATATTTCCGTTTGTGTTGCCAATGACACAGTGGAGGTGACGAACAGTTGTTGGTAGTGTTCTATCACCTCCGTGACGATGATCCTGTTTTCCTGCGGACTGAACCCCATCTTCCTCTCCCTCTTCCTCTTCTCCTTGCCCTTCCCCGACCCCGAGGTTCCTTGCTGGTCGTCTGTGGGGCTTGTGGGGTTCGCGTTGACCTCTGCACTCGGTCCGGGTGCATCCATGGTGCTACGCAGTTTTTTTTTTTTTGTCTTTTTTATTTTTCTGCTTTTATAGTGCATTTTCCCGCATGACGCGTGGGAATTGCAGGCCTGTCGCTGATTTTTGTATCATGATTTGGCGTCGCGTTAATTTTAACGCGGTCATTTGGCGCGTTATTGTGAGACTATCGCATGGTGCCGCCGTGTTGAGAATACAACATTAACACAGTGTTATTTTACTGCGATGTGCAGAGTTGCGTTAAGCTAATTTTGCGATAATTATCACACATTCTTGAGAATATCCCCCACTGTTTTGTAACAGACGAAAGGGAAATGTATAATTCCCAATCCAGTATACACGCAACACTTACGATTAGAATGCCGTAGTTTGTCTTCTCTGCTTGCTCCCTTCTGTCTCAATTGATCCCGAATCGTCGCCACTTTGTTAAGTCAAGGACACTGCATTGAAGTAGTTCATGTAGGTTTATTCTTCAGGGAGTAAGCAGTTACAACAGATACATCTGCTCATGGCAGCCGCCTTTCCTTCTCCCGTTCTCTACATTCTAATCCTCTAGTATTCTATTCCTCACATACATACTATTCTATAATACATCACTATTTTCTTTAATTCAATAATGACATAACACTCTGACTATTTGTTTACACATTTTTCACCCATAAAATGTAATAATAAACTCTATGTGAAATGAAAGCCACAGGCATGTAGTTTAACAAAACATTATTAAATATCTTTATGTAATTAATATTAATAAACATTGTATTGTGTGTATTATTGAAATATACATTTGATTAAAGTTATTAGTGAGTTTTGGAGAAAAATTATGATAGATCTGCTGATATATAGGGGTTTGGGCACTGAAGGGCATGGGAAAGGGGAGGGGCGTTTGGCTGCATGGCCTGGTGGGGGATTTGCTTTACATATGGTAATAAAATGTATGTTAAAAAAAAACATAGAAATTCACAGAAAAAAACAAAGGTTAGTTTGATGTTATAGTTAGGTATGATATTTATATCTTACGTTGCATTAATAAAACCTTAGAAATTCACAGAAGAAAACAAAGTTTAAAAGGACATTATAGTTAGGTGAAAATGCCATTTTGAATGTATAAAACAACTGAAATTCACCAGGTATAGTTATCTCAAGTAACTATAACTGATGCCTTAAGGTAACTATAACTCGTGCCCTCGCCATGCACAGCTAATTACCCCATATATTACATCAGTCATGACATCTTCAAAAATATAATTGATAAAGCATTGCAACATTTGCAATGAAATCATTGATGACAACACTGTGTTTGGTGGGGGCATGAGTTATATTTTGATGTAATTCCATTTAGCTATTTTTGCTGTAGAGCTGTTAAAAAAATCCCCATGGTAATTGCATGGGGAAATTGTGGTAAACCCCTTAGCCCCCTCCCCACTTGAAGGATCACCCCAAAACATTCAGAAAAGTATCTTAGGCCAAATCCGTGCAAGGAACGTCCGGCGTATTACGAGTTGAACTCGTGTACGGTCCTTCGCCTTTCCCATGGCGGCGCCTAGAAAACAGGCACCAGAATGGGAACGGCAAAAAAAGTTCCAGCACAGAATGGACGGTCCATTCCATGCAGGAACTTTGGGGGAATACAGTGTGCCCCCCCTGAATATATCCCCAAGGAGGCCCTCCAGGGCCCCCTTTGTTCCTGCATCGCAAAGCCTTTTCATGGCGGGGCTCCCGCCATGAATTGGCTGGTGGTGCATGAACTCGTAATAATATACGCCAGTCCCGCTCAGCATGTTACATTGTGGCGCAGCACCGCCAAGATTCAACAGTTCCCTGGCGTAGCCGGTGGTCCTCCGCCACAACGACTTTTAAAGTTGTAATGCGGCGGACGGACCACCGCGAGTCTGGTGGTCTTGCAACCACCAGGTTCGTAATCAGGCCCTATGTTTTTCTTCAATATCTTTCTTAACAAAACTGAGTTTCCCAAATCCTTTCTTCCACGAACTTTGACCAATGCGTCCTTACATTGATCCATTTGTGCAGTTTTGTCACCATTACATTTTAACAAGATGGCATCCTTTGCATCCTCTTTTGTTCTCTTGATCTCCGATGTCAGTCCATAGTGCATCTGTTCATCTCACAGTTTCTGTTGTTACAGCAGCTACTCCTTCAGGTACTAGCTTTGCTAAGTACTCTGATGGCTGATGGCATTTGAGGAATTAATACTTCTTGCAGGGGGCACTATGCTGCATGTTCCCTGCCTGCACAGATATGACTTTACATTTCAGTGAGTTCTGCTTGTGACTATCCTGGCTTGAAATAAATCATTTACAGTAAGTTAATTTATCAGAACCATTCTCATTTGTGTTTCCTTGACCTTGTAGCTCCTAATCTATGGTACCGTCTCCCCTCCAAAAGTTGTTCTTAAACTACCTTCAAGATTTTTAAATAATTATATTAAACACTTTCTTTACTTCCTCGCTTAATTATTATATATTCCTTCCCCTGACCAACGATCCTTCATCATCTCCTATCACTTTACTTTAAACTATTTTATCATTTTATCTCATAAAGTAACTTGAAAATACAATGCTACATAGGGTTTTGTACATTAAGGCTCTGATCAAAACAGGTCACCAAATTGTGCTGCCTACTTGGTAGAAATTGCACACCCAGATAAAACTGACTGCACACCATTTAATATTTACAAATGTGCTATTTCCACTCCAATCCTCATTGCACCTATAGGGGTACCACACTAATAAATCATTTTATCCACCATTAAAAGATGCACAAAAGACATCTGTGAGCTATTTGGATAAACAATGTATGCCAGTTTTGACCTGGTTTTATAATAATATATAATATGCCACTTAAGAGTTAAGGATTTCTGTAAGTGAACTGAATGAGAAGGCTTAGAAGGCGAGTGCACCATAATTTGAATGACATTTTTAATGTTTGAAAAAGTTTATTCGCATCTTTATGGCAACTACAAGATGTAATAAGAGTGGGTACATATTTTATGTAAATTGAATTTGTTAAAACTTGGAGATAAATTTGGCTTCATAGGTTGGATGTTTCAATACTCATTTCTGAGATATATTTCTTTTTTCAATTTTGTTATTTTCTAATAATGCTCAATTAAACACAAGGTAATGCTACATATCAAAATATCTGTGTTAGATAAGCACGATGCAGCATCCTGACAAACATTTAAGTGACATAATCATTTGCACATATTTAAATATAGAAATATTGCCTTGATGTCATGTTAATTATTTCAAAATATAGTTACAGTGCCAACCGATCAGATTTCATTATGTAAGCTTGAATGTGTAACCTGATATTTTTATTGCGCTCAATAGGTTTTTTAATGTAAAAGTAAGTTGGTATACTGTCTTGATTTGAGGAAGCATCGCAGATACAGCAAGTGGAATGTAGAATGGACAATGGGTGGCCTCAATTGAAGCTGCACTGGTATGTGCTGACAAAAAGTTGAGCAAGTATTAGGAGCAAAAAAGTGAAAGTGATGCACTAGAGTCTAGCATATTGGCTCACCTTTTAGAAATAATGCTAGATTTGGAAAAGATACAATCTTAAAGTGAAATTAAAATTTCAATGTTTACATTTTTTTGTTTGTGAATCAAATATATTCCACAATTTTTTAATCTGTTCAATGTTTACTTGCCCGTGGCCCCACCCCCCTCCAGTGACCCTTCCCACTCCAGCGTTTCCTGTCTCGAAGCTGTCCAGCCCCCACACCACTACTTAATGGTGGCCGCTGCGCTGTGAAAGTGCAGTCCACTGACCTTCTAGTGGACTTGCTCCCTTCACGGCGCAGCTCCGCCTGGTAGCTGCTGCTGCCCCCGTTGCTGCTGCTGACCCTCTGGTCAGGAGTTCGAGACCCTCCTCCACCCGTAGGCTCCTGCCTGCGCCTCATCCCTGGTGGTCTAGTGGTAAAGCATCACTGCTCTACTTATAGGCTGCCCCTCTGTCTCTCTTTTCTGCTTTTTCTGCTTAGTGCCTTTATTTCAGCTTTTTTCCCTGCTTTTGCATTTTTTCCCTTTTTTCGTTACACTTGCCCCTGCGATTCCCCGTGGCCACGCCCCCCTCCAGTGACCCTTCCTTCTCCCACATTTCCCACCTCCTAGCTGTCCAGCCCCCCTACCGCACTACTTAATGGCAAGCCCATCTGCGCCTGTCCGCACCTGGACTGTGCCCAATGCCAGGGACCCTAGTTCTGGACCTTACACCACTACAACGAAGGCATCCTCCGTTTCCTCAACTCAGGACGCCATGTTGCCTGCCACCTCGCGTTGCCAAAGGAGACCCAAGGACCCTTCTCCTGCCGGAACTGCAGCCACACCTTCACCCACTCCAACACGCCAGATCCTCTTGCCGTCCAGCCGACCAACCGCGCACACGACCGGCTTAACTGCATCCTACTCAATGTGCGATCCCTCCACAAACATGCCACTGAAATCTGGGACCTCCTCTATGCCGTCTCTCCCGACATTGCCTTCTTCACAGAAACCTGGACCAACCCCTGTTCTGGACCGGACATCGCCACCGCCATCCCCGACGGCTACAAAATCACCTGCAACAACGCACCGACTGACCAGGAGGAGGCAACGCCATCGTCCACAAGAACACCCTCCAACTGATCACTCACTCAAACGACCCAACGACAACCATGGAACAACTCCACTTTCAGATCCAGACCAAACCCAACACCACCCTCTGTGGCACCGTTGTCTACAGGCCCCTGGCCCCGCCTGGCCATCACCAATGCCATTGTAGACCTCATCGCACCCCAGGCTCTTGCATCCAACAATTACATCCTACTTGGAGACCTCAACTTCCACTTGGACAACCCCAGTGACCAGAACACCGCCTCCCTACTGGAGAACCTCACCAACATCAGACTCAAGCAGCTAGTCACCATACCGACCCATACAGCTGGACACATGCTCGGCCCATCTTCTTCACTGGGAACATCACCTACAGCCACACCACCGAACTCCTCTGGACCGACCACTACTGCAGGCATTTCCATTCGCCACACCCACCGTACACCACCTCCCTCATCATCCCCCTTTGTAGCGGAAACAAGCCACCAAAGAACTTCTTTTTGACTTCCTCAGCAGGACCACTCTGCCAACACCACCAAACACCAAAACCCAAGCACGCAACCTTCACCAATAGATGTCCATCTGCGCCAACACTCTGGCACCCCTCAAGAGGACACCAGGCAAGCAACACTCCAAGAAAGCCAGCTGGTTTACTCCCACCCTCCACGAGTCCAGACGCACCTGCAGACAACTCAAGAAGAGATGGAGGAACAACAAAACACCGGAAACCCAAGCAACCATCAAATCCTTTATCAACGCACACCACCTCCTCCTCAAAATCACAAAGGAAATGGCCATCCAAGACAGAATTAACTCCAACGCACACAACAGCAAAGAACTCTTTGTCATCGTCAATGAGTTCACCAGGCCTAACAGCTAGACCACAGACATCCCAGGCTCCCAAGACCTCTGCAACAAACTCAGCACCTTCTTCCACCACAAGATCAGGCAGATCTACGACAGCTTTGACACACAAGACTCTGCCACAATGCCTGCCACCACTGCACACAACCACGACGCACCCCAACAGATCGTGCTCATCTGGACTCCGCAGAAGACACACTCAAGACCATGAAGAGCATCCACTAATGAGCCCCATTGGATCCATGCCCATACCACATCTTCCATAGAGCTGCCGGCTCCTTCGCCCCAGAGCTTCGATGCACCATCAACTGCTCCATCGAAACCTCTGCCTTCCCCGACAACTGGAAACATGCCGAGATCAACCCCCTGCGGAAGAAGCTGCCAGCCGACACAACAGACCTCAAGAACTTCAGATCCATATCCCTCATCCCCTTCCCAGCCAAGGTCATCGGGAAGGCCATCAACGCTCAACTCTCCGAGTTCATCGAAGAGAACTGCATCCTGGACACCTCCCAATTCGGCTTCCGAAGTAACCACAGCACTGAGAATGCACTCCTCGCCGCCACTCACGACATCTGCTCCCTCCTTGACTGGGGCAAAACGGCAGCCCTCATCCTACTGAACCTCTCGGCCGCCTTCGACACCGTCTCCCATCGCACCCTAATCATGAGACTCCACAAAGCCGGCATCTGCGACAAGCCACTAGACTGGATCCACTCTTTCCTTAATGGCCAAACATAGCATGTTAGACTACCCCCGTTCCTCTCAGAAACTATAGCGATCAGCTATGGAGTGCCCCAGGGCTCCTCCCTGAGCCCCGCCCTCTTCAATGCCAACATGTTCCCCCTCGCGGCCATCATCAGAAACCACAGACTTAACATCGTCTCCTACGCTGACGACACCCAGCTGATCCTCTCCCTCACCAACGAACCCACAGCCGCCAGAATCAACTTACACAGCGAAATGAAGGCCGTTGCTACCTAGATGTAAGACAGCTGCCTCAAGCTAAACTTTGACAATACCAAAGTACTCATCTTGGTACCTGCCCCCTCAGCCTGGGCAGACTCCGGGTGGCCTGCCCTACTAGTAACCCCTCCCACCACTACGGCCCACGCATGCAACCACTGCATCATACTGGACTCCTCGCTCACTGAACTGCCAAATTAACACAGTATCCTCATCCTGCTTCCACAAGCCCCACCTGCCTGCTTTGAAAGACATTCAGATGAATCCCCCACTGAATCCAGAAAGACGGTCACCCACGCACTCATCACCAGCACACTTGACTACGGTAACGCACTCTACGCCGGCGTCACCCAGAAACTACAGAAGGTCCAAAACGCTGCAGCCCGTCTGGTCCTTAACATCCCCCGTCACAGCCACATAACACAACACCGCCGACAACTCCACTGGCTCCCAATCAACAAGAGAATCACCTTCAAGCTCCTCACACATGCCTACAAAGCTCTCCATGATGCAGGACCAGAATATCTGAACCACCACCCGCATTCCACATACCCGCCAGACAACTCCACTCCAACCAACTTGCTCTGGCTTCCGTCCCACAGATCCACAAGACCAGAACCGGAGAAAGATCCTTCTCCTACCTCACCGCCAAGACCTGGTACACCTTGCCCCTCCACCTCAGTCAATCCCGGTCGCTGGCCCAATTCAGGAAGGACCTCAAAACCTGACTCTTTGCATGAACTTCCACGCCCAGACGGATCAGCAGCCACCCCCTCAGCAGCATGAGTTGATACCCTCACGGGTGAGTGGGTGCGCTATATAAACTCCTGATTGATTGATTGATTGATTGATTGATTGATTGATTGTATGTTGTGTATTCCTTAGAGGGTAAAATATAGAAATTGCTTAGGCCGGAGTCCCTGGTTTCCAGCAGTGATGCAATGGGGGTACACAGAGGTCAAAAGGTTAAGAACCGCTGGCTTAGAAGATATATTGCTTAGCAGACTAATAGATGGTAGATGAGACCTATTTGACATGCGAAGAGTGTGTTGGTGTCACGGACATGTAAGAGTGCTATTTATAGACTCATGCCACATGTTTAACAGTCAATGTGAGCTGCAACTTGATTCAGTGCAGTACAGTGTGAATAATAATGGTCTTTCACACCATCCATCATATCATGGGACTGATGAACTATCTAGAATTTCAGTGCATAATGTCTTCTCCAAGCGGCTAGTCCTGATATGGTTACCTAGTTGAGCACTGTATTACGTGCAAAGAGGGCAAAGTGTAGAACAAGCTGAAAGGCTAATCTGTTTGACATAAAATAACATACACAATCCTAGGTCCTCTTTGGCTGCCATCAATCATATGCAGCAGGGTCGCCTGCACCACAGCAAATTATGAGACCACCTCTGCTTATCCCTATGGCATAAAGGTTGAATCGGGAAAATAAAAATGAATCATAATAACTAATAACTAATCAGAATAGCATTCCACTGCATAACGTTTTGCTCACAGTTCCATTGCAAATAGAGGCGGCCATATGCAAATCAGTCTTTACTTCTACAATGTGCTGCTACCAGGTCAGTCCAAAGTAAAATAAGCTAGAGTTGGAAAGGGCAACCTGGCTGTGTGCAACGAGGTACATTCATCCAACTTACTTACTTTTCATGAAACTGGTGTGGAGTATGCAGGGTACTAGACACAATAGTGAAGGAGGAACAGAAGGACTGAGTATTCCTCCGTGCTTTCACATTTTAAAAGAACATGAATCATGGCCATGTGTTCCTTTAAAGACAAGGGGTCAAATATGCTCAATGGGATGCATTTTTTACTGTTCATTGGGGAACAAGCTATGCAGCCTGGCTACTGCCTCCAATAGCAGCAGCCAATCCTTGCACAGCAGTATCTTATCTTTATGGGCGACTTCCATTATGCACTATACTAAATCCTAGTGTTAACTATTCAATGGCTGGCACTGATCAAAAACCATTGATGCATCTTGCTAGTTGTAAGGATCTGAGCAAGGCTATTGACCGTACCTTTCCAAATTACTAGGAGCTACAAGTGGAATTGTGTTTCACAGTGTACAAGTGAAATTTTGTCTCACAGTGTACCTGATAAAGACCAAAGCCTTTGTTTTGTCAGGATATTATGTTTTGCATTCATACGTTCTGCACTGTTGTGCATCACTGGTAGGAGGAACACAAAAAGCGTTATTAACCATCTGGGTTTAAGACTAAGGGGCATATTATCAAGGGCTATATCGCCGCTTTAGCGGCACTTTTTGCCGCTAAAGCGGCGATATTTTTATCGCCCTATTAGCAAGCTGTCGCTAACAGGCGTTAGCGACAGCTTTCAAGCGATAGCGGCCGGTTTTCACATCGCCTTGCATGTCAGCGATAATTATCGCTAATGACATGCAAGGTAGGCGTTCCCTACTAGAAAGCGACTGGAAACAGTCGCTAACACAACTACCCCCTATTAGCAAGGCAGGCGAAGCGATAAAATAAATCGCGCTAAGCGCGTTTATCGCTAGATTTTTACACCTGCTACTGAGGGTGACTTACCTGTTTGTAGCATGGGGGGTGGATTGTCAGGCTAAATCCACCATTGCGTTAATGCGAGAATATCGCTGGTTTTCCAGCGATATTCTCGCATTTTACCGCTATTGCTGGAAATATTATCGCTATGGAGATAAACCTTACTAATAGGGTGTTATCTCAGCGATAATTTCCAGCGATAGGCGGCGTTAACAAAAACGCGCTAAGCGCGGTTAGCGATAAATATCGCTAATCCTTGCTAATATGCCCCTAAGCTCTGTGCTGAAGCCATTGTATAATGGCCTTACTGAAATAAATTTGTCTTCAAAACGTGAGGTAAATAGTGGACAGTCTCAATCAATCTCCATATGTGACATATTCTCTGAATAACATTATAGGCGTCTAAGCTATAGATATTATCATAATAAATTCTACATGCTCCCATGCTTGTTGATCAATTCCCAAAATGCGACTGAGGCATTAGCAGGACCTCAGAAAATACCTAATAAGCCTGAAAACCTTCCTCCTCCACCAAGCATAAAGCATCAGCCTATGTAATATTTTCCTTCTGATCACATCAGTCTTGTACTCCCTCCTGATCCTCAACTGCAAATTACTCTGAAGCTACTTTCATTCAATGACTGGGTGATCAACATGGGCAGTAAACCTCTGATTCATAAGTCACCCTGTACCACTTTTATGGAGGAAAGGACTGGCAACAAGACAAAGTCAGAATAAGCTGGAATATCTGAATTTTGCTTTCTAAAAGCAAGTCTCTTAAGCCCAAATTACGAGTCTGCCGGTATTTGTAGTGGGGCAGCGGTGGGGGTCCAGCCAACATCGCACCGGCGGTCCAGCAACTCCATTACGAGTTGGGCAGTTGGACTGCCCTGGGACCGCCTATGCCACCAGAGAATCTCCGTTCTCTGGTGGTGGCATGGTGGTTTTGAGGCCACAATATGCTTGGCAGGACCGCCGTGGTCCTGCCAAGCATATTGTGGCCTCAAGACCGCAGCATTATGTCCATCATCTGTTCTTTTTGCTTTGTCACCCTAAGTAGGAAGGGTGTGCCCAGACATGTGTCCGGTGCTCACTATGCCACCAGATTCAAGCTAGTCTGGCTGATGAGGTGTGACACCCCAAAACCAATTCCAGGATGCTTGGAGGACCTGGCCTGGCAGTTCGGGCTGGACTGTTCCCAAGGTGAGCAGGGTCAAGACTGATTAGCATATTGCTGGGTCCAAACTGGAATGGCGTGGCAAGCAAAAAAATGATGAATTTAACCCAGATCTGTGACTGGGGGTGAATGTTAGATTTGTTCAGCATTCCGTCCATCATCTGTTCTTTTTGCATTTGCCACCCTAAGTGGGAAGGGTACGCCCAGAGATGGGTCCTGTGTTTGCTATGCCACTGGATTCAAGCTAGCCTGGTTGATGAGGAGTGATACCCTGAAACTGGTCCCAGGATGTTTGTTTTCTGGTCCAGGGAAGACCTGGTCTGGCAGCTCGGGCTGGACTGTTCCCATGGGGAGCAGGGTCAAGACTGATTTGCATATGGCTGGGTCCAAACCGGAATGGCTTGGCAAGCAAACAAACAATGGATTTAACCCAGATCTGGAACTGGGGGTGAGTGTTTGAAAAGTTTCAGCACTCCATCCATCATATTGTGTTTGCAATTTAGATGTTAACTAGTCCATGGACGAAAGACCATCCAAGTGCTGCGCTCTCACCAGGATTCCCCTCTCGCGTTGACGGCACCATAAGGAAAAGCAGCTGTGGGAAGGGAGTCCAGCCAGGATTACCGCCGGCCTAATCATGATGTGCTTTTCAGTTGTGACAACTGTGGCGGGGATACCTCCATACCTGAGTTGTCAGATTCAAAGGAAATGAGGTAAAGAAATTCCTGTTTTGCTGTTTCCCACTTTCATTTCCATCTTGAACCCCATTGTCCAGGTCCGCCCTTTGCTGCTACAACATGACCAAGACGCTAATCAACTCCTCTGCCGCCGGGATAAAAGGTACGTTTTTTTACACGTCTTACTATGAATTGTGTGTTAACACTTCCTTTACCCTTGGGTATTTTTACATTGCCCTTACTTGCAATTATATTCTCATGGGTAATGCATTAGTGTTAATTTTACAACTTCTCTTTGTAAAATGAACACACCTGTATTGCAATTTTTTTTTATTGTTGTGGTGTTTGTGGTGCATGTGGGTGTACTTTCAATAGTGTCTGTATATTTTATGTGTGCTACGCTATAGGTACACAAAGGGGCATGACACATTGCCTACATATATTTTTAAACCAAACACAACCTACATGTGTAGTGACATGTTATACAAGTGGTACTTACCAGTCTCCACTCCACCATGGACTCACTCCATCAGGAAGCCACCACTAGTACAATGCCAGCACAATGGGGAAATCTAAATTGGTGCAAACCGGCTGGCTTGATGGTAACGTTGTAATGTTAGCCAGCAATGGAGTCCACGGCTTATGCGATGGTAAACAGTCTGTTGATGCGGATGGGGGCTCAGCCAGCACATTTTCTAAATACAGCGGGCGACTTTGCGTCACCACGACGGATTACTTGTAACCCCTGCCACAGAGGGACGACGTGAGTCTGGCCAAGATCTAAATCAGGCCCTTAGATTTTCTCTCAGTTTAACTGATCCTTATATCACACAATACAAGACCACAAAAGCCAACTAATCTAAAGGTGATATTTTGGTTATACTGAATTTTGAATACTGATTTGTGAAGCAGCATCGTGGCATTGTCCTTTGGTTATTGGAATGCTTTTACACTAGGGTGCATGCTCATTTGGAAACACCTATAAGCTTTTTTAATATGAGTGGGTTAGTTGGCATAGCACTTTATAGCTTGTTGGGCAACAGTTTGAGCAACACTTTAATTTGAGTAGATGAAGTTCAAATTGATCAATGGTTTCTGCATGAATATTTGGTGAATTTGTCATAAGTGTTTCTCACCTTTGACCATTTTCTTCACATGGCATGTGATTTTCAACCAAAACAACTGTTTGTACAAAAGTTTTATTATGCAAAATTAATCAGGTATGGGGCCTGTTAGTCTCTTTTATGTTTTACTTGAATAGTGGATAACCTGTAAAAACCACAGTCCTGATGATGACCTCATCTGTTTTTAGACCATTCAGCTTAAAGCGTCAACAGAGAGTGAACGGACTGACCCTTTCAAAAGAATCTGGACTTGTTGACTAAATTAAGAGCATTCTGTCTTTTGCATATTTGAGAATTATTTGCAGCATTTAAACGACCTTTATGTTTAGGCACGTATGTCATTATTCACTGCACTTTATACACAATTTGCCGCATTATTTTTTTTACAATATGATATTAATATAAAATTTTAAAAATCCCATACAGAACATTATTTCATGATTTTTGTAGCTAGTTAGCATGATTTTTTTCAGATCACTGACACAATCTCAAGCTTTTCTTGGAGATAGGAAAATCCGCCTCTGCTCAACTCATAACGGATAGCCTGGGAGTGGAAGAGGCGAGTCCCGGGCTGGTATCATCTTCCCCGGCTAATGCATCAGCAGGAAGCCCCTATGCTGAGACGGTCTTGACACTGGCAGAGGATGATTTACCTAGTCCCCCTACCAAGAGGAAGAAAACAGGCGGCAAAAGAGCCCCCCAGAACGTCCCGACCAAAAAGCCTTCAACGCTAGCCGCTTTTGAACCAGAACATTTTATTGTCTTACTTTTACCAAGACTGGAGTCCATATTTGTTAGACTTTTAGCACCGATACTGAAAAAACTGGAGGGTCTAGATGCAAAGCTTGTTGCTACTCTCTCGGTAATACCCTGTCACCCCATTGCTAATGAGCCTGTGGAGGGTAGGTTCATTGGCCCTACTAGCCCCACTACCTCCCAAGTGTCTGATAGCGGGACACCAGACATAGTGGGTTCATTAGCAGTGATTGGTTGTTCAACCCAGGAGTCCCTTGAACCTCAAATCATTCAAAATATTGGGCACTTGGGACAAAGGATAACTGAAGAGGCAAGGACCCCCAGCGCGACCTGCAATCCCCCTTATGTGGCGCAGGCGGTGCAGGCTGCCCAGGCGGGTCCACCTCGAGGGGCATCACTATCAAGGGGGCGTTTACCTGACATACCTGCCTCAATTAATCCTATAAAGCCTCAAGTTGGCAGCCAGGAGACCATAGATTTGCCCCTGGAATCAGCACGTTTGGCTATAGTGCTAGTGGGGAATCCTCCGATTACACAGGGGAGTAAGGAGACTACAATGGGCCTGATACATAAGGTCACCCACTGTTCTAACGCCAATATTGTGAATGGCCATCGGCTATCCCCGGGCATCATAATGGCTAGAAGAGTGGACTGGGTGGGACCCAGGCTGGGGAAAACACTGAGGGGGACTGTGTGATACTTAACTTGAGACATCCTGCCCAAGTCAATGTGTTGATAAATTGGGAGCTTAGGTGTAGCTCTAAAACAATGATTAGGATCGTCCCCCTTCAGTATTTTTACCTCCCTGCCAATCTTTCTTCCTTGAATAGTCCCCGACTTCAGGCACCTAGGATGTACAAGCCAACCCACATTAGCAATCCCAGGTCAGTCCTACCTTTAGCCAATAGATTTGAACCCTTGCGAGGCTTACAAGGGCTTGATGGTGTAGACTGACAACTATCATCCGAAGGCCTAGCCGCAGGGTATAAGATCTCAGGACCCAGCTGTTGTTACTATTTCCTCACCCAGGAAACTAGACTCTGCTCCACCATCTACTCCAGTCACTTGTTCAACATCCACTAGTGCCCTTCCATCTAGACCAGCTCCCTTTGGAGTTCATAATGCCCCTGCATCGTGGATGCCAGCGTCTGCTCCACCTCTTAGCACAGCACCTTCTAGGGTGGGCCCCGATTGTCTGAGGATACTCTCGTGGAATATCGCAGGTCTAGGGATTAAAAGAGAAGATGTCCTTTGGCGGAGGACCCTTGTGGGCGGTCATCTGGTTGCCCTACAAGAAACTTGGTATACCAGCGAGAGCTTTTACATGGAAGGGGTTTACTTCGTTTGTCAAGCATGCATTTCCCTCGACATCGGGACGTGCCAGGGGGGCCTGCTTTTATTGGTTTCTCTTGATCTAGGATGCAAGATGAGACAATTAGAGTGTCAGTCTCCCCACATGTTAGTAGTAGAGTTGTCTTTTAAGAATCACTACCCGTTATTAGTAGTAAAACGTTACTATTATTTTACCAGATCCTCAGCAATAGAACACTTAGCTGCCCTGGAGGGTTTTCTTGATATCTACAGAATGAGTAAACACTCCTATTTTGAGACCATAATCCTAGGTGACTTTAACACCCCCCTATGCAATCTCAACTGTATCTCTACTAAGGCTTATTGGTATTTCCTACAACTATCTACACATTTTGAACATACAGAATGAAGCACACTCCTAGAAGGGTTTCTCTCAGTAAACAATCTGTAGTGTTTAGAGCAAACGGGGGAGAACACTCTTATTCCCACCTTCACCTGGAGGGGATGCAATAGTATTATTGATTTTATAATGATCTCTGCATCCTTAATTCCTGCAGTCTACAAATGAAGTGTTCTCTGGAGCAATTACAGTGACCATAATCTCATCATGCTCGAACTACTGTACTTATGCGCCTTTATTGAGTAGAGTAGAGGCATACCAAATTCTGATATTAGCACTAAGGACCAATCACGCAGACTGAAGTGGGGGAAGGTAGTTCCGGAAAGGTTTTTAGATAATCTGTATGCGGAGTGTGCAGTTGAGGTATCAGCATCCACGGACACCAATGCGCTAGATAGAGCTGTTCTAGATGCCTTTGAAATAATAACTAATTGGATAGCTATTAATTTAACTGTCCCATGTAAGGGCAAGGGACCTAAGGCTAAGAGGTGGTTCGATGGCACCTGCTCTACTGCGTATAGGAAGTTAATGTTGGCTCTTAAACAAACCCCGAGGGACGTGAGTGAGATTAGGGCTTGTAGGAGGGTCTATAAGCATGCAGTCCAGGAGAAGAATAAATCCATCAGTGAAAAGGCCTGGGAGGACCTTGGCCAAGCGAGCACACTCTCAGACAGTAGTAAGTTCTGGGTGGTGGTTAATAGCCCGTTTTTCTCTGACACTGTAAATGCTAGACACACATGTTGTAAAAACTGCCCTCACCCACAAAAATTTGTGGCATGCTTCATCACAGGGCTGCTACAACACCTCCGCGCAAGCCAATGACAGAGGTGGAGCAATAGGGAGGGGGAGACAAGACAAACAGCAAGAGAAAATATACGGGATCAATGGAAAAGTGCAGAAAAATGTTAGAAATGGGATCTCTGGTTGGCTAAGGCTTGCGCCAAAGCCAGGCAGAGACCACCACTCTAGTCAGGGCAAGGGAGTTACACGCCAAAGATAACCCCTGCTCACCCCCTTGGTAGCTTGGCACGAGCAGTCAGGCTTATCCAGGAGGCAATGTGTAAAGCGTTTGCGCAACACACCCACAGCAACAACATACTAGGCACACCACAAAAGGAACTCCACACAAGGTTATATATAAAAATAGCCTTTGTATTATCATAAAACACATTAGAATAGTACTCACATAATATACATCGTGCCACCTGGCACGGGGTCATATTTACAAGGGAATTATTTACACCTGACAGGGCCAACTGGACCACTGTCAGAACCAGCACAAAGCGAACTTAGTATAGGTAGTACTTATAATAAATGTAGAACACATCATGAACGTACAACCAGTAATCACTGGTAACCACTGTACTTAGCATCAGCCTGTAACATAAACTACATTATGCACAGTATCACATCAGGCGCAAATTACATTCTGCGCCAACCTCATAAGCATAAATACGTTATGCAATCCTCTCATAAGTCTAAACACATTAGACCCTAACCTCCTAAGTATAACTCACATTAGGGGCATAAAGCGCAGTAGAGAATAACTCACAACCTAAACGCATTAGGTAATAATAAAATCACAAGCATAAAAACATTATGCAGAACCTCATAATCATAACAGTACATTAGAGGTATAATACGGGGTGCGTAAATCATACTACATGATTACATTCCCTAGCACCACATTTTCACATTAGGGCCTGGCGCCCTATAAATCTAACTGTCCCCTTGGCCAACTGGCCATATCAAGAGGGGCTCAAATGCCCTATGTCCAAGAGTCAGGGCGTGCTGCCAACGCAGCGCAAGTCAAGGGTGCGCAACTGCGCAAACCTAAACGTAGCAGCTGGCCACTAATTGCTGGGCAGCTGGGAAACTCACTGGCACTCACTGTGCCTCTGGTCCCTCTCAGGGACTCTCTCTCAATTGTGCCCAGTTCGTGGCACTTTGCATAAAGGAGGGGGCCCGGCACCTCTGTGCCCTCTGGGACCCTCCTAGTGGCATTAAATCACATGCCCCCATCGTTGGGGCGGCCCGCTCTCTTGCGGGACCGCCCAGGCACCGACAATGTGCCTCGATATGCCCCCGGGCCTCTGTGGCCCTCAGGGGCTCTAAACACCAAGATGCCCAAACGTTGCAGCTGCCCACTAGCAAGCGGGGCAGCTGTAAAGAAAAATAGGGGCCCGGCACTACAACTGTGCCCAGAAATGCCCCAAGTCCCCCAAGCACCGGCAACGTGCCTCGAAGGCACCAACACCCAGCAGGCGGCGGCCACTCACCGGACTGCACGGGGACTCCTCCGGTCTCCTGGCGCGGGGCTTCCCTCACTCACGGGAGCCCCGCCGATCAGCTGGCTTCGCCCAGTCCCTCTTCTGGGACCGGGACTTCAAGGTGGAGCCCACGAGGCTCCAGGGTGCCTTCCGCTTCTTCTCCCCCAGCGCGGAGGGTCAGGCACCGACAATGTGCCTCGCGCCCCCTCCGCACCAGCTCCACTCACCAGACTCCTCTTGCGGCAGCCTGCGGGGTCGCTGCTTGCTCCAGCCACACTCCTTCCTTCACCCGGCCCCCTCCTGGGACCGGGACTTCGAATGGAGCCCGCGAGGCTCCTTCACCTCCTTTCTCGGCGCGCTGCAATTGGTCAGCCGGCCGCTGTACCCCGCCCACAACCAGGCAAGGCTGCCTGGCTTCCTGGTCGCGGCACGGGCACGCGGCGGTGAAAGCGCGGGGTGGGCACCCGCTATCCAAAATAGCATGAGAGCGTGGTGGGCACCCGCTCTCCAACATGAAATCACCCATAAGCGGGGTGGGCACCCGCCAATTGGCTCAAAACGCGGGGTGGGCACCCGCAAACAATTCCCAACACGGGGTGGGCTCCCGCTTCCAGCAGCATCACGGGGAATCCCTCACGTCGGGATTCCCCCAAAGGACGGGCAGCACAGCGCTGCGTAGCCCACGCTCTTCCTCTCTTTGGGGAAATTTCCAAGAAAGCGCACACGAGGCGCTAGAATTACCAAAAGTCCTTTCAGGCATCAAGGGGCAATGCAGGGCCCAGGGAGGCAAGCCCTCATGGCAGCCCCCCCCTGGGCCCCAACAGCAGCACGCCCCGCAGGAACAGAAACCAAGAACTGAACATTTTTCTGGGGTCACAGCCCCTTCTTTTATCCACCAAATCCCCTTTGTGTCACAGCACAGGGCTGGGGAAAAACCAAACGCAACTGGTTTGGGGGAGCTTTGGAGCACTTTGTTTTGCTCAGCTCCTCTCTCCTTTCACAGGACAGGCTAGGGACATCAGACGCACCACAGGGGGTGGAGCCAGCATTGTGGAGGGAAGGCACAGCCCTATTCAGGTCCCAGGTGCAACTCCTCCCACCCATCTACATGGAGATCTCTCCATTCAGCCCTGCGCTGACTCACCCTGCCCCTCCTGGAGCCACACACACCTCCCAGCCCTGTCACTCACAAAGCCAGACATGCAATTCACATCAGGCAGGCAGACACAGAGCACACAGAAATGCCAACTTCTAGAAGTGGCATTTCTACACTAGTTATAATAAATCTGCGCACACCATTGCGCAGCATTTATTCTCACGAGTTCGCACATACTAAACTCGCCCCTGCACTCCTCTCACACCAGGAATTACCATGGACACACATATCCCCCATGCATTCCTATGGGAGGGCAGGACAATCTCACCACACGCACTCAGCGCACACGCACTTTACACTGGCCCACAGTGCTAAAGTGCCCAGAGACTTAAAACTACTGACATACAAGGCAAAAAGTTTAGGGGTGAACCGGCCAAAAAGGCCAAGTCCAACAGCGGTCATCTGGTTGCCCTACAAGAAACTTGGTATACCAGCGAGAGCTTTTACATGGAAGGGGTTTACTTCGTTTGTCAAGCATGCATTTCCCTCGACATCGGGACGTGCCAGGGGGGCCTGCTTTTATTGGTTTCTCTTGATCTAGGATGCAAGATGAGACAATTAGAGTGTCAGTCTCCCACATGTTAGTAGTAGAGCTGTCTTTTAGGAATCACTACCCGTTATTAGTAGTAAAGTTTTACTATTATTTTACCAGATCCTCAGCAATAGAACACTTAGGTGCCCTGGAGGGTTTTCTTGATATCTACAGAATGAGTAAACACTCCTATTTTGAGACCGTAATCCTAGGTGACTTTAACACCCCCCTATGCAATCTCAACTGTATCTCTACTAAGGCTTATTGGTATTTCCTACAACTAACTACACATTTTGAACATACAGAATGAAGCACACTCCTAGAAGGGTTTCTCTCAGTAAACAATCTGTATTGTTTAGAGCAAACGGGGGAGAACACTCTTATTCCCACCTTCACCGGGAGGGGATGCAATAGTATTAATGATTTTATAATAATCTCTGCATCCTTAATTCCTGCAGTCTACAAATGAAGTGTTCTCTGGAGCAATTACAGTGACCATAATCTCATCATGCTCGAACTACTGTACTTATGCGCCTTTATTGAAGTAGAGAGTAGGGGCATACCAAATTCTGATATTAGCACTAAGGACCAATCACGCAGACTGAAGTGGGGGAAGGTAGTTCCGGAAAGGTTTTTAGATAATCTGTATGCGGAGTGTGCAGTTGAGGTATCAGCATCCACGGACACCAATGCGCTAGATAGAGCTGTTCTAGATGCCTTTGAAATAATAACTAATTGGATAGCTATTAATTTAACTGTCCCATGTAAGGGCGAGGGACCTAAGGCTAAGAGGTGGTTCGATGGCACCTGCTCTACTGCGTATAGGAAGTTAATGTTGGCTCTTACACAAACCCCGATGGACGTGAGTGAGATTAGGGCTTGTAGGAGGGTCTATAAGCATGCAGTCCAGGAGAAGGATAAATCCATCAGTGAAAAGGCCTGGGAGGACCTTGGCCAAGCGAGCACACTCTAAGACAGTAGTAAGTTCTGGGTGGTGGTTAATAGCCCGTTTTTCTCTGACACTGTAAATGCTAGACACACATGTTGTAAAAACTGCCCTCACCCCCAAAAATTTGTGGCATGCTTCATCACAGGGCTGCTACAACACCTCCGCGCAAGCCAACGACAGAGGTGGAGCAATAGGGAGGGGGAGACAAGACAAACAGCAAGAGAAAATATACGGGATCAATGGAAAAGTGCAGAGGAAACAATGTTAAAACTAACACAGGGATCTCCTAACTTCCCTTCATTGGTGGATTCCCTGGTTAGATTAAAAAGGTTTTAATCAACTAGTGGATGGTGTTATTCTGGTTCATAATGGACCCACTACCCCTCCACTCTGCAAACTGTCGACATGTTTCAGCCGGATACTGCGTTGTCGCCAGCTTTCATCAGGACTAAAGAGTAGATCCCTAAGAAACTCTCCCTACCTCCTACCTTAAGGAGTAGAGCGTTGTCTACACGGCACCGGGAGGGACGAAATGTCCGTGACGAGCTCACCTTTACGAATGTGTGACTACAGGGAGCCGTCCTCACTCCCCCGCCAGTTCGAACACGAGTAGCAAGTAAACTCGGATATTCTCTTTGAGTGAGTTACAAAACCTTCATGACCTGAGCATTTACACAGGCTGTGACAACGCTCTACTCCTTAAGGTAGGAGGTAGGGAGAGTTTCTTAGGGATATACTCTTTAGTCCTGATGAAAGCCCTATGATGAAGCATGCCACAAATTTTTGTGGGTGAGGGCAGTTTTTACAACATTTGTGTCTTGTCAACTCACCTCTTCTAAATAGCAATATACTTCTTATTGCCCCATTTCTCTGTGTGTGTAGAGTCTTGTTACAGGAGGTCGAAGTGGGGCGTTTCCTCCTACCCCTCATCTACTGTGTGTGAACTGTAAATGCTAGCACAGATTGTATCGTAGCCCCTGAACTGTGGATTGAGCTTTTTGGGAGTATGTACAGTGGCGATGAACTGAAAGGATTGGAGACTCAAGGGGAGCTTAGTTTAGGTCCAGTACCACTTAATTTTAATGTAGTTGAAGTTCATAGAGCTATCCTTGCTACATCTGGGGAAAAGGCACTGGGCCCCGGATAGGGTGCCAGCTGATCTGTATAAGGCGGACCCTCAGGTCTGGGCTACAATACTGGCACAGCTTTTTAATGCGGCTAGCATATGTAGGTTTCCTCCCTCATGGGCGAAGGCTATTATTATCCCTGTCTTTAAAAAGGGCTCAAGGGGCGATCCTGCCTGTTATAGACCCATTTCGCTATTGGACTCAGTAGCCAAAATTATGGGGAAGGTGATTTTGAATCGTCTATCATCATGGCTAGAAGATTTTAATGTTATTAGTGACTTACACTACGGTTTTATGCAAGGCAGAGGGACGCTCGACCAATGTATTAACTTGAATCTGGTGGTCGGGAAGTACACTATTGCAAAGAGGGGTACCCTGCACATGGGATTTAGGGACCTAACATCAGCATTGGACTGTGTTAATCGATCCAAACTGTGGCAGATTTTGGGGAATCTGGGTATGGACCCGTGTCTGGTGTCTTTTTTACATTCCGCCCACAATAACAACACGGCGGCGGTAAGATTTAAGGAAGATGGCAGCATGACAGACTCCTGGGAGGTGAAGCGAGGGGTCCATCAGGGGTGCATTTTGGCCCCTTTGCTGTTCACGCTTTATATAAATAAAGTAGGGGACCTCTACTC